>JAFBJZ010000772.1:5097500-5697500 GCA_016785225.1 Psettodes erumei | reverse complement strand
CGTTTATACTCCATCTTACAAAAAAAGAGAAAAATCAATACTGAAAATGAAAGGAAAATGCCTCCAGCAGAGCCACCTATTGGCATGTCTTTCCATGTTGTCACAAATGGTGAAGCAGAAAACAGATCTGTTGTAGGCAAAAAAAAAAAATGAACAGAATTGTGCCTCATTGAACGGACTTATAATTGCATCTCTGCCTCTCTTTCTGTCTCTCTCAGGAGGACAGACCCCAGGCGCATGGTGAAGTTGCTTGCTTATGTCCTGGAGATTCCTCGGGGAGCCCATGTCTTTATAATAGACCATCAGCCACAGCTTTAGGGCACAGGCTATCAGCAATCAGCCCTGCTGCATCACATTTTAGCTAAAGAAAATGGGACTTATCGACATATTGTTTGCTGCTGAGAAAGCAAACGTACTTAAACTGTCAATGACTGGTAGAAGTCTTGATTGGGGGAGTGTGCACCTTGCAACAAAAGCCTGCATCACAGTGATTGTAATGAAAGCAGTAACTGGCTGTATGGACACTACCTTTTAATACTGAGTGGATGTTTTTGTCAACCCAAAAGATCACAGTGCACATACGCTATCTCACCCACATCTATCAGTTGTACAAAGTAGATCTGTTTCTCGACGATGACAAAATTCATTAACTGTAACAGTAAAGGCCAAAATGCAACAACAATAGCTTTTGATAAAGTGAACATGTTAACAAACAGTAGCTTGTTTACACCTCAAGCAGGCCCTGAGAAACATCAGCATTTATTTAGCTGATACATGGTCAACTATGTTCCCCAACTAGTGACTATCTGTGTCTGGCTGCTTTTGTGTTGTGCAGGTAACATACACCTGTCTTTTTTTCCACTGAAAACTGAAAAAAGATGCAGGCCAGAGCTGTGAGACAGAACTAAGACAATAAAGTGTGGGTCTGTAAAACCAAAACATAAAATATGCTAAGATTAAGCCTCCTCCAGCTGAGCATAAGTGATGAGTTCAGGGGTTGCTCAGAAGGTAAATCGCTGCAGTAAATAGAAACTTATTGTTTAGGGCAGATTTTCAGCCACAGCCAAACCGGATGCTCAATATTGACATTGAAAGTAAAACATGTTATCAATCGGCGCCTTCTCTCTATTGAGCTCATCTGAATCAATATGTTCGCTGAGTGAAGCACGTTGTGGACACATTATAAAACACACGGAGGCTAAAAGCAGGATTGTTTTGTCACTTAGGGAGAGACAACACATCTTATTTGCATCTCTCTCAATGGTGCTTCTGGATGTAGCCTCTGTCAAACTACGAGAACTGCATGAGAAATACCAAGTGAATGAAAATGAGAATGGAAAGAAAAGACAAAAGTTGGGGCATGCAGGGAATCCACTCACATGAAATTGTTAAATATTAGTTTGTGATGACTGAGTTAGTCCAAGCCCAGATTCATGAGCCTTTTTGGACTAGAAAAGTCTTCCTGCAGATAGCAAGTACACATTTCAGCACGGTCATTTTGTTTAGCACAATTGCTTGTTTCTGAAAGCAGACTGTAAGTGTCTGCTCAGCCTCCCCTCTCCTTGTGTTCGCAAGTGATTTATATACCAAGAGAAAAGCCCAGCCAAGTGACTTATTGAAAGATGGGAGTTTAAATCCAATTTGTCTCCCATGTGCTTGGAGTGCACCCTTGTAATGTGTGCTGTCTTCGGCAGGGTTGAGCAGGCATTAACCCTCCCTCTCTTTCTTCTGTCTCAGTACTTAATAATAATGCTGTACACTCTCACTCTCCTTTCCCTCTGTGATGTTCAGGACTTTCCATCCTGTGAAAGGGTCAAATGTCTTTCACTTTCTTTTACTTTGACTTAAGTTTTGATGTACCATTAGCCTCCGCTCCAATCTCCATGTTGGGCATTGCTGTTGTCAGTGGTCATGCTCAAAATACAAATACAGAGACTGAAAGTGATCTGGAGACGAAAGGAAATGCTGACAGATATTAAACATTCTGTGATGGCCCGGTTTGTCTGCTTTCTGTTCTTCCCCTCCCCCTCCTGATCTCTGCTGTTCAGGTTGTGGCAGGAGGCGTGGCTGGTCTCTCAGACGAGACACACCTGATCAGCATTCTCCAGTGATCACCTCAGCTCCTTTATAAACCGGGCCATGACATCCACTA
The DNA here is from genome assembly GCA_016785225.1 of Psettodes erumei. Classification (NCBI taxonomy): domain Eukaryota; kingdom Metazoa; phylum Chordata; class Actinopteri; order Pleuronectiformes; family Psettodidae; genus Psettodes; species Psettodes erumei. The sequence goes on along the minus strand of JAFBJZ010000772.1, from coordinate 5,695,348 downwards.
GCTGCCAGAAGATTGCTAGAGCTACTCTTGAGTGCGCCTTACCTATCTAGTTGTGCTTATGAACCTTTTGAACGTTTGCCAGACATGAAAGATTTGGAAATGTCGCTCCGTGGTCTCCTGTGTTTTGTGGTCCAGAAACGATCTGTAACACATTCAGCTTTTTGTGAATTAAGCATGATTAGTATCAACAGTTCAACAAACATTACATACGCTATTAGAGACACAGCACATGCAATAGATGTCAGTGATGTGTATATTTAAAGAGGCAAATGTGGTAGCTCCTTAACAGCAGTTAACGGGTCTGTATAAACTGTAATTGATGCAAAAAGTTTTAAATAAATAAATTACAGTTATAAAAGACAGGAAGTCAAACAAAATAGTCTGGGTATCTGCTTAATAGGAGAGGATTCTACTTGTTTATCAAAAAAGGCTGTTTACTGTTTTGAGGGAAAAAATTCTTAAATGTCACTATTAAATGTGATCTGTCTGTGTGCAGATGCTTCTGAAAACAGTTGTTCTCACACAAGAGATTCGAAAAGCAAAACTGAAGCATTTTTACACAATTCCAAAGCAAAGAGGCAAGGAAGCAGTAAGTGGTTTAGCACTCACAGTGACATTAATGGAACTTGATATGCCTGGCTACACTGAGGAAACCAGTGCGTCCATGCTCTAAAGCTGACTTATGTCAGAAAACAAATTTTAGTTGAAAGCAGGGCTGTTTTCCATGTCAGCTCTAAAGTCTTGATGCCACGCTCTCATAACAGCAGCTATTTGAGGCCGTGCTTCACCTTATGGTGCTATTAAACATGTTTTTAAAATACTGTCCTGAAATAGTTTTTTCTTGTAAAAGTTTTGTTGGAATTGAAAAACTTATAGCAAAAATGACTAAGTGACTCAAGGTTACTAGAGCAGGAAGGGGTCTCAAAATCAGGTTTGAAATTGTGGATTGTTTTGTATTTTGCGTCAGTTTTCTGTCACATTCTTTCCCGGGATGTTCAGCTCCACTTGACCTGGCGTATTACTGAGTAAATTGTACCAAATGTGATGTAACTTTCTCTCACAGTGAGGCATTTTAAAATTGATGGTGTCACATGGGGAAAATGGAGACAACATGAAAGCAGGGCTTTCTTTCAGCCTAATATGCCCGTTCTCTTTCATTGCCCTGGGGCAGAACAAGTTTCGATTGCCCTGTTGCTGCAGGGCTGGACTCTGTATCATCCCATGACACAGGATGTGGTGAAAGTAGCACTTGGCTTTTTTTTTAGCCCTCTCCATGTAGGGAGTTTGGGTTTTATTCTATGGCTAAAAGAGTGAATTCAAAAATTTCCAATTTTTTTACGCAATCAAAAACAACAAATCAAACTTGAATCCACCAGTTTATTTATGTCTTTGTGCACCTAACCTGCTACCGGATCCTACCATTACTGAAGTGGTAGAGTTGAACAGTTGTGGACTGCACAAGAAGAGAAACTAACCAAGAGAAGATACTATGTCAAAAATGTAAATAATGAGAATGAACAGCACCTTTATTTTTTTTTTTTGTTGTTTGTTTTTCAACAATTTACTGCTACTACTAAGTTTAATCAAAATTTGTGGACTCAAGGTTGCAAATCTTTGGATGGACTAAAATGAAAAGTCATGTCAGTCTGACTGAATCCTCAAAGGCAACATAAATGAATTCTATGATAAATATTCGATCATATTTCTGGCTTTGGTTTCCTACCAAGGTGGATCTCTATGGACTTTGGAGGGGCCAGTCCAATAGGCAGAAATGATGGCAATGAATTCTGTCCAACAGAATTTATAGATGGGAGAAAAAAAAACTCAGCTGCTGGTTCTCCCTCAGACATACTTTTAGGTTTGTCGAAAAAATCCTTTTCTTTGACTAAAGTTTTTTTTTTTAGCTATTCTTCACCAGTGGTGATGGACACACAAGCCTTTAAATAAGAGAGTCGAGACTGGTCTGTTGTGGTCTTTTAAGGGTAATAGCCATACAGAACTTTATGTGACCATTTGGTGACTCGGCTGCACCAGCAGCAGAGCATTCATGGAGCGTACACTGAAACAAGACCAGTGGTGCATCCCAATGCCCCCCTCCTAACACTTAACTGACTCACATGGTTGAGTGTATGAGGCTGCGAGGGCTTGTAAATAGGGCCGGGGCTCATTTTGTGACAACAAAACAGAAAAAATGGGCAGAAATAGGGCTGATCTAGGATGTACTCTTTACAATATGAGTCCCAACACTATGATGTATATTAAGTTTCATAAATAGTATAAAATCTAACAGTGACACTGACATTTTAGCTGGCAAAAATCAATGGTCGCCAGCTGCAAATGAGGAGCTGCTTTTGTCTACTTCTTCCTGACATAAGGAACGGATGTGTGCAATGCAAGAACAGAAAACAGCACAGGCATTGCAACAGTAACAAAGGAGAACAATCAGTTCAATGATCCCTGAAACTAGAAATATAAAAATGGGACGAGTTGAGGACTCACGTGCTGGGTTTGACATCTCTCTATAGGATGCTGCAGCTGTGGAGGTGTCACGTCGATCGCAAGATGCCTGTGGCACTGGAGCAGGGTGACACAATCACCGCCGATAAGGTAAGAGGGAGCCATGAGGACAGAGAGGTGTTATATTTAGGTCTTCTTAGTGTGTGTCAGTTACAGTGGATGTGTAGTCCAAAGAGTACAGAGTTAAATATCTCATACAGTAAGAAAGTGTGCACTATTCCTGATTAACTAAACAAACAAAGTAAACCAATTCCCATTATTCCTAAATACTGTACTGATGCACAGGTTTTTCTTAGTGCCAAATGACACTTGACACTTTAACTCTTAAGTTAAACACAAAAACGACAGGGGGGTTTGTTGGTAAAGATGAGGACAACCTGCAAAAACCTACTGCACATGTGATGCTGTGTTGTCGTTTTAATCAGCCTGACCGGTCCCCCTGTGGGTGAATGGGATTCACAATCCAGGGGAGAATATTGTTAGCATGACCAGCACCTACGGCTGAATATCAGCTCTGAAAAGCAACTGTCCACACCAATTCAATCCGCCGCAGGGTTTGACATGTTGTGCATTGTGAGACACTTTTCTGCACACCACAGTTGTGGATGCCTGAGTTACTGCAGCCTTTCTGTCAGCTCCAACCAGTCTGGCTCTTCTCCTCTGACCTCTCTCGTCAACGAGACGTTTCTGTCCACAAAACCGCCGCTCACTCAATGCTTTTTGGTTTTCATGCCATTTTGAGTAAACTCCAGAGACTGCAGCGTGTGAAAATGCACGGAGATCAGCAGTTCAAAGTCACTGACGTCACTGCCTATTCAAATAGCAACTGCAGAAATGAGCAGATGTCGAGGTGTTCCTGATAAGTTGCTTGAAATCTCAGTTTCAAGAAATAATGCCTTACGTCCATCAGTGCTCTCTCTTTCCTGTTTCTTCCCTTTCTCTGTCAATTTCTGCCTTCGTCTTCCACATTTTCCATATAAGCTTCCTGAGTGTGGATATTTAGGCCCACTAGTGACAATTGTATTCAGTGATTTTTTTTCCCCCTCATTTATAGTGGATTAAAACCGAAATCCTGTCTTCTAAAGTATGTATATAAGCTGCTGCCTATTGTCGGTTTTCTGCTCATTCTGCTAATCCCTGGTTGACAGCTCCTGCTTTGCAAAGACCTTGTGCGTGGGTTTCCCTCACTCTCTCGCCCTGTCGCTCGCTTCCACAGAAGCATCCCACTCCATGCGTTTTTTTTTTCCTCACAAATATCTGCTAATTTTCATACAGGGTGCTGAGCAAAAACATAAAATGTTAAAAATAAGTATAAAGGCTGGAGTACATTACTCACAGACTGAAATTCATGTATGCAAATTGTCTCTAATTTTCTATTTTTCTGCCAAAGACCTTTCTTTCTTGTGAATGTACCACCTCACTTAGCTCTATAGAATTCACTCAAGAATCAGGCAGGGATAAATCACTATAGAACAGGGGTAAAATTTGCTTTGATTTTGCTGACTAATTATTGCATCTCCCTCTGTCATGCTGTCATCATGAAAAATGGATGAAACAAAGTTTACATTAGGAGAGGGAGCTCACTGTCTACTCCATGTTGGCGAAGCCTGGCAGAGGATTTCGCTGTAATTTAAGTCACGCCTGATAGAAGATGTTAACCTTGACCCAAACTGCACATCATCTAAACATGCCTGAATGGTTTCTCAGGCTCACTCACCCATCAGTTCCTGAGCACACTCATCTGTGACCATTACACACACACACACACACACACAGAAACACCTGGAATCGGACACCGGAGTTCATGTGAAGGGGAAAGGCACACGCACACACATATGTATTCACACAGAGTTGAAGCAAACAAAGTTTGGCAGAGTGAGTCACCTGAAAAAGAAGAAATGAAACAAAGAAAATATAAAATATGTGGTGAAAGTATGGTCTTACAGTACATGTGTGCCAAGTAAAAATAATTTAATTATTTTGCAAGCTAGTTCATTAAGTTTGCTGCAATTTATCTTGTGTAAATGTGTCATATTTGTTCTTCACTCTAAATAAACATCTCAAGAGGAGCAATCATTTGGTTTTATTCTGCTCTTTGTGTTTCACATTATGCTGATGTAAAATGGAAACCAGTGAAATACACTTATTCCACAGTAAACATAGGAACCTAAAAAATAAATTGCAATTTTTACAGTGATGCAGCTTCATTGACAGAGTGACAGGAAATTCAGCCACTTATGAAATTCTTGACTGATTTATTGCCAAGCCACTTTAATTTGCTATATAACCGTTATCAAGTCATCCAATGTGATTTGTGAGCCCAAGTATTATGATAATGTTTTCTTATGTTTCATTTCTCAGTGCATTTTCCTTCACAAAACCTGATCACGTGCTCAGTGTAATTACTCTTGAGGTAGATGTGAAGTGTCAATCAAGCTCTCAGGCTGAAGCGACGGAGTGACATGCTGCCCACACACAACTCTAATGCGTATCTGTAATGATTTGCATCTCAGTGGAGCTCAAGCACACAATCAAGGCAATGTCGAATCCCATAACCACGAACAGAAAAAAAGATGCATTGAGATCATTTGCACAGGCCTACCCCCATACACGTTTTAAGGGCTCTATTTAAAATTCTACGTATGACCTGAGCTCATGAACCCTTTCCGTATGGGGTGCCATTTTCACAGGTACCTGGTCACCTGTGTTCACCGCGTTTGGTACGTACCCACACAAGGCATGGTTGCCTTGTACTGCACTTGATACCCCCCCAACCCCTGCATGGCATTTTGTGCAGTGGAATGGGCTCACACTGGTCAAGTGAACTTAGCTGTGGGGGTCAAATGTGCTCGGGCATGGTAAGCAAAGTGTGAGTAATGCCCTGGATCTCATGGTGAACTATTGCAGTTTCATTTACTGTATGTTGCCGCTCACATCCACTGAATGCCACTGTGCATAATTGCAGGCCTTAAGAAACTTCGGACCAGGCAAACTGGCCATTGCAATCCTTTGAATCCTCACTGATGAATGTGCATTCGAGTGCAAACAATGTAGATACATGTGTTTTGGGGAACAAAGGGAAACAAAGAGCACAATAGGGGAGCGTTCATTTGTGCTTTGGGTGATGAAGATGCTCATAGGGCTTAGGTATGAAGGCAATCTCAACCAAACACAAGCTTGAACAAACAAAGCGGTTAAAAGAGCCATGGATCTGCCAAGATTTCATTTAGTCTTAAGTAGTGCTCTTTATTTTAATGGATTCTACTGATTCTCTAATGCTGTTCATGACCAGGCTTTCAATGAAAAGCCTTTAACCAGTGCTGCACTTCCATACACATGGGAGACAGAGTGCGACAGCAGGCAGCCATTCCCTGAACACTTTTAAACCCAGTTTGGAAAGTACACAATTTGTCCCTCTTCAGTATACATTAACCAGCATGGAAATTCACATGGAATAGTTTCGCCTGTGAAAATGGCTGTTGTAAAGGGGAAATCTGTTGAGCATTCACTGGTGCTTTTATCCTTGGGATATAGAACATGGGGAGATCTAATGCCTTGGCTTGGGGGATTTGTCAGACTCAGGTCTGACCACTTGTCACAGGTTGTGGTGTCATGTAAACAGCCACCTACAGGCAACGATGACCTTGCACTATTTTTTTCTTTTCATTGTTTTTGGTCTCTTCTGTTTCACACGCCGATGATGGCACCAGACACTGACCCCGAGGCCTCACCTTCTTATAGAGCATCCAGGTGGGCAGAGAAGGATGATTAGAAAGACGCAGGAACACCCACAGAAACAAAAATGTGCGTTAATAAAGCATGTGTCTGAATTACTAATGCATTATGATCACAAAGCAAGCATTCATGATTCAAGTACATGATGCACAGCTTCACAGCAACTGAGGGGAAACAGGATGGGATTCCAGATAACATGATAACCAGTATTTCCTATAAAGGCACATGTTACATATCTGTATAAACAGAATCTATACTTTTTAGTCACTTTTAAGACTTTCCATGGACTATATTGAGTACGACTCACAGTAATATAAAAAAGAAACTATCCCCTTGCTTTTGTTGCAGGCTTTGCTGCCTCTCAGAGAAGATGCTGGCTCAAAGTAGTGCCTAGAATTGGATTATCTTAAATACTTAGTTGCATTATTGATTTACTCATGCCTTCCATTAAAGAGAGGGATTTATACAGTATGCCAAGTTTATTTGGGGAAAAGAGCCGAGAGGGAGGCTATAGTTCCCCACACAATGTTAAGTTTTATCATTTGGCAGACTGCACTGCCTTAAATCAAAACACAACCTCCATGATGGTGTGTTAAAACTTAAGCAGATGATTTATGCATTACACAAGTTACTATATAAATTATGCAATATCTACACATTCTCTACAATCGGCTTGTGTCAACCAGTCTCCCGCTAACATTAAAGCACAGGACACACAGCCCTGTAGTGTAGATAAGCCTGCTATCTTGTATAATCACACTCAGTAGAGATTTCTTATGCCATTAATCTTTGTTTACTGTCATTTGGTTTTTAGCCTCACTGTATACTGTAGCGGCTCCGAGCGAAGATTTACTGTTCAATGCATATGTTTATGAGGGTGAAAAGTGACAAATGTCATCAGACCTCTTTGTTGTGCTGCAGTGTGATGTCATATCTCAAATACATGGCTTTTTTGTAATGAAAACACAGATTTGCAGTAGGGTACTGCAAATCAAATATATGGCACATTTATGCCTCATGATACAACCGCTGTTTACTGAACTGGCTATATTTTGTGAAGTCACATGTTCTGTGCCTCTGTTTACCAGCTGGAAGACAGTAAATTCAGAGACATAACACAGGGGCAAGTTTTAGTGCTGTATCTTCTTTGAAGGTTCATGGTCTCAAGTTCAATATTTTGCCTGTTCTTGGCTTTGAATAAAAACATAAAAGGAGGCCAAGCTGTAAACATCTTACAGAAACTACTTAAAATTCCTTACAGTAATTCCACATACTGTAGTTGAAATATGTGTCTGTGGGCATTTATGTTCTTATTTCATTTTGCATGGCGAGTTTATTTCTAATATACCTACAGGTAATTAATAAGATATTCCAACACAGCTACACTTAAATTTCCATCCTTACAATTTCCTTTTATCAGACGTGTCTCATATCTATTAATGTTGTTTTTCAGCAAGTCATTTACTGTATTTTCATCCTGCAATTATCTCCATAAATGGTAACCTTTTTGTTTTTGTTTTGCTGGCAATCCAGCATTGCCCTTTTTAATTTCATCTCACTTATATATACCTCTCTGTTCACTCTGTCAGCGCTGTATTAACATGATGTAGACCAAGCATTTCCTACTTCTGCTGTTTCACATTAAAAGTAATTAACCTGCAAAACTTTTTAATGTGAAGCAGTCACAGACAATTGTGCAAATCGTTGAGTGCTGTCAGTGTTCATCAGAAATGCATGTCGAAATCTGATTTTGGTGATCAGGTTTAGATATTGCAGGGAGCTATCTAAGAAGAAGCAGCTACAGTGAGCTGTTGGATGAGGAGGCAACAGGCTGCACGCCTCCAACTTCTCAGCGAGGTAACAACACCACTGCGCCTTGTCGTTGTGTGAAAAACTGTGCACGGTCCGGTCTCATGGTGTGATGGAAAAAGTCCAATCATTGATGGACTTCTTCATTAAAACAACATGTGCTTGGCTGCATGGTAAACATAATATGAGAGCCTGTTTGCTGCTTTAGAATTCTGGGACCTGCAGTAATAAACTGTATATGCTGCTGCCACCTGTAAGGATTATATCATTAAACATGTGCGATTGAATTTTCCCACTTTATTTAATTAACATGTTGCCTCATTTATTTTTCCTTGCATTATTTTTCATTGCGTGCTGCTGGTATTTGGTGGGGCCATCAAAATCTCTGGGCCGTGTCACATTATATAATGTGAACAATCCATGTCGACTACATATTCCTACCCTCAATCTTTCCAGCTAAACTGCAGCTATATACATTTTATAGGAGACATCACTGGTGATGCTAGGAGGTGGTTGGGGGTGTATCATAGGAGTACAAAGTGCACAACTATCATCATACCAGCAACAGTCATCAGTTTAAATACTGTTGTTGTCACTTGGAATGGATATTGTACTGCAAGATCAAGAATTTCAATGAAAGCAAACCCTACATTTTTCTAATATAATCAAAATCAACATATTTTCAAATCTCTAAATATGTAAAATACATGACATGCTTAAATATGTAAGATATACTCAAACATATTTGCTGGTGCAGTTTAGTTGTATAGAAAATGTTGACCACAGACCACAAATAGTGATTACTGAAGGGTCATTTATAATTCAAGGTAGGACATAAACTGGTAATAAAGAATCAGAAACAAATAAAAGTAATTTAAAAATTTAACAATGCAAAAGAACCACAGGACAAATCAAAATACTATTGAATGAAACATTAATAAAATAAAAATAAAATTCTGCCTATCATCTGGGTCTTGGTCATAGCCTTGGAAAACTAATCCTGATGTCCTTCTCCCCAGACACCACCTCCAGCTCTTCCTGGAGGGTCCCAAGGTGTCCCCAGACCAGATGGAAAATGTAATCCCTCCAGCATGTTCTGGGGGTCTACTCCCCAAGTGGACATGGAAGCCCTTTATTTATTTATTTATGTATTTATTTATTTATTTATTTATTTAATGATTTAACAGTTGCTTACATTATTGCATTCTTGCCCTTTTTTTAAAAAAAAAACGTTTTTCTTTTGCATCTTGTTTTGTAAAACTGCTAAAAAAAAAAAACCAAAAACAAAACCCTGCATTATTGTATAATTATTCTGAAGAGAAAATAAAAGGTATAATTCAGTAGGTCAGAAGCACAGGATTTTGGCTCACGATATCCATCTTAATCCTTGTGTGACAGAATGGTACCCACAATTAAAATACGTCATGACTGCCTCAGGAATCTTCCTGCCAATATTCCGCATGTCCTTTCACGCCATGTGCCTTTAAGTATCAGCTCATTAAGTTTGTAAAAATGTTGGTATAGCTCGGGTCACTTCATCCCGGTGTGTCCCATGCGCCACTTGATCTGCGTGTCACTGATAGGCCACCCCGCGGCTCTTCAGGTTTAAAAACAGCTTGCGTCTGCAGCTTTTCAGCAGAGCACAATGGCTGCAAAAAAAAAGAGAAAAGAACAAGTAGCTATAACGGCGATGGCACGGGCCGTTCGGCTCCCCTCGCCTCACTCGCACTGCTCATTTCACTGAGTAGGCTGAGCTCAAACATTTTGAGGGCACATAATGAGAGCCTGGGAACACAGTCTGACATCATTGTCTAGACATTAAAAACAAAACAGGTGATGTAACAACACCTAACTGGACTTGGACTCAACCTCCGATTAATGTGAAAATTAGGACCCGTTCGTCAAGGCAAATGTTTTTTATACAAAGGATTTTTAAAAAACACACTTTTTGTCAAACCAAACCAAAATGGTTTGGAGGCTTTCTATCATTCACACTTAAGAATCATAATCACATGCACAGCATCAACTTCACTATGCAAGTAGTAATAAAAAGGACTAAAGGAGTACAATAGGTAGATATAGGCAGACATAGTTGTGATAAGATGATTTACTTAGAGCACTAGTACAACGCAGGTCTCAAGATGGTTCCAAAGGTCACTTTTCTGGCAGCACATGTGTGCTGCTTGAGTCAATTCTTCCCAAGGTCACAAACAATGGAATACATTTCATTTCCATCCTTTGTTCCACTACTCGGCGATAACATTTCAATCCACTCTTGTCAACCTCTGTCCTGTTATCTTTTCACCTCACCATCATCATTCATTATCTTTGTAGATCAATGCCATCGCTATGCTGCGATTCAATACCTGTAGTGAGAAGTCATGCTACCTACTGCCTTTCTCAGAACAAGCATGGCTGTAAACCAGGGCAGCAAACACTCTTGTTTTGCTTTGTTTTCTAATGCAGGTTGTTAAAATTGTGATGTTACATGAGGCCGGAGCATGGCCTACACCTTTTGCATTCACTTAGAGTTCAGTGCAAACATTAATAATCTCATAAGAATACGCTCCACCACAATGATTAAGTGTATTGATTTTCCTGTAATTGCTAAGCTTGCCCTCTGTTGGGGGGCTGAAGAGCGGGAAAACCATAGTTATTAAAAGGAATAATGGGTAAGTGCTATTTACGATGCTCTGTTTGTAAAATCAAGCTTAATTAGGTTGGAGAGAGAGACGAGATGCCGCATCTGGCCCCAAACACAAAGCTGTGTGTGTGTGTGTGTGTGTGTGTGTGATTAGCTGCCGGGAACATCCTCAGATCACATACACTGTATTACCTGAGTGAATAAATTACAGGTTGCAGTAATTTCTCTTCCCCTGCTTCCCTGCTTTTAAAAGTCATGCACAGCGAGGAGGACAGGATGATGGCCCTCTGCAATAACACCACACACTTCATGTGCAAGCTTCGTCAACATGCAGCAGCTTACCAGAAGAAACATCAAACTTAAGTAACAATCACAACAGAAAATCAGCAACAGAAGGACATGGTGTTTAACTTGCTTAATATGCTTTTACTAATTGATTTAATTTATCACAGTTTGCTGTGACTGCGAAGCAGTGAAGAAGAGCAACGACACGGAATCTGTTACATGTACAAGAGTTTTCCTGGTGTGAAAAGGGAACAATCGTACGCAAGCGTTGCCAAATTTTCTACTTGTTATGCATATTTGTATAGGCTTGAGATTGGCTTTACTTATCCTGCATGTTTAGTCTCATATCTTCTAGAAAAAGTATAATGTAAATTATGCCAATTATTTTTTTTTTTTTTTTTTTTATTTTGAGCAACCACTTTTGTGTGAAATACAATATAACTCCAATTATTTTGATATCCATTGTGAATGAAGCACTCAGCACTCTCACTTTGTTTTGTGCTATGCACTGGACTGGTTTTAGGTGATCATCCCGCTGCCGATTGGTACGTTGGAAATGTGTCTGTCAACAAGCCAGGAACACTGAACACAGCTTGGTTCAGATTGAGTGTGACAAATGCCTACAGAGAACAGGAATCCACCACGATAAAACAGGTTCTCACTCAGCAGGGATATCACTCAGTCTAATTAAATATGCATCTGTGAATGTGCGGTTAGATCCCATTTGATTGAATTTGACAGAAAATCAGCAATTCATTAATCATTTAGTGAAAGGTTTTGTGTAGTTTTGACACCAAATTACATGAAATATGGATTTTCCTCTTAAAAATATAACAATTTATTTAATGAGAAGCGTTGTCCTTTTAATAGGGCCTTTGATGCTTGTAAACTCAAACTGTTATTAATCAGTGTTACATTTTTGCATGTCACATCTTCATACACAAAAAAAGTACAACAGCAGTGATGAAGTATTTAACTTCATGACTGTTCATGCAGGTCTGATTTTTGCCATCATAAACGCATGTAGTGCTTTAATCCAGCAATAGAGCCCAATCCGTAAATAACGAAAAAATATCTGCAGTCAGGTTATTTTGTCAGATCTGAGGTAAAGTTTTTGGAGCTGCACAGTGCACAGCCTTCACTTTCAGTCAATCATTTCATTCCAGTGACACAGAAATGATAACGTGTCTCGCACATCGGTGAAAACAGACAGCAACATACTCAAAACTGTAATCACCGTCAGTCCTGCAGTGCCGCAATGTCAGTACTCAGCTCAACTTTTGAAGCTCTCGGCTTACTTACACATACAAGCCTCAAAATGCAACTTCTGCTTTGTCACAGAAACACAAGTTTACAGAGCGTGGTTACAAGTGTAGACCCCAGGGCATGGCAGACAGAGAAGAAAGGCAGTTTCCTTGACAGGATCATGGCTGGTGTGTGACAAGGGGTACCAACAAACAGCATAAAAAAAGATTGCAAAGGAAGGCAACAGGTGAACATGGATGTTTGGTCATGAAGGCAACTTAAGCAAGGGCAGTGACAGAGGAAACACTAATTAAAATACATATGTGAAACAGTGCCTTTTGTGCATCACTTTTGTTTTTGTAAAGTTGATAGGCAGGTGTTTAAAACAAAAAAGCTGACCAGAAGCGCATTACTGAATATATGTTAATCGGAGGGGAGGGGCATCTAACACCAGCTTCTTATCTGCCAAATTCTGAGTTGCAGTCTGACAACTTCATGAAACTGGAGACATGTGCAGGTATACACAGAGTCAAAGACAGATGGACACCATATAATATTACATTATATGCTGTTGGCACTGTGTGTATCGAAAAAAGTGTATATACTGACACTGTAGGGTGTATGTGGGAGGGTGGGATGACAAAGCTCTTCCAGTGACTAAAATACCATGTTATTTTAGTGAGACTAGAATTTAACACGCCCATCTTTTATTTAAGCTGCAAATTGCCTCCTCGAAATGTAACATTACTAAAAGATTAGACTCCTCTGCTCCTGTTTCTGGTGTGACTTCATGCCTCAAGGTTTTTAGTCAAGCGCCTGCTCATGAGTACAGGTCATGTAATGTTAAACACATTTTTTGTGGGTATTAGATGTGCAAATACCAATGTAGCAAAATAAGAGCAGACTGAGCATGAAAACACCACATACATCCTTAAACAAACGAACGTAACCTTCCACAGCATGCTATCACTACACGTTTTCTGTTGATACCATTTATTGCATGTTCTTAGTGCATTTGTATTGTTTTACGAGACTATGTACACATAAATACAAATAAATTAAAAAAGGCTTTGTCTAATGTTAACATTTAGCAATTGTACACATAATACTTACATATGAATGCTTTACTGTGACAATAGATGTGAGTATTATGTGATTTGAATCCCAAACAAACCAAAATAATTAAAATACAAGCCATACATAAAATGCCAGGATATATGAAGTATAATGTAAGCGTTAGCAGATCTGCACGCAAAATATTCAGATCTCACAGATTTATCCACGAGTCAATATCCTGGTAGGTACAAGTCTCTTTTGTCTGTGAGAGTCCATGCTCTTGAATGCTATATTCATCTTTCCATATGAAGCGATCGTATGCTTTCCCCAGCACTATTACCAAACCATGACAGCCCATTTCAGCTTTGTCTTACTCCTCACTTACTGTTCCAAATACATCCATTACCATGCAGATTGGTCCATTATCCTCTGCTATAGGACACTTATTTTCAAGTGAGATGTTGAGATTTTCTGCTTCAAAGTGGGACATTTTAAAACTTTTTGTCAAGAACCCCTCTGTTGCTTCTAACCAAACAATCTCGTCCAATTCCTTCTCAATTAAGAAATAAACTCGCCTCTGATTTTTTTTTTTTGGGGGATTTCAGAGCAACTTTGCACAAACAGTGAAAATCTGACTCCACAAGACCTTGATACAGTGTCTGCTGACTGACCTTTGCTTTGCCTTTCAAGCTAACGCATCTGACAAATAGCCATTTCAGCAGTCATAGTATGTGGTCTCTATGCCACAGTGAATATCACTGTCCTATTTCCACTCTGTTTCCACCTTAAACCATTGGTGTCCCTCCTCCAGGTGTGGTCCCCTGATCCCAGTCCTGACAAAGACCTGCCAAAACGCAGCCACTTCTGATCCCCCAGGCTGACAAGCCAATCCATCTTCACCTGCAGAGTAACTTTACTTCGTTTGTCATCAGAAACCGCCCTCTATCAAGGAGAATTGAAATAGATATGCTAAACCATTCACTGCTTCCTCAATGATCATGACATTCAGGAATGTGTCCTTAACACCACTTTTGTTTCATTCATTTTGATTTCGCTATTATGGATGTGTGATGTACACAAATTCCCTTCATCAGACCACACACACGAGAAACTTATTTCTGAACTCATGTTTTGTTCAAACAGGCTGTATCAGCGTAATGGCAGTAAAGTGTGACTGTAATAATTTAATTCCATACAGTATATTTGGAGGGCAAACAGTTAGGTCCTGAATGTTCACACACTACCATGGAGCCAATAAGCGGTGGCAGGTTTGCAGCACTAACAGGATTAAGCACCAAGACTTTATGTCTTTTACAGCCGCTGCCAGGCACAGGCCTGGAAATAATGGGATCAGTTTTGTAGCAGTTCATCATGGAGGAAACCACCTCTTCCCACATTAGCTCAGTGTGAAGGGCCCTGCTGCATATAGGCACCCTGGCACATGCCCATAAAACGTCCAAAAAAAAAAGTGACAGCAATGTGTACCAACATGCATGGAAATATCCAGCGTGCTGAGATCAATATCTAACACGTGTGGTAAGTCATTTTCCTGACATGACTCACTGTAATGGGGCAAAGGTTCGTGAAAAACGGTACCAGTCAATCACCCATGCACCATTAATGGCAGCATTAACTGAGTGCAGATCGTAAAATCCTTATTAATTAGAACTGACTTTTAATCAGAGTGCCTGTACTTTCAACCAAATCTGCCAGTCATCACCAGTAACTGAAATGCCAGCCCAGGCGGTCTGCAGTGGTAAGTGGCGCACATCAGGGTGCTTAAGACCCAGAAGCAACATGAAGGGTAAAGTGCATGGATTGTTAAGGTTAGTGTAATATTTTTGTAATGCACATTTAAATACAGAGGGAACAGTGACAATGCTGCTCGAAAGTCGTTTGCTAGATCGTAAAACATGATCGCTCAAGACAGAATGAATAACAGCCACATTGATTATAATGTCAAGATTCATTGCGATGAATCAGGCAGTATTAAAGTAAATCCAGCAGTAAAAAGGCAAATGTATTCTCTTACAATTATAACAAAAGATGTGTACTTGACTCCATGTTTTAACATCGGGCTGGCTAATTCATTGTTTGCTGCTGTAGCGTACAGCGGTTTTATGAAAGCTGTTTTGCTATAAATGGATTTCATAAGCAGCTAGAATGAAGGTTGATGAGAGCATTAGTGGGGAATCAAAACAACAATGGACCATAAAAGTAAAACGGTGAGCTCAAAGATGCTAAAATACTCCATGACCCTGAGTGACACTGCAGTGGCAGATATGGGTTCATAAGACAAATGACTCCCTCCAAATTCCACATTTGCCTTTTGACACATTGTTAATAGAAAATTATTGATTAGTGCAGCTATAAAGCAATCCATTCCAGGAAATAAAGCCTTGGCGAGCAAAACATCAGCAGTAAATACAAGGTACTCATGAATGTAATTGAAAATTAGTTGCACTTCACAAAGTTACTAAAGGAGAACATCGAGCTATTTGAGGAAATTTGAAATATTCACAAAGGTCATGTGCACACAGTGTTACAAAACAATGCTCAGAAATTTGTTGACAATGCTTCATTTGACATAATGATTCTTCATTACAACCAGCACATGAGGTGCCAAATGCCAATTTAAATTCTGAGTATTGTGTCCATGCAACGGAGAGCATCACTGAGAAAAATCTGATACCAGTGTATGTGGTCCTCAACGAAAGTTTCCTTTTCAATAATCTTAATCAGATGAGTAATTATTTTTGTTTAAGAAAAGCCCCAATTACTGTACCCCTGCCAATGAGGGTGATGTTTCTGGCTCTGTTTGTTTCTTTGTTTGTTAGCAGGAGTTTTATAAAAAATAATGAAGGGATATTCTGCATAAAGATTTGAAATAAGTGCGGTGGCCTGACAGCCAAATGGTTAGGGCACATACCACATTGGCAAGTTCCCAGTTGGAATCCTGGGGGGGGGCACTGTCTCAGGAAAATGTACCAAATTTGATCCAGAGCTGGATATTCGTCCATTTGTTCAGCCTTGGCGGAGGTCTGTGCTCTCTAGTTTATAGTTAAGATCACTTACATTATGTATTACTCGTCACCTTGCTCTCTGTGTCTGGAGCCCTGTCTCAGCTGAGCTCTCTGCTGCCAGCAGTCATTTATTCAGATAGGAGCAACTGTCATAACAAATTACTGGCGCAGTTCTCAGAGAAATTACTGTCAAGTTTTACATGAGATATGTCTAAAAACCAGAAAATAATGCAAAGTTGTTCTGCCCGGGGTGGGGGGTGGGGGGGATTCAGAAGCATGTTCTCTCTGTAAGTAATGTAGAAATAAATGTTGTTTGTGCCAGGCACCAGCATTTCTCCTGCTGATGACTCAGGGATGGTAAAGATTTTACAGGCATTGGCAGGTGGTAATTTCAGACCTGGGCCAGATTGCAGTGGTGAGATGCATCATTCCCACAAGTCACATGGTTAAATCAATGAAACAGCCCCCTTTAGGCCAGTCAGTACAATTTTGAAGTTCTACAACATCCCCTGGCAGGTGGCACCATGATCAGCTGGCAGTCTTGTAATCCCTTTCCTTAGTAGGCTTGTACACTTTGTACTTGAACTGTTTTATTGATTTTTTTTTTTCCTGCAAAAAAGTCTCTCTGTATTTGTACCACCACTACAGCAAATATGCAGACTAATAAACATCTTAAAATGACAATACAGCTACTTTATTGGAGTACCAAGTAGGATGAATCAGTGCTTTTAAACTTGCATTAAAAAGCATGACTGAAGAATTTCTCATGGTAAAAGAAAGCAGTGACACAATCAAATTCCTCCTATCATCGCAACCATTTTTGACCCTCTTTATCGCCATATCTGTCAGTGCTATTTTGCACTCTTTGGGTAAATGTGGGGAAATCATTCCCGAGGGCATTCTGATTTAGCCCAGGAGCAATGGTAATGAAACACAGTACCTGCTTGAGCGAGAGAGCATTTTTTTCATTTCTCTATTATACATGAAAGGAGTGGAGGGCTCTCAGAAGCCTTCCTTCAAAGCAGGAATCATTGCCTCACATCTCGCTCATGTCTGTTTCCATTCAAGCTCCATTAATTGCTGTTTATTTTGCTCGCTTTTTGCAAACGAAAGAGACGCCACTCCAGACTGGAAGTGGAGGAGATTCTTTTGTTTTTTTAAAGTTTTGTTCTCTATATGGAAAAAAAACAGAGAAAAACTACATTTCAAATTACCTAAAGAAACATTGTTTTCTGAAGTAAATGTACAGTAGGTTTACAGCACAGATGCTGATTAAGTGGATTTATCATTTACATTTATTTTTCTGATAATATGATGTATTACAATTTACCTGCCAGGCAATGGTCTGTCAGTTGATTAGTTAGTTTATTTTCCACCATTGAGTTGACAGGTATGGTTTTGAGTGAAATGTCTTGACATCTATCAGATGATTTATCATGAAATTTGGTATGTCCCCTTCAGGATGAATTATGAGTTGGGTTAACACAACATCAACACTAAGCATTTTAGTATTGTCACTGTGACAGTGGAAATGCTACTATGCCACCACCATGCACAATTTTACTCTCGTTAATGCATTTAAATACAAGAAATACCATAAAATGTCACAGCAGTAAATACTACACAGTGACTGGCTATGCAAGGTAAACATTAGCCTTACACAGCGTATAGGCAGGCTGCGTAGTGAAAGCAGTGGCATCGATCCCCCGTCAATCTGTCTCTGCACAAGATGTGATCAGGCACAGAACTGGGTGTAGGTCGCCCACAGTTTGGAAGAACTCAGTCACAGCAAAAACACATAAGATGGAAGAAAGTGGAGTTGAAGGAAAAGGTCGAATGTCTGCAAGCCATCACTGCGTCTGAAGCTGTACTGATTTAAATAGAATGGAAATGATCTATATCAGACGTGTGTGAGGCAGACAACTTCAATAAGCAGCAGACCTTGGCCTTTAGCCACTTTTGTTAAAATAAAAATCACACAAGTTTACATGATATGCATCAGAGTATTACATGGATATTCCTAACAGGTGGACAGGGGGAGACACACAGTTCATATTGTGCTGGTGTAAAATGGACGGTGAAGTGTGATCATAAATAAAGAAGCATGTCAGGAGTGACTCTGCAGACCTTGCTGTGAGTAAAAATGTCACGAGAGAGCTATGACGGGGAATTGCAGCCAGGTGGTCAAAGGTTAGTACAAGGATAGAGGCACAAAACACCCGCAAGAAGCATACTGCAGCGGCGACCAGGGTTGGAGGCGGCTCAGACATGAAGGTGTGTTGCTCCCTAGAGGCTGCAGGGAAAACAGGAGGAATGTGAAATACATCAACCTGGGGGGGCCGCAGACAAGGGCACCAGTCGCACAGGGCAAAGAGAGGAGGAGAGAAAGCATGCAGGAACTTGAGCCAAGCCTGAGTCATTGTGGACCAGCAGCTTCATTTCACTCTAAATGTTTCATTTTCATTTGGGTGATGCTGTGGGGTGTGGCGAGGGGGGTGGAAGTAAGGTGAAACCTGGGGCGGGGGCAGGAGAGGGGGAAGCAAGGCCAAGCTCAAGCTGAGTGGCAGAGGGTAGGGATGACAGTACAAATGGCATAAGTAATGCTTTGAGTCCCATTCAAAAATAGGAACTGTGTGTGCCCTCCTTAAGCTACGTAGACAGACCACAGACCACTGACATGAGGGAAGTGAAGGAGAAAGACCAACCATCTGTTGACTTTCGAGAAATGATAGAGCACGTGGCTGGAGCACAGGGCCCAGGCAGGCAGTGCAAGTCTGAAGCAATTCATTTTATATGGGGGAGTGTGTAATGATGGTTTCTGTCCCAGTTCCAAGCAGGATTTTGGCAGCAGTTCTGGGTAAATTATCAGTGTAATATTAAGGGTGGTCTTGGTGCACCTACACAAAACATCATTAGTCTCTTGTGTATGTGACAAAACTGTTAAATCAGATTTTCACCATGCTTTCATCATTACTTTAAAGTCATTGTGTGTGTGTGTGTGTGTGTGTGTGTTGGGGGGCGTTCATGCTGCCATGTTATTTCGGGCAAATATGTAGATGTGAAAAGAATCATGATTAGACATTTAGGAAATACTTTAATAGCTTTTGGGGACTGAAGCCTGGTCCGCACTATATTAGTGAGCACACGGCCAACGATTTGAAGACTTCATCCATGTAAATGTATTCAAATCATATGACAGCTGGGGGGAATTTTTGCTCTGAATTTAAAGCTGTCTTTGTCACCGATGTTTGTTATCCCTGGGAGAGACTTTGGCAACCAGCTGCCTTGCCCCAGTGGTTGCCAAATGGCTGAAGAGAACCAGAAACATAGAAAAACCCGAAAGTCATTGGTGTCCCAAGCCAAACATGTCATCAGCACCCCCCCCCTTTTCCAAACATTAAGCCAAATGTTACAAACCAAGCCATGGTTTCATAACCACTGATGCCCGGTGCCCTATTTCTAAATGATGGAACTGCCTTATTAATGAAGATTTGAAAAAGAATCATACACTTTACATGCACATTGTGTTTCAATTTATTTTTCCATTCTTCTGTCAGATCCTCTGGCTCGCCTTACATGGACGTGATAAAGCATGCACTCTGCACACTAACTGTTCAGCAGGTGTGAGGTCTAAGATCAGTGTCAAGTCGAAACAATTTGGTCGCACATCACAGCAAGAGACATAACAGCATTGAACTGGGTGCAACAGGAAAGCAAAACATTTCTTCTTACACTTTCAACTTTTGTGAACATTTTCAGACCAGCAGTCGCCCCTCCTTGTGTATTCGAGGGAACCAACTAATGCAACATGACAACATCTGGCAAGAGGGTGTGGTGGCTGACCAGGTGTGTGCATTCAGTATTTCTCCTGCTAACTCCCCGCTGTCACAAAGAAACATAGTTGCCACAGCGACATCTTTCTGGAGATTTAAACTGTCTCATTGTATATGTGTATTGTATACTGTGTAGTGTTTGGCATCTGTGAAGCCTTCAGATTCATGGATCTGTACCTCAACCTGCACTTCCAGGATTTTATTTCATGCCTCACCTATACATGAAGCGTGCCCCCACCACCACCACCACCAGTGCAGGCCCTTGCCTTGATTTTAATGGGGACATTTTTGGTTTGAGTTATTAAGGGTCTGGATGGTAGTGTTTGGGACACTCACACCATGTGGCTAAACACTGTGGTCAGAACGTGACCTTCGGTGTCCGTCGCAAAGTCAAACAATTTGTATGCTCATCCACGCAATTCCTTTTCCTGCACTTATTTACAGGGAACTGAGTAGAAAAAGCAGGTTTGGCACTGACAGCCAGTCAAGAGGCAAAGGGAGAAGGAGAGGCTCAGGCAGGGCAGAGGGGCAGACCTGAGCCCATTTAACCTCTCCTTATATGTGTAAGGGTTAGGAAATAGAAGCTTGGAGATGAGCCAAGGAGCTGACGGCACACCTATGTTACAGCGGTGGTGGGAAAGAGCCTTACAGGTTACTTTGCAAATGTTTCAGGGGGTTTTTTTGAAGCAGGAATTCTCTGCATTGGCAGAGGTGGTGCACAATCTCATGTATGGCATGCGCTGCACGATGTTCCAATCACACAACATACAACTAAATAGCAGAAAGTAGGAAATTTACCACATTAAAAAAGGCAAAACGCTGTGTTTAAAGGGGAATTATCCATGAAATTTAGCAAAATTGGACAAGAGATGCATTTCAATCCACCTGTTTTACACACATTTTCAAGATGCGCATGAAAATCCTGCGGGGAAATGCTAAAGATTGAACTACTGAAAGGAAAAAAAAAATAAAACTTGGCTTAAGTATGAAAGTTGGTGTATCAGTGAAATTTTCAAAGCCACAAAGTAGCACCTCAAAAATGACAATCAGTCATTTAACACCAGCTTATTTAGTCCAACCCCTGTAAATGTGTGCACTCATCGCTGATTTAAACTAACTACAAAATGCAATTTAATTCCCAGCAAAACATTTGCTGCACCTTTTCTGTGACCACAATATCCACAGCACGACATGAACAGATGTTGGAGAATTTTGCACCATGCATGAACACAAATCCAATCCAATCTCAAAGTATAAACCGTGAAATTTGTACCGTGAGTGCCACTTTTTTACTTGGATAACTGCAATACGCGGTGTCAACGCCGCAGTTCTTTCCATCCACAACGCACCGCACGATCAGCAGATAATCCTCCATGTGTGTTTAAGGAGCATAAAAGCTCTGTCATGTTCACAGAAGGGGCAGGTTTACAAGGTTACATTGTAATGAGTCTCTTTCCCTGGCCGTGCTCTCATCTGATATGTTTCCGTTGCTGCTGTTAGGAGCCCAAATCATGCTATCACTGTGTATACAGGGCTAGCCAGATTCGTCATTAAATACTGCTCTTATCATTGTGTCCAGCACGATTTTCATCCAAGGCTTTGTTATCAGTGAGACCGCTATCAAATCCGTGTCTGTCTTGTTGGGACATACAGCAAAAGATTTGCTACGAGGCACACTGTCTGTTCGCTCTCGCCCGATGGCCAACAGAACACACCACAACCTTGACATTAATGATTCAATGAGCACAGTAATTGAGTGCCTTTTCTCATTTCCTGGCAGCTACAATACAAAGCTGGTTGGTGAGGAGACCGGAGAGATACAGAAGGAGGAAGAGGATAAGAGGGTGAAAGAGAAAGGCTTAGGGAGAGAAAAAAAACAACTAAAGGTAGGAGAAAGAGATAGGGGTGAGTGAGGAGGATAAGACGTGAAGGGAAGGAAATAAGGAAGTGAAGTGTGGGGCAGGATGAGGAGAGGATCAGAGGCAGAGGACAGCGAGGAGAGATTGCATTAGCTCATCATCCCTGTGGACCTGGCTGCGCTCGGTGGTTGACAGTCCTGAAAGCTCCTGTCCTTCAGCCTTCCCATGTGCCTGTAGCATTATCTCCTACTTACCATAGAGGGCCATCCATTCAGCACTGCGAATCACATTATTTTTTAAACTTACTTCAGAATTCGTACAGGAAGTGTGCTGTCATTCCCGCCGGGAGATCTATTAGAGTCTGCCGTAATTTCTCACCTGAATCTGCCATTCTGCTGATACAGTGCATGCAGCAATAGCAATGTGTTAAATTATAATGTCATTTGTTACGGTCATGTTCATTAGAAACCTACTGTGGCGTTCTGCTCTCATCAACTCTATCCTCTTTTTTTTTCTCAGCACAAACCTGGATTCCTTGATTGAATGACGACTCATAGACTTGCAGAGCCACTGGAAAAGTAGTTGGACCAGTGGCTGTTTCACAAGGAGCACCCCTCTAACATGAAGCATCGAGAGTCAAGCATGTTTCATTCCAATCAAGAGTCCACTCGAGGTTCCAAGGCTTGATTGGGTCTTGGATTTCTAGGTGCTCGAAGATGCTGGCATAAATGAGAGTGAGACGGCAGCCTAGTGGCTCTCTGAGGCTTCACTTACGCAGAGAGGTGCTTTGAGCTAAACGCAAACATCATCATGCAAATGTGATCACAAAGACAATGCTGGCATGATGGCATTCAGCTGGAATAGTATTTACCAACTTCTGACAATGTTCTGCTCTTATTCATCACCAAAGTGAAGAGAAATTATCCTCTAAAACATATGAATATGACTATCAAATCTTATGTCCATCCATCAATCACATGAAATCATGTCCTGAGGAAAAGAAACGTGAATCTCATGGTGGCACTCGAGGTCATAGGATTACTCAAGTCAGATATTGTCATCATCCGGAGACTAAGAAATGCAGAAAAATCTTGTGGCAATCCATCCAGTGGGTTTTCAGCGATTTGGAGTCTGGGCCAAAGCGGTGGACTGGCTGAGCAAACAAACAGACATGTTGCCATATACACCTCAAATTCCCGGATATATAGGTTTTTTAACGATTAGTGCACAGAGCCCCATCACACCATCACATTAAGGTTTCTGTTGTCTGCTTCGCCTCACAACAATAACACATTTAACAGTAGTTGCCTTTACAGTTACACTGGGACCTTCCACAAGACAATTAACGTAATTAAAGAAGTTTCTACCAGCTGTAGACCATAAAATGAAATGGAAAAAGGCCAATTTCACATAATTACTCCTTAAAAATAGGACTCTGCTTTACACTGGCCATACATATTAAACTTCTATCTTAACCACTGAGGAAAAACCTTTTGGAATTTGCGATTGCACAGCGGGGAACCAAGGTTCACACAGAATGGTAGAGAATGAGGTCTAAGAGCACAGGAGAACAATAAAAACCCAAAGAAACTTTTCGAAGCCTCCAGTAGCTCGAGTTGAAAGCAGGGATACCAATATTAGTCTAATGGCGAAAGGGAGTTATCATGATGGTGTAGTGTGTGGTCTTATTCTTTTCTCAGAATCAGGAATTATACTTTCGCAAAAAAAGATGACAATTAATTTCAAAGTACAAATCACTTTATGAACTGCTGTGTCGGCCTTTTTGAAGAAGTTGGAATTTGGTATAATACATATGATGGGAGAGGACGTGCAAGTCAAGTCTACTCTCAATGGGTGAAAAAGGCACTCTGCTTTACAATGCAAATCAATACAACTTTGTAATTAATATAACCATTGTGGAACTTCTTATTTTTAATATATATTACATTAAATTATATCACACGGTAAAGGCATTTGTATAGTATTGTATGAAAGGGGTAATCATAGCAAATATTGGAAAAAGAAATCCGATAATATTAGATTTAATTTAATATATATAGTTTGAACACAGGCCATGTGCTATTGATGCGTGTGTTGTTGTCATCCCTGTCTATTCAAACCCCATTTCAATACACATTCTTTATTTGTAAGATGACAAATTAACACATGCCAGCGAAGCACACATAAGCTGTGACCATCTGATTGATTTGTGACCTCCTCCACCTTTTTTGCATCAACATATTTTCTCTTCATGAAAATTAATTAACAGTCCTCATTCATTAGCAAGCACAATTAATTGTTTTCTTCTCCCTATGCAACATGAAGAATGGCAAACAAATGGGCATTAATCAAATTTAAAATTACGAACAAACACAAGAGGAAAAAGATTTTAATAGAAGTAGTTGCTGCAGGTCCGAATGCTAATTTCAATCGACTCCGGTGCTCGTAGATAATTTTGTGCCATTTGACGTGAGGGAAGTGATTTCAACTCATTAATATTAGGGCTGCGAATGTGTTCACCGTGCCTGAAACAGAGAATAAACAATGCTGACGGATCAATCAAGCTGCGTATTTCTGTGCAAACTTGTGTTTATTTGCATGTCTTTTTCATTTTTACCCTCCAGTCTGTGTGATACCGTCACCACTCCATTGGGACCTGCCACGTTTCATTATTTAAACCAAAGGGTGAAACTTACAAATGTCAACAAAGTTTGGGGGGGAAAGGAACTTACCCTGGAACCAAATCAGAACATAAGAGGGTTAATTGCTTGAACCATGTTTGTCTGCTTGGAGAATGGAGTCAGAGGCCCACACTTACCCTGGCAGTCTAAAGCCCTGAGGAGAATTGACAGGCATGTCTAAAAATAAGAAAAGTTGTGGTGTCTCAAATGGGAGTTTATGAATGTTGCTACGAATACTTGGAGTGCTGTGGTGCGTTGGTGGTATAATTACAATGGATTAATTAAGATGAATGTCTGATACATGCACATTTCTTCACCCCTCTGAACATTCCTGACGTCTGTCTTCTGACAATGTTTCAGCCTGTCACTGCAGCTGTACAAATGACGAGCGGTGGGTGTTGGAGGTGGCGTGTGGAGGGCGGCATTCCCAAGGGGAAAGGCCACCTCCCGCTGCAAGCTGTCTTACATGATCTGAGATGAACATCCACAATGAAACCATAGAATCATTATTTAAACAAAATGAGGACTCAAGATTTGTCTCTCATTTCTTACAGTGTGTTCAGACTAATTCCAGGCAGGCAAAGTCAATGGGAAGACATGAATGGATGCAAATATGACAAACTGATGTTGAGCTGAAAATGCCTCAGCTTGATCTATTAAAACTGCAGAGTTCATTAATGTATACTTATGAATACTTTATAAACATACGGAAGACAGGAAAAATGACGATGGACTGAAAAAAAACAGAGACTGAGCGACCACACAAGCACGCACAAGCATGCACCGAGCACACATGATGAGCTCGCCTATGGTTAGCACTACCTGGGCTATAATGTTTTCTGTCTATGGTTAGACTTGCACTGTATCACATGACATTATGAAAATAACGCGACGATGGTGCAAGGGGTCACCCAAAGTGTTGAAACTGGAAGGGAAGTCTCAGCTTCACCAGCAGCTACCCTCACATTTACAGTGTCACTACTCGGGGTTCACCCCTTCTTTTAGCAGCAGCAGGCAGCTGAAGGAAAAAAACACAACATCCACTACAGACTACCTGCTTAGCACCACATGGCAGGCGGACGCAGTGTGCGATTAGCTGTGAACATAGTGGAGCATTAAGCAGCTAAGGAGCCAAATATTTCCCTCCAGATTTGGCAGAGGTAAAAAAACAAAACAGAGCTAAAGAAGTGCAAATACTGGACTGATTATCAGGTGGACAGAATCACAGCACCAAATGATTCTGCTCCGTAACTGCTGGATGTGGAAACAACATGGCCAGTGTGGACAGGATAACTCCCTTACAGGGTGAGACGACATGTTGGCAGATCTGGCCCGATCCTCTGAGCGCAGATTACGGTGTGTGTGTGTGTGTGTGTGTGTGTGTGTGTGTGTGTGTGTTTTGTCATAACACTTAGAGCTCACCAGCTGTCGAAGATTTCTTTATGTTTGAAGTTAGACTAATTTGTCATCCATTATGAAGCTTTGGATTGATTGAGACTATGACCATAGTCCTATAATCATAGTTTCCTGACAGAATTTGGATGTATGGACGGATTGATGGCTCAGAAGTGATATATACCATGAGCGGTGCATTGTGTAAGTGAACGAATAAATGGTAAACGGGTCAGTGAGTGTGTGTGAGCGCAGCGCTATGCATTCTTAGGCCACACCGTCTGACTCAGCCGTCTGTCAGCAGGATGAGGCAGATGGGAGACATAAAACGCTCCATGCCTTGACAAGGTAGTCTGTCAAATTTAGGGAGAACAGTCACAGGGGTAATGTTTTGACAAGGCATTAAATGTCTCCTTCGCAGACGTCCTGTATGTCATTCCATTATATTGATGTACAGATACAGATGGCTGTATAATGCATGCCTGTGGGGGATTCTGTGCGCTCCTGTCTTGACTTTTGTCATCCTCTGCCCTACATTTACCTCGCTCGGCTAATGATTTTCAGGCATGTCACTTCAAATCTCAAATGTGGTATAAACGAGCGATTAAAATGTGACTCAAAATTACCTTGCACCGTTTCCCTCCTGTCGTTTTTGCATTGCTCATTCCCCGAGTTCCGTTTTAGGCTTTCTTAAAAGACGGTAGTTCATAAATGCATGTCCAGTTTTGCTTGTTATTACCAGCCATAAGTTGCCTTTAGTTCACTTCCCAGCTTGAATCTTTCCCTTTCCTCTCTCCTGCTGTTTTCTCTTAGCCCGCACTCTTGTGTTCATCTTGTACACACGAGTCTGTCAAAGTTCAGATATCTCAATTCAGGGTGAGACAATTATAACTAGTCTTTGCCACAGGGCATGCTCTGAGCTCCAACAGGCCTTTTACCCCGTATCTATCCCTAATGATCTGTTTGGTTACTAGTGTTTTTTTTCCCTGAAATCTTTTAAATTAGTGGACATGACCTGAGGCGATGCCTGAAGTAACGAGTTGCAGTGCAGCGCATGAATGTGTTTACATTTCTACTGTAACACTCAAACACGTAATTATTTATATTGAACAAAACAACTGCACATTTCTATAAATGAATAAATAAATGGTCGGCTGACAATGACGTGCAGTATGTCAGGGTTGGTCCTGGTGGAAGATTTAATGACTGCATACAATATAAAGTCTCATTAGCTGATGGCATTGCAAGATACTCTGGGCGAGTCAAAAGCTACGACTGAGGCTGGATGAGGTTCAGTTTTGAGGTGAAAAGTTTGACCTGACGATGAGGCCAGGTGAAAAGTCTGGGTATCATTAAAGTTAATGGCGCCCATCCTCTGGGGATCACCCAGATCGGTCTCCTCCAAACTTCATGCTAATCCATTCAACAGTCAGTGAGGTCGGCTAACTATCCACCCAACATATTCATCCTTAAAGCCACACAACCAGTGCAGCTTAAATGATTGAGCAAACTGTAATCATTTCAGAAATGGTTGTGGCGAATACACAATATATGAAGAAAACCAAACATGCGTCATGTTAAATGAGCAAAAAACACCTCACACCTCATCCCGCGACAGCTTGGTCGTTCGTTTGGAACTTGTTTTCTCCAACATGACTAAATACTTTCCGCTTCTTCTCTTCATGCTATCCCCTCCTCAGAAATTCTTGCAGGAGCAAATTAAGCATGGACTGTTTATTTGAATTTGTTTGGCGATTAATTCAGGACTCAGAAATGGTGGAAAATGCGCTGCTGTTGTGCTAAGTTTCTTCATATTCATGTTCTGGCTAAAAGGCATTAGCCAGGGAGTAAATGCTTCCCTTCCCCTGACAAGCTCCTGGAAGGACACCCTCAAGTCTTCTCTTGATGACACTCAGCGGGGTGAGACAGCCTGTGTAATCATTTGATTACTGCTTCATCTTTTAGGGTAGGCACGCAGAAGTGTGCGTATGTAAATGCTGCAGCTTTTCTGATCCATTTTATTGAGGGGGCTGCAAGATCACTGGGCACGCACAGCGCAGCGACAGCATCCGGAAGCCGACCACATGCAGTACACATTTATTGTATTTGCTGCTCCCAAATTAACATTTCCTTCCTGAGCAATAGTTTTAATCCGGTTCCTCAAATGCCAGCGTGTTTACTGGAATTCACAATTGGCAATGTGCCAGCAACTACTGAGCAGCACATACTGTAAACTGTCTTAAAAGCATTAGGCTAATGAGCTCCGTTATTGTTCCAAGAAACTGCATAATGAATGTATATGTTTATTTCTAAACAAACTGAAATGAAGATGTGTTGTTTTTTTTAACTGTGGTTTCATGGCCTTGAGCCTCCCTTCACTGGCTGTAGTCAGGGGTGAAAATTACATAATATTTTCATTTTCTCTTGTTACTGTAACAAAGTTGTTTTCTTTTTTGCACTTTTTCTCTGAGGAGTTATTTTCTAAATCATTTTCACCCTTACTTTAATTCTTTTACCTCAAGCATTTCACTTTGCCACAGCTTCTGCTCCGCAGCTGCTGCAGGTGAGCGTGTAGCATCACGGTCTGTGGCTGCTGGAGGACAGAGCTCTGCTCACGGTCCATATACGTGCTCTAAATGTTTTTATTCCCAGACCCAGGGTCAGGGAGTGCGGAGGGTGCGGTCGCAGGATGATGTCATTGTGCAGCCACAGTTAGACTAAGTGTATACTCTGCATGGATAAAAAAGGTCACTTCTACCCTAATTAATCACTGATTTAATGCCCCAACCAGCAACCATCACCAACAGTACCACCCAATATCCTAAATCAAAACACATCTGTCAGTGTTGCATGATCAACAGTTGCATGCTGTTAGCATTGGTAGCCTTGCTATAAAGCTGGATCCTTCAGTTACTGCCACCAGTGAAGCATGCACCACCTTTCTGCTGGTTTTGATCATCTCTGTTGCGACTGCAGAGCTCATTTAGCTCGACATTTGAAAACTCGGAGGAGAGCAGTGAGACCAGAGAGACATATGGTCGACGTTCAAACAGCAGTCTTGTGTCGCTCGCGAATGATTCATTCGACAAATCTTTTGCGCGAACAAACTGAGCTGAATCGCTTCCTGAAAGGAAACATTAAAGTGTTAAGAATTATAAACAGGGCAGCAACACTCCTGATTTCAGAGGCTGGGGATCATGAGGAATGTACACCGCTTCAGTTCAGTGGGTGGGACTCCTGCCGAGCGGTGAATTCAGTGAACAAATCTTTTGAACAAGTCTTTTTCATGAACTGATCCCAGTGATTCAGGACATGGAACAGAGCTCACCATCAGAGAGGTGGGAGCAGCAAAAGACAGGGGAGCACATCAACAATCCGCGTTTTTCTCTTGTTTTCTTATTGTTTGTCTGCTCTCCTCCCCTTCCTGCTGTGGTGGAAATCAGAAAATTAAGAGTCATACAAGTGTGGATGCAGCTTAGCAAAGGTTTAATAGGCTTTCTGCAGAAAGGATGAGAGCTGACTCAGAGCTTTCAAGGAGTCTGTAGGAGTCTGATAGAGAGCGAAGTGTGTGTATCTTTTACAGGAATAGGAATCTGTACCTTGGTTATGAGACCCTGGGCTGGACGATGCAGAGCTGGAATTGTGCGTCTGCATTGCCCAGACAGGCATTTGCTCAGCATCTTCTTGTGGCTGAACAGACGAGGTTGAATGAGAATACGCAATGATAGAACAAGCATTAATTTTCCATGACTACTTTTGTCCAAGCACACGGGAAAACTCACTTCCACTTCGGTAAATTTGCTTTTAAAGTAACAATACTTTTTGCTTGAATACAATTTTTGCACTACTCTTTTCACCCCTGGCTGGAGTGCATAATAGGCATTACCTCGATATTGTGCCAAATGTAGTCACTCACCTGCTCCACACCCTCATTCTTGAGACAGGCCTGTCTGCAATACGGCTGAGCAAATTGAATATGCCAGTCAAGTGAAGCACCACACTTATCTAATCCGACCTGTAATACAGGGCTCTGCTCTACTGCCTTTGCATAACACCCTCTCCATGTTTGTAACCCCAGCCCCCGAGGTAGCGCTGAGGTATTGTCACTTCACTTATTGTATACCATGGCCACCTCCACCTCCGGCTACCCCTGCTCCTTCTCTGCTGCTTTCTGTTGTTGTCAAGAACTCCCTTTGGGGCGCCACCACTAAAGTTCACATTACTCACGTAATCACAAACACTTACTATGTAAATGCACACATAGCCGATCACAGTGAATGAGGGGAAAAAGATACATAGAGTCACGGAGAATTTATTGCACCGGGGACTAATGCATTTCTGCTTAACTCAGCAAGGGAGATGTTAATGCTGCTGTGAGAATTAATGGAAGTATCGGCTTACAAACATTTTGGTGATACATTATTGTGGCTCCGAGCAACCAGCTACTCTCAGGTTATTTTTTTTTTTTTCGATTACACAGGCCACAAGGGAAGTACTTCCTGTTTTAATTAGATACTGTATAAGCAAATACTAACAGATAAACTGTGGGCTCTGTGGTCAGCTGTTTCATGTTTCACGCATAAGCCAAATTAAGTATTTGAAGCCCACACGACTCATAACAGCGCTCTGATGGATGATGAACTAATACTGTACACGTTGTGATCAATAAATATGTTCAAGAAGGCTGAAACCAAAAAAGAGTTGCGTCCAGCAGTCAAGTTGCAGCAACATAGTTTTACATCATACACCACGAGAAACATGAGTAAAGCATTCAGACTGCTATTGACTAATAATCCAGATTTCTTTATATTATGAACGCTTAAATCGTGGGAGAAGAATAATGAGAAAAGATGTTGCTGAACTTCACCAGCCATCAAACATTTCTGGCATCTTCATTAACCTTTGTTCTCTTATAAGAACAGAATGTTTCTGTAAAAGAAAAAAAACAATACAATACACGGAGTCACTCGGTGTCTGCAGTAAGTTCATTCATTTCGTTCCACAGCAACCTGACATAAGGTTGAGAAATAGCCAGCAGTGCAGGCTTAATACCAAATCTCCTGATGTTTCCATTCCTCCTCTGGAACTTTTTTTTTCTCCTACACCGGCTTGTAACGTTTTTGAGAGAGATGTTCTGAACTCTTTTCAAGAACTAAGGGGCCCCACTTGGCCCAGGGAGTCTGCCCTGGGATCCAGCAGATTGGCCCATGAATAGACTGTTCATACAGGTGTGAAAATGGATGGAGCAAAAAATCCTGTGTGGTCAGAACAAAGTTTGAACGAATCGAAAATAATACAGGAATTAATAAACAAGTTTGATGAAAATACCAATTGTTAGGCAAAGCCAAGCATCACAAGTCTCTTGCAAGAAATGTCACACAGCAGATAAATTGCTGGGTGTCGTGTATGTACAGCCTTTTGGTACAAGATTGATTCTGAAGAAGAGATAACGTGCACCGCTTTCCTGCGACAACAGTGAGAGGATCGCTGCCTGCTTTACCGCATGAAGTCATTTCACAAATTTGACTGTGCCTTGTTAAAGTGCCAGCTTGTGTCAAACACTGACATACTTTGTGGTCAAAACTGTACCCAAACACTGCGCATGAGCCTACCCCCAGATCACAAATTCTAGAGGAGTGCCCTGCCCCTGCAAATTGCTCACCTCTCAGAGAGAGGAGGATGCTATCTCCACCGAAGGCAATTTTCCCGGTGCTCCACATGAGAGAGCTGTGTAATATTCCTGGCATTTTTTGTATTATGTATGTCAACACTGTGCGGTTCGCTGAGGATGTATATGCAAAATGATTTATTCAGCTCAGTACCTTCCTTGTTGAACTCTTGGCGATGGCTAGTGATAAAGAAAAGAGCACTGTAAAAAAAAAAAAAAAGGGCTGTAGATTTTACCAGCCAAGGTTATAGCTTTTACAATGTTATACAGTGAAGTACAGCTGCAAGCAAAAAGAAGAAGAAGAAGAAGAAGAAGAAGGAAAGACAGAAATAGCATTCTGACCTCCAAAGTAAATTCTTTTTATTTTAAAAATAATCTCCTGGAATATCCCAGAATCTGGTTTCTGAGGACAGTGTCGTCCATGTAATAAGGCAGTTCATTTTAATATTTCAGAAGAGTCATGTACTGCATGCCATTGTTGTACAGGGTTTTTCTTCTTCCCCAACCCCAGACTACACCAAAAAACATTTGATTTATGAAGGCCATTGAACTAAGCCTGGGCGCTGACTATCAAAAATAAATTAAAGCAGAGCACAGAAAATGGCTTGGAGTGCTCTCAGTAATTGGGTGCAGTGAATGAACTGTGCTCAGTGCCCTCGTGTTGTGTGTCTAAACGTGGGGTTTTGTTTGCAAGCTGCAATTTCACTCACAAAGACTAAGCTCCCTCGTCACAGCACTCACCACTGCTGCAATTCCGTTGCAGGGGCCCCTTGCTCGTGCGCACTCCTGCTGTCACTTATGCATGTGTCCCATCTGAGAGAATGCCCACCGCAAAAGGAAACTGGATGAAAGAAAAAAAAGAAAAATGAGTAAGACGTCAAAGCGCTGAGGTGGACGGGAGGCGGCGAAGAATCACACGGTAGAGTTGAGAGAAA
Organism: Psettodes erumei; assembly: GCA_016785225.1. Lineage (NCBI taxonomy): Eukaryota > Metazoa > Chordata > Actinopteri > Pleuronectiformes > Psettodidae > Psettodes > Psettodes erumei. The sequence continues at coordinate 5,662,666 of JAFBJZ010000772.1, read as the reverse complement.
AACTCATCACTTCCTCTGCCAACAATCGATAACCTGCGCAAACTAAAAACACAAAGCCTTGAGCGCACACATCCAGGTCTTCCCGACTGTGCGCCAGTTTTTCAGACAACATATAAAACGGCATTGTTTCTGAGGCCACAGGAAAAACAATACCATCTGTGAAGCACTGTGTGACTGAAAATCATTCCAGGCGGCTTCTGACAAAACAATAGTGGACCAAACAGCCCCGGGTGAGTCAGCGATGTCCACACCCTCACATCTAAGCTGTGCGAGCATCAGTAAACTTTCCCCTTTACGTTTATCTGCGGTAAAAAAAAAAAGTAAAAGAATATCACCTCGTATCAAACACGAAATGAAAAATGATCACAGAACCATGAGCTTCACCAGGAATTACATGTCAGGGTTTTTTGCATTTCTGTTGTTTGCATTATATTTCTCTGACACTGAACGCTGATTTTGAATTGTCACAGTGCAAAGATCAAACACAAAACTGAGTTGTTAAAATGATTCCAGCGCTTATATAATCCTGCAGTCTGCCTTTGAAGGGCAGACATCCCGATCAGAAATGTTTACAAGCCGGGGAGAGTGTGTCGTCCCTTGACAGGCGGAAGCGGGGGCAGTCTGCCCGGGGCTTTTCAGTCTGAGGCCCTCTGCCCCGCTTCTCTTTCATCCCCGGACGGTTTGTCTGAAACCGTTTTGTCAGATACCGTTTTGTCCAAGTCCTTTTTGGTCCGATTCTGTTCGCCAGGGGTCACTTTGTCCGAGGCCGTGTTGTTTGATCTTCAGCTGGAGGATGCCTCTGTCTTGACTGTGTTTTTTCCCCTGTGTTGTCTGAAGCTGTTTGGTTGCGGATAACGATGTGCGTGGACCAACGCTGACGCCCGAGCGTGTCTGAACCCCCCACACAGCACGAGTGCAGCGTGGTTCCTTTTCTGTGTTCTCCCTAGCTGCGCTCATTGTCAATATTACACATTTGCAGGTGTTCTGAACAGTCAGCACGCTGAGCATAATGATCCACTCGTGTAACCTCGCCATGAAGCACGCACAGCCCTGCTGCATTTGGGATGCATAAAAAAAGGCCTGGGCCCAAGCAGTGACAGCACCGGGAAACGAAGAGGTGAGTGGCGACCACGGAGGGCTCTTTGTGCTGTGACATCACGGAGGGGACTCTTTGAAGATCAAATGCTTGCGAGGGGCCACAAAGGTCCTGCCAGTTGGGCACAATTAAAACCCCTGCGAGCCTGAGAGGCTCTAAAGAGATAATGAGAGAAGGGCTTCTTCTAATCCGGCCTAATTATGTTTGGATGCAGGGCTGGGTTGCGGTAAACAGCAGAGAGAGCGGTGCATCAGCTCCAGTGTAGTTAACAGTGATGGCGGGTTAAGATCTGGTGTTTAGAGAACCATGTAAGGGAGAACAGAACATGTTTTTCTACTTATTTTCTGGGGGGAAGTATCTATGTATTTCATTAGATACAACTGAGTAAACGCTGATGACAGTTTGACCGTGTTCAGTAAAAGAGGTTCTGCAAAGATGGACCAAACAGAACGAATAACGTACCCCAGAAGTTATCAGTGAACATTTCCATTGACCAAACATCAAGGAATAATCAGCATATGACCTCATTGCCCTCTTCTGGAGGATGAGAACACAGCATTCAATTTCCTTTTAGCTTGGTTGGGAAATTAACAGTATGTTCCTATAACTTCCTATTCGTCAGATGTGCTCTTATGTAAAAGTATCACTATACAACATCTCATCTACCTTCACTGTGCAACAATGGATGACAGGAGATTCAAATGTGAGGACATGTATGTATGTCACTTTTCCTGCACATATACACACACATGCACAAACCAAACGCTGCCGTTGAGAAAGAAGCAGGATTCCTCACAAGGACTTGATGTCGTGCTGTGTCCGGTTTACGTTTCTCGATAGCGATTCCATCATCTTTCTTATCAAACAATTGTTTTGCTCCACATGGATTCCCCTGCAGTACGAAAACCCCTTTTTCGTGGCCCACTCTAGTCGCCCTATCTCTTAGTCTAAGCCTCTCTTTATTGCTTTATGCCAGTTTGTGTCTCTCTCCGCTTTCTCACAAACGCCACTGCAGTCTGTGTTACTTGGTCTGAAAGTTGATTCTGATGCGGGTTCTCTTCATTACAACTGTGTCCACACAGTTATTCTATCATGTTCTGGCAACATTTGTGGCATTTTCACTGCCCGAGCCCCAATTCACCAAATTGATCGGAGGCCATGCATTCGTATGTAATGCATTCATATGAGAGCCCATGCCAGTGTCTCACAAGTGAAACCTATTGAATTAGGGCTGGCTTCCTAGTTTTGAACCATTAAGTTACTTAAGAGAAAAAGAAATGTCCCATGTTAAATAAGATTAAATCCACATATTAATACTTGGGTTTAATGATATGTTCACTGAGCTGTTTCACATGTAAAAGGGCAGACACGGCCATGCTTGACTTTAAACATTGCACTGCACAGCACTGGGCTGGTTGTTGGTTTTATACCTTTACACATGGGACTTACATTCGCATTAGTGTTAAGATAGCCATTTAGTTTGAGCGATCTCATCACATTGCACTGCTCGGTCCGGTCTGGGCATCACACGAGCCTGGTGCTACTCTAAAATATCTGTCACCTCAGATCGACTACCATTAAATGTGAATGGATTTCTCACAGCTCGCAACGGTGATCCGCACATTATCGAGTCCTCCTGCCCAGAAATAAGTCCTATTCTGTCTGTCAAATGTCATCCTTCTCATGTGTGAACAATCCGTAATTCTAATTACCACTGCATTAAGGGTGCAGATGCTTTTCCTTTCATGTGATGCCTGCTGTTGATGCAACTCTAATAAAGTAGTACTGTTAGTGAAGCATAAAGGTCGAATAAACCTTTCCAGTCACTATGGTGAATGCGTGGTGCAATCAAAATGTTCCAACACTGTTCCTGCAGCAAACAAACCAAACATGGCACGGTAATGCACACGCAGCTGGTGCTAACAATCGCTGCAACGTCACCTGATTAACATTGGGAGCAGGTTTCTGGAGCACCCGCAGGTGCACTTTTGCAGTTTCACGAGCAGCGCTGTACAAGGCTCTCGACCAACAGGCTTATTTACAAAACCTACTTATTTATTCTTAAAAGGTTCTATTTACTAAGGCAATTGAGAATAAATTTGGTACCATGGTGAAACTAATTTATCTTCGTTGCCAAAAAAAAAACCCAACACAAATCCCTTGTTTGCTCATGATGTGCACAGTGCATTCAAGACAGCACAATGCTCCCCCACATCAGGACTAAAGTCACGGAGCGGTCGGACTTTGTAATAATAGAACGAGCCAACAAACCCAACTCAGACTTGGTAACCTTGTAATATTGTCAACAAAGTTTATTGTTTATCAAATGTATTGCCTGATTGATTGAAGTCCTTTTCAGTGCCCTGACTTTAACTGAAATCAATATAATGATTTCACAAATTACCCTCCAAAATAATGCTTCTGTCATGCCACCGCTACATGTATATAGGATATTGTATTGCATGGTATTTATATCTTATACATCCTTACCTTATACAAATTATTACTATTACAATAAAATATCTGCTTTTCCCTGCTCTCAACATCAAATCGTGCTCGTTTGTGACTGTGGAAACACGTCCTTCCACAGGTGTGTGTGTATTCACAGTTTTACCACCTTCCCTGTGCCCGTGTCCAACATCTGCAGCATGCGCCGCAGCACCATTTTCCCCGCTCTGCTGTTCGCCCCGCAGCTTGACAGCATGACAGCACCTCATAGAGAAACAAAAATGGCACTAGCTGTCAAGCAGAGAATGAAACAAAACTGCCTGTCTGTTTCTGGGTACATGAGGGAGAAGTCAACCCAATTTAGACAGCGATTTGGACACATAAAAATCGGATATTGACCATACATTGGTCACATGGTGAAGAGATTAAGATCAGGCTGCTTGCTCAGTTGTACCTTCTCAGGTACATCTTTTTTTACATTATCTTGTTGCACTATTACCATTTTCATGCCAGATGGGAGAGCTGAAGTATACAGACTCTGCTTTATCCCCTGAAGAAATTCAATCATGGACAAGCAGGAAACACTAATTGGGTTTTATGTCAATTTAAGTGATTCGGAGTGCTGTCCTTCAGCTTATGCAGTGTCCTTGAATCCAGAGGGCACAGGTCTTGTATCCCAGACAAACAAATGGTTCTGTAACAAGATGACCAACATGTTATAATTGGGATTTAGCATAGTCAAAGGCTGCATAGCTGTTTTAATCTAATGGGTCTGCTGTGGGGAAGGAGTTTTATTCTCCTTTTTTATTTTCTTTTTTTAATGGGGGCATAGTGGAATTAGTATGCTAAATAAGACAAATTCTCAGACAAAAGTCTAATAGGATAAATGGATGAAGTGAGGACAAATAATATCCAAAAGGTCAAAGATTAACTTCATTGTGATAACACAATGATCTGCAAAAACACTTTTCTGGCCATTGTTTAAACCCTAAAGTGAAGGATGGATGGCGAGCAGATTTCCTTCAAGCGTACATCGGTGCTCTACATCCACCACACAGTAAAGCTGAAGCATTACCACTTTAGAAGACTGTATAGTTAGAGTACATGGAAAAATCATAGAGTGCTTTGTGTTACATGAGTGTGATTGTGTGTCAAATGTCATGGGATTACAAAGGAAGAAAAAAAAGGACAAAGTTAAGAAGCACTCAGTCAACAGTTAATATTGCCTTAATGGTCTATTCATGATCTATCCACTTCCATTATGTGGTTACTATATTGATTTCTAGCTCAATTTTAACCAAGAAAGAGACTGTGGTTTTGTCGACACATTACTCTTCAATAAGCAAAGTGAAATCCAGTCTCCACTTACACCTTAATATATGGACGGCCCACAGATTTTACTGGTTTAACAATGAATTGAATTTCATTCGTCTTAAACAAGTTCAAACTGATCACCCTTCTGGCTCACCAATTAATTCACCTGAAATACAAATGCCTCGATGCATAATTTCAGACCTGCCACTCATCCATGCACGCTGGCAAGGTACAACCCAACCTCAGTTAAGCCATTATCTGGACAACTTGAAAGCCATTACGAGCAATGATGGAATGGATTCCCATGGGGACAATAGATGGACAGTTACATAGATGGCAGGTGATGAGGTGGACAAGGGAACATGGGGAATGGTTATAGCCCCCATTCCTCACACTCAATTACTGTGCTGGGCTCACTGAAACCTACAAATGAATTCAAGTTATGGCAGGGTTGTCATTTCGATCATGGCTGGATGGGTCAAAAACCTTCACCACTTGCTCATGTAGGGCCGGGTAGGAAGCGCAGGAATGGCCGTTATAAGATGAAAGCACTCAGCATCTTAAAAATCTTACACTCTGTTCAGTGTGTTCGTTACTTTGGGTAAACTTCGGTGAGTAGCTTCCATTAGTTGTTTGCTCGGTGGTTGATTTGCTGCTGTGATTTACCTTTTTATAATTCAAAGTGAATCAATCAATATAGTGAATCAATATATATTAGATGTGATAGCTTTGTTATTTGAAAGGAGTGCAGGTTTTTCTATCTTGTCATAAAGATACAAACCACAGTGATTTTTATGGGGTTTTTTTTAGTAAATGAGTTATAGCTACAACATAATTTATATTATAGGTGTTACAGGTGTAACATTTAAGGTGAAAAAATATACTGTGGAAAACCATTTACAAAAGGATCAAAATAAACATCATTTAAAGAGTTAGAAGTTTCTAACAAATATCAGGCTCACCAGCATTATCAGTGTCTGATTAAGGTAAGGTATTCAACGCCAACGTACATTCAACGCCTTCATTTGTACTGTGCAGCGCTGACTTTGTGTAATGACAAAGATGGGAGACCTGCTTTCTGAGGGCGGTGTGCTTTGCTTTGTGGTTCTACACGAGGTAGTGCATACTTTTTGTCTGATTTTCTGCAGCACAGTGTGATTACCAAATATCAGCAGGACTGCTGAGTGTCTGTGAATCAAACAGAGTAATCAAGTCACAGTGGAACCTCCTCCCGAGACTTCAGCATTCACAACAACAGAAGCAGGTCCAGGCTGCGCTTCTGTTCATGTTCGAAGGACCACCTGAGGGCAACTCTGGGTGGGACGTGGTGGGTCCCTTTTTATAGGTATCACTCCTGTACATTCATAATTATGCACGCAGCTCATTTACTATGAAGCCACTCACATGGTATTGTCTGTTATTGTAAAATGCCTCAAACAAAACACTGCAGTGGCTACCTACTGTTTTCTACAACTGCCTTTTTATTCTTTTGAATATTTATTTTTGCTTTGATGTTATCTGATAATATAAAGAAAAAAGTCAACCACAGCCAAGACAACCCAAGTATATATCCTAATTACAATAAGCATGGTACAAAGACTGCATAAAGCTTTAATTGAGGCTGTTAGTAGTGAAAAGTAGTCAATTTGGTTAAGTAGCCTGCAGGAAAAAACACCTACGCACAATAAAAGCCTTTAAAGCAAACGCCTTTTTTACATTTGCCTCGGCTTCCTCGATTTTAAAGACTGATCTTGTCTAGAATCTGGGAAGGCACTGAACGAACAGGCCATCTGGATCCCTGTGAGGTGAAGGAGAACTTGATAGCCAGGTGCGGCAGCCTGCATGGGGGGGGTTGGGACGACTCGAAGCGTAGCTTTGGCAATCGGCAGCACACTTCGCAGTGCCGGCATTGTCTCAGCAGGATTTGAAGTGTTTCCATTAAACATGAGGATTTGTTCCTTCTGACCTAAAAAATGACTGGTGACGGGTGAGCCGTGATTCGCTGACAGAGTATCGTGTTATAAGGTAAGTTACCATTTCACTGCGCGCGCAGCAACTCTTGCCCCTTGGTTTTTCCGTCAGCTGCACAGTGATAACAGCATGTTGGCATTTATACACCACCAAAGCTGATTAATCTCAAGCCCTGACGGTAAAAGCGCTAGCGTTTGAGTTGCGCACACAGCGGGTGGGGAAAAAAAAAAACTTGTGTCATGAAAACATTACTAAATGGCTCAAGTATATTTTTGAATGATTTCGCTGTACCTCAGGGACTTGCAAGTGGCCACTGGCGGTTGGAGCAGAGGAGAAAGCAGCTGAGGACAGGTACTGTATATGGTATATTTCATTAGACATGGAGCCTTAGGGGAGCTGAGTAAACTGTAAGTTTGTCACAGAGGATTGATGACTGCTCTCTATAAAGGTAAATAAATAAATAATGGCAGTAATCCCACAGATGTAACGGCCACAATGTATGCTGCAATAAAAAGCTGTGGTCTGAGGCTTCTGATAGAAGTTTAATTCACCATGGAATATGTCATTTATTTATTTATATAATCGTGCCATTTATTCATGTGCTGCTGCAAACATGCTGCTGAAAGATTGGAGTCGTTTTTGACTACAGAGCTCAGTGGGTTATCGGGTTTACTGCCACCTATTAGAGGTGGCTTTCAAACCTTGGAAGAGATGACTAAATGTTTTTTCGGAGAGAAATGAGTGCTTAAGCAAACTTCAAACGGAGAGCACACGGGGCCCCACAAATATCATTTTTCTTCAACTCTGCTTTTTGGCATGGCCAGCAAAACAGCGAGGCAAAAACCTGAAACAGCGAAGACAGCCATTACTTTACTTTCTGGCAATGAGTAAAAGTCTTGCTTTCATGATGAGGGCCCAGCTTTCTTCTGTTGGTGACTAATTGCCTCATACATTAATATAGTGTTTCTTTCATGCAAGTACAAATGAACTGACATTTCACTGAAAACTTTTTTGTGTTATTGTTTTTCCTCCCCAGACTTCTGTGTAGACGTAATGCACAGGCACTTGCCCTTTTCTCGAAACGCTATCAGCGATGTGTGAAAAGCTTTTCAAAATAGATGTTTGGCCGATCAGTTTGTGTCCAAAACCTTTTTCTGGTTCCCTTTTTTTTTGCTTCTATTTCGTATTTCTTGGTTAAAATACTACTCCAGCTCACTTCAACCGTTAAATCAGAAAACACTTGGGGAAGCTCTCGTTCATGTGATATTTTATCGATGGGAAAACATGACACACTTACATCTCCAAGGCTCAAGTTTAAGCAAACAAGAGTGGCTAACTTAAAATCTAAGCGGAAAACCTAAAACTTAAACTTAATTGCCAATTATTCAATCTTAGATAAAATGAAAGGATTTGAATTGCAGCAGCTGAAGTGATTAAACAGTGGGACAGTGAAGCTAAATTTCGAGCTTGATGTAATGCGACATTAACGTTCTAGTAGCGGTAACTCACTCAAGATAAGGCACACGTTTTGCCAGAACAGCACTTCTTTGACAAAGAACGGAGTGTAAGTCTAAGTCATAAGTCCTCAGGATCAGATATTAATGTAAGTATATATATCTGTATGTCTTATCATCCTAATAGATTTAATTCATTTAGGAGTGTTAAAGTTGGAAACTAAATTTCCTCAGTGTAGATCCTTGTACGACTAGTTAATATAACAGTAATTGGAATTTTCCTGGTTCATGCTCAGTAAGGACTATGAGCAAAAATGATGTATTTAACATCTTTGTCTACTTAATGAATTGGATTCAAAGGCCACAGATCACACATTAAGCTTCTCCAAGACCACCAAAGACCAGATCTATCACCTTGTGCATAAAAGCAGCACTCTCATCTAATGCATCTGTCTCATTCTCGTGCAGACAAATGACCACAATCATCATACAACAACAACAACAACATAAACCATCTGTCTGCGAATGGACAGACATGTAAACTTTGCACGAGGTAATTCATCCATGCTTTGACCTGCTTTATTTCTATATAAACTCACTGTGTGAATGGACAAAGAGGAGAGAAGAAAGGACAACACCAGGCTGGTTGTGAGTTCATCACAAGGACAATAGGAACAGACAGAGAATAATTTCCACATCCATAACTATGATTCATTTATGCCTCCGGTCCATTTAAACTGCGTGCATTTGTAATGCGAGTGGAAACAAAAACGTAAGACACTCGCACTTGCCTTTGTGCGGTTCATTACATCTGTACACTGCAGCATGACAGCCAACACTCTATCAGCTTTATTCAGGTCAAAGTCTACAACCGCTTTTTCATAAATTGAACTTGGATGGCCAAAAGTAAATGAGAAGCCATCGAAGTGAGCATTGATCCAGCCTGCTGTTTTAAATTGAATTAGCCTGACGGCTAAACAAACCAGCCGCAAACTCTGCTACTCACCTCATTCACTTGCCTTTTTTTCAGTACATCAGATAAGTCTGGTTTATGCTCATTAACTGCTGCTTCCCTGGATAAAAAAACAACTTAAACAGAGCTTTGTCAGAATTAAGAATAATCTTGCTGTGCAGCCCCCATGAAAACAGGAACAGAAAAATGTAGCCAAGCAGGACATTGATTGAGCTATACAGGGGTCTTGCAATATGTAGCGACATGAAATCATTCCTTCCAACGTTAATGTTGCCAAATTGCAAAAATCAAAACGCGCCATGTTTGTGACCCATGCAAAAGCACATGAAAGCCCTGCAGGACACCCAAATTTATCTGAAATTTGCAAGAAACAATTTGTGGTAATGTGACACTGCCACCGTTTGCCATTTTCTTGTCAGACGACAGCTTGTGCAGCTTGTGCAGTGTGTGCAGCTGATTAGCACAGCGTTGTCTGGTTATGCATTACTTTCTACATCTTGGTTGAACTACAAGCTCCTGGTTTTGCAGTGACTCACTGAAATACGCGGCATGCATCCCACGACCCACGCTGATAATGAGCAGAATTCCTACAACTCGGATAAACTAATACGCTCTCATATCGTCTTCAAAGAGCTGATTGCTGGCAAAGGGCACTTTCTTATTAAGATGAAGGGCTGGTCTCTGTTTTATAATTTATTGGGTGGGTGAGCCATTTCACCAGCATTTATCCTCATTGATTTGTTTAAGTCTCAGGGGCCCCTTCCCTTCCGTAGCTTTTGGGATGTAATATAAAGGGGCTTGGACGCACCAGCCCTTGGCCCAAAAAGGTAAGCAAAGAAGGGATGTTATTCATTACAGTCACTCCACTTACTCGCTTACAGATACAAGCTATACAAATATATGGTTTCCCACTATTGTTTAAGAATATTCTAATTTCAGTAAGAGAAAATCAGCCCCATTGCTGCATGTGTAATTACAATGTATTGTACAATGATTGTTGTATGCTTTAAAGGACAGTCTGAAGGATGAGGACTTTACACAATCAACAGGGATTATCCCACAAGTGGTCATTATCCCTGTGTCATATGTCTCTCTAGAATATAAACATTCACTGAAGGGATTATCTTTTTTTTTTTTTTTTTTAAGAAATCAATTTAGCCAAAAACAACATTGTTTTAAAAAATAATGTCTTTCAGTTCCCTCTAAGACCCTGATGTTCAAAAGGCTGCACTCCTCCCATTAGATCAATACTTCACTGATGTCTGGAGGAGTGTAATGGCCACCAGTGCCCCCCCAGGGAGCACAACCACAGCTCTTTGCTCAGCACTGGGCTCCCCGACGACCCGGAGAGCTGGCCCACAACTGACCTCGGAGCTAACCGCCAGGCCAATTAACACTGGCTCTCTCCAGGGCCTACCTATCTGCACATCTGATCAGGATGCCACACAGTCAAGCTGAGGCCTGGCTCACACTCAAGACGTGACCACAAAAAGTCACCGAATCCCAGGTGGCTTGTATCTGAACCAGTACGATGACAAGGTATGAACAGAGCAATCACATCAGAATTGAAATACTACATAACAGCAGATCATTTGAAAGGATCACCGTTGCTCTGCTCTGCAGGCAGCTTCAGACGACTTAATGGAACAACAGCTTGTGTCATACTACAAAGTGAGATGGAGAATGATTTGATTTATAACTCCCTTCCCTCACTCATCATGCATCATGCATGCAACATTAATCATTATGGACAAGGGGATATGGATACGGGGAAAAATCAGTTCAAAGTTGCATTGATTTTTGTCATTATACATATTAAAAATATGCCATGATGTATTTTGACAGTTATATATCCCTCAAAATGTCTGTGTTTTCAGATTTTCTTTTTCACATTAAACAAGTCAATTAAACTCATTTGAAAACTACTACAAACAAGTATTATATGATTTTGTTAAATGGAACCTATGAAGGAAGTTACAGTGCAGTATATTAACCCTCCATTAGTCATGGCAGCAATCCTCGTCAAAGCTAACTGCACTATGTGCCAGTGTGTCACACGGTGCAGTGGAGCTCGGGCCATGTGAGTGATGCAATTGAATTGGGCCTTTTGCCTGGGGGCTCTCACAGCGGAGATGCTTTCAGAAAACTTAGTTTGGATACAGTTAAATTTCATTTACCAAGCACACAAAGCTACAGGTCCTTTCTGTGAAATGGCATCTGGTCAATTCTGACCTGCTGGAGGGTTTTCCTCTCTGAGCAGTACTGGCACTAGTAATGGCACTATATAGATATGTATATACTGTATGTATGCATGCATGCTATGTAGATTGACTGTTGGGTACCACAAAGCCTCTGCAAGTGGATAAATCTCTCTCTGTGATGGTTCAGCTTTGTTTGGCTTTTCGGCTTCCCTCTCCCTTTTGTTTTCCTTCTGTTCCCAGGTGGTGGCAGGAGGCGTGGCTGGCCCCTGCCACTATAAAAACCCTGCTCCCCCTTCACTCGGTGCCAGATGATTGCAGTATCATCCCGTGTTCCTTGGCTGCTTCTTTGTCTGCGATCACGATCACAACCCCGTCCCCGACCACGTCCCCAAAGAGTTGCGACCAGCTCACCTCCTGCCATCACCACCTGGTTCTTGCCTTATGGGTTAATCCTGCTTTGTCTTTTGCAAAGAGACAATAAAAGAAAACTTGTGCACCGTGCCTCTGGTCTCATGTGCTTCGTGGTCCAAAACCCCAACCATGTCACTCTCCTGTGACAACTCCAGAAGTGCAATCGTGGTGCAGCCCTTGTGTATATGTACTGTCAGTAGACAGTATAACAACCAATCACATCATGAAAAGTGCTTTCGAGGATGCATAGTTGAAATTTTCAGAGGACTGAAGCACCATAATGGATCTCTCAGCCCGGCCAGTGGCTTGCCAGAAACATGTTGTGCTTACTGTACTGTAGCTCTGGAAAAAAAACAAGCTGAGCAGCTGCTGATCACTTTTTTTCCCGGGACTCACTGTTCATTCAGTCAGCACCCGACAACAGCAGAGACCTGTCGGATGAAAACAAGCAAAAGGCCTCAGCATTAGTTTATCACCCTGGAAAATACTTTACTTTGAATGGCAGCATAATGCATTGAAGTGCCCCTCTGCAGATTCTTGGACACCATGTGATCTTGGTAAACAATAAAGCATTAAAAATACACACGCAAAAAGTCTTCTATTATTGTGTACCGCTGTTTTGGGTTTTTTTTTTTCCCCACATTGTAGCCCAACTGAGTTCATTTGCTCATCATTTGCTGCTGTGTGTTTCTGCTTAGTTTACCACCGGCTGCCTAAGGGAGATCAATTTACATTTTAAAGTTACAATCCTTAAAGGAATTTTGCTGAGAGTGAGATAAAAAGAGTCTTACCGCCATTATGTTGCTAAATATGATGCTAAAGCCAGCAGGCAGTTCATTTAGCCTGGCACAGACACTACAAAGGATCCACACCTCTAAATTTGACTAATAGCATATACTTTTTTCTTTTTTTTAAAAAAAAAATCTGTACAAAAAAAAAGTAAAAGCATCGAGTAAATCTTTTTGCAGGGTACTCCACCAGTCTTTGCTGTGCAGTTACATGGCAACCAGAGGAAACTCCAAGGAATTGATGAAGCCACTGGGCAACAGGAAAAAGTTACGGCAAATAATCATGAAACAATAACGTTTATGTTTCTGTCGAAGTGCAAATGAAATATAACACAGTAATCTGTGTAAATGAACTAACAGACTATTCTTTTAAGATTTAATCACAATGTACAATATATATTTATTTATTTTTAACAACTTATGTTGTCTTATTATTTTTTGCTGTTCCTGGCAGATACTGTTTTTCCTCAGAGGTTCAGTACATTACCATTCAGGGCATCGTCGCTGACTGTCTTCTTTAATTGTCTCTATTAAAAGCGCCTGACAGGATGAATCCTCGCAGCCCCTGGTTTGTTTAGATACGCTGTAAACAGACACACAGGTTGCTCTTCCTCGGCTGCGTACTTGACAGCGAAGCCGCTCTAAGGCGTGTTCGCTGCCCCCCAGTTGCCAGTGCACATCACTTTGAACAGACTTCTGGGACCCGTGTTATTACAACGCACTTGATGTCGCCATTAGTAAACGCAGGTGTGCCTGGATCGACCCGAAGCGAAATCTCAAGGATTGTTAATTTTATATCAGAGGCGCAGTCCGTGATGCATAAACTAAAGCGGAGCTCCAGTCTTTGAAGCCACATATCGACATCACGAAGTCTGATGATGTACGCTGTTCAGCGTGCATGGAGAATGGTTTTGCTGCATGAGATGCAGCATTGCTGCAGTATTAATCACGTAACATGAACGCTACTTCCTCACCAACGTGGTACATCCACGTGCTATTGAGACCAACTCATGATTCTGTTGTGCCAATAAGGCTTTTCCCCCGGGCCTCGCCTCACCTGTTGTTAAGAGTGTTCTCTTAGGGGGGTTCTGTCAAGTGCTGACAGTGAGGAAAAACATATGGCTGCCTTCATCTGTTAAAGCTGCATGAGAGGAATCCCTGGGAGGCTAGTTTGACCCTCTCCAGCAGTCTTTAAACCACAAATTAAACAGAAATTGTTTCCTTACCTGAAGCAACTGAGCTTCCCCGATGTTTCCACGCTTAAGGGATTCTGCACATCAGCTCAAGCCAAGGGATGCAAAATGCTCGGAAGAGCCGACATAAATGCTTAACAGACCGTTCAACAGCTGTCAGTACAGGATGAGATCATATCATTTGCAACACCGACCCTGACAGCTAATGATCTTATTTCATCTTTTTTTTAATTCATTTTTTTTTTTTGTTTATTTGGTCAGACCAGCTTTTTGGAGAGGCACTAAATAGCCACTTAACAGAACTATATTAGTTATACACACACGTTTGTTTGGTTTTTTTTAAAGTGGGAGGTTTGGAATCAATGGTGTTTGAATATCTACAAGTCCTTCCTCCTTGAAGTGACCCTGCCGTCCTCGCCTCCTTGTGATGATCTGCATGCACTGCTTTAAGACAGATCTATGGAGAGCGTGGAGGTTTGACGGCTGATGGTTGCCTGTGGGCTGCATAGTTCTAGTGGTGCTTTTTAGCCGTTTGAAGTGTGCTGCCTTTGTGGGAGATGAAAAATTCATGAAAATAATTGAGAGCAAGATCCCTCTCTCATGCAAAGGTTAGTGGGAAAGAGTGGAGATACTTTCCACACCACCTGCACGGTGTCCTCTGCCACTTCCTCTCTTAGCACGTGCCATGAAAGAGACAAAAATGTGTGCAGGAACCCCTGGAATTTAAAGATTAGTGGAGGAGAAGGTCAAGAATATGATTATATTGCATACGGTATGGTGTGATGGTATAAAATCACTGAAGCCTTACCCATGCTCATCAAATTCAGACACGTAAAAACATCTCAGCAATGACAGAGAAGCTATTTACTGTCTTTGCATGAGGGGCAAGCATTTTTTGAAAGTCAAAAAGTATATTCTGTTCAGCGTTCCAAACCATAACGCAACGTATACTTCAACGGCATCGCTATAGCTTGCACCACAGGTTATAACAGCCGTTTAATCTGTGTGATATTGTTATCCAGCAAATGCAACACCAGTGGACAGTATTTCCACAAAGTGCATATACAGTACAATAGGAGGGCGAGAGTGAAAACAAAACAAATCAAAGAAATGCGACCACGCATCACAATAACTGCACGACATTAAAATTTGTTTTATCAACACTTCACTTGCCAAACGCATCAGTACCCTCGCTTACACCCAGATTGTTTCAAGAAATCGAAGACGACGTCCCGAGAGATCCATGCAAAATAACAAATGGGGAGTAAAGAGACATGGAATTGTGGGAAATTGGGCTGGCGAGGTAATCAGAGGAAGACAGAAGACTCCAATAACTCCTCCAGGAAGTAACCAGCCACTTCCAGTGGCACTTCTTATTTCCATTCTCCACGCTCTGAAATCCTGTCAACTCGCTCTCAGACAGACAGCAGCTGCATTTCACGCTATACTTTGTACATGTGAGAGTTGCCCCCTCACTTTATACAGAGCAGGGTGGTTGTGTGCTACGGTTAACTGGGCTTAATCTTTTGTTTTTGTTTTTCTCATTGTTGAAATCTAGAAGAATCGCCAAACGTGTCTCAGTATGATTCTTGTTGATGCATATGATTTCTGCACAAAGAGACTAAATAATAAATGCATCCTCGTACCGTCTGTTGAAAGAGCTTTACCCAGATACTGGTCTTGCTTTTGGGCATTTTGGACTGGGCTAATGCAAAATTTAAAGCTGTGGGCGTGCAACGCTGAAAAAAGGTGTAAACATCTTCAAACCCTTCTGTTGTCCTTCACACCGCTGCCGCTCGACTCTCAGTTTCCCGCCCTGGCTGCCGGTCACCGCTCCACTCCCACTTGACTTTTCACCTTCCCGACCCCTGACAGAGGAATGACCTCCCAGCTGGGTTGAGAACTGAAAAGACCATCCTCCGCTGCAGCACATGACTGTAACACTCTCAGCTAAACTCAAGACATATTTGATGTCATTCTCCTTCGAGCTGAATAATATCACCCTTGCCCTGCCTGATTGAAGACCATGGGTTTTGCTACACTCTCTCTCTCTCTCTCTAGTTTGGGTTGCACACCATTTGGACGAGCTCGGAATTTGGAACAGTTTGAGCCTTTTTTTGAGTTCTGGAATTATTCTCAGCTTCATACTTCATATATCATGTAAATGTAGGGTAAGAAAGCAACTTGATAACTGCATAACTGTTAACTTGACCTTTATATTTGAGACACAGGAAAAACAGTTTGCTCTTTCCTCTACACGGTCACTTAAGAATACCAGGACTTGTCTCCTTGTCTTTCACTGCATTGTGCACGAGCTGACTTGTCCTGATACGTGACTGCAGAACAAGGACTAGCAGTAGAAAATTAACCCTTGCATCCCAAACCATGCCCACGACAGATGCAATCTGAATACAAAGGCATGTGCAAGGATGCCAATAAAAACTCCAAAGTGACAGAGTTGCAGAAAATATCGCTTCCCTTCTATACGGTCGCAGATCAAACAGCAGTTTGGGACCTTTTAAGCACACACTTATGGCTTTCATCCCCCTTTTTAGAAAGAGCCCTTTAAAGCATAGCATTGTGTTGCATTGATCACGATGGCTACTGCCTTCTGAAAAGATGAAAAGAATCACTCTTCATTTCAGAGAAGAGATAGATATCCATTACCACCTCCCGCCCTTCTTCTTCCACCCTTACATGAATGCACTTGCATCAGTTGGGACAATAAGTGGCACTTAAGGCACTGTCTGGAGTTACTGTCCTATATCTAGATCGTGTCCAGATTAGGTTGAAGCAAATTGCTGTATAATACCAGGCAAAACAGAGGGACTCGAATGCATCTTAAGTGACCACTTACTGTACTTCATTTTCCTTTTGTCCTACAGTATATCTTCAGCAGCACTGGCTTTCAGACTTTACTAAAAGGGAAGCCAGTAGGTAGGAGGGCTCCACTGACCACACACCAAGGTCTACAGGTCCTTCTTTCCAAAGTAACTGAGTGAATGACTGTTACTTTAACAATTACGGCTTAAAAAGTAACGAGGGTAATTACCTTTTTGACTCAATTTCAAATGCTTCAGTTCTCTCATCAATACATATGAGGGTTGTTGAGCTGCTGAGAACTGTCAAATTTGAACCAATCATAGCGAACATTATCACAAAGATGAAGTAAATGGTGGGACAACAGAACACAGCTGGGGTGTTTTGATAAGCCTATTTATTGGCGCCTCAGTCAGTAATGCTGTTCTGGCAGTGTGAAATGAAATAACAACTGCGGCTCAGACGTTTAACAGGTGCTTCAGAAGATCAGAATTACTTTCTCTGACGCTGACAAAGTCCTCACACCGGCACATCAACCATAACTCACGAGTATATTGTTGTCCTTGACCTCGGGAGGTAAAAATAACGTCCATATTTCCAGGGAGAAAAACTTGCATTACTCAGACTGCCGGCCATTGTGCAAGCTACTACTGATGGACTGATTCGCACATTTGCAACACTGTCAAGTCAGGCGAATTGTACCATGCACCACGTCATTAAACTTCTACTACATTTCAGACTCAGAGTACGGCAGATGACAGTTGTCTAATGCATGCGTGGAAATACTGTCTATTGCTATAAGCATGTGCGATGATTGCCTACAGTATTGTGTGTGTGTGTGTGTGTGTGTTTGTGTGTATGGAACACTGTCTGTGCGCAGGGGTCCATGGTCTTGTGATCTGTCCATGACTTCCAATCATAATGTACACCAACTTACAGAGAACAGAACTGGAGCGTAGAAGCATCAAGGAATAAAAACAGGGCATTTCCTGTGACGCAAGAGCCGCTGGGTAATACGCAGCCCCAATCAGGTCACAGGCTCCCATGCAAATGCTCTGGCTGCTCAGATTTCTTCTAATGCCGCCTCAGTGGCTGGCCCCAAAGACAGCTTTGTCATCGCAGCGACGCCAGACAGCTTCGGAGGAGCATGGAGGAGCGAAGTGCAGGGGGGAAAAAAAGAAGCTTTTATTGAGTGGCTATTGCTAGTTAAATGCTTGTTCTCACTTTTCTTTCCTTTTGTCAAGTTTGAAGAAGACCCTTCCTTTCTAAGTGTTTTTCTTTGTTCTGCGCATGTCTTCCCAGGAAGGTTGACATATGCAAAGAGGCTAATGGGTGCACCAGTCACCCAGGCAGGCGCGACGCCTTGCGCTTTGATGTAAACATTTGGAACGTCAACCCCAGTCCACTGCGTCGCACGAATGAGCGCCAGCTGAAATAGACTGTCAATCCGTCCCCTTTGTGTGCGTATTAATCGGAGAGACATGCCTCTGCCTTGTTGTCGGTTTGTTTACTTTATCGCCCGGTGACAAAGGAGGCCCTGCCACCGTCTCCCAGCTCTGCCACTGTCCATAGTTATCCCTGTTCACTTCTTATCAAAGATCCCTGAGGTGTGACACCAAACTATTCTCTTTTCCACTAATAACCCTCCACTTTTGTCTTCATCATTCTTGCATGAAATTGGCTATTAGATGGTTCTCCGGGACAGATAGAGACTTAATACTTTAATACAATGGCCCTGTGCGCTGAGAATATGTGCTGGGGAGGAAAAAAAAATGCTGAAAATACGAACGCCTAAGAAGCGAAATCCTGTCCGATATCAACCCACACGTGGGGGGTGGGGGGCAGTAAACAGCCTCCTGTGATGTGTCTTCACACCCCGTAAAATGGCTTCACATCGCTGCAGGGTCATGTTGGGGAGAGAAGGGGTCTTTTCAGTTTGATTCACTTTGAAGCCGTCACTTATCCCCTGCGCTCTGATTACCATGGGTCTTTGCAGGCTCCGACCCCCCCCACACACACACACACACCCCAATCGCGTTAACACAATCAAATTTCTGGGCACCGCTTGGGTCGCCGCACGCCAGTTACCTAATCGTGAGCGGATAAAGCCCGCATGCCAGGTCAGTCGTCATCGCCAAAGCCTGAGGCAGATGAGGCCGAAGAGAGGAGACAATATTAAAATATATATATATATAAAGTCTCAGCGTGCGCCTCACAGTTGAAAAGACGGATATGAGGCGCTTTCGAAATGCGGCTGCTTCTCTCCTCTTCCCACATGGAGTAAGAGCAGAGCGATCATTAAGTGACATGCAGCACGTGACTCTTGTCTCGTTCGTCGCAGCTGCTGCGGTACAGCGTGAGCACGTCTTTCACTGCGCGTGTTATGGACGGCGCAAGCACCATAGCCGAGGGAGATGCTGCGCTCAGGTCGAACACGAGGAACATTTTCCAGATCGCAGAATGGGTCACGTTACAATTCTGACAGCCTCTCTTTAACCTGACTTTTTTTTATTATTATTTGTTCCCATATGGATTACTGCAGCAGACTCCCAGAGCTGCAGAAACATGACTGAATGTACAGTAGCAGATACACAGAAGCCATATCTTTCTATGTGCAATCGCATTCCCATTTTAACCCACCTCCTCGTCCACTTTCAGTATAAACCTCCTCCTTCCTTTCCTTTAGTTTAATGGAAATGAGACACAAGCCCCCACCTGAATAAATGAATAATGCTCCCTGTTGTTCACAACATTTTTCAGCAGGAACCTGTTTGCTGCTTTGCCTTGGCTTCTCGTCAGGTAACCACCAGACTAATCATTACTGGGATCATCTGAAGACTCTGCCGGTCTCGTCGAGGAAATCCATTTCCGCTTTCCAAGCCAAAGAATATTCATGAAAACGTCTACGTACACGAGATGTGTTATCTCTTGTCTTACATGTACTTGACCATTATTTCATCTTGCATTCCTGAAAACCAGGTTTCGTTAAGGATTATATAAGAAACAAGCTCGCCGCTCGCAGCTACAGTATATTTATGCTGTACACCTGGAGCCATCCACGTGTGCGGAAATCACTAAAGCCCGGTCACACAGCAGCAAATTCTGCTTCGTTTTCAAATCTGAGGGTCTTATGGTCACTGACATTTGAGACTCACTACACTAATGACTGAACTGGTTATGTGCGCATCTCTGAAAAAAACTATTTATTTCTTCAATAGAGCGACGTTTCCATGAGCCATATTATCCCAACATACAAACCTGATGAGGACAATAGTCTCGACGGCGCATACGATCTTATCATTTAAGCTCCACTCTTGAATACATTCACAATACAACTGATTCACGTGTTTGTGCTTGTGTATGCTGTGAATGGGGTCGCTTGCAGTGACAAACCCGTTGTGAATTATCAGCCTCTATAGAGCTGCACAAAAACAAAAAAAGAAGTCCTTGAAGCCCTCACCACTCCACTCTCTGCTGCTCCTTAAGCTTATTGCTTTGAGCACTCGGCAATAAGTGAAGGTGACTCAGACTCGGAGTGTATCAACATTTTTATCAAAGCGGATCATCTCTCATCTGAACGGCGCGACCACGAAGAAAAAGAGGAGGGCGTGCTGCTAAAGTGGGAGTAAACGTTGGGCTTACATTTGTCAGGTGTCCAGAAACAGGATGCCATGACCGCTGCTGCTGGATGAAAGAGAAAAAAAAAGTACGTAGCACAGTTATAAATTTACTGTAATTGGGTCAAAGTCAGAGTTGGTGTAATCCAAAGAAATCGGTCTTCATCCACATTTGCATGTGGGCCGAAGTGTGGTTTGATGACGGCCAGTTGACAGGAAGACGAGGATGAAGTTGCCGGAGGGAACAGTCTGCTGCTGTGATGAAGTGTGTAGGTTATGTCTTCATGTATACATCAGACATGGTTCGTTTTGAATGTGGATGGAAACGTGAAAAAAATTAATAAAGAAATCTATGGTAAACAGCTCTATACGAATACTGCTGGCCACGGTTACACCTTCTTCATTGGAGCTGCTTCCAGCTGATGCATGGATATAATATGACCATACGTCATATATGAAATAGTGGAAAGGGTACCTATATTAACCTGTGGTATTTGTTTACAAATGTCACCTTGGTGGCGCTCAAGTGTGCGCCTCATAGTTGCGAAGACGTGCGGGCCCAGGGGATATGTGTGAACACACACTGATGACAATATTTGGCAAGAGAGACATCTGACAATCCTGCAGCACTAAACCTGTCACGCTGTCAAAGCACCGGCACAACTCCCATATCTCCAGGCAGCGAGCAGCGGCCAAGAGCGAGACGACAAGAAAATACATATTTATTAGCATCTGTGAAGTATAAAGGCACAGAACTATACAACTTAAGATATTCTGCTCCCTGGGAGTCTGAGGAGGAAGCTGAGCAGGAGCAGCATTTTGAGAAGTCACAGTCAGCCGGGGAAATGCGGGCAGGGTAGCAGCTTGATGGAGAATTCTGTTTGAGGGAATTAAACCCTGCCACGGGTGCGCCTGCCTTCAGTCGTTCACAAAAAGCGTCCTCTGGTTCAGTCGACGCAGGCCCTTCCCGCCAGAGCTCAAAGGCCACCGTTCATTACCAAGTCCTGAGATGAGCGATGAGCCCCGTCTCTGCTCAGGCAACATTTAAAATATGAATATGTCTCATGAGATATCCCAGAGGTGAGATGGACAATAGGGGGAGAAAACTGGGAATACGTTATGTAGGCTAGACTTGTGTGGTGCTTTTATGTCCTATTTTCACAAAGCCGTTTATAAACAAACAGAATCTTAAGATTTACCCCGGAGACTACGATGCTCAAATCGTCTTTACGCTTCCAGCGGCACCTGCTTCGCCTGTCAGCTGAGTACTGCAAGAGGGAAGCTCACGAGGACTGTCCTAAGTGTCCCCACAGATATTCAAAAGCACTAAGTGCACGTTCCCATGTTTATCTCTGTAAGCTGCTGGGATTTATAGTTTGCCAGCCGTGTGAAGCCCGCACACCAGGTCAAGGTGGGGGAGGACAGGACGCCGAGAGAGATTAATCGCTGGGAGGACTGGTCTGGGTGCAGTGAAACCGGACTCCTCGCACACTCCATTCACACAGCATGCACGCAATCTGCACGTCGGAAGAACCATACGTGTTGTTGAAACGCCGAAAGCATGCGTCGCCGCACGGAGTGGACCGAATTCATTTTACATTTTCTTCTGCCGCATCATCACTTTTTTTTTTTCTTCCTGCTGAGAGTAGTTACAGTTGAGGGAGAAAAAAAAATCCCTCAAAACCCCGGAGTGTGTGCAAACACAGTCGCTGCGTGCTGTGAAGTTACCCACATCTAATTAATATGCTTGAGCTGTTGAGGGCGGGGGGCCTGAAATAACTTCAAGATTAAAACACTTCGGCACAACTAACACGCCTCATCCTTAATCAGGATGCGCCACCTGAGAAACCGCTACCTGGGGGTGACATTTAGCACCGTACGCTGGCCAGCGACAGGTTGGAAAGTCTGAGCATCAGCAGGTTCCACGTCCTGCATGTTAGGTCCTCGGCAGCACCTCCATCTGCTTCCCTCCTAATGCAATTTGCCTTTAATTTCCTAATGTTCCTCTAATCACCAAGCTGGGTGCGCGAGGGCTAATAGAGGGGTCACAAGTTGAAGTCTGTCCTGAGGAATGGATTTAATGGGGAACAGAGAACGCAAACTGCATTATGAAACCCAGCTGCCTCTGCGTTACGGCGAGCAGTCAGCGTCTGCTGCAAATCTGATCCGCTGAGTGACGTGCGTGTTGTGGAGAATTCAAGCCCTGATTTCTGTACGATGGTTCCAGCCAGACACGAAGATCCCACAAGAGCAGATGCACTTTCTGAGGGATTACATACCGCATAACGACAAAAAAGGTCATGTATTTTCTAATTTAACGCAAAAGCTATCTCTAATCTTTTATTTTGATCCAAGGAAGCAGAAGGACAAAATATTTATGACTCTCGGTTTGGGGAATTAGCGAAAGGCTAGCGTGTTTTGTTTTGTTTTTTTGTTCTTTGATAATGAATAATAGATTTAAAGAGAAATATTACACATGGGGATTTTCCCAAACTGTTACATCAAATAGAAATTCAGCTGCTGCGCAGTCATTAAAGCAAATTTTCATCGCTGACGACGAAACCTAAACAACTTTATTTTGGATCTAATGGCGTGAGTTGTGAAATTTCAGGATTTCAAGAACATTTCAAACTCACAACAATGTATGTGTGTAAAAAGAAGTTTGACTCAGATATGCTTACGTAGGCTGTATTTTAGATCAATGGCACAAAGCCCTGGAAGAACAGAGACGGGAAAACTGCTGTGAGAGACTAAAATGAGCCGGGCGACTGCATCTGCTCAGTCACTCGCCTCTCAAACTCTCTTCACCGAACTCAGCCAAACTACAGGTCCTCGTGTCCAGACTCCAGCACGAAATACTTACTGGAGATGTTCTTACTGCGAAGTCTTTGCGTGTTTAGACATCTTGATTACTACGTTTGATGTGTCTGTGAGACTTACGCCTTTCACTGTTGCAAGCTCTTATGCTCAAATATGTCTCTGTAAGGAATTCACTTATTCAGATTCATTATTCTGAATAATCCAAAGAGGGTTAGAGCGATGCTTAATCCCCAACCATACTTGTTTCTTTTTCATTTTTTTTATCTTTACACTCCACTTTGCACTTAAACCTTGATCAAGTGTGGTGAGTCAGCCATGAAAGCTTGTTTGTGCATTCTAATAAGAGAGGGGTCACATCCACATCCATCCACCAGAGGCGAGAAGAGGTTAGAAAGCATTCTTTACAGAGTACGTCACACATAAATCTGTGCTGAGTGCAATCATGCATTTCTATACAGCGCCAAATGGAGTTATTCAGTGCCGCTTTCTGCATGGCACAAACCAGTGGGCTTGTTGACCTCCGGAGCTGCGGTTTTCCAAGCAAAACACACTCTCTCTCTCACGTTTGTGGGGTTTGCTGCTTTTTGCAATTAAGACACAGAGTGGGAGATGCAGAGTGGAGCGGAAGCTTAGAAATGACGTGGAACCAAATCAGGGACATGTGCAACAACATGGCATGAATAAAGTTTTATATCTGGCGTAGCTCTGAAACATCGGAGCAGAGACAGCAACAGGACCACTGCCTCAAAATTGGGATTTTCTTCAAACTATCTAAGAGAACGATGCAAGGAACCTCTGAAATGCAACAGTGGTTTATTGTTAGTGCCACTCAATTTTCAGACTTCAGTTCACTGTGATAAACTTGTTCAAAAGAAAAACACATCCTCACATCAACTGAGGTTCCAAAGCCACAGCAATGACAGCTTTTACAGTTAGTTATTTCCAGTGACACGTGCTCCTGTTCTTCATTGTCACAGAAGCATCAGCTGCTTCAATTACATCAACTACTAAAAGGTATCCTG
Source organism: Psettodes erumei (assembly GCA_016785225.1). NCBI lineage: Eukaryota > Metazoa > Chordata > Actinopteri > Pleuronectiformes > Psettodidae > Psettodes > Psettodes erumei. The sequence continues at coordinate 5,638,538 of JAFBJZ010000772.1, read as the reverse complement.
GCAAAATGCCGGTCCTGGTCAGCTTGATGTTTATTAATACTAAACAGACTCAGAAGCGGAGCCACGCTATGAATTATTAACGAGGCCATGTTAAAATGCACACATTGATCATGTCAATGTGATCATTTAGCTCTTTGATTGGGAGTTTTCGTCAGCAGACTGGGGCCAAGCGACACTGGCTACATTGAACAGCTATCAGGATGTACCGAGGAGTGAGCAAGCCTTCGCTTTTGATGTGAGTGCAAAATGCTGTGATGTAGCGCACTCATTTACCAAATAAATAAACAGAAATGTTGGCCATCATGTCGAATTGGCTTCCAACGCGAGTGCAAATTTCGCACGTGTGCTGGCATCACTGCTTTCAGGGCAGCGCTGCGGTTTGTCCAGGATGCATTCCCAACGGTTGAGGGAGAAAAGGGCATTTGGAAACCCCGGGCTCTTCAGATTGAGGGACTCCAGCTGAGTGGGAGAAGTTGCAAACGGCACGAGTCGATTTCCTGTCCAAGCAGGGCCACTTCCTGTGGATACAGTGCTCTTTCGAACCGACCTAACCCACACCCTCGTTTTAATTAAGTGTAATGATCAAGCAGTGATCAGAGGCGGGCCAAGCAACATTTTCCTTTTTGCAGATCGATCATTTGAATGAAGCGGCATCAAAACATTCATCAAGATGGAAAGGAGCTTAACTATTTGCTGCGGCTTTGCTTTCACACCAGAATATCTTGACAGGAAATGGCGGTTGGAGGCTGATGCCTGTGTTGACAAAGCTGAACCACGCTTGAACCCACACATTTATCCAAAGGCCCCGGGAAGTCCACGCAAACAGCTCAGTCTGCCACGCGACAGAGGCGTGATGATGTCGTCGCATTTGTGAACCTAGCTAATGCAGTTCAAGTGGCACTCGGCGCAGTTGGAACATACAGTACTTGAAATATATTCATTTGGGCTTCATAGCAACAGAGTTTAACAGCCTGGCAGCGCCTAATGCAGCGGGAGGTTAGTCATGTTAGTTGGGGCGCATTTTTCTCGCTTAGCTTTCACAATGGGGCAGTAATTATTTTCACAGCTAAGTAGCTGGAGTTGGGTGCGGGAGGCAAAAAAGATTAAGTGACGAATAAATCTGCTGCAGTTTGCAGCTTGTAATCTAAGAGATAGACACTGGACTATGAGAACCAGGAGAAACACCGAGCGCTGTGTTCACTGGTTGAAGGCAAAGGCAGTGTCAGTTTTGACCTTAATACGCCCACACACCCGTTGCCTGCATCAAGTCACAGCACACAGGCAGGAAATCGAGTGTGGCGAGCTGTTCTCCAACACTGATCAAGAATGCCCAATTTAGCGTGTACGTCCAGGCAGCGACCGCTCTTTGAGGAGCTACAGCAGCAGCCATGACACATGTGGCGCACAGAATGGACTGGGGCCATGATATGAGCGAAATCACACGCAGAGAAACCAAAGGTGTTTTCCTGGAAAAGGCACGAGGGTGGCGGGTCTTTCTGAGAAGCCTCTCTGGTTCATTCCCTCGGCGCTGGCCTCCGCTCAGCTCTCGTCACATTCCGCCGTCAGCAGCCAATCAGTAAGACTTGCCCCCAGTAATCCAAGTGAATGTTCATGGAGTGTGACATCTCATCACAACAGCCAACCTTGAATCAGGATAAAGTGATGGGCACAACACAAAGCGTCAGTCACTCGTCCGTAGCGAACAGGTGGTGCTGGACGCTCCCTGCTGGAACTCCCCTACCGTTAATGCTAACGTTCGTCAGCTCCGGTCCAACTCAGCTGAAGAGTTCGTAAATTTTGAGAGCATTCCCCTGAGCTCACTCAAACTCCAACTTATCCGGATTGAGCTCGCCACGGGACTTCACCAGTCAAAATCTCGGCGTGTTCACGCCAGGATGCGACGCTCTCAGTGAAATATATAATATGACAACACCACAAACAACAGCCTCCACAATGAGAAGGAATTTGAATCACCACCTCCCTCAGATTCCAACCTTTGTTTGTGTTGTACGAGGCCGCATTGGTTGGAGCTATTGCAGGTACGCCAAACTGCCACAGAGCAATAACACACAGTACGGTAAAGGGGAAAAAAAGTCAAATGTCAAGGAAGTGTAGTCTGAATGAGCAAAATGTCAGAGAGAGAGAGAGTATAGCTCAGCGCAGCAGAAGGAATCTGAAGTGATGCATTTCCTTTTAGCGTAGCAGAGGAATTCAGGTTTACAAAGGTGGAGTTTGAGATGATGCCGAGTCATGCTCTAAGGATCCAGCGGTCAGGTGTGTAGCGCCCACCAGCAGAAGAGAAATAAGTAGCACCCAGGACGGGCGGCATGATGGGGCAGCGCGAGGAGCAAGGGGGGCGTGAAGGAGGGCCTCTTTATCGGGGGGAAGAAAAATCACCTGTGAACGGCAGAATTCAGCCTAATGTTTTCAACTAGCGCAGCAGAGAGGAGGGATCACACCACAGAGATGGCACCAGAGCAAATAAGACTCCCGAATTTTAGGATGTCAGTTGGGTTGACTGAAGGAAGAAGTTCGGTTTCCAAAAATGTATTTAATAAAAAACAAAAAACCTACTGTATATGTACACGTCTTCCTTTGTGTCCCACCAGACGAAAAACCATGTACTGGTTATCAACATGAAGCAGGGAAATGACTTCAGTTCAACATATTTAATAAAGTCAGTAAAATCCAAGCTTTCAGCTTCATTCTGGTTTAGTTGCAAAGCCGGGCGGAGAGAGACTCAGGTGAAGCAGCACCATTTCAGTGACTGAAATTGGAACTACAGTGGCAGCGTTAGGGTTGGCAGAGCGGTGGCATTTCAAACACAAAGAAGAAAGACAGGTGGCAGAGGGTCGCCCATGCAGTTAATCACATGAGTTTTCAGCGGCACACGCTGACGGCAAAAAAGGGGAAAAAAAGAGTGGTCTGCTTTCAAAAGGCCAAAAAACCACACCGGACTTCACTGAAAAAGAGAGGAAGCCGAGATCCCTTTTCACTTGCAACAAGCGATAATAGCGTTTCGTGATCCGCTGCCTAGATCAGCAGGTCGGCATCGTTTGTCAGTGCCTTCCAAAACAGTTTTTTATTCATCAGATTGTTTCCCTGAGCCCTGTGTTCCTCACAGACAATAGTCATTATTCACACCGATCTGATAACTGCCGTGATTTACTTCAAATTCCTCAGCCTAAAAAAAGACACTGTACGGCTCTTAAAAAAGTATTGGTGACATGTCTTTCTCTTAGGTATTATTCTTATTTGCACTGCAGAATTACATTCAGATTAACTCTGAACTGAACTGGGGCGTTCGCGCTCTCCCTAGATTACATTACAAGGAATAATAGCTTCACCCGTATATTGATGACTGTTATATTATTTCTCTCACAACCCCGGAGAGTCAGATGTGAATAATTTACATTTTAAATTGTCTTCCATTTGTCTGTTTCATCAAATGAAAACACTGTGCTCAATGTCAGCAGCCCTCCAATATAACCCCAGCAACCTGCCTTACGCAGGTTACATTCTCATTGATTGTTCACACACACACGCACAGACACACAACAGTGCTCAGGAGTAAATCTCCCCCGCATCCCGGAGCAGCAGGCAACTGAACATTTCAAAAAGCGGAGCGATCCCAAAATAGCCTCTTACACGTGCACTTTGGAGTGGGAATTTTTTGACCTTGGTGCTTAGGCAGGACCTTTGCCCATGCATCGTCACCGGGAAAGTTTGCATTTGCTTAAAGGAAAGTGAGGTCACCGACCTATGGGGAGATGTGGTAAGGAATACGCTGCCCACCGAATTAATTGCCAGTTCCGTGGGATTTGCAAGCTCAGGGCCCAATAATTTCTATATGTGTCACTTTAATGACTAATAGCCTCAGGTAAATGGCTTGCATGATGGGCCATATTTCACCGGCAGAACGGTCCATAACGACATCACTCATCCATTTTAAAATAAAGCCCTGAAAAATCGATATATGGGGCTGAACATCACGTGCAACGTTTTGGGTCAAATTGCGATAATGCCCTGATTACTCAGAAAGAGAATGGGCTTACAGTGCGTATATGTATGAAACCCAACCCGCAGCCTACTGTTCAAAGTTAGCTGATAAAATTTCAAACAATAAGTCTAACAGCATGCATGATAGGATGGGGTCAGTGACTGGTTGCAAAAAACAAAGCAAATGCATTCTGGGACATTGAGACCGCAAATAATTTGGAACTAAATCTTAAGTCTTAGTCTTTCACCTGATTACATATGCATTATTCTTGTGGAGAAAAAAACCCCATAATTCTCTAATTACATGCGGAGAGATGTAAAAGACACTTTTATTTAATGAGAAGACTCATCACGACAGAAGGTTGTTTTCAGATCAAAGTCATACAGACTTTGGTGCTTTTCAGCCTCTCCACACTGCACCCTCCTGGCATCGTTATATTTTCCACAACGCAAGGAGTTTTGGGGGGTTTACAACACACTTTGACACACAAACGTTCTGAGATCCTTAAGTAGGGAAACAGAGATCACAGGAGAAGTGAATGGGGGTCTAAGCCCCTGCTGTTTTTTCTTGTTCACTTAAGGCCAAACCCAAAATCTAATGCTGCAGTTTAACAGAGCCAAGCGCACGAGGGGGCGGTGTGCTCTCCCATACGGCGCTGAGAGATCAAGCTGAGGTCTTGGTGATTACCGATGCAGGAGGCCTGAAGATGTACTTTAGCTGCCGTTGATTCAGCATTATGGCGTGAAACAGCTTATCAAAGTCTTCCTGTGGGCGGCCAAACCTGACGAGACAAATTTCGTGTGGTTTGTTCTGACTGCGGGATGAATTGCCAACGGACAAACATTAGGCATGTGCTGGTACGCAGCATTAACGGCTGGTGAAAGCAAAACAGATGCAGACGATAGGGTTTTTGTCACTTATTAAAAACACAGTTGGGGTTGAGCAGTATGGAAGACAAGAACAACAAAGTGAGGGAAATGTGCAGGTTAAGTGAGCCTCGCTGTGCGGTTGCATCGCCATTCCTGCGGCGCCGTTTATCGCTTCACTGTGGTCTGAATCCACGTATGCTGGCGGAGAGAAGAATTTGTTTCACGGGCTGTTTTTGTTTTTTTTGGTTTCTCTTTGCGAATCCATACTCGGCTTTGGTTGAACACTGCAAGTAAAGTATACTCGACCATCCCTGGAAATACATGTGCGTAAATTCTGAACTGTTTTGCACCTCACAAAAAATACACATAAAATAATAATAAAATTGAATAAATAAAAACACAATGTCGACATTCAGTGTTCAGGATTTCTGCAACTAGATACTGCAAATAGAACCATGATGACTGGCTGTTCCGAGGTGAGATGTTTTCTTTGTCTTGCTCATTATGCTTGTAGAAAACGTAACCTGGCTGCAAATTGGCGTGAACTAACAAATGGGTTGGACTTTCACGCAGGAGACCGGCGCTCACATTATGTCACACAACTGTTGTGCAGACCAGAATGGTTCCCTGATCTTCACTAACCTTTTAGTTGCTGATCCTAATCATAATCAAGATCCTTCCTTGAAATGGTCCACACCGTACCACCAACACTGAACAGAATCTGCGATTGTGCACTAAATAAATAAATAAATAGTGTTGTGAATCTGCTCTCTGCGCCTCTCTTTACTCCACTGGTGTTTCTTTCACGATTACCATTGTGATTACTCTATTACTCCACTGGGGCTCTAGGGAAACATCCAGGATGACATGAGATTTCCCAGGCATCTGCTTCTCTCTCCTCTCTGTCAGCGATTAAGCTTCCTGTGCCAAGGTCTTCAACTCTTCCCATCTCCCGGGCTTTGGGCTTGAGAACTGAAAGCAGCCTCACCAAAGCTCACCCACACGGCCTGGGTCACGCACACAGCAGCGTGCGCCTCGGTGGCAGATGGAGCTTGATGAGAGGGAGAGAGACGTGCCCTGATTGGATGCAGAACACAGGCCCGCTGCAAACTATCCTGCGAAGTGTGCCCAAAGCCAGACTCCCCAGATGTGCATGGGAAGCAGAGAACATGTCCTCGTGGTTTTCCTTACTCATGAGGGACGGTCTGGAGGTTGCAGGTGGACGTGGACCCAGTATTCTCGCATCGCTCTCCACAACCTCAAGCCTGGGCGATGACAACATGCTGCGCTTTTGTCTACGTGAGGGACTGTTGCTCCCACCTGCTGATGCCGAAATAAGATACATTTGTTTCTATGCCGATGACACACGCTGTGCTAAAATTTCACGGTGAGAACACTGATTTGTTATGTGCATTTGCAGCACATTTGATGATGCATCTTCACCTCTGCTGCTGGATCAAAATAGCAGGAGAGACTGAAGACACTAAATCCAGCAGCTTGTTCACTACTCCAGAATAATGAGTATCTATTAACAAAGACAAAGAGGTAAAGAGCGATATTTAAAATTCAGTCGCATTTTTAGTCGTTATTTTATGTTGAATCCAGTATTAGCACTTCATTCTTATCTTCAGCTATCTATTTATAATTCTGCTGTACGTGACTCACACATGCTCACGATTTTAAAGAAGTAACATCCATGCGTTATTTGTCTTTTCAATTAGCTTGCCCATTTTCCTGTTCCTGTTGATAGAAATGAATTCATATATCATTTAATCATACAGCAAATTACCTTGTGTCAACCTATTTGTAGTTTCTGTCTATGATTAAGTAGATTACAGCAGAAACTATTAGTCAATGTCACATCCTCTGAGTTACACGTGGTGCACTTGGCTGCAATAAAAATAGAAGGAGAAACTTCAATCAGTCTAACAGGACAACACAGCACACAAATATCTATATCACATATGTGATTAATGAGCATTTTGTTTGACATGTAAAAAAAAAAATTGCAGGCTGCCATCCAGGCACTTGAAGGACATTGCATGATGGGGGTTCAACAGTTAATCAATGGATGATGAATCAATCGATTGATCATTTCAGGAACTACTTGAGCAAAAACTTTTTGAACATTTTGTTTGTCAGGATTTGCCTTTTTCCTTTGCCATATATGGTAGTTAACTGAACTTTAAAAGAACTGCAGTAATCAAACATTGACGATATATTAGTCACTTTCATCAGCGATGAAGCGGTAAGCAGTGAGCTACAGTATCAGTGCTTTACGTCCATTTGTACAGTATATATTCAGTTTTCATATGTTGTCAATAAAGGACACAAACCCACCAAATATAAAACTGTTGTTTTATTTGGATTATAAAAAAAACAAAGCATGGTTGTAACTAAGGATATTTGAAGATATAAAATGGGAACGGGAAGAAAGCTCTTGATTTATTGTCACATCATGCATTTTATTAAGCATGCCTAGTTTTAATACACCTGCAAAAGTTTATTTTCCTTTCAACCCAATCCTCCCATCTGGTGCACTGGATGAAAAGACAATGCTGGTTTCATTTGCATGAAAGCCTCAATGAGTCAGGTGCACAATTAGAAACAGCTGCACCTGCGCTTTTTTGTTGCAGAGTAATAATTTGCGCCTTTTACTACGTCCTATGTATTGTCTGCATTGCTTTGTTGTAGCATTGCGATTTTTATTTTTTATTTTTTTACTTTTTTGTGCCATCCACACCTTTTGATGAATGGATCACAGAAATCACTCCCTGCATAATGACTGGCATGACTCATTGTGTGGCAACCACTGTATTCTGCAACTCACTGTGGGGAGGGTTTGCTCACAAAGTAACAATGGAACAGTGTTTTGAAAGCACCCTCCCTCCATGATTCAAGGTTCGGCATTTCCTTTTGAAATTAGATGTTTCAGTGAGACATGACGGGGAAAGAGATATGTATCTGAATATACATGGAAATCCATGTAAGAGTCAAAAAAATAAAAAAAGGACATCTTAACCTTCATCAATTTCTACTATGATGGTCTTTATTATTCAATTGTCACTTGAAGGGAACAGATGATAAACTACTCACTTTGGGCACTGAGGTGGAGTCAAAGACGAGTGAGCAACGTTCTACTTTCAATGAAAGTGACATAAATCAGAATATCAAATAATGAAAAAAAAATCTTTCTGCCAAATCATTTAAATGACAATGTGCAAAACCACCTACCCCAGACTTTCAGCATCATATTTTTCCCCTGCTGCTCTTTGATCTTCTAATAAGCAACTCAAATGCTCTCACTGGTGCTTTTAGTTAAGCAACAATGTTAGAACATAATTTCCAAGCTGCTGACACACTGCATAATGAGAGCTGTATGCAAATTGAGATTATTTTTTTATTTTTTGGTTCATAAAAAGGTTCATGTCATGCGTTTATCCCGGCATTGTAACTCCACCAGTATTTCTAAAACTGCGCTCAACATGTGTAGCATTCGTTATATCTTACCTATGCAAACGAGGCAATGTGGAGTGAAAAAGGTAATTTCATATGACCTGTCATGCAGTGAATAAATTAAAAAAAAATCCTTAGTATAGGTCAAAGCAATTGCATAGTTTCATTTCACCATCTGTTCATTAATGCTACAATAAACAACGTGAAACAAACTGGGACCTTTTGCTGCTCCTTCACGGATGTTTTACCACAGTGCTGTCTGCTTTCTTTTGCTAAAGGGAAACAAATGACGTGGCCATATGTGGCCGTATTGAAACCATAGCAGGAGAATAAACCAGTGGGAGATGGTGAATTGCCATGTATTCAGTTTAATGTTTCTCACTGATGAGGAACCTGCGCTCTCTCATTACTTAGCGGTGCCTTCCTGCCCACAGCCCACAGAGAATTGCAATGCTTGTTTGTAACCAGCATAACAAAATTGTTTCCACTATTCTATTCTATCCTATTTCTATTTTTTTTTTCTCACATGCAAATGGTATGAGCTCTCAATGTACTTTGCCTACATGGGGGTCAGAAAACTTGGACTGACACTGTGTCACAATGTAGAACACATCTACAGTAATGTGTCTGAAAAGTCAGCTTTTCAACTGCAGCTGATTAAACTCATTTCACAGTAATGGACTCATTTTTCAAGCCGGTATTTCTGAACGTGTTTAGAATACATATATATTTGATCAACATTCTGGTACATACTGGAGAGGTTTTAAAAATAAAATAGGAAAGGAAATAAAGGGATTTAAAGCATCTTTAAGTGCTCGCTCTTCATCTCGAGAGAGCTGTTTATTTCCTTTTAGTGCCTCTGAGAGTATGGCACAGTGTGACCTGAGTGAGACATAAAAGAAATAAAAGGTTATGGATGAGCTATCCAGTGCAGTAATCTGAGGTCTGCAGGGGCATTGTCTCTTGATGTAATATGTGTTTCTCTTACTTAAAAACAGAAGGTTTCAGTCAAGACGGATGTGTGATTACCAACTTTTGGGTGCCTATGGTGAATGGCTGAATGGAAACACAAGAACATCTGGAAACTCTGGATCCAGAAGTTCTGAGATTTTTTGGCAGCAGCAGCTGCGGAGACTCCAGCGGAGCAATGCGGAGGAAAAAAGGGAAAAAGTTGATGATGGATGATGCTGATACGGATGAAACATCCCTAACCTCACACCGCCTTCACTGACGGGTTCCCTTCTCAGCGAAATCCAGTAACTGTGTCTATGAAGCCTCTGACTCGCCGGTCAGAAAGAGAGTATTTCAAGTCCAGCGGTCTACACTTGACCAAAGCATTCCGAATGACAAAGTGGCCTGACAGCCGCTGAATAGGTTTGGATACGTACCGTCTTGCTGTAGTGCAATCTTCATTGCAGGAGGCTGGTGAATGAGCAATAAAAAAAGGAATCACCCAGGAAGGGAAAGTGGCCGGTCAGCGTTTGAGATGTGCTCAACCATGTGCGGGGAGCCTCCTCGTACGCAATCAGGGCCAAATTGTGGACACAGGACAATGCGATGGCTCATCTCTCTGACTGAAAGGTGCAGCTTGCACTTCGCAGAGTAGACAGCTATCGCTGCCCCCCAACCCTCAGCTCGGCACAAAAGAAAAAAGAAAAAGTGCGTACCTGCAGCACACAGCAGATGGATTGGAAAGGTAAGAGGGGGGAAGGGCGCTGACTTGGTGGACTGTGCTGCAGCATCAGGCAGCGCCGTAGAATAGATGGCCTTGAAAGAGCCGAGTTAACAGAAAACAGCCAGGGAGATGCATCATAGAGCTCTCGCTGGAGGGCCCGGACCGTGATTGGCTCTGCTTGTTATGCCATTTATTAACACCCCCCCCCCCACACACACACACACACACACATAAAAAAAAATGGGAAGACACATTCAGCTTCAGAGCAACATAGATAATCTCGACAAGAGCCTATCACCTATCAGAGGCATCAGTTACGGCGGAACGCGCTGCTTTGTGATTTGATGCGACTGCTGTTGTCAGTGCAGTGAGCTGGGCAGGCTCCCCACAGCAGATACGGGGGGGCCAAACACAAACGCAGCCCCCGCTCTCATCTGGTCAGTTCAAATCTTCTCACTTCGCATCTCGACAGTCGTTGGACTGCTAATGGGTCGCGGTACCACCACGTTTTGCTTTTTTTTGTTTACCCGTAGTTGAAAGGAGTCACCAGTGTCACCAGATTCACCAGTCACCTTAACTGTCTCTGCTATCCATTCGGGCTGAGAAGTCGTCGCATCGTGACTACACACCCGCCCGCGAACCCGACCTGTTCGCTCCTAAAGTCGGTTGCAGCTCATGCTCAGTCAAACCGACGTGGCATAAAGTCACAGTCATTTCACAGCTAAATTCTTTTGTGTGTGTGTGTGTGTGTGTGTGTGTGTGTAATGTCCCTCCAGTGCAGTTCAGCAAGGAAGCAGTGTCCGTGGAATTAGGGTACATATCCAGAAGACTGTGATGATGGAAGATACGAAGGTTGTCGCGATTCTCCAAAACCATGGTTCGAGTTGACTTTATATCAAGGCCACGGTCCAATTTGATCCAAGTTTAAAGCATATTTTCTCAGCACTGACGGCCATTGTTAGACCATCAAGTCATGATCCATAAAGATCAACAGATCGTTGGTTTTACGTCCCGACAAACCTTTCATTTTCAAATTCTGCTTCCATCATCTTTAATTCAATGAAGTGCGATATAACCACCGTTTTTTGTAATGTACCACACCGAGGCCATCGTGTTAAATTTGGGGGGAGGATGGGGGGGAAAGTGCTGGAGAATCAATAATCCCGCTCTTGATTTGCTTGGACTGAGAATGGAAACTGTGATACTCCTGGAAGACACCCAGATCATTTTGCCAACTCGGACTGCCTTCAGTGCACCTTGCACACTGCGCCATGCTCCATCAGTGTGTGTGGGCCTCAAATCACATCCTCCCATTTTTTCCTCCGGTGACGGTTGACACGTTTCATCGGGTCAGCCCATGTGGATACGCCAGCGTTTTCATCAGGCTCGCTCCCCGGACTGGCACATCCCAGCTGCTCTACCTTGACTAGTACTTCCAGGCAGACGTGCTCTCGACTGTGGTACAGTCGACAAATGGTGCAACACTACACTGTGACACGCCCAGCGTTTCCTGTGGCTCTGGTGCAATAAATGAGAACAGAATTTCTTTGTCATCAAACGCATCCACAAGAACTGTGATGACCTGCAGCGATCTGGTTTGGAATCGGTGAGACGGCGCTGGTGCCGAAAATTAGCAGTTAAGATATCAGCGCATTTGATAAGCTGTTTTTTTCACAGACCCAAAAACAGCAATCAACGGATGTGGATCACCGGCAGCTTCTCGTCTCGTTTGCCAAAATCGGCTCATGCACACAAGTTGAGGAGGCTCAAGGCGCCGCGCTGCAGGAGCAAGAAGAAATTAGAGCGGCAGCGCCCGCGTGGACAGTGAAAGGGGGAAATACAAGGGAGCGGGGAGGCAGGACACTCGCACGGGAGTAGTATATTGAGCCGGACCTCAAGGTGCACCGCAGATCGACCCCTCTTTGACCTCGGAGGGGGGGCCATCACAATTTTTAAAGCATCCCTGTGCCCTATCCCGCCGTGACCCTGAGGGCAGACTCGGAGGCAACCTCATGGGAAGGTGCCCCCGCCGGACTCATTAGAAGCGGACGCCGGCCGAGCCGTACATGCGGGTTTTGATCGGTTCAGCCAAAAGGAGAGCGTTTAGCGGTGGACTTGCGCCTCGACACGCAGGACTCACGCCGCCGTCCCTGGACGCTGCGGTTAGGAGTGAGTAACCCTGAGTGTCCTCTGTGAGCGTGCAGTCCCGGGGTGATTATTCTCTCTTTCCAGCATTTAAGAAGAAGCGTCTTCCCTCTCCCCCTTGAAGGTTAATGCTGCGGGTCATTTCATTCTCTGAGGAGGAAATTAAACACAGGGAGTAAGCCGTGATATATCTGGGTGCATGGCTCCATTAGTTATATCCCATAATACACGCTTTGTATTTCATTATGTGCTGTGCCCGCTTTCGTCCCAGTAAGCAGTCCAGGAGTTAAATACAAAGATAGCAGTTACCAAGCAAATGGGTCCCTATGCAACAGCTTTTCATTTTATCCCGCTTTTTTTATTTATTTTTTTCATTTTTCTCACTCAACCAACTGCTCCGTTCTGTGTGAGTGCATAAGAGCATCCTCTTTTTCCTTCTTCCCTAAGGGATAAAAGTCACCTTCTCCAAATCTCATTGAACAAAAAGTCACACAGAAAATAAAAGCGAAACTCTATATTCTGCCCGCACACAGAGTTCAAGCTTAGAGAGAACAGGGTTGGCACTTTTTCCTTTCCTCTCTGTCAGCAGGAAGGGGGGGGTGAGAGGAAGAGTAAGGCTAAGAGAGAAAGAGAGGAAGAAAGAAAGAAAAACCAAGCCGAGTGTGTGAACCTTGAATGAAAACAAAACAAAAGGAAAACCGCAGCATTATTTTTCTAATTTCAGAAGAAGTGTGTGTTCGCATTCTGGCGGAGGCGCCCGACTCGCGGCGTCTTTGACTCGTCACCTCCTGCGGGAGCCCGAGCCACCTCGCCGACTGTACCGAATTCACTGTCGCGCACGCCGTCTCTCTTGTGCAACGCGCCTCGCCCGGGATAAAAGGAGCAGCACTAGTAAATCAGGTCATTGTCAATCATTGATGAGACATGAGTGGTACGCGGATAAATCGTGCTCGTGAAAGGAGTGCTGTAACGAGCTCCAAATGGCTGCCGCCGACGTGTTTCGATGAGCAGGTATTTATTTCCACCCTGCCCTTCTTCGGCGGCGCCAGGCCACAGCCACTCTTGAGAAATCATTGTAGAACCAACCGGGGTTGATATTTTAGGGAATTAACAATGACGACGGTTTAAAGTGATTTTCCACCACCTTCTTCCTTCGTCACAACGTCAGCTGCGTCTCAAGCCGACCTGAGGACACGTGGCATCGATGTTTCACTGCGTCTCAAAAGACACCGGGGGAGCGATCATTGGCCTGACCACCGTTACCATGGAGACCCGCTGCCGCTGGCGTTGATTGACAACTGGCACAATTTGGCCTCTAAAACAGAGGGACAGCGGCTGATTCAGTCGAGGAAGCAATAAGACGTGAGAGCTGTCAGTGTGCATGTATACAATCTATTATGCTTGGTTTTTTCCTGGCACGACTGTGATTTGGAACATTGTGGACCTAATTAATTACTTCTCAGTTCAATCATTTTACTGAAACCAGGGCCTCGATTCTGTTAAAGAGGACAGAAAGTTCTTCGTCTGACAGCTTTCACGCCAAACCTCAAGCCCTGGCTCACCTCTAATGATCAAATGACTCAGTGCATCTGGGTTTTACATAGGGTACTGTATGTACTGCATATGTAGTATTTTTATATTGCATTATGTATCACTCAGTGTTTCAGCAGTTCCTCCCAGGGACTACAGATGGAGCCCAGCAGGAGCGGTATTTAAATTGTGCATGGACCCTGTAAGAACTACAAGTACAGTGCGGTGCTCCGGCGCCAGGGGGACTAAAACTGGGTGTAAAAGATTAATACAGATGAACCGGAGGGTGGAAGAGGAGCAAAGGTTACACCCGGATGCTTCTGCGTGTCTACGCATGTTTATTCATGTGTCTGCGCTTCTGCCAGTGGCCAAAGACCAAGTTATGTGCAGAGAGAAGCAAAAAAAAACAACGCATAACTCGCCAAAAGGCCCACAACAAGCTTTCAGCTTTTAGCTTCGGCGCCACTGCACGAGGCATCTGCTCCTTCTCCTGTTAGGTGAGTGGGTTTGCACAGTCACTCAGACAAAATGTGTCATTTAGAGAATGTGTTTTAAGCATTTAAGTCGCAGTCGCTGTGTTTGCTGGCTCATCTTATCCACTGTCTGGCCGTCTCCTCCCCAAACTTTTCCGCGCGGCCATGGGGGGATTCGTTGGTTCGTTCTCCCGTCTGCTCCTTTGTCCAGAAAATCTGCCCGCCATCTCTGACAATGCCCACAGACGACGTGTACACGGTTCTAAATTTTCCCCCATAATGAGCTGACACTAAGTACAATATCATCCACCTAACGAGCTCGTAAAAGTAATACGCCAACATTCTGGAGGCAGAATGCAACTGATGGGAAAGAACTGTAATTCGAGGTGCCGGGAGAGGAGTGTGGTGATAAACCGGGAGACAGCGAAAGGAAAGAAGCTTTGTACAGACAACAAAAAACAAGCAATTATTTTTGATGCAATTAGACATGCTACCCTCAAAACACAAAGAAGTGTTTCAATGGCGACCTCTTCCAACTTGAACGCAAATACGTGTGCGTGTGGGAGAGTTCATGCTTAAGTTTACGTATCAGATTTAGTGGCGAAAATCCACCTATGGTGGCCTTAATAATGTTATACTATACCATATACTGTACATTGAAGCCCTGCAGAAACACATCAGTCGTCATTGGTTTCCGATACAGCACACTGAGTTTGTTTGCAGAAGGAACGGCGCCGTGGGCATTCACATCAGGATGGTAATCGACTACTAGTGTGCGCACGAAACCTGCCCAACACAACGTGGGGAAGTGTCTTCAGAGATGAAGTTTGACGCGTGACATGGGAGATAAGCCGTTAGTCAATAAAGCTGCTGTAAACATATTCTGGGAGATCGGAGATCGCGGAACTGTGGAACGTTCAGGAACGTTTTCCCCAGAAAGTCATTAAAATGCCCTCCAGTGTTCACTCCCGTGTTCCTGTTCCACCTTCGGCGCATCATCTCTTGATTGTTGAGTGTCATTGACGACGTCGCACTTCTCGGGCGTTGCTGGATCGCAGCGGCTGTTTCTAGCAAACACAGGGGAGAGCTGTCGACTCGAGCTTCGAGCGCGAACCGGGAGTTTGTAAGAGGATAAAGGAGCGCAGGATTTACCGCGCGTAGCACCTCTCTCCTCATCTTTTGTTCCTCTCCCTCGCCGACTGCGTGGGCTCACTGACCTCTGAAAGACATCGGTGTGAGCAGTCAGGAACAATACCGGCAAAATCAGCAATATATAAAGTTGTTTTGGGTTTTTTTTTTAAACCCTTCACGCTTAACGTTTCTTCTTAATTTCCCCTCTGCCGCCACACGGTAGATTGACCCTGCGTTCTGTACCATTCCGTACGACCACCCTGATTCACTGAACCCTGCCCAGTATTTCCACTGGCTGATGGGTTCATCTCCAGCGCCGACCCCCTCTCACCCGCCCGCCCACCCCCTCACTCTCAGTCTCAGCCTTATCTGGTCACCCAGGTGTATAAGATAGGGCCCGCTGCGCAGTGGTCCGTTTGTAATGGTAGTCTGTGTTATGTGCTCAGTCACCCTGCTGTTTAACAGATGCTGTGCTTTATCTGCAGACTGGGGTTATTACAGAGCGGGAGGCCGTAAGAGACACTGGGCCCCCGGGCAAAATGTATACTGTGCGAGTGGATAAAGCCGGCGATTAACACAGCGCGTACGCGCGTTCCGTTTAGGCGCGTGCCGACACACGTCGCACGCAGAGACGCGCCTGTGCGCTAAATGCCGTGTTGCGTCGCAACGGCAGAGGAAGCGCTACGTGTAATCATGCTGATGATCCAAAATGATTTATTCCCCATGCCGTCTGGGGAATGAGTTACTTGTTGAGGTAATGTGACAGCCCCGCCACCCGCAAGCACGCACGGCTATTCCCAGCCATACGCAGCACCGCAAACATCACATTTTCAATCACGCCGCTTCGTCAATAAATATCTCGCACGCCTGGCGAGATAACATGATTGTCATGCCGAAGTCACACCTACGTGCTTCATCACAGGAGAACAACTGCTGCGGAGGTTTAAAGACAGCAGCTGCTGCGAGTTTCGCTTTAAATCCGCGCGTTGAAAGCGCAGGACTGCTATTTCCAATCGGGCTCTTTTCTGCGGCCACACAATGACAGACTTGTCTCGTTAAGTGAGAGGGAGTGGGCTGTTTAGGCTCCCGTTTGCTTCCCAGTGCAAAAGGAATGGGATACCTGCCTCCGCAGGGTGTGTGTGTGTGCGTGCTCGTGGGTGGGAGTGGGGAAGGGGGGGTCTTTTTCCAGAGGTCGGAACACACACTGACACTCGCTTACAATCACAGGCACACATACTGTACAACATGCTGGCTGTGGTCGGCGAGCACATACAGTACAGATACGTAACAATGCCCCGATAAATCCATCATGTTGAGCTATTGTGCTGCTCGCGGTGCTGGGGAGAATCACACGGCCCATTCATCATCTCTGCTTTATTTCCTGCTAAAAATAAGCAGACAAATAAATAAGTCTGAGCTCTAAGGAGACCTAAGCGGTCAGAGAGCGTTAAGTCTCATCGGCTCCGAGGGGTCAGTTTGATTTGGAATGAGGTTTGTCTGATGCTCCGTTGCGCCGCATGCCAACAGCACTGCACGACCTGGTGAGGACAGGTCGAACGCATGTGACAGACACTATTGAGTTTGAAGGACTTTTGTTAGACACCTGATGATAAAATCTTTTATTTGATCTTTTTTTAAATCATGATTAACTATGCCCTCAAGTGTTGCGATTGGCTGATGCCACGTGGGAGCGCGCCACAGGCCTGTGCTTGATAGGGGGAAGAGGCCTGGCAGCTAATCTCCCCTCGTTCCACACGCTCACCTCTTGAAATGAGAAGTGCTAAAAGAAAAAGATGTCATATTACATTTGTTCACTCTGACATTCCCCCTGCTGTCTCATTTCTGTCTCTGCTCCTCTATTTCCATGCTAATGTGACGCCTTTAGACAAACTTCTAACAATCAAACCGCAGCCATCCCAGGGAATAAAAACACTTACTACTCAGAAAAGGCGCAGTTGTGTTGTCCGCCATGGCGACCTTCTGTCGAGCTCTCTGTGCCAGCTTTAACAGGTTCTTTATCTAAACCATAAACTTGTCCGAGACGCCTTTCCAACTGCGCTGTTCAAGGATGTTTTACCTTTAATTAACTCTTCCGTGTTCGATCTCATCTCTATCTTTTATGAGCAGGCCGTGTACCACAGGCTTTTAGGGTTGCAGTGGTCAAACCTCAGACTTCTCTTGACGCAGATGTTTTAGCCAACTATAGACCTTTTGTCCACAAATACGCCGCAAACCTGTAGTGTGATACTTTGAACTGTATGTTTGAAGCTTTTCAAAACGGGATGTGTACCACACCACAGCGCAGACGACGTCTCGTCTCAGCTCTTATCCTGCTGGATCTCAGTGCGGTTTAACACCATGGACCACAGAAGTAAAGGAACCGGTCTCAGCTGGTTTAAATCATACTTCTCAGATCAGTTCCAGTTTAATCACGTTGACATGTCTGTACACAAAGGTTACTTATAAAGGCAGACGAAACTAATCAGAAAGTCAAACTTCAGGCATGGCTCATAGACATAAAGACACACAGCCTCTTAATATTCAAGCTTCGGCTTAAAGCTTTAGTTACTGACATTAAAAAAAGTCTTTCTGACAGAGCTTAAATACAACTGTTCCTAGTGTCTTTCTCTCCACCCCTTTCCCCTCCAACAACCCTGACAGACGGCTTTTCTACTGGGTAAATATTGGGTAGTGGGTAGTATTGTCATGGTGCCTGTTGCCACAGACAGGGTTGGTTTTGACTCATGTTTGACTAATCGCCATATGTGACAAACATATTCCACCTGGAAGCTAAATACACTAAATCGAGAAAAAAAACAAAAAAAAACCTTGCAGAAAAGAAAGAGAATGATGAGGAAGGGATGAAAAGGTGGCGGCGGTGATGTATGTGTGTGTGTGTGTGTGGTGGGCTGTGGGGTGTTTTTATAATCCACGCAAGGTCGAGGAAGCATCTATCGAAAGTACTCTCCCGCCTCCGCCCCCTCATTTCCTGAACCCTCACCCACTTTTTGAAAGGAGAGCTTTACTTGCATAAAAGCACCAGCTCCGAGCGGCGACTCTGTTTTATTCCTCCCTTTTCTCTGTCTCCCTCGCTTCCTCACCCTGCCTCCCCTTACGCCGAGCCCCATGAAATCAACACAGCTTTCAAATTAGATGTGAATGAAGGGGCTGTTTCCTTAGGGGTGCATGGCACGATGGTTGAAATCCCATAGTGAATACAACTTTGGAACCAACAGTATCTCTCAGGCTGTAAGCTGGAGAATATTCTGCACTCTTGCACTTGGTACAACCTCTTCACAGAATCTGATCCGTTCCTGCAGTTTATAGAAGGTGTCGGTCGACCCCCTCCGTCTTAACAGTCCTAATATAAAGGGAAGATGAGGGGGAAGTGCACGGCAGCATGGCTACATGTTTATTTTTGTCAGTACATTTTCTACAAAAAACACTGATGTGCTAATGCACTTGCGTGTCATTTAGATTTGTCACGTGCAATATTACACATTCACAATTCTCTGTAGATTTGAGTATTTTTGAATAGGTTTCATGTACTGTAATAAGGCAAGTTCTTGTTTTGGACTATTTTTTTGTCTCATGGGGTTTTTTTTCCATTGTCTTTGATTACAGTCACAGCAATCTGTCCACCATGTGTCAAACCAAAGGCTGATGTCTCTTACAGTCACAGTCAGAATAAAAGAGAGATGTATGATAGCTGCTTGACAAATAAAATTATTGTTGAGAATGAAGCCTATGCCTAAGCCAATGAATGTATTGCGTATTGTGTAAAGTGTATCTTATCCTGTCAGTTGAAGCAATCTCTCGTTCAGCAGAGGAGGCCGTGCTGCCAAGGCTAATAGTTACTGCAAGTCGAGGTTTTGAAGGATATTATATTTAATACAGACATAAAAAAACTGTTTTAATATTACTTGATTGACTTGACTCGTGGGCCTCCCTAACACTGTTTCTCACTGGTTCAAATCTTACCTTTCCAACAGAGAATTGTTTTATAAGCACTGATGAATATCTTTCTACAGATTGTAAAAGGCACTGTGGTGTTCCTCAGGGTTGGATTTTAGGTCCACAACTTCTTAATCTTCAATCATGCTGCCACTCGGCAATGCCATCACATCATCAGTTTCCCCAGCATGCTGATGACCCACTGTATTTTAAATATCAAGTCGCGGATGGCAGATAATTTTCTCCAGCTCAAGCAGAGCAAAACCAAGGTCTGAGTAATTGGTTCTGAAGCCCAGAGAGTGAAACTAGATTGAAGACTGTGAGCACTGGCTTTTAACCCCCATCAACAAGTTAAAAACTGGGTTGTTATCTTTGATGTGGACCTTAACATTAAACCACATAATAAAAACATAACTAAGAGTGGCTTTTATCATCTTCAGAATATTGCCAGAGTGCGGTCATTTCTTTCCCAAGCCAACACTGAAATACAAATGCATCCTTTTATTACCTACAGAGCTGATTATTGTAATGCTCTTCCCTTAAGATCCTTTTACTGGTTTATGAAGCTCCTAATGGTCCTGGTTCTTCTAATTTATCTGATTTCTTTTAACCTATGAGCCCCTTAGAACCCTCGGGTCTTGAGATCGCGGCCTTTAGATAATCCCAAAAGTAAGAACTGGAACCCACGGTGAGGCTTCTTCATGTTACTTTGGTCCTCATCTGTGAAACGGCCTTCCTCAAGACCGAGGGCAGCACAGAGCTTTGGTATATTTTAGAGCATGTAAAATATAAAACCTTCTTTTTAGTTTAACATTTAATAGAACATATTATTACTATTATTTTATTTATGTTTATTACACTTCATGTTATAACATTTCTGCATTTTAATCTGGCCTTGCAAACTTTATTTTATTTTATTTTTTTTTATTTTACACTTTAGTCTTTTTATTACTTGGTATGCAATTCTATTTTGTTTTCATTTTTAATATTGGTTTTGTTGTTTGTCTGCCTCTTTTAATTTGACTTTTTATTCATATTTACTATGTCTATGCATTTTTTGTTTATTTCTGTCTCTTTTGTTTCCTCAGTTGCAACTCAGTTGCTTTTTATTTTGTATGTTCAAGTTTGATAGTCATAGCATTCCCCGTTTGATACTGTATGTGGTATGGTCATTTTTCCCGTTCTTTTATGTACTGGTATGTTTTAGCTTGAGCCCACACAATATGGAGTCAGTCTCCAGACTTTCTTGTTGAAAGTCTAACAGCCTAACCCAGTGGGGTCTTCAATGCACCAAGGGAAGAGGCACAAGTTCGGGTTTGAGGATCATTAACCAGTTAAATTCATCATGCCAGTGCCTGAGAAACCCAAGAAGAACAGGCCACATTTCCTTTGTGTTTGATGTCCTCGTATGTATCTCTTCCTCCGTCCTTCTTTTCCTGACCCTCTAACTACTCTCACCAGCTCTTTCTTGGCGGATCTATCATTATGTCCTGTACTTATTTTAGGGCTCCCTGTAGCACCATCTGACAGGGCTGTAAAGGGGCTTTCAGGCAAGGTTGCTATACAGCAGGCCATCAGCCAGAAGGTCTCGCCTTATGTTGTCCCACTCACGAGCTCTGTAAAACCTTCCTGGATTACTAAATTATGGACAGCTTGGAGAGAAAAAAGAAACAACAGGGGAAAAAAAAGTCAAATTCCATTTGCATCTGATCTGCACCGGTACAGTTGGTGCTAATTGCACAGATTATGTCTGTGTTGTTGGAGGTATTCTGGGACGGGGCAGGCTGACCTTGCCTGTTCAGTGAATGTGCCAGTGTTTGTCTGCGCATGGAGCACAGAGTTGAAGTACAGAGGCAAATTGCTGTTCATTATTTGCTTATACATATTCATCATTGAATTCTTGCACCTGTTTCTGAACATATACACACACACACAAACGCATGGGCCTACATAGAAATAAATGCACAGATGCAACAAAAGTATGAGTCACATTTGCTAAAAACTGTCTATCTATCAATCTATAATCTATCAAACAAAATCTATCGAGGTGTATGTGTGTTGATGTAGGGCTCACAATGCGTACACACGTATACACATACTTCAGCTGTAGCAGGCAAGCGGTTAACGTCCCGTACGTTTGGCAGCTGAATATGAGCTGACACTTCGTAGCGCGCCAAATCTGTATGAAATGGCCACGGACACCTACATCACATGTGTGTAACACCTGCGTCTCCATTGTGGGTCTATTTACATTGCTGGCGAATGTTCAGAGGTATGGCGAGATAAGCAGGCGCTGGTTAGGCGTCTGACGTTGGTCGGCTGAATACTTTGAAACGTCACGGTAAAACACCTACATGCACAAGCTGCTCCCCCAGCCAGGCTTTTTTGTACTCGCGTGGTTTTTGTAAGAGCTATCGGTGCAGTGCGCAGCTATCTGAGGACACACACAAATTCCTACTCTGTGGCCTTTCTCTCTTCTGTCTGTCTGTCAGCGGAGCGCCTTGTACCAGCGGACTGGCCGTTTAAAAAAAAACGCTCTATCACACATGCTCTCAAATTCTGCTGCTCAGCCGAGGCACAGAAATGCCTTCCACATATGGTCTGTTCAGGCTGGTGTGGCTATGACTCATGTGCACAAGCACACGTGCATATGCACACCACCAATCAATCCATCTCTAATAATAAAAAAAAAGGTATAACGTTGCCATAACCGACACCATCGGGAGAGCTATCTCTTTGAATCTCGCTGTGAGGCGTCTCACCACATGGTTTCTTCGTCTCCGGCAAGCTTTAAGTAAAATTACCCCAAATTAAATTTCCTCTGGAGAGAGAGATGGCAGCGGACATTATTTGAAGGCCAAACTAAAGCACGCGAGCACACATCGTGCCCTGAAGAATACATATAGAGACATTTACTGTATTCCACACAGAGCGAATGCATTTTGTGAACTGCATCTATTTTTAACTCACAAGCACAGCGTTGTCAAATCCATATGATGAGCTCATTAACTCATTATTTAATCTGGCTTCAGCCTTAAGTGCAGCGGAGCGACCACATCGTACCCACGCTATTCAACACGCTCCAAATTGTTCCCACCAGCAGCGCTACTCCAGCCAACTCCATCAAAGACCCCAGTGCCCTGCGAGCGCCTCCAACCCTTTCACTGTCAGCATCCCTCTTACTGATTCGCGAAGCTATTAGATTTCAAGGTACATATGCAATACATGCAAAATAGATGAGCCCTCTGGATTATGCATAATTTCACATGGGGCACCTCATAACGCCACACTGAGGGTAAGCGTTTGTTGTATGAGAGCGGCGGAGACGCAGCCACTCGGAGGATGTGATACGCTGGACTTCTCCAAAGACCACAGTGACCCCTGCTGGATGGGTCAAACTCCTGAGCTGCACTGAACTTTGAGCTTTGAAAAAAAAAAAAAATGAAGGAGGGACAGACAGAAAGACAATGCTGGAGTAATTTGGATGTTTGTTCTCTAAAAGTGAATTATCGCTAAAAGAAAATACTTGAGTATGGACCTTTTGTAAACTGCACTTAATGCGTTCCATTGATTGTGGGAAAGCCATTAATTTGCAGTTTTTGTGCATTGGCTGTGTTGTTTGTGTTTCAGTGCGCGAAAGAGGGGGACCTTTTTGTTTCGGCGTCTTCGGGAAAGGGGAAAGGGGAGCAGGGAAGGGACAGGATGTCGAACACATATTTTGTGTCGACGTTAAACTGATTATCTCCAACAGCCGGCGTCGATGGCTGAAACATGCCCTCTCATCATACGCTGTGCAGCATGGATGAACAGCAAAACAGACAGAGGAGCTGTGATCATAAATCCCAGCTGCCAAATGGCACAGCCATGTCACGGTGCAATATTAACTATCAATTCTTAACTAAAGCTCCACACGAGCTCTGTTGTCAGAACTGATCTCAACAGGCTCATACAAGTATCTAAACTGGAACGGAAACATCACAACAACCATCTTCCTGCAAGAAAAAGACAAACATAACAATAAAATCCTTGGGGGGAGGGGGTTAAAAAAAATCATATTTCTTGAACCGAGGGATGATTCATACGCTGCTGTAGTGGAAAAGTGAGCAGCACATCCCATCACTGCATCACCCCCCCAAAAAAAAAAAAAAAAGAAAAACTCCCTCAACATTATTCAAATGACTGACAGGGCTAAAAAAATTGACAGCAAAGAGCAGCTTGATCAAATGTGATCTGACTCGTCGCTAAATGTGTAATTGTGGCATCTATCAGGGCGAGGAGGAAGAGGAAACTGTCAATGGATGTCTCCCCCGTGGAAGGGCTAATGGATTTACAGTACTGCCTGACAGATTTTAGAGTCCTTACATCATGTTTTTCAAATATGTATTTTTTTTTTTCTCATCCACTGTGAGAGTGGAGGCTCAGGCTTGGCAGTCGAGCATGAAATGAGTCAAATCTCTTTGCCTTTTGGCTCGGTTGAGATGGCTCTAAATGGTTATAATGGTTATATTTACTTTTTTTTATGTCACACTGTTTTTTAATTTAGGAATTTTATTTCTTGAATGAAGCTAGTAGAAAGGGAGCTCCGCTGTGTAATATTTCCCTCAGGTCGAGCAAATCAAACTCCAACAGATATGAATGCGTGCATGCGGGCAGCGCTCAAGGTGAGCATCAACATATCTCCAGTCGACGCTTCTCGTTCCCCAACATCAGGTGCGCGTCAGTGCGCCGGCACGGAACATGGTGAACCGTACACGTGCACACACTCGCTGGGGTCAGGTGAGCCGCTCCACCAGCTGGAATCAGATTAACATTCAGATCACTCAGCTCATTACTGTAAATTTCATGGGGCTTCAGATGAGGATCAATTATAGGGGCAGGACAACTGCCCATTACAAAGCCAGCACGCTTATCTGCCCACTCTGAGCCATTGGCTTTGAAATGAACACAATGTAAATGAGCACACAAGAGAACCCCCAAATACTCATTATCTCACATCACAAGCAATGTGCCACTGGATATCGACTAGATTATTCTCCCTGCAGGGTCTCCAAAAGGTTATTTGGCTGGCAGTCTCAAGCATTCCTTTTAGAGAGAGTTTTTAAAAAAAAAAGCCTCTCAAATGATCCCAGAGCTGCCATGCTAATTGGGTTGTGTGTTTGTGCAAAGTCAGATAATGTCTCGGAATAATGACTTTTTGATAGAACATCCAATGACATAACAAACATGGGATGAGGGATGAGAGGAGAAGGGTCCGGGCGGCAGGAGGGGTAATCTAAATGCGGTCTCGATGAGCGGGCCGCGTCCTTTATCCCTCCTGCTGAGAAACAGAACAAGCTGGAGTGCAGTCCGTTGTCTTTGAGCAGCGGTGTCTTTGTTGCTTTCTCCAAAAAATGGCTGCACTAATGAACTCGGGAAGCTGCAAGTCATTTAAAAAAAAAAAAAAAGACACCATCTACTCCTCTGGTGCTCTTGAGCAGCACTTCAATTATGTGTCTGCCTGGATGGGGTCTGCGTGCCGTTATTCAACGTGATCTAAATTTAAATCTGCGACATCTCCGTGTGACGCCTCTGTCCTGAAAGAAGCCAGACACGCTGGCATCTTGGATCATTTGATTGGTTTTGACACATGGCTTGTTTGAATGAGAAATCACCCAGTGAATCTTAACTGGGAAACAACATGTCAGATATTTTCAGCTTTCATTCAGCTCCTCACTTTTAAAGAAATTATTTTGGGGTTGTTTCGTTTTTCTTTTTTTTTTTTAAAGATACCGTATTTGACATTTTTAAGAGGCGCCCGAACTAACAAGTTCTTTGCTGTCAACGACGTTAAATCATATGACTTATCATTACACAGAGCGTTAAACTCTCACTTAAGGGCTACGTGTCATTTTGCTATGACTGAACATTTAAGTTACTCCTCCCGTCACCATGGGAGCGCGAGATCTGTCTGGTCTTTAGCTCTCTCGCTTTTCTAGTGAGCCGGAAGGGGAAAGAAAAAAACAACTGCATTCATTTCCACATGGGCCCTGATGGATTGTGCTCACCTTCATGTCGCTGGCATTATTTATCTTTTTGTCCTGCGCACTACATTTTCATCAAACAGTTCTCCCCCGTAATTTGCTACCATGCATCCCTCAATCAGGAGAGCACGGCCTAATGAGACACTTACAATGAGGACAGATGTAATTCACACCCTCGGACTGTATTTATTGGACAGTTGTGTCTCCTCACATCCTAACTGGGAGAAATGAGATGCTCGCTCATCTATCTTTGTAGGAAAAACAACAAAAAAAGATTGCTGCAGCACTAAATAACTTTTTACATCCTATCAGAATGTGCCAGCTGCTGAAAGACTCGCGGGGTGCATTGCAATTTAATAAGGATTCCCATTGTTTCAGGCCAGGTAGAGCTAATAAGTTAAACACATCTTGGATAGCAGGAGCTTTAATTGGAAATACCATTACTCAAGTACTTTAAAAACTAACAGAGATAGTGGCGTCATTTGGTTTGGCAAATATGCGGAATCATAACACAGTGGTTTCTAACCTTTTTAACCTCATTACTACAGTGATGTTTCCTTCTGAGATTCTCTCATTTCAAAAGCTTTAAAGGTCCGAAGGGGATACTAAGGATGGGGAAAAGTAGTATATATATATCGGAAAATAAATTTCTATCTCGTAATTAAAGCTGCAGTAATGTTTTTGTATTAAAAATGGCTCGCAGTAAGAAAACCCACAGAAAATTACCAAAGCACTCTTTCGTTCCCCTCAGCTCTGTGAAGATTTTTTTTTTTTTAACATCCTTTAGCTCATTGTTTTGGTTTTTCTCCAGCTCTTTTTTTTACGGTTCAGTCTCTCCGCTTTCTTCAACACCGTGCTCCATATGCCCAACACCGAACAGCAATACCGTCAAGGCTGAGCAGCATGTCCAAACTCAAGGGAGTGTAAGAAGTGGTCGGTTTGTTGGAGACATCCGCCCCCAAGCGGCCAAAAAATGTATTATTAAGTAAATCAAACCGGGACCTTTCACCTTTCATTTCATACCTGTAACATTTTGTGTTATTTCAACCATTTCCAAGCTGGTGTCATATGATAACTGACAGGATACGATATCCTCCTCATATTTGAGCTGCATGCACCACACTTTATATTTTTGTCGTAGAATTAAAGAATTAAAAAAATTGAAAATTAAAAGACAATGTGCCAGTCCCAGCTCCGCACGTGTTCAGATTCTCCATTACGTCAAAACAGTGCGGCAGGTTGTTGTGAGCATTTGTCCAAATTTCTCCTGGCCATCCACTTCACCTCATCTCCTCTTCATCTGATTATCACTCAAACATCCATTTCACCCTCCACACATCCCTGCAATCATTTACACAGCACATTATTGCCCCTGTCTGTTCATGATAAAATACAGCGATAAAATGAATACCGCAATAAAATGAATCAAAGCTTCAAGTATTTCTCTCCGATGCTTATGAGTGAGGCCGCCGCGACACCCGTCCTCGCGTAAACTCCGGTAAGCAGAAATGGAGGCGGCTGGCCTATAAAACACGCTGCCCTCCCTACGTCCGAGTATTTATGTGGATAAAAACAACAGGCTTTAAATCAGACCTCAAGAAGGACCCAGGCCTGCTCAGAGCAGCCATGTTGTTGTCCAGTCCCTCCCTGCTTCCTCAGATGAATTCGTCTGCCGTGATTTCCAAATTAATGTATTCTCATTTTTTTTACACCTTTTTACACAAGAGGCATGCATTTGATGAATGTCATTTATTTAAAATGCACTGAGAAATCACTGCACATCGAGTCCCCGGCACCAACAGTGTCAGTCATCTTTGAGGGTCGATGACTTTCTTTGGTTACGTAAACCAGTTGTTTGATCACACATGCAGTGGACATGGAGCGACGCGGTATCCATTGGTTGAAAAGGTCAAATGTGAGTCTCATCTGTGCATCTGGCGACAAATAATTGGCGGGAAATATCCGCGAAGCTGAAGACTCCTTTCTTCGGCGTCAGCTCTCCCCATGGTGCCTCTCCGCTTGCCAAGCTGGCTGTTGTTTAAAAGAAGGGGAATAATGTGGCCAGGCGTCAAAGCAGCTTCTGCCCAAAGGTGCAGAGGGGGCAACATAAGATTGGTCTTGTTAAATTTATTTTCTGTGTCTGGGGGGGATGCTATCAATCACAAGTGTGAGGGGAAAATATAATAATAATACTGGGGGGGGGGGGCAAAAAAAAACAGCCCCAGTGCAAACGGTCGGCTCGAATGACAGGTGAGTGAACGCAGCAAAAAGGTCTATGGAAAACTACTTAGTGGATCAGCTCCAGGTCTTTATATTATTTATATAAGATTTTATGTAATTAAGCATTATAATCTAAATGTTATTACTTTTTTGTCGTTCCATTCGTTTGCACATTCCTCTGGTTGTTACCTCCGCTGAAGAGATTGTGTTTTAGGTCTGTTTATGCATTTTGTCCAATCGAGCAATGGTGAAGAATCCTCCAAAATTTCCTAAATCTGGATCCCTCCATAATGTTTCATGCAAGCCTGCTCAAACACACAAAGATTTGAATAGGTGCAGTGACCTGATAGGCTAATGGTCACCGCATATACCTTTTAAGCTCCTGAGCAGCAGGTCCTGTAAGGCCAAAAAAATAAAGAAAAATCAAGGGGACGCTATCTGAATGATGACAAATATGCAGATCCAGATGATCTTCTGAGTTAACGTTCTAATTCCAGGATTTCCTGACCTGGTTTTGAACCTCGTCATCGTCCAGATTGTGGTCGTGGGTCGAGCCAACGTTTCACTCAGAATCAGGAAACGGCTCAGACAAAGCAAGATGCGACAAACCACCTCAAGCTTTCGACATAAACTGACACCACATCAGCTGCATAGAGCAACCAGTCTGACCGCACAACCGCACAGGTGGGTTCGTTTGCACATGCCGGGTTGTGAGTCGCCGTTGGTTCAGTGAATATGCACGCAGACAATTGCGACAATAGAGCCCGAGGTGAAAAATCAGAGTCAGACTCTCAGCCCACACTCAATCACTTCCTTTTCTTACAGTTGAATATTAGTCATTTGTAGTGTGGATATAGAAATCAGAGGGCCAAGGAGGTGTCACAGTGGGACAGGTTGATCTTCTGTCACCATGTCTCTCTTCTCTGTTCGCCTGCACACGAGCTGTCCAGCTGCTCTGTTTGAGCCTTGACGCAGGGTTGACTTTTTAAAGACACAAAAGGAAATTAAAGTAATTAAAGCGTGGGTGCAGGGAAGCACAGTCTATATCTAATTTGCTTTCCTGGCCGCGTACCATCCAGTTTCTGTTTAACAGCCGCATCCGATTACAACGCCTTACTTTCTGAAAGACCTGTCGCGATATCAATCACTCGACGTGCGGCGAAGCTGCGGCGAAACCATCATGCAGCCCATCATGGATCAACATTTACTTTTGCATCCAGTGTGTCTGGAATGGTAATCAATACCAGCCCACTTGTAGGATCAGGAGGAATGTTATACCGCACACGTCCGGGGCATTTTCTAAATCCCATGGGGAGACTCCACGACAGATTCATCTCTCAGTTAACACCATTAACATGCTCCCCGATTTTGTTACCTCCATTCCTCAGGACGTGAGAATCAGAGGAAAAAGGATAAAAAGAGAGTGAGCCCGGTGAACAGCCGCGGTTCAGGATTATATTTATTTCAAAGAAGAAGTCGGAGTGTAATCCAGTTAACATTTGGGTGTCTCCATCCTTGGGGGAACAGGGGGCCTTCACAACCACAGCGTTTAAGCAGTCATCATGGCCTCACAGAGCAATGTTCAGTCTCATTACCACTTAACGGCCTTATTAAAGTCCAGCTCCAAACCCCTTACATGACATCAAACGTGTTCCATTAAATTGTGACATCTTGTACAAAGTTGTAGAGGCTATTAAAACACAGTGGCGAGGAAAGCGCCAGACACAAAAGTGGGTGAAAACTACCGGGTCGGTTTCTTTTGTTCCTCTTGTTTTTTTGTTTTTTTTAAAGCTTCATTTAGAAAATTAGAGCGGCTCATGGCGATTGTGAAAAGCTTACCATTGAATACTTCCCTTGAGGGGGGGGTCTTACAGTAAGAGTGCTTCCCACATGACCATTAATCATAAATATCAAAGTCTCTTGACCCAATCATTTCTGCTGTGGTAGAGCTAATGCAGCTTAATTAAAATCCTCTTAAAGGAGCAGTACGGGTGACCTCTGGAATATGCTTGTCACAGGCAAACTTCTTTCATTTGCAGCCCGCGTCAGGCTCTCACACTAATAAGGCAGATATTCTTAATTTGTTTTCCAAATCATCGGCTCTTTATACCTTTTGCTTCTTCGACTGTAAAACGGGGACATTTTGTTCCGATCGCTGAAGGGCAGGGCTTGATTGCAGCTTTCTGTGGAGCTGGTTGAAATACTCAGAGTTTAAGATGACTAGAGACCGGAAGAACGACGGCATTAGTCTTTGTTGAAAGTTGCAAAGACCTGGGCGTGGGTGGAGGTCAGGGCGGATGGTTGGGTCGACAAAGTGTGAATGCTCCACACAGAAAAACGCAACGTTGCTTTTCTTTTGATAGTCTTTCTCCAGCTGGCAACAGTCTTGACAGTCCTTCTACTTTGTCAGTGATTACAAGGAAAACAGAGACAAAGTTGCCTGTAATTTGCCTTGAGCTTAAAAGCAGAGGTCTTCATGTGGTCGCTCAGTTCTGAGGATCAGAACTGTCACTTACCGCCATGGGTCCACGATGAAAACGATTACCTGTCAATCATGCCATCATTTCTTTTGACTCACTTCTGCAACTTTGCATTTGTTCTTCCCCTATTTTACCTTGAAATAATGGCATTGTTCTTTCCATGAAATAACAAGGAAATAGATCATATTGAATAAATCAATACCCCCTAACCTTAAATAAGGTTTTTTAGCATAAACCTAATCAAAACTTAGCCACAGTTTATGGGCTGTCAAAACTAAATTTCCATCTTCCTGACGTTGCAGCTTTCTTTCTTTTCTTTCATTTGTACTTTTGAGGAACCTCACATATAAATCGTGGAGGTGGCCTCACTGGCACGGCAGCTCTTGTGAAAACGCTCCCTCAGCTCTGGCCTTCACAGAGTTCCTCCGAGCCACATTAATACCACCGCTTCTAGTCCCTGACATACAAGAGAGCCGCGGAATGCAAGGTGGGATGGCGAAAATGTAGAACCGAGCGCTTAGTTCATGATGCTTTTATTAGATTTCTCCTCAAAATATATCAAAGGCATTGGGAATAGGAACAATGCCTCAGAGGCACTTCAACCATATATCAATAGTAGTCATGGCATTTAAATGTCACACGGGATTAGATACCTGCGTCACCACCGCACCTGGAGCTCGTCTTTGCACATCCCTCCATAAGCAGAGGGGCTCCTCTGTCCTCCGTTACACAAGAGCAATCGACGGTGATCTCAGGAGAGCAGAGGAGAGCCGGCAGAGAGCCCCCCCCAGAGGTGGAGCAGTCGCCGCAGAGCTCGCCGTCCAACCTGCACCTTCCTCTCCGTCTCCAGCCTCCCTGCCGCTTCCTCCTGGCACGCGGTTCGGAGAGGGGCGGCTCACGCCAAGCCAAACCCCGGCTATCTGGCACAAGATCACACAGATGGGCCAGACCGAGCCAGCTGAACCCACAGGCGGCTGCGAGTGATGATGCGCAGGGTGCTTCCTATCAACAGGATGTACTGTAGCGCAGAAGCTTCACAGGCTGACACGCCAGACACAGCCGCTGAAGGAGGGCCTGCAAAGAGACCAAAGAGGACATGGGCAACGGATAGAGGGAGCAGCCAGATCAAGAGGAGGGCCCCCAATCTGCGGAGCTGGGGGTGGGGGTGGGGGGTGAATTGTTATATGAGGGAAGAAAGAGAAGGGAAACAAAAAAAAACATGATGATAAAGAAACAGAGAGCAGGGGGAAGATAAGGTTTGTGGTGAGCTGGAAAGGGCGCCGAGGTAAAGGTGCCAAAGGCAGGTGAAGGATGCTGACAGGTAACTAAAACGTGTGAGAGGAGAAAGAGGAACAGCAAACATCTGTACGTTTGGACTACAACGGCGGGAAGATTATGGGGTTTTTTTCCCCGGGAACGTTAAAATAGTTGGGTGAGACGGAACGGGGTTAGGGAGACGGGTGGATTGTTGTTAGCATTCCATTTTTTTATATCTACCTCTAGTTCATATTATTTGGAGTCCCCCTACTCGCATGTGACATAATGAGGCTTTGATGAAGAAACCGTCTGTTATAAATAACAGTCTGTTATATCGAGGGCTGGAACCCCGCCGTCTCCGTCAGGGTTCGCTCCCTAACCTCTCCTTTATCCTCCTCGACCCTTCTCTTTCCATCAGGCACAGCAATCAAATCTTCCCGGAAAATCAACTCCGAAGAAATATTGCAGCTGTCCCCGGTCTGCTACTGTACACATCATCTACAGGATGGATGCTCAGCGGCCTCGGTTTCTTGTATAATACAGCGTCATCATCTGGTGGTAATCGCTGTGCTCAGTCCATTTATTGTGATTTACAGCTTTAATTTGCTTTTTGGTGCGGCCCACATTCCTCCACGCCGCCTTGTTTGCTTTCCGTTTGCTTTTGGGACTCCACGCAGTTCCCAGCGCAACGTCTGAGCAAATGAGCGCGGCGACGACAAGCCGCAACAGACTTCACGCAAGGAACGAAAGCCTTGTGACTACGTGGTAGTTTCCGAATTTAACGTTGGCGGTTATAAACAGTAAAGGCTCTTGCGCTCTTTGATTCTAAGAGGCTAGAGCTTTAGGTGAATATTTTCTACCATAGTGTTTCCATAACTCTGTGGGAAAATAATGTCATGTCATCTATCTATCTTTGGCTACTTATCTGTATAAATATATATTTTTTAAATGCTGCATATCCTCCAAAAATGGACCAAGAAACTGAAGGTACACCACCGGTACCCGTATTAAACACTTTAATCCACTCTTTAATCCACCCTTAAACACTTTACCAGTGAGGGATGGATTTTTTTTCTCTCCTGTCTAAAAAGCTGCTCCTGTGAAGCGTGAAGACAGCTGGAGTGGTTGGCATTTAAATGAAAGTACACCCGGGCGGTATGCTAACAATGCGCGAGCACGTCGTGATGGGGAACAGTATGAAGGGGCGCAATGTACAGCGCTGCATACGGCTGACGGGCGAAGAAACTCCGTGGCACCTGCCAGATTATGCGGCAGCTTGGCTGGAGGACGATGTTTCACCTGCTGCGACAGAGACGGGCCTACAGGAGGGACGAGAGCTGCGCCAGCACAGAGGAACGGCACCGTCTCCTGATTTTGGGCGAGGGCCGTGCGTCGCCCTAATGAGACCACTTCAGTTTTTTTACTAAAAAAAAAAAATAATGCAATATTTCCACATGCACGTCTGCGGGGAGGTGCGTCACACACCACAGCAAGAGGTGCTCTCAGCAACATATTCTCCTCTTTTCCCTCCCTCAGTATTAATGTTGGCCTTTTTGCTCGTTACCGTTTGCTTGGCTCCGTACGCAGCAGGTAGTATGTAATCATTTCCAGGCGAGCGCAGCCTTTTGAATATGAGGACAGGGCTGAGGATTTGCACGACAGCGTGTGTGCGAGCGTGTCGGGCTAACGCAACGATAATGTGTTCGGAGGGGCTGACAAAAACATCTGTGTCACATCGCACACATTCATAAAAACAAACAAGCTTGTCACGGTGAGCGCAGCTTTGAACATTCAAGGGACAAAAGGGCATGTGGTGTTTTAGCTGCGTGATAGAAGATGCAGAGTCTGATTCTTATGTTTGATGATCGAGTTTAATGCGAGCGAGAGGGAAGAGGTGACTGAAAAACAAATGTACAGCCATGACAGGTGCAGCCGTCACTATCAGAGGTGAGCAGATGTAAAGGACAAATGACCAGCTCCAACAAACAGCTGCGCTGTACAAATAATTACACGAGGGCAGCGGGTTTTATGTCGCGTACAGATTATCTTTAAATGTAAATCAATTCTTGGGTGACTTTGCTTCCAGGAGTCAGCCAGCAAATCCAATAACATGTTACTTAATTAATCATCAGTCCTTCTGAATGTGTTCTACCTCACACTGGTGTCTGAAAACCCAAACTGCGAGGAGACGCATTTCAGGACGACCAGGAAGGATCAGGGAGGGACGTGGGAAGCCTCCACCTACTGCTGCACGTTGTCCACAGAGTCACATACCTTTTCTCATCGAAAAACAACAACAAAAAAAAACATTATTTACAGAGAAATCTTGATACAACCAAACGTTTCTGTGATCAGCTACCCACAGCTGCATCTCACTATCAAATAATAGTGCGCTGAGAGACATATGTTGGGTGTAATCTGTCTGAGAGTGAAGCTTCCACACATGATGCAACATTTGAGACATGCCAGGTCGGTTGGCAGGGGTCCTGATGAAGAAGGGGGAAGATTACATCATTTTAAGCGTAAAAAAATAACCACTTCCACTGCGTTTTCACTCAATGCAACTCTTAGAGAAGTAGAAATACTAAAAGATTTTGTGCGTGTGTGTGTGTGTGCGTGTGTGTGTGTACTGCTACTTTGGCCCCAGCTGAACTCTCCATACCGGCAGCTCTCTAAAGCGCCGCATTCGGTTCCCCTCAATCACCGAGCTTCGCGAACGTGACGGCCGAACCGGCCAAACTACAATAAACAAAATGCTGTTTATTGTAGTTTTAGTAACGACTGTCGACGGGGGCAAGGTACATTAGCCACCGTGCCCTCTTAATCCCACACAGGCACCATTGTGACACATCTTTAAATTTCTTTTTTCTACACTTTTTCACAGAATTTATGGTTGACTCACTTTGGGCCCCCCCCCCCCAGTGGATTTGGTTGGGGGGGGGGTTACTGTGTCATGTAACGGAGTCTCACCGACAGAAATGGAACTGCCACTCCGCCTGCCAAGCTGGAGAAGGGGAGCTGGCATATTAAAAGACTGCTAAAGGTCAGGAGTCCACGGGGGAATTGTGTGAAAATCAAAACACAAAAAGAGGCACAATAACCGCCTGATTACAGGACAGTCATAATGACAAAGAGACAGGCAGATAGGCGGGAAGAGAGAGAGGGACTGCTTGGTACATTTAACGTCTGTGATGTTGTTGGCATGAACAACAACAACACACACGCACGCACGCAAAAAAAAAAAAGATGTCCAATTTTCTCTCGCTGACTTTGATTTAAAGGCTGCGAAGTCCTCCAGCGGGGCGTTTATACGGCGGGCTGCTCGGGAGGACAAGGAGGACCAGTAATTGTTTACAAGTCTTGTAACAGGCAGCTTCATTTCATGGCCACTCTCAGATTAGCAGATGTTTGATAGTGCCATCCTGCCTCGGAGGAAGATATTACGCAAACAATCACACAGCAGAATGCACACAAAATGGACGGATAACTCGCATCAGCTGCCAGGACGCAGTCGTCCATTACCGCCGCACGTTGTTGAGTCAGACCTGAGTCGACGCAGCCCCGGAACTGCAGATATGACCGGAAATGTAAATACCTTCCGCAATTACGCTTGAGCACCGTGGATTTCTCGCGAGATAAATATTAGAGCTGTTAACAATATGTCAATATGCTAATATCTGCCATCAGCGCCAGCAGCCGACGGTCCAGCCACAGCGCCGGGAAGTCCGGCTGCAACGTAACGGGAGAGCCTGATGGTCAATGTCCTCAGCAGAAAGGTGGCGTGATTGATAGCGGGGGCATCTATTGAAGCCACGGATCTCCGTTGAAAAACTCTATTAGACAGAGATCAATAAGTGACGGCACTTAAGAATTCCTCACACCGGTCTGACATTTATTTTTGGGATGGCCAGCTCCTCGCAGTGAATGCAGAGCAGCCGACCGAGGCCGCGCGATCCTCCGTCCTCTCATCTTCACCAGGCCGTTTGCACATTCTCCCTGGTTTCCCCCGACCGAGTCAGAATTCTCATGAATTAATTACATTTGGGTCACCAAACCGCTTAAGCTGGCTCGGAAGGGTCACAAGGCTGAGGCTGGAACCGCGTTCATGTCGTGTTTATCACAGCCGGACTGAAATGGCTATTTTCCATCCGACGCGCCTCGCCCGCAATCTGCCGCTGGAAGCTGACTGCATCTGAAAGCTCATTTAACGGCCACGCATACAATGTAAAAGCAGCGATGCGAAACCCGCGCCTTCCCTTCTGGTGGACATGAATAGATTCATTTAACCACGCGTGCCATCCCTCTTTCAAAGGCGGGCGCACAGAAATGCATGCGACACCTACAAAGCGAACAGGCGTGAGCCATGAGCGCGCCGATTATTTGAAAGGAAATTGTAGGTTCCGCGTTGCCGTTACTACATTTCCCAGCATTTCGAGGGGAACCAGCTGCCGCAGGCTGCAAATGGTGATGAGCGCGTTACGGACAGCGACGCAGCAGCGCGATGGCGCTGAAGCAGTCGCTTGTTCTGAGCAGGCACGGCAAACGTGTCCTGATCTCCTGCGGATGAAAGCGCACGCGGGCTCGAACATCCGCCGTGTGCACAAACACGGTACGCGGATCTGCAGGAAAAATGTTGTATGTGTGTGGGGGGGTGTACAATCATAACACACGGGCCCAATTAGTTGTTTGTCCACAGTTACGTGAAGCATAGAGCACATTGTCAGTACATACATCTTACCACGCACGCGCGCACACAATTTCATGAAGGTTGCTCTGACCTCCAATTCACGTCTGCCTGTGTCAAATGCAATTGAAACATGCACTATGTACTCTATACTAGAATCTATTTCAAATATTAACGGTTTGGCCGTACTGATTTCAAACAGTTCAGGGACATGTGTGTGCTAACACAGCACTCCCTTTAAAAACGGACCAGTGCACGCTGAGAGACAGAGGCACCTTCATTTGTTAAAGCTAATAGCACCTATAAGAATGTATTTTTCCTCGCCTAAAACAACGTCTTAAATGGATTTTGTTCAAATGTATAATTCATAAACACTTAAAATAGCATTACTCTCAGCGGGCATTTATTGTAAATGGCCTGAAAATTAAATTGAATAGGAAAATAAGCAACAGCAAACTTTACGACTGTCCTGAGGGGGGGGGTTGATTTAGTTAATGTGACCGCATGCTTATTGTCTGCTTTCAACAAACACATGAATTCAAAGAAGTCCCCACTACATCACCCCAGCACGCTCTGGCTTTAACGTGCTTTTATAAAAGGTGCCGTATCTCTCAAGTGCATTAAAAGAAGCGCTGGAACACACATTCAGTAATGGGGTCCCGTGCAGTCTTGAGTAATGAATGAATTCATTCCAAGTCTCTGAATGAGCTTACAGATGGAACCAACATTTGTCTTTATTACAAAACCCCACTAAATTATACCTCAAAGACATATTAGCCGCTCGCACACAGCTTTGTTAAATAGCAATAAGTCACTGAGCAATGACCGCAACAATGTCTGGGTTTTACTTTGACTAATACACTTTATTGTACTTGGGTCAGACTTTATTAGCAGATGGCTTCTTGGCTCTGTTGCGTTTCCCGGTGCCACATACATTCAGAAGTGAAAGATTCGGTTGCAGTTGAGGTCATGTTAGATTTATAATGCAGGTATGGATTCGTTGGGTTTTGTGTAGCGCTGGTTTGTTTGTACAGTCGTGAATAGATTTTGGCACCGCCGACCGAATGAGACTTGAACTCGAAATAAGAAGTGTCGCTTGGACAACACCAAAGAGAGCGCACGTCAGTCGGGGCAATCCCGACAGCCGAAGCCCGAACAGCGCGAGTGAGTAATGGTTCTTTTAGAGATGCGGGACCGTACGCGCCGTGTAACCCTGTCGATCAATACGCTCGGATTTGGCGCCGTCTTGGGAACGGGCACGAGTGGAGGAAAAACCATCTGCCCGCACCGCTTCGGTGCTGTGGAGCAGGTGATCGGTCTTCCTTACGCAGCCAGTCAACCTCATCTGAACTTTCTTCCAGGACGTCGCTGAGCTCAGCCGAAGTCCTTCAGGCTCCCGCTGGACCCGCAGAAATGAAATCCAGGTGAATCCATTGCTACCTCACAGGGCCGCAGAGCTGCCTGGGCCTGCCGGCTCATTACGAGATATTTATGGCTGTGTCTCACAGCCCAACACCGGGGCATTCTCTGACCAACTCCAAGAGCACTTCACCGCGTAACTTTGCTCTTATCAAGGTGGCCTCATTGAAGCATGCGGTAATTCTAATTACGCTCTGCAGTGATACATTAGACGGTGATGATATAAAAGCTAATCAATGCTTTAAAGTGCTTACCCTAATTGCATTATTGGTCCAATGAAAAAAAAAAAACGCAGGGACATTGATACGGGCCTGCCTGAAAATTCAATATATTTCTTTATTGACTTTCGGTGAACCTGCGACACGCCGATCAACGGACGCGGCCATTATGCTAAAATATTCTCCCCAGTCAGAATTAGTTATTGTTACATGTGTGCAGAATTTTGTCATGAAACCTGGAAGAAACTGCAAACACACGTTCATCAACGCCCCGCCTGAAAGAAGGGATGAATTCCAGCTGGGCGTCTCCGTGCAGTTTTTGCAAGATCCCACAGAATCCCGCAGCAGCTCCGGCAAACCCGAACTGTCGCAAAAAAGAGAAATCCAAATCCACACAGAGCAGCGGGCGAGCTTTCCTGGAGGTTTCCCTACAAAACAACCAAAAAAAACAGAAAAAGGAGGATGTTATTCCCTAGTATTTTGTCTGTGTTGATCTGTCATGGCAGGAAGGTTTCAACAGCATTAAACAGCCTCTCCGGTGTGAAATCAATACTTGGGTTCGAATGCAGTTTTCAACCCACGGCGGCGCTTTAAACTGGCACTGCCACAAGCAATGGTCGTGTTTTCACAGCCACGATGAAAACTGCGGCTTGTGTTTTTTTTTTTTTTTATTGCACAGTAGCGTTACCGCGACGCTTTGCGTCGGCGATGACCCGTTTCAGACCCAGCGTTTTCAGACACGGGCTTCCTTCATCCATCAGCGTGGGGGACGCTTACCGTGATCAATCCTAACCTGCTTTCACCGTCGGTAAAACTGTGCTCAGCTCGACCATGTCTCCGCAGTAATGGCGGCGTCACTGGAGAGCATAACACATAAATCAGCCAACGGATTAGTCTATAGACAGTGAATAATGGAAGAGCTGCTAGGGCGGTATGACAGCGGGGATGGTGATTTTACCAGGCCACGCGCATCTTCTGGTTCAGAGCTAAAAGCTCCAACGCCGAGAGAGACAAAGAGACAAAAAAAGCGCTCATTTGGACAGAACAGCTCAAACGCAAGTTCAGCGAGTCCAGAGAGTCCGTTTTTAATTAACCGCAAGAGGATCAATTCCGAAAAAGTGTCGCCTAGAAACATCTTCGATTTTCGTCTTAAACGACAAACTAGCCGCATCATTTGATGTCAGCAGCACACATTCCGCAGACAGAAGTTGCCAGGGTACAGTAGCTGTGACGATCTGCGGGGAGAGAGCACGTCGTTACTGCAGCTCTTCTGGGGAACGGACTCTGGGAATATAATGATCCCGTTTCTAATGAAACACGATACAGCAGGAGGCAGGCGTCGATGGAAGATCATTTCATGCGATATGTGCAAAATGACAAACACCTCTGCAGCATTTTCTTACACATTTGCCTCTCGAGCGCTGATACGGCTCGTTCCGGTGGCCAATTCTTGGCTTTCTGGAAGTCTATTCCAACCGCTCCCAAAGCGAAAGTCGCTCCAAATCCACTCCAGAAATTTGGGTGTCATGCACCGCTAATCTGCTCAGCTTCATCTGTGGGTGGCAGCAGGTGCTGAGCTCAAGCTCATGAATATGCAAATCGACAGTGAGAGGGAACACAGTAAAGCTAAAGGGGGCAAAGGGCGTGCGGTGACAACAGCATTTCCAAAAATAACGGCGCACGGCGCTCTCCATGCGTTCATTTCTGGCAGACTGCCATTAGTCAGTGACCGCCCAAATTCTAAACGGTCCCAACATCACAAAGGCAACAACATCAACGCTGCTTTATTTAATGATACCGTAAGCTGTCTCATCTTACATGTACTTTGGGATGTGCCGGCAGTCTTTGAAGAATCTGTCTCTCTTTTTTTTTTTCTTTCCCAAACTGGAAAAACTAGCGACTGCGCCGCTCCTTACAACACTCTTTTCCCGTAACGTTTTCAAGACGGCATACCTGTAGGCATGGCAGGCTCCTACCCATATATATATATACACACACACGTACTGGATATGAATTGTTGTAATTTAATTCATCCAATATAAGACAATATAATGACTTAAATCAAAAAGGCAGACGTTTTTACCACTTAGCTTTATCACGTAATACAGCATCAATATGACTACATAATAATTCAGTGTTTCATAACTCCGAAGGGGATTTCTATCCAAATATAACAAAGGAGCAAAAACACAATTAAACTCCATGGATGTTCTGCCTTAAAAATCCTTCAAAGCCTTCAAAATCACCGGGCGGAGTATTATAATGACACACACACACACACACAGCTGTACAGTACAGTACAATACAGGCACAATCACAGCAAACCCAAACTGACAGCTTGACTCAAACCTCGGCATCGTGAAATTTGGTGTTGTTCCGACTCGTCTTCCGGATTTCTGCCTCACAGGTGGAGATGCGTTACGCCGGCGTTGTGTTACTGCCACACAGTGAACGCACCACGAGGTCTTTCACTGCAGTTCGGCTCACAGATGCACAACGTCTTCCGCCTCGAATCACAAAAGCTGCTAAACTGGAGGTGAAGCGTGGGCAGTGAAGAAGCCAAGTCCGCTGGGTGTACATGATCACGTCTTGATTATAAGGTGTTATCAAGGTGTGTGTGTGTTTGTGTGTGTGGGGGGGGGTTCTTAAGCTCTCAGTTGAGATCTCTTAAGAGGAGACAAACAGATCTGTACAGTGATGCTTGATGGCTGTTGAAGTGGATATTTGTGTGTGTGTGTGTGTGTGTGTGTGTGTTTGGGGGGTAGCAGAGACAAGATGAGAAGGCTGCAAGGAGGTGCGGGGGGGGGGGGGGGGGGGGGGGCATCCATGTACAAACAAATACCTCTTTAGAATTCTACACAGCACTCCGCTGCAGCGTGTTTGGTTTCCAGGCAGCACTGCATTATTAATGCACCCATCAGCCCCCACCCCCACAGCACAGGGAGGAGGGTGGGGATGGAGAGAGGAGGGGAGAAAACAAGTTGGGGTGGGGTTAAAAGAAAGACAGCAAAGTTCTATGCAAAGGTTGCTAATCAGCACACGCAACATGCAGTTCTGTTTGATATGAAAATGTTGGGAACTCGAAACTGAGACTCCCTCGTGTGTGAGTGTGTGCGTGTGTGTGTGTTTTCAGATAATTTATCTGCGGCCGACGACGGCAGCAGGGCTGTTCTGATGAAGAAGCAGAGACCTCCTGCGACGGTGCGTCTCACTGATGCGTTTTTAAAATAGGAAACGCGCTCCTTGGCTTTCTTGGCTTTCTTGTGTTTGCGTGTCCACGGCACCGGTAGCGATTAGCTTAGCTTAGCATGAAGCCCAGAAGCAGCGGGAGAGAGTTAGCTAGCTTCGTCAGGTTCCCTTAAGACTTCATCTTGTCAGCTCCCGCACTGAGCTAAATGTCGTTTGTGCGGTTCGGGTGTAAAACCAAAGATTTGATGAACAGTTTTACCTCCCAGTCTGTATGCTAAGCTAACAAGCTATTCACTCTCGCTCAGTATTTAACAAAGGTTAACTGTGGTTAATTGTAGTTGGATATTCTTGCATGGTCGCAGTATAGAGCGACTCACTGAGTAACTTATTTCAAGTAATGTAGTTATGAAGTTAAAATTGAGTTGTACTGCAAGTTTTGAAATAGTGCTAAATCTGAGAGGGGTGTTTTTTACAGCTTAGCTATATTACTCTGCCAACACTGGACCATGAAATCATGATCTGCTGATATCCAACTTCATAAAAACAAGATAACTGCTTAAACGCCACGGCCAGATTGCCAAAAGATGGAATCCTTTCCATGATGAACAGTCGCTCTCTGTGTCTTTCCCTCTGTGTCTAATTAACAAACCCCGGCATGTTGGGAATACGGCAGAATCTGGCAATCGGTGAGAGAGCGAGGCAGCCAGAAAGATAAAGATGCCAATTTCCCCAGTCACTGACATCATAAGGAACATATTGTGTCCCCTCACAGATTGGCATTGAGCACGGCTTGACGCTGGAAAAACGTTAACCTTTCGCAGCCCAAATGCGCCACATTTCCCTCATCTCTTTTAATTCCACCTTTTCCCGGAACTTCATTTCCTATTCAAGGTAATGGGGGCCAGGGTAATGAATTCTTGCGGAATCTGAACTATGCCCCCCCCTCCCGTGACCTCCAGTCTGTAAATGAAACAGTCAGCAGAGCGCCGGGCAGGAGGTCATTCTGGTGGATAGCCTTGGCACGCTGCTCTGCGGGGAACATTCAGGGAGATCCTCCTCTCCATCATCTCCACAAATGGAATTCTACAACCTTTCTCATTTTCTTTAACCCATTTTAGAATCCCGCTCTTATTTTTCTTGGCAACGAAATTGCGGGGCAATCCACCAAGGATGTCAATACCCATTATCTTTTGTATTTTATTCCATGTGAGCAAACAAGAGAAAACAAAGCGCGGCAGCGCTGGGCTCGGGGACGGGACTGTTGTCTCGGGTCTCTGATGTGCTACTTGATGAATCAAGCTGTTAAGCCGCCACTATTTCCCTCCAGTGGCATTGACAGCTGTAAGCAGACCGAAGCAGCTGCGGCGAGCGCTCGTGTCACATCACCTTGTCAGAGCGGTCGGCCTGGGTTCGCTTACAGGGAATTTACAGGGGCTGTTGATCCCCCAGGAGCAGACTTCCAAGCCCCCCCTGCACTCACAGCTGTGATGTATGGATTTGTACAGAATTAACGGCATAAGCATTCGAAGTTAAATTTTGTGAAATACTCCTCATGTACCGATTTCATCTCCTCCACTATAAATGATGTTCATCCCCCACTCTCTCGCAAAACAGAACATATGCTGGAGGGGAAACATAATCACAAGTCAGTGTAAATCATCAGACGGTCCCAATCAAATCAGATCATTTGGTTTGGTCTGTTGCTATTTGCCTCTGTACCTTTCAACCTTTTTTTCTCATTTCCAATTTTCTAAATTCTGCTCAGCTCGTGCAGGCAGATCACAGGACGTCAGGATACCGAAGGTGGATCTGGAGCCAGCTTCTTGCGGTGGCCCGGAGTGAACCCATATTATTTAGAGCTCAGGTGATTCATTCAGAATCCACGGCGGAATTCAAGCCAGCCAACAGTAAATATACCAGCTGCAAGTACTTTCAGCTTCGTGATGAACATGGATTTGCGGCCATGTGGCGGTGTACTGTGGTTTAAAACCATTTTCGTGGGACGAGCGACAGTCGGCTCCGCGACTCTGCAATGCAGTGACTGCAGCACGGCTAATAAATGCCACAGTTTTTACCCATCAGTTTAACTACAGTGACACCCTGTCCTAATGACGGTGCACGGGGAGAGGAGCGAATAACGCAGAGAAAGACTGAATTAGAGAGCGTGGGGTGGGGGTGGCGGGGTGCTGACAGATAGGAGAGGAACAAGATCATAATTAATGTATTTGTCTATTTTAGGAACAAAATTACTTTTAGTTTTGTGAATATGCAAGGCCAGCGCTTTTCTCTTTTTTTGCACGTAGAGTGTATTTCTTTAATTTGCATGTCAGGAGGACGATGTGTCATCAGTCTTGATATTGGCATTTTATCACGTGATGCCTTGTGTCACAGCGAGCCTGTTTTCTTGCGCGGTGCCAAACGACTGGCAGCGAACTTGCCGAGCAGAGACTACGGATGGCGCATCGGGCATAAACGGTGGCTTTTCAGCGGTATTCCCTTAAGTTAAAACCTTTCGAAACAAAAAAGAGAAGGTATTTGTCACACCTCGTCCCTTCGTTTTAATCAGTACTTTAATGTCACCTTAACTATAGCACACGCTGGGGACAACAGAGAGTCTGCGAGTTATTTTATTTATTTATTTCACAGAAAAGTTACCTTGCAAATTGAGGTGAGATGCAGCCCAATAAATTGATTCACAAGCAGACTGACACATACAATCCAAAGTGAACTTCTCTCGCGGTGACATTTAATGCTGCCTTTCCCATGTGGCTGGGAGAAAACAGCCATGATAAGGGCACTTTTAATTATTTCTGCCGCTGTTTACCCCTCCCCTCATCCATTGCTTTTCTTCCTCTTCAAATAAAATGATAACAGCTCCGCCAATGGTGATCCAGTGTTTATAGCGAGGGCCAGCAACAATGTAATGAGCGGGATTTGCTTTATTACTTCCTTCGTGCTCTCCAGTTACTTTGTGGGCATCCTTCACCTTGGCAGGAACAATGCCGTAAAGCCGCTTCTTCCAAAACATGTCTGGTAAAATTTCAAAGTCTCGGGCAAAACCGAGCAAACGATTCCGGCGAACTGCTGTGCCGCGTCAGTTTGTTATTGACGGGTGTTTTCCTTGTTTGTTTTCTTTGCAAGGATGTTCGGTGGTCTGCTCTCATTAATATTTCCTGCTTGACTGAGTGAAGAGGCGGCCGAGAGCGATGAAAGGCGCTCGGTCGACTCGGCCACTCAGCGAGCCGGGAGGAGTTTACAGAGACAGACTTGCACCAACCTCTGTCTGAACAGGACGAGACCTTACGTGGCGTTTCACAGGTATAAACCTTCAGTGTTAGTATCTGTATTTGTTTTTAATAGACTTTGTCTAAACTTGCCTCTATTGCCTTCAATCACCTCAATATAAGTTGGTAAGACAAAGGACTGGTTCTCTACACTGGAATATTTCTTTCTCTTGAAGTACAAACAATACATCTGTCATTGCTTCCGTTTACACAGATTGTGATATTTTCAGCCGATGGTGAGAAGAGTGAAGAAAAGTTGAAAAGCTGCAGCCGGTTGTGTACTTGATGAGATCAACTGACACTTATTTGCCTTTTTCAAAAATTCGGTGGGCCCCCTTCGACCGTGACGCAGAGTGGGCCGACACGGTCCGAAACAATCGCCGTTTTTTTGTTGTTTTTTTAAAAATAAATTTAAGCTCCCGTTCTGCTGAGCAGCTCTGCCTCGGTGCCCTC
This sequence comes from Psettodes erumei, assembly GCA_016785225.1. Lineage (NCBI taxonomy): Eukaryota > Metazoa > Chordata > Actinopteri > Pleuronectiformes > Psettodidae > Psettodes > Psettodes erumei. Next base: position 5,594,081 of record JAFBJZ010000772.1, on the reverse strand, counting down.
CTCTCAGACGGCGTAAATTGCCATTAAGTGTGTCGAGGAGCACCACTGAAGCTCGGAGTGAGAGGAGTCGAGCAGTCGGGAGTTTCAAAAATGATATTTCTGTTTTTGGGTTGAGCTACACGTATCTCGCGGCCTGCCTGCTGGCAGCCACGCAACGACGATGCCTGTTTGAGGGTGATTTGAGAAAAGCTCAAAAGGGCACAATGCATAGGGTCGGCTCATATTAGTCAATTTAACAGTCTATACTGTAATTATGATATCATTTCTATACATATTGTGCTGCATTGTTTTTGTAGACCATCACGGGTGATGGTTTTCAATGACGACATGTTTGTTCCTTGGTTTTTCCAAGCGTTTCAGACCGAGCTCTGTGGTTCAGTATATACTGCAGAGGTCAGAGTGTCCTCGCACGACACGGGAAACGTCTGCTACGTGTCCCATAACCGCATTTCACCGTAGATTTGGCAGCAACGCGGAGGGAAAAAACCCTCCGTTGCAGTTCTCCAAGTGGGTTTAGAGCGGCACACGGGTCGCTGTTGTTAGGTTAGCCTCAGCGAGGGGGGTTTTCTCGGGGTCTGTGACCTGAACAGACTGTGCTCAGAGAGGCAGGAAATGTGAGTCCTGCTGGCAGTGGGTGTATATAAAACACCTTTGCCCCCGAGTCAGAGCGAGATGTCACCTTTATCTGCGGAGCCACATGGACCAACTTGCGCGCACAACATAATGCTGGGTCCTCTCTCGCTGCAGAGATGAGGGACTGAATTGTGTTTTGTTCCTGAAACATTTTAAATATTCTGAAGCCACTTTATTTTATTTTTTTTTTCTGCCTTTATTTAAAATTTAAGCAACAAAATGTCAGTTAATCAAGAACAGAACAATTAGGAGTGTTTACGTTCTGTAAGTCTCTAACTTGATTATATTTGCAAAGGAAACATCTCATTTACCACATTTGTGACATCTCGTGTAGCTGCTGTCTTTACAGAGCAAATCAGAATCATATAATGCATTACTCTATTGCAAACCAACATTAAAATACTGCACATGAATCCAAAATATCTGCAACTCAGGAGGCAAGTTCTTGCACTTTTGATACTGAAGTGCCCTCGAGCCGCGGTTCCTGAGACATGCGAGTACTTTTTCCTGATCTTCGGGGCTTCTTGTCCTGAACATATTATTCTCCACGCTGAACCTCGCTCATCCTCTGCTCAGTCCACTTCTTAATCAACCTCAGCCCCGGGATCAATAGCCTGCGAAGGACAATCCAATCAACCACTCATAATAACGGACCAATTAAAACATAATCCATTTATCCATCACCTTTAATAAGCATATTTAGTTTCCAATGTGATTCTCCAGCATCCTGACGATCCATAATGAGAAGGCCTCTTTCAAGGGCGGCGTGGCATAGGTGCCGACAGCGCAAACCCAAATCCCCAAATAAGGAATGCACCTCTCTTCCTCATTATGAACTCGGCTGCATGGTGTTGACCTGTGACAGCGCCGGCCTCATTGAGATGCTGAGCGTTCCCTCACCTTCCAGGGAGTGAGTCTGTCGACCATGTTAGGGCAATGAGGGAGTGCCCGTCAAATACTGCTATCTGAGCTTTGATGTACTACTAAGTGCGCACATCATTAATGGCCCTTGGCTTTAGCGTTTTAAAAAGGGGGGGGGAATAAATATATATATTACTGCCTTCACTGAGCAAGTGAGAAAAAAAAACTGAGAAAAAAGGATAATCTCCCACCCTATAGAATAAGCAGAAACCACAACCTTTTCAAACGCATTAAGGGGACTATTAAAGATCACCTTGAAGACATTCAAACCCAGAGTGATGGATGAACCATTATTGATGGTTAGGCAAAACTGACAGCAGCAGAGATAAATATGGCCTTACGCCTGCCAAGTGCTGTCATACCCACTTGGCCCCACACTTGTCAGTTCACTGTATGAATTTATGCTGCTTAGGCAGGCATTATAAAACAATTTCCATCCCATTACATGTACAAATTCAGGAGTCATTTTTCTTAACAATATAATGAAGATCAACCTTTTATTTTTTTTATTTGACCTACAGTGTGCCGAGCGTACAGGTAGCACACGGTGAAGTTATGTCTTCAGAGTAAAGAAAAATATTCTGCAAAAGCCAAAAAGAGCAGACGGTAATAGACGATGAGAAAGGAAGATCAGCAGTGACGTGTTTGAAGCAAATTAAAATGAAGTAACTGAACCCACGACAGTTCTATTGGAGCGCAGTTTCTTTAAGCGATGCAACGATTTGAAAAAAACCCCAACCATAATGCAGTTAGCAGGAGCCAGTCATGCTTTCCCCTGCGCATGCTGCTACACTGCTAACAGCCACACTAATAAATAATTAAGATTGTGGACGTTCCCGGAGTAATGAGGATCCTAACGCGCGTGATTCCATTTCATGAATGGATAGTTTGGTGGCTGGATTATTTAAAGTGAGAACCTCAAACAGCTGAAAGAGTTGCTTTTCCTCGCCATCTGCCCGTATTGCGCCGCGGACAGAGTGCTGGTAATTTCACGTTATTTTACATTTGAGGGACGATTTCTGCGGGGAGAAATATTTTAAAGGCGGGTCGGACCAAGTGCCGCTTCACGGGGTCGTCATCTAACAGATGTTTAGATTATCATCGGGGGTCAATCACGGGCAAATATGGATTTTAATTAAAAATGGCCCTAAGATGATCAGATACGACCAAGTGGCCCTTCGTGCTGCACGACAGACACAGCGGTTATCTCCAGTCTAATGCTCTGATAATGAAAGACTATAACCAACAACCTTACGCTCATAACTTACAAACATAAAATTAACTTTGGTTTAAACAGAAATTATCTCAGGTAGACGATGGCATTTCTCTGACATTTCCTTTACGAATAGAGCGTCTGCGCAAAACAGCGAGGCGTGACCCGAAGGCACGGCGCAACCATCAAGCCCAACTCCCACCGATTCGCATTTGATAAAAACGTCCGTCGGGTGCTGATTAATCAGCCAAAATGACAAATCGACCAACCGCTAAACTCCAAGTCTCTTTTACTGTTGGCTAATTTGCTTTAAGTGGTCGATTTATTTTCTTAACCACCGAGACATTTGGTTTCACCGCAAGTAATAAATCTGTAAATCATTATCGTTGCCGCGCTGCAGTGCTCGGGAGTGTTATGAAACCAACACGTCCCCGATAAGAGAGCAAAAAAAAAATCTAAAGTAAAAAAAACATTTAAAAAACAACTTATTCATTTTCTCAAAGTTGATTTTTTTTTATCTTACAATAACCATGGTTGCTATCTGCAGATCTTAGTGAATGAAAGTGGCCTTTTTGACATGATGTGATGATGTGCCAGATAACACTTTTACTTTTAAGCACTTTATTCAAATTAACATCTTTAAGATAAGTTTGACAAGGTCTTACCAAGTATTAAACTGCCCTGACTTAAGCTGCACTCAAACTGCAGTGGCTACTTGAAGTTAGCAGCCTCGGTATCCAGCCACAGACACACACATACACACACACACAGATATGCAGAAGAGGTTCTTTCCAAATCCAACGTCTCGCTGCACTCCGGCATCAAAGCTTTTTGCATGAGAGCCGACACCTGGTCCCCAGCTCCGTGCCAAAGAGGCCTAGCGAGTGGGCTCAGATGGCTGGGAGAGCTGGGAGAATTTACACCACCCACCTCCTGCTCAACGCACAACCGCGTGCAGGCAGACTCTGCAGCCCGAGGTGCCCCCAGCACGCGCACACCCCCACACCCCCCCGATCCGAGCCAACACCTTTGCAAGTTATAGACAAGCGTGCGCGCCGCACACTGGAGCGAGCGCCTCGCCGAGCACACTTCACTGCTGTGATGGCATGGTGGAGCTAATGGTGTCAAATTAAGGTTACACGGGTCAAACAGAGAGCGTAATTAGTTTTGGATATGGACTTGCTTTTTGCCACTTGAGGGGTTTTGGCTGAAAATTTCAACCATTTTCTGCCCCGATGCACCGGGTCCTACACTGCACATAAATTAAAACCCTGTGTGTTTAACTTGGGAAATGATTCGTACTGTTTGATTTATTCTTTTGTCATGTGTAGCACAACTCAGCCGTTTTCGAAGCCGCGCCGTTTCTTAAGCAGGGATCCAGGGTCCACGCGGTGAGGCTGGTTACTGCACCAGCCCTCAAACCAGACTCTCGCCTTCAGCCCCATCTCCGACGCGCTGCCCGAGACCTCCCAAGACCTCGCTGCTCTCAGCCGCAAAATCCTGAACGACATGGCTGCTAAACCTCAGACCCCCACCCCCTGCAGCGCAGGACGCGCACTGTTATGCTACACATCGGGTGCTTGGAAACAAACAGCTGATACAGTGCACAGCGTAGGTACGTTTTTGCGTAGTCGTAGGGTTGTTGATGAAATGCAGGGCCAGAGGGAAGGGCTGTTTGATGGTAACATAGTGAAAATAATCTTAATACAGTGCACGAGTAATCCGACACTGAGATTATTCGGCATTTTAGGTGATTAAAAAACACGTTTTGTGCCGTCCCTGTGCGCAGCTGAACCCTGTGGTTTCTGTTCGTATATGTTGTGCCATAGAAATGTTTCAACCCTTCATTTTCCCCTATATATACACACACAGTAGTTACTGTATACAATTTAGTACCCGCAGGCAGGTCAGGCTGCAATTAGCTGCAGAGCCTGAGACTCACAGCCACAGATGTAGCTGCGATATGGTGTTGGGGTGGAGGACGAGCGTGCAAATACTATACAATTATGCACTTGCACAACTGCATACTTTACGGTACGGACATCTTGGTGGTATGTGAGGACATGGGCCAAATAAAGAACTCGCGCACATTATGCCTGCTGCCATTAAGAGCTCAATGGCCGGGCTGATGGGTAACCACAGCGCTACATCCCCACAGCTACCGCTGCTGATGCTGCTGAATAGCAACAGCGGTCACTATGTGCCGGCCCACCTCCCTCTCCCCTATGCTCACGTGTCCTCACGGTTAAAGCGGCGGGCATGCCGACTTTGATTTTATTCCGATCACCTGACATATTACTTCAAAACCCGACAACACTATGAATTGCCAGTCGTATTTTTTCTAAATGCTATAAGGAAAAAAGACGTCGCTCTTCTTGGATGATGGCTCGTCATAACCTGCTGCTTCCTCTGTGCTGCACAGAAATTCAGGCGACATTTTCCCCTATAGGTGTCAAGGAGGCTGCCATTATGAAGCCCACTGGAGCCGGCATGTGGTTGATGGGTTTGTGCGAGCTGGAATCGAATGGATTTTTTTTTTTTCGCGGCGGCTGCGGGCCACCTCTGGGGTTCGCCCGCCAACAGGCATGGCCGTGGCCTCCTCAGCTGTACGGCTGGGCGCTGGGCCCTCTACATGAAGCAGAATGGTGGAGCACAGGGTTAATCTCTCCTCTCAGCTGAGTCCCAGCTGCGGCCCTGCGGGGGGGGGGGGCAGTATGGACCTCTGCCATCACCGCAGCCCTGGCGACAGTTATAGTCACACAAATAAAAGTTTGTTCAGATGAAAGTATATAAAAAAAACCAAGAAGATTAATCTGAACTTGAACGCAGCAAATATAATTCAAGGTGATGAAGCCTGACACCTGACTTCAAGAGCAGAAATTAAATAATGATCGGATCTTTCATTGATCATTCTGTCCTCACAGTGAGGAGGGCAGAGCCAGTCAGGTACCTGCAACTGGCAGGGACTCTGCTTTTGTTTTTTGGTTTCTTTTTTCTTTTTTCCTCTTTTTTTCAGGCTCCCCCGACACTTTAGTAAGACGGATGCTTGCCAGCAGAAGGGCTTGAACCTGTGTCCTCTGTTTGAATAATCTGTCTCCCTGTCCACACCTCCACCCTCCTGCACCGTATAAAAAGTAGTCACCGGGCAGCTCGTGAAGGAAAAAAGAAGGCTCACGGCGTACTTTGTGGTCCTGATATATTTGCGCAATAAATCAACCTCCAGTTTGTAGAATACAAAGTGCAAAGTAAAATTAAAATCAATATAGAGCAAATAAATCTGCACCTGATGGGCCTAAACATTATTTCTCTTCAAATTAACACGCACAAGGTTGAGTTCAGTACGCAGCCACGACTTATGCAATTCACCGAATTAATATATAGGTAGCCGAAGGAAAAACGCTCATTGTTATCTCTAGGAATCCATAAGGTCTCTGAGCTACAGTATAGCATGGTCTGAGGCTTGGCTGCTAATCGTAAATTCACAGGAATCTACTTTGGAGAAAGGCAAATATCAACAAGTCCTGCACCGGCTTCTCTATTTTCTCATTAGGCTGATAGATGGTAGATAGCTAGCACTGAGAGAGGTGGAGGCAAGAGCAGATTAGTCTCCCTTCACAAACAACCACATATCCTTGACTTTTAATTAAAAATGCCATCGCAATTAGACACGGTAGTTTAAAGCACCGCCGAAATAAAAAGAGTTCAGGCGCTGCTTTAAAGGCAATCCGGCGCAGTTCCAGGAGAAGAAAGCTTTTCACTTCTCTCATTGTGAATGTGGGCTTTTTTTTTCTCTCCATTTTTAAAACGGAAACTTAAATCGGCTTAAAGGTTTTTCAAAAAAAAAAAAAAAAAAGCGCTGCAGCGGAGCAGGAGAGGAGCCTGAGAGGAGAAAATAGAGCTCAAAGTCATCGCAGTGGTTACAAAGGACGTGCAAGATTGAGGTCAGGCGAGGGAGGAAAACTATTCTGTCGGCACAATAAATGAGAACAATTAATCAGCAGTTAATGTGAATCGCGCCATTTATCCATCTAAACAATCTGGTTTCACCAAGTCGCATTACTGAAGTCATAAATCTGCACAAGTCTGACTTTTGAAATACTTTAGGGGAGGACAACAGCCTGTGGCGGCCAGCACACAGGCAGCTGCTGAGCGTGAGTAACAGCGCTGGCCCGGCAATCGCACACATGCAGGTCCTGATCCTGGAAATAGCAGTAGCATGTATTGTGTAAGGAGAAACTAGGTCTGCTACAGTGGCCTACTTAGGGTTATGTTCTGGTTGTGTTTCCTCATTTAATGGCGAGTAACGACTGAAGGAAAGTTATTTCTTAGGGAAAACCTTCACATGGCGGTGCAATCTCTGTATGCTTATCGAAGAAAGAAAAAAAAAGGCATTTTCTTTCAAAGAAGAAAAGAAAGTCCCTCTCGGCAGACGTGATTGGTTGCTTTACACATTCGCGCTTTAAAAAAAAAAGTCCCCTTCCTTCACTGGTCCGTGTCACCACATTAAGCTCTCCCTTTGCATTATTCTCAGTTCAGGCGTTCTACCTGCGTGCGAACAAATGCAGTCCCGCTCCTGTCCACGCTCTTTCTGCAACAGAATAACAAATCGGTCTTGGTGATTTAGTATTCCCCGCGGTAATTGGTTTTCTGGAGTGGTGACCATGTGGAGATGAAAAACAATCAGCACAGCTCTTAACAGATGCTGTAATTACCTGAGCAGAATCGCACAAGCACTTGAGCACACCAGAGCAGTAGATGCGCCCTCTGAGATCTACCACTCACAAAGAGGGGAGGGCGGAATCCGCTTGAGCCCCGGCTTCATCTTGATAAGCAATGTAACGCACCGTCTAATGCGCCGTGCTCGGAGTGGATACAATGGACTGTAACCCCTGCAGAATCAACACCGGCTGGTCGTTTTGCCAGCTCCACACTCGAGTGTCTCGACAATGACAGGATGGATTGCCGTGAGATTTGGTACAGGCAGTCAAGTGCTCCTCAGGATGAACTGTGAGAACTTTCCTGATCCCTCAGAATTAAAGTCAAAATGCCAAATTTGCCCAATTGACCAAAACACCTGCAAAAGCAATAAGGATTCAGTGCAAATCCACCAGTGAAAATGGAAGCGATGCCCATTGCTCATGTACTGTGTATCGTACTTAATATGCATAACTCTCTATGTGTGGTGTTGATTAAAGGAAGGAGAACAATAGATAATACAATGCATGTGAAGAATTGTGTTTTCTTTTATCCAAAAGCAATAAAAAATGTAAACTTTCAATTAAAAGCACAAAAACTGGGCCAAAATGAAGGTCTGGCTTGTGTATAATTTCAAGTAAGTACTGTCAGCTCACGATGACATCATTATAAAAGGCCCAAATCAGTACTAATAATAGACAGATTTGAACACAGTCCAGCCCTTGTTTTGGAAAGACTGAGGGGTACGTTCTCGCCTCTCGCAGGTTGATCTGCCCCTGGGGTTCATCAGGTTGCACAGCGGAGTAGATGATTAAAAGGCAAAACCGTTTAAGGGTCTTGAAGAAAAGGGAAGAGGGGACACGATCACAGAGAGACGTTCGTGTTCGCGGCGGCATGCTGAGAGAACGTGTTCCTTCCCCCTCGGCACTCCCGGAAAAACCTGTGCTCCAAACCGCCCGCTGCTTCTGGTCGAGCGCACGTCGCCGCGGCTACGTGGTGGCAGCAGTACCTCACCCACCAACGGGCAACTTTACACAAAACCATGGCAGCAGTTGGAGCTGCGGACACTCAACAGGGACTGAGAGGAGCTGGGCTGGGTGACGGTTTGCAGCAAATTTCATTCCAGGACTTTTTTTATGCAACTGTTTTTCCAATTTATTTTTACTGTAATAAGTTCAGCAGGAATATACAGATTCTTTTTTTTTTTTTTTTAAACTAAACTTCGTGAAATGTCAAAAACGGGTGTGTAGTCGATATGGCAGTGCATTTTATTGACAAAGGCTGCCCTGTGATTTGTTGGACTCAGCAGGGGTAAAATAAATCTGCCAGCTCGGAGGGTTTAAATGTATTTGTCAGAAAGTTACTTCAGAGTTTGCCCTGATGGGGGGAGTTTGCTGGAACAGATGCATATTGGGAAACTGCGCATCAACTGGGCAGTATTAATCATGATCGACTGAAGCAACATGGACAGAATTTGGCAGCGACCTCCCTCCTCCCAAAAGAGGTGGAACAAAGCTTCTTTTTTTTTTTTTAATAACACGCAGCTCGCCGCTTTATCCATCAAAACAGCATCAAAGAGGCACTGCTGAGTTAATGAAAGTGTTCCTTCTTGGCCCGACCTCAACTGCAGTCACTGCCTGCTCCGTTTCTAACCACAACATCCTTATAATGTGAAACCAATGCTTAATCACACGAATAGAGCAGTTTTGAATACTATACTTCATCTGAAAGTGTTTGAGTGATCATCGTAGGTCAATTACTCGTTCTCTTATAGTGTATAATAATGTGTAATGTTTCTATTTCTGATAGACACTGTATTGTGTGCATTTAAAACACTGGCTTTCTGTTGATTTTAATCTTAATCTGTAGAAACGCACACTGCAAAGCTGCTGGAACACGACTTCTACAATGCTAAAGAAGTGTCGGATAATTCAAACAACACATATTCATCAAAAATTCACTTAACACGTCACCCACAAGCTAATAAGAAAAAACAGCAGCGTGTCGCTCCTTCGTCACTGATATGAATGTAGTCAGACGATCACCTGTGCACCTGACTGTGTGCAGATGACGTGTCCACTGCTGCTGCCGCCGCCAACTCCCCGAAGCCGCGGGAAGCTGTTTACGAGAGTGATTTCCTATCGCACGCGCCACCGTGAGTATACAGTGCGGCGCACGTACCGCGGCGAGGCGCGGGCAAATATTAGCTCGACCTCTCCCCGTTCAGCTGTAACGCAGCGTCAGGAGTCGAGGTGCTGGATGTCGCGCGTCCTTTAATCACAGGCGCGTCACGGTGACACGGCCTCGTGTAGTCTAATAAAACCCCGGGAACAAAGACGGGCCCGTCTAAAACTATCTCCCTCACGTAGCGCCTGCGAGCAGGGCTTCCAGGAGAACTGGTTATTACCATCTCATTGAAGAGGGACCCCTCAGCAGCTTGTAAAGTTGCTCGGCATAATGTCCTCACTTCCCTGTGCGCCGACAGCCCAACCATCAAAACTCGACACTTTTCTTCGGAGGCTGTTTCAATTATTCACTCTTCCCTTCGAGTGTCAGTGCTGCGTCTCTGCTGACACCACCTCTGCCATTTCTTTCTTTTTTTTTTTATATACTTTCTTCCGTCACTCTCGGCCTCATCTCTCGACTGCCTGAGATGAGCAGGTACCGCACTCCAAAGCCCAGGGTGAGAGAAAGCGGGGGAAAAGGGAGGATGAAAGAGCGGTACGACAGGGTCACGGGAAAAGGCCACTTAAAACAAATCTTATCACAGCAGAGAGGCCGAACGAGACGCCGATCCAAAGGGAATAATTAGCTTTCGAACAAGGCTAATCTAAAGCTATCAAATAAAAAAAACAAACTTCACTGGGAGTGCAAAAGGCAACGCAATTATTCAAATGGGATAGAAATGCAAATGTGCGGCCCTATGTGGAGGAAACAGGGAGCCAGGAGCGAGTGTCCTCTAAGAACCAGACTCCCTACTGGCTCCTAATTTACTCTAATGGATGTCAATGTCCTTGTGGACACGTGCCATTTTTTAAAGGCAAGCGAAAATGTGGGGAGTCAGCTGGCTCCTAATTAAGAACAAATGTGTTTAGAAATTCCCTCATGAAACATCAACATATATATATATATTTTTCATTAAACACAGCATTCCCTGGTAAAATATCAATTTCGGAATAGTCTTTTGTTCACACGCATTTATTAATGAATCTGCAAGTGTTTTGCCATGAAAGATAATATTTGCATAATGTGCCAACAATTACTGCCACTTGAATGCGCTGTTGTGCGATAAACGATGAGAGAAAAACCATCTGTCCCTTCATATTTCATATCGTATGTCGTCGTGACGCAAATGTGGCGTCGCAGCAATTTTTTTTGGCCCCATCATTTGGATGGCGCTTTGCTTTGCCGCGTGGGAGAAGGACTCTGACCAGCCGAGACAAAACGATGAGCTCACGCCCCCCCCCAAAAAAACGGCTGTCGCATGGACGTGGCCACGGTGCGAAAAGTCTAATGGTGGCTAAACGGACTTGCCAGTGCCTCCCGGTACATCGTGGCGATACTCGTTACCACAAACATAAAAAAGGACTTCCTGTGGCGCCTTGCCACTTTTTTTGTCACTAACCTGTCCAAACGTAACGACACCGATTTGTAAGCTAATACCGAAAAAACAAAACGCTAACAGCCTCTAACTGTGTCTGTCAGGCTCTCGCGTGTCAATATATTCCTGTACATGTTTCAGTGTATACTGGAGGATGCCCTGTGAGAGAGAAGGTGGTTTCCTCGAAAAGAGCAGTAATATCCTTGAAGCGCCGAAGCATTTTCTTGTGGAATGCGCGCATTATTTTTATCTGCACTGGACTCTCATGACTCACACGCACACACACGCCCACAGCCGCAGACGTTACCGTCACCGCCGTCACCTCTCGCACTGTCCCTGTCGCACGCCGTCTTTTCGCTTTGCTTGTGTTGTCCTTCATGCTGTCATATGAAAACAGACACACACACCCCCGGGCTCGGGTGAGAGCAACGGCAGAAGCTCTAGAAGACTGTGAAAAGTGTGACGGCGCTCGCTTTGCCAATAACCTCGAGCCAAAGAACAGATCTTTTTTTCTTTTCAAAAAAACCTGGTCCCAGCGTTGCCCGTGATTAGTTTTAAAACATTTGCTAACGGGAGAAATGGGAGGGAGAGTCCACGGATTCAGCGAACAACACATAGCAGGTGGTTCAGCAGATAGAAGGTCTTATGTATTATTAAAACATTGTGTATTCTCCAGAAAAAATAAAACAAAGAACAAACAAGAAACTGACTAAACTAAACTAAAAAAAGCATCTGGCTAGAGCTGCTGCAGAGTGTTACCTCATCATACATGATATACTCCCGGTGAAGTGCTGCATCTGCACTTTCTTTAATTTCTTTCTATTGGTTGCAAGGTTGCTCTAATGGCGTCACAAAGAGCTCTGATTGGCTTCCAGTGCCAGAGCAGGAAGTGGCATCTTCCCTCCCTTCAGATGACTGTGGCCCAACAGCAGCAAGTGAGCGACGGGAGGCAGAGGATGAGTTAGGGAATGGGAGCACGCACGCTCAGCATGCTCCGTCAGCACGGCACCGCATTAACCTCGCATCCCAGCAACTCTCCCAGGCTTTTCTCCTCTTACGTTTGATCTCTCCCTCCTCTTTTTTTTTTCCCCCCTCAACCGCGCCGCTCCTCTCGTTTGACATTCATCACAAGCATCAACATAAATACTCAATACACATATTTCCTTTAAAGATAAAAAAAAAAAATTAAAACGCAAAAGAAGTTGGTCTTTAAATATAGTTTCTTGGCTGTCTTCTGTGCATAAATAATTGATCACAAACAGGCCCCCGCGGGGTGTCATGTACGCGGGTATGTTGATTTCACACCAATTTCCTCACATATATAGCCCAATCTCTGTGTTTACTCTGCATAAAATTAGCGCGAACTGGACAGTATCTCCGCCGCTCGGTTGAAGGGCAGAGCAGAAACACAGGAATTACAAACAGGGCCTTCAGTAAGTAACATTTGCAAATTGTTTGGGGGGGCGGCAGACGCCTCTCATAAGCCGACAAGACAGATCCCTCGGATCCATATCGCTCTGAAAAAACCCACACAGTGGTACAAAACAGGAGCGTGACTCTGCCACCAGATCAAAACAAATGTTAAACGTCAACGGAGCGAACTGGACAAAAAAAAATTCAATATAACGTACAACATAACAATCAGTGTAACACGCTGTGGTTTCCATGACTCTGCGAGCAACACAAATCTAGAGCAGAGTGTGCTGCTGGCAAAACAACACAAATCATCAGTTATGTGTTCTGCAGAGAAGGGGAACAAAAAAGCTTAGCAATACTGACAACACCTCAAAGATTTTACCACACGATGTCATGAATAAATGTGCCCAAAAGTTTTGTCTAAATGCATTTCTTAAAAGGAGTTGTTAAGTCATGTTTTGGGGGATTTTTTCCCCACAAATAAAGACCAGGATTATTTTAGGCTAATAAATGATGATGGAAAATGCATTTATAAGAATCTTTGTATGTATGTTTGATCTCATCATCAAAACAGCTGTGTGTGTGTGTGTGTGTGTGTGTGTGTGTGTGTGTGTGTGTGTGTGTGTGTGGAGTTGAACCCTGTGCTTCAGGTTGAGGACAGTGAAACCACGCCGCCCTGAGCTGCACAGAACCGTTTGGGATGTCGGTGTGTGAAATAGTCAGCTCGGCGCTCCACCCATTCAATTTTTTTTCCCCTTTTCAGTTGTAAGTAGAGGATGCCTGGCTGCAATTTGTTTCTGCCAGGATGATTAATGGCTCTCAATAATATTCCGGCTTATATGGATATGGAAAGGTGCATCTCTACAGCAGCCAAATCAATAAATCTGTGATCCTCCAAACACCCACCCTCATCGCGCCCAGAGATTTAGGGGCCGTTCCAGCAGCCTTGAATCCCCATTCAGGAAGTCTTATGCAGATTAATAAAAACATTCCTTAAATGTGCTCTAACTTTATCCAATAATATTTTAGCCATTAATTCTCCAGGCTGACAGCATGATAGCTTTTTCTTGAGTGGAGCCAGTACGTACAGTAGGCTACATCACTTATTCCATGCACTTAAACTAAAGTTAACTTTCACTTTGAGGTTATTTTTTTTTGAAAATTCAACTTTCAGAAAGTAAAAGGAGGCTGCTCAACATGGAATGGCTTCTTTATCGTCCAAACACCCTGAAGACCAACAATAAGTACAGTCTGTGTCCACAGTGTCCACTGGTTCCTGAACGCACCACAAAGACTGCCATGGTCCTTGCACACTACATGGAGTCACACATGTACAATGTGCTCCTCTATCAAACCATCATGAAAGAACCATATTGACATGTGCTCACATATCAGTGAAAATGTCCACACATTCCTGGACTGATACTAATTTGTCGTATGATGTCATTGTGCAGCATGTGAACACCAAACAACTAGCTGAGCTCCAACTAGCCAAAGCAGGGTCCAGTGACGTTATCTCAACATTGCCATGCATGCAAACGCCAGCTTCACCTCGCCACTAACGTCCAGCAGGTTAGCACACGCACCATGCCAACCACCATGTTGAACTCACCTGCTGAAGTGAAGCGCTCAGCGCCCTGGCGTCGCCTGTGGAAATACATGTCCTTGTACTAACGATATCTTCCCATACTCCCCACACTCCCAAAAGAATCATAGTATATTAAGAATAGATTGTGAGGTAAGATATTATGAGAATAAAGTAATTATTCAAAGATTGTTATATTTCAGAAATAAAACAACCAAAATCTTTGATTTTTTAAAATTAAAGTTGGGGTTTTTTGTTACTGGGCTTTAATCTTCTTCTGATGCCACTGACTTGATAATTTTGGCACAGCTTCTCTGAAGGAAATCATGATGGATGTATTTTTAGAGTAACTGGTCAGCTCAGTGACCCGCCCCATGATAATGATGAGCCAATTTGAAACCATAATTGAGCAGAGCTTAACTTCAAACCGACATATTGACAGCTTGGTAAACGGACTGCTCTCTTACCTGTTTTTATGCCTTGCATAACTCAGAATTAAATTTTTTAAATAAAATCACACCTCTGTTTGATATATAAGAACCCTTTTGTCATAATATTAAAATTAATTATTGTAATTCTGCATGTGTTTTTTATCCCAACAGCCTGAATACTCATAGTCTTGAATGTCTTTACTGTAGACTGTGCATTCTGCTTTATATATGGCAGCCTCGAGACATTTGAATGGCTTGGTGAGAAGAATGCAGTGTGAAATAGGATGTGATGCTGAACAGAGGTGTTCCAGTCCCACAGGCTATGTGGTAAAGCGCGACTGGACTTCACTGACTCCTGCCGCCTCCCAACCACCTTGTCTCCCTTTGGCATTTCCTTTTCTCCATCACTCCCATCCTTTTTTGGCCGCCACCTGGAGACACCCTCCAATTCTCTTTATAACATCCATTTTCCTTTGGCTGTCCTCCCTGTGAGTAAAACTCTGAACCATGCTGAGAATTTGCTGTTCTTAATTATTGCATAGTAATAAATGGAGTCTGAGCTCCAACTCTCCAGAGTGGCTCATGCTGATCTCTTCTGTAGCGCCTCACCGGAGGCATTGCTGCTCATCCACATCAGTCTCATCATGCGCTGTGGTTTCGCTTCACTTACAGCTTCATATATATGAGAGGTTAATAGAGACTGATTCATTGATTCATTCCTGCCAAACTGCCCAGGGATTTGGCAGAACAGGCAGCAGCAGGGGGAAAGAGACAGACAAAACAAAGTGATAGAGGATGAGTGGGAGGGGTGGGCAGAGACTGAGAAAGTTACATCAGATTTGCAGTCACATGCTGAGGTGCCGGGGATGATAAAACCATCTCTCTCAGACAGGCCAGTGTGATAGACTCGATTCGGTCCACTCACACCCACCCGCACCCCCCCTCCTCGCTTTACTCTCACCACAGTCTCCCGCATTCTTCCTCTCTTAGTCACTGACTCAAACATGATGAACAGGAGCTGGGGAGAGATGAGCAGCTGGCGTGGTCTCGGTGGGACGAGGGAACACATTTGACAAAATCAAATCAGACCGGTCAAAGGTGAAGCCTGCCAGTCTCCCCGTGGAGCTGCGAATGGTATCAGCACTGCTTCGATGACCACAATATTGTGAAACAGACCCCCCGCCCCCTTCCAAACTGAGAAACTCATGTACCTCTATGCTCTCTTATAACATCCATGCATTTCAAAAGGCCATAATAATAAATCAATTTAGACTTGATTAGATCTTCTAACTGCACTTACTGATTAAATTCTATTAGGGCTGTAATTATAATGTTCAATGTCTATTAACACAGCTGCCCATAAATGTCCACTATTTTATCAGACAGATGAAAGATAATATTGTACGGCTCCTCGTCTTCATTGTGTGAGGAGAAGTTGACATCACACAAGCCTTCAGTTTTCACATGTCCAGCTCCTTACAGTTGGAAGTCAGCTGTCAGCTATTGCAGCCGCTAACACTTTGATATGCAACACCTCATAGAGCCAAAGCGCCAATTGAAGCCATTATACAGTGTTCAGTTCACTAATAGATTTATTCGAAGGCTGGAGCAGCCTTATTACAGAGGGTCTCAGGAAAAGAGCGGAGGGAGTGATCTTTGCATCTGAATGCTATGCCAGCCTCGAAGAAGGACCATAAATTAGTGCTGTACGGTGAGAATGTGAAAGCGAGAGTCCTCAGTTCTGAAACCTGGACAGTGGTTGAACTGGCTTCTTTCTCCTTCTATATATGCATAGTCATAAACCCAGGCCCACATTTCCCATATCAGTGCCCATCACCATGCCTCATTCTTAATCATCAGCAGCAGAGAAAGGTCATTACCCGAGTAAATTACCTCTTTAGCATTTGATTATTCGCTTTTTTCTTCTTGTCTCTTTCTTTCTACTTTGAAAAAGTTTTCAATTGTTTTTTTGTTCTTTGAGAGCTCTGTAACCCTCCATCTTCCCTGGTCCTAATGAAGTATCCTCAAAAGATGACGTGGACTGAAAATGGGAAAGTTTCAGGCTGCATATTTGCATTTACGGAAAATACTAAATGATAAAGTACTGTGACAGTCCAGTGCACTTACCCAGCACACGCCGTAAAACATCTGTTGAAAGCTGGGCATAATTCATTCTCCAAACACTCATGCACATATGCTAATAAAATTCAAACACTCTCTCGTCATTTATCTGTTTGTAGATGTGTGAGTCAGTTTGGCTGTCTCTCACAAGGGCTCCCCAACACAAATCTGCCCATGAACTTATGGCATTTGCAAAGACCAGGGTCAACTCAGAAATATTATAAAATGCTAAACTTGAGGGGTAAGACATTGTCACCTCTGACATTCAGCTTCCACCAAGGGTTGTAAATGTTATCACTTAAAGTGACAGGTGTAAAATTAAGTGCTAAGGTCAGTGATGAAACCTTAAATTTTATCTTAGATTTTAAAGTCATTTGCTGAAACAATCTGTAAGATGTCATGGTCTGCATCAAATCAGTTCTGAACTTGTCATTGTTGACTGTGAGATACATCAAAAATCAACAAAAGTAACCATAACTGTTTACCCAATAAAGGCAAAACACTCCTAAAATGATCTTCTAAAAAGGTGCTAATGTGGTGTAGCCATCAAGGGGTGATAGGGTGTAGCACACACGCACAGTACGGGGCTACAAGGACACAATCAACTGAATGTTTATAGCTTTTTTAAACTGCACAAATAGACAAACACAAGCATATCTAAACACATGCTGCCCTTGCCCCCCAATCAGCTCCTATGTTTTCTGCAGCAGTCAAATTTCTGTTGTACACAACCTTACATTGCTGGCACATATTTTAATGTGCAGCTTCAGCCTGATCCGTTCCCTTTTCCCTGTCTTCCAAAATTACTGCATTTATAGTTCTGAGCATTTGTCATCCATTGTTTTTTGCATCCACCTCACCGGACAAGCAAGGCCGTACAGTAGTAACCCAATAGCCAGTGTTGTATGTGCACAGTTTCCTTCCCTCCCACATTCTGTAGATATCACCCACAACCCTCTCGAAATGGTGGCTATGAATCTTCATTGCATCCGGTGGTGTGGAAAGCAGCCCTCTCCTAAATGACTATTGATGATGATGCCACACTGTAAGGAATGTGAACACAGTATGGAAATGGTACGGCAAGCCTGGAGGACTGGAGAGAGGAGGAGGGTTGGGGCGAGGACTGTGAAGTGGTATGGATGGACTGGGAGGAAATGCAGTCAGCATACACCCTGAATGTAAATTTCCTCCAAGGGGATATAGTGCGTTACTCATCAACAAATTGGTCCACAACATATATGTGAAATTAAAGGCTTCAAAGTCATTACATAGACTGCAACAAAGGAAAGAAATTCAGTGAGATCCCAAAAAAAAGAAGAAAAATGAAAAGGCAAACATGATGTTTAATTTATACAGCAGTATGAAATTTTGGAGGAATAAAGACAAATTAAAATGCAGTCGTGCACAAATGCACAGGCACATTTCTTATGAATTTTTTATATTATATTCACGGCTAATTTTGTATGAAATATATGATTTATCTTTTATTATTCAGAGTTCTGACCTTCCCGTGCACTTGAAAACAGAGCTGTTGTGTGGAGAGAGCTGCATTTATTATCAAAGACACTGGATGGGTTCTGAAGATTGCGATCCTTTTTTCTTTCCCTCTCTGCTGCAAGACACAACCTCTGCAGGTAGCTTCTGGGCCTTATGTGCACTGGTGATATCCACTCCCTCAAGGCCCAGACAACTTGTCCTTGGTTGTAAGGAACTGTGAAAAGTTACCCAGACAGCACAAAAATCATCAGTTTACAAGCCTTGAGAAAGACAAACGGTGCTGCCTAACAATACAGATGCCATCTGCAGTCACACACTACATTAACTGAGTTCATCCATTACAGTATAGTATCATTTAGTGTGTCAGGTTTTTTTGTGTGTGTGTGTGCAGCCTACACACCTAGCAATGCATATTTTGTCAGTCTTTTCTGCTGTCCATTGTATCATTATTATTTGTATATATACAGATTTTGGTGTTTCTCCCCATTCTTCATTTTCCTGTCTGTATGGGTAAGCTTTTATTCCTTTGTTGTACATCACTAAATTCTGTTTTGATAACAATGCTCAAATTATATCATTGCTGATTACCTTTTCAAAGTGTGATGACAATGATTACGATACAGTATAATTGATGGTGATAGTTTGCAGGTGCAGGAATAATGAATTAATGAATAACTGACACAATAGGTGCTATAAATAACCACAATCATGTGTAATGGCCTCGCGTAAGGATAGCTGCTATGGTGCCGCTGGAGGACGTCATCAATGTGTCAATGCGGTTCTATGCTGTATTTATTTCATAATTGAGAATTTGATGGAGCAGTGACAAACTCATCTACAACCTGATTAAAGGCTTTTCTACATCCATTTATAGCTTAAGGATTGAGTTTGGAAATCAGATCTGTGCACATGTACACAGTGTTACAATAAGTGAGATTCAGTTTTATGGTCCTGTTATATTACATATTACGTGTGTGTGTGTGTGAGAGAGAGAGAGAGAGAGAGTTGCATCCTTTGTGGTTTCACATAGTTTGAGTCTTAAAAGTACAAAGATCCACACTATATCCCGCAAAGGTCACGTCAGTCAAATAGAAACACACCCGAATAATGCTTTGATGGACTCAGTGAGATTCACTCAGCAGTGATTCCAGTGTTATCCAATGTTATCTTTTTACCTTGTTACATACATTATTCTGCACAATTCCTTTTGTGATATTGTGTAGTACTGAGTCCTTAAATCTTCCAGTGCACAACAACACCTGAAGATGGGAATGTGAAAAGGCTCAAGATGGCCCACAGACTGCTCCTTTCACTCTTTACAGCTCCCACTAAAAACAAGATGGTCAGTGCAATTTTTCCCCCATCCTGCACACCAGTGAGACCAACCTCTACCAAAAGCATACAGTAACGCAATTCTCCCACCAATACCGCAAAGTCGGCCACCACAGACATTATAGACTGTGACACAGAATACAAGACCCTAATAAGGATATTAATATACAACCACGTGCAAATCTTCTCATGCAACATGAAACCCAGCAGCGTGCACCTCTGCTTTATCTTTCTCCCGCTCTTTTGTCTCGCCTTGGACTGGTGATATGGAATAGCACAAAAAGGAAGTCACAGTCATGTCACAGAAGATTTTCTAGAGGCCTTGACAGAACGGATGGGTCTCCATTACTGTAATGAGGCTACAGGAATGGCCGCCACGCTTCCCTCATTTACGCCATCTCAGTCTGCGCCTCCTCCAGGGGATACACTCTTTCCTCTATAATAGCCTACTCAGTCTTCTTTTACTCCTTCTCCCTTTTGCTCTTTGCTCTCATTCCCTTTTTACTATCCCAGAAATTTACAAGAGGTGTGTACAATTGTGTGTGCATGAGGAAGAAATGTATCGCACGAGAGGCTTAAGGTTAATGAGGAATGCTGGTATGTGTCCAGCCAGTGAACCTTCACGGCAATGAATAGGGAGTTCATAAAAATGGCCCAATTTATCACATTTTCAGGTGCATAAGTGGCACGGTGGGGTATTTAATTTCAAGTAATTTCAGTGGCATTTGAGGAAAAGATTTTACTGTTAATCAACCAATTTGGCCATGCTCAAGAAAGTAAAAGGGAGTTTGGGGTTAAAAAAGTGGTAAGAGTATATTTAAAAGTTTCCAGTTTACTCACATCTCACCACCATTGCCCGTTCAATCCATTTCCCTCTTTGGTATCTTCATGGTGCATAAACACCAACTAAGAAGAGATGATCAGCTGAAAAGTTTACACATTTAGTTCAGCTTCTATGAGCATATGCTCCAAAAATCTGCACCAAGACAACCTAAAAAGACCAAGTCTGTACTTTTTCATGTAACTGCATTGAGATTTGCAGAAAACAATGTAAACCATCTGAAACTGAAGAGCAAGGATTCACTTAAGGGTTCATTCATGCAGATTTTGAAAGCTGGCATTATAAGAGGAACCAATAGTAATCCAACTCTTACGTGTTGAAAAGCTTTCCTTAAGTGTTAAATCAGTAATTCCAGCCCAGTGTTTTGCATTTTAGCCAGTCCATTTATCACTCAGCTTTGACAAATAACAGAAGCAAGCTTCTTTCAGTCATGCAGTTCTGTTTGTGTTCCACAAGGTTGTGATCTCTTAAAAGGTCATGATTATTGTAATGACTGCTGGATACATCATTGTCCCTTCAAAGCAGTGGCTGGGCACTGTGAGGTTTGATTTGCGGCTGTGTTCCATAAATGATAAAACGCTTGTGCGTAAATCATGATAATAGATAATCACAGATAAACACTAAAATGTCAAAATATCATATGAAGATTTGTGCTTTTTATACTTTTTTAAATACTGGATATTTGCATTCAGTCTGGCCTAGAAATCCCACCTAAACCTCTGGGCTCGTGATTTTTATGAAAGGTTGTAGTTTGTATCAGGTAATCCAGTCAAAGAGATAATTTTCAAATATGATTCAGAGATTCCATGCCTTGTCAATAATTGACTTCACACAAAAAGTCTGCCCTGAAATTTTAGACCCTTGGACGCGTTGCTGAATTGTGGTACAACACTATATCTGAAGACAAACATTAGTCAAGAGTCAGGCAGGCAAATTGAATAAATAGAGGAAATGCAAAAACATTGCTACTGTCTTTGCCTTGAAGTGTAGCAGAGATGGAACACTGCAGGAACAGATGACACATTATAAGGATTAATTACATTATTACATTATAGTATGATAATGGTGTTGGATATTATAAATCAGTGAAACAGACTAATCTTTAAAACCAAATTAAAACTACAAAATAAATTCCTTTTTGTTTAGGGCTAATGAAACGTTCAGAGAACTGTGCATAAGAGCCAAGCCCTTTTTTAGAATGAGTTTATAAACTGCAAAGAAATTGAGAGAAGTTTTGCTAAAAACAATGTGGGTTTTAGGAACCTCCTCTTGAAATGTGGACTGATGAAAATAATTGAGCAAAAACTGCCTGTGTCACCCAGACCCATGAATTATGTCTATGTCTAAGTTGTAACTAAATTAGCAATTATAAGCAAATGTCTGGCAAAGCAAGCATATAGCCAAACAAGCTACTGGAAACCACACATTAATGCCAGTGGGTGGGTGGGTGGGGGGGCAGTAGGAAGAGTTTTGTGTTTCGGCACTATGTCTGCATTATGTGAAAATGATTTTATATGTCCTGACCTTGGCAAACATTGTGCATAAACGATGCCAGTTGCACTGTGTTGTTACAAAACTGTATGGAAGGTTAATTCACTTCCTCTCTCACAGACCATGTGCTCTTACATTGGTCCATGTAGATGATTTTCCCTCAAGCATAAAACTCTGGTGAATTCTCCCCTTTAATTGCCATAAGGTGTTGTCATGTTGATTAGCATTGCTATGTTTGTTTGGTTGGTTGGTCAGAATATGCTGGTTTTTGCCCCTGTGGTGTACAAAATGCATAATACTGTGTTTCGCAAAGTAAGGGCAGAGATGTGAGTTGACTTTAAATCTCTTCGAAAATATACTTTTAGAAATACTGGTTGAACACTCTCCATTTATACAGAATTTATTAAGAGTATAGATGCATGACATTCCACTCCAGGAGTCGTCCAATCCAGCAGTCAGGGTTTAAATGCTATTGATCTAATTGTAGAGCACATTCAGGTGGAGAATTGTCGGGCTAGACTTACTGAAGTCCTAAAAAAGCATGACTCTCAGGTACCCTTTCAAGAGTGTATGAAATCCTTCCCAGACTTTTAAGGGGATAGTCAGCAATTCTTATCCAAAACACTTCAAATTCATATTTAGCGAAAGTGGCATCACAATCCACCAGCCTCTGTGTTAGAAAAATAACATTTGACTTATTGTTTGACTTTGGCTTAAATAAGTATTTGGTGTCAATATCTATTTATCTATTGACAGGTTCATCATCACACTTTCTACAGCACTACAAAAAAAATATGCCACCTGTATTTTCATAGTGATAAAAACTGCTTATCCTTCCTGATGCTAACTTACCCTCAGGCAGCAAACACTCTGGTCCACTAGTGCAGTTGTTCTTTTCATTTTCCAGAATCTCTTTAATTGTTTGCATGCACTTTAACAGGCATAATCACACAAAGCACTGACATACGTAGAGTCTGTTTGTTTGTTCATCCTAAAAAATCAATAGAAATATGTATTTAATCTCAGTCATAATATAAATTAATGGCACATGGTAATTTCACCATGGGGTACAGGGTCTCCTGAGTAAGATCAACTAATTAACTCATTGCCAGAAGTCCTTCAAATTTCTCACTCTAATTGGAAGACAGGATGTTAATTTTCAGTGTCTGCATAACAAGCCTCGTGCATGCAATTTTAACAGTGATTGCAATGTGGTGATTTTGTCAAACAAATGAGTAAACGTACTGAGGGATAATTAAGGAAAATCTAAATTCTCAGTTAAAACATGTTTCTGTATTGTTCTGAGAAACCGCCGGCCCATTGTGTCACATTTTTCATTTTTGGACATTGGAAATATTATTTGTGAAAAAATTGAATGTGAGTATATCTCAATACAAATATTCTGCATTCAGTCGCACATACCTGAAAAGACCAGATAATCAATAGTAAAGTGAAGAGTGAGAGCTTTATCTGATGACTGCAGACTCAGCATTGCACAGTTACATTACATAGAGTATGTATACCTGCTCTACTGATCTGTCCCATTGGACAGTATGCTGAACCTGCATACATGCCAGATTTCAAAGCACCTACAACGCAGCACATCATTTTCATACCCAACACCTGTCTCCACAATAAGCCAGTGGCCATCTGAAAGACCATCTGACTTGAAACAGCCAACTCAGCAGTTCAGAAACTGCTTTGTTTTAATGGTCACAGATTAATGGGACAGCTGACCCTTTCGGTGAGAATGGTTTGCTCAGCACTTCAGAACAGACTTTATACACGCACACCAAAGATTTAGGTAAGGTAGGAGCTGGTGCTGGTGCTGGTTCTGGTGTATGACTAACCAATTATACTAATCGAGAGAAGCTCACCTTTGACCTGTGTCTCCCGCAACAATGCAGTAAAAAGCAGTAGTATGAACTTTGTGATTAGGCACCTTGTCAAACTGACTCACTTAATGACACAGAAATTGGCCACACATTTCCTATCCTTTTTTCGAACTCCTGCTCCAATTTTCACATCAGATCTTATCTATACATGTTGATTTTAAATACAACAATCTTGCCATTTGTTCTTTCCATCAGATATTGGAAGTATTTCTCATTCTGCTTTTTCTCTGGGGTACTCTTTCATAGGAAAACATTTTTTTTTAAATGTGAGCTTTACTGTAGTTAGTTCAGCTGCCTCTTAGTGTACTTAGGCCTTGTGCAACTACCAGGAGTGGCTGAGCATCATGGTGCCACACTAGATTAATTATTTATCAATAGTTCATGTTCTTGCTGATGGGAATGATAAGGCTTTTGCTCTTTATTGGCTGTTACTTGCTGTTCTGTTTCCTGCTCTATGTACACCTTTTTTGTTCTTAATGATGGTCTGAGCTTGGCTTTCCCTTTTATCAATTTAATTTCATATTTTATAATATTTTATCTGTTTTTTATAAAAAGTTTTTTAGAATATTGTAAAGCCGTTGGATAATGAACTGTGATCAAGGGATATTCACACACACACACACACACACACACACACACACACACACACACACACACACACATACACACACAGTCAAACGTGCACACACCCAGATATAGAGTACTCCAGCTTTGAGGTCTACTCTGACAACAAGCCATCATCAGCACCAAGGCTTTGGTGTTCCCTGTGATCCTATCATTAATTCAGATATTCCTGAGCCACTATCCGTGATGTATCCACATGAATCTTCCCACATTAACAAATGTTAGATATTAACCCTTAAAAGAGATACATGCCACAGTTCAAAGCAAAAGCATATAAGTTAAATGACGGGTTGCCAACATTGCCTATTTCATCTCGAACAGCATTCATTTTCACACTGTTTCATCTCCCAATCAACTTAACACATGCCTTGAGATGAATAGAATCCATTATCTTTGTTCCACTTTGAAGGTCAGCCAACTTTTAAAGTTATTGTCCAACTAAAAAGGACGCAGCAGTGGTGGGAAAACATTTCCACTTTCAAGACTGGATGTCTGAAATTTCTCATTTGGAGTTGACAGGATGCTGCTGGGAGCAGAGCAGCATCACTCAGGGACAGCTCTCTGGCTGTGGCTCCTATCTCTC
Source organism: Psettodes erumei (assembly GCA_016785225.1). Taxonomy (NCBI): domain Eukaryota; kingdom Metazoa; phylum Chordata; class Actinopteri; order Pleuronectiformes; family Psettodidae; genus Psettodes; species Psettodes erumei. The sequence continues at coordinate 5,569,202 of JAFBJZ010000772.1, read as the reverse complement.
ATTTTCTCTCTCTTCACTGTAAATATGCCCCCATACCTACTCACATAACCCACAGACAGCCAGGCTGCGCAGCAGTGTGGGCTCCCCACTCACAACAACACAGCATGCTGGCAGGCTCACAACAGAGAGTTACTATAGCTGTGCTCCACAACAGTATCATTGTGCCAGGTGATGTATATTTGCTGCTGTAAAGCTGTGACTGCAAGACTGGATGTTGGTGACTGTAGTATAGGTTTGTTAGGTGAATAACACGGTGTGATTCTACAGTTTTATCAGCAGGGAGATTTTCATTAGAAGTAACAAAGATGGTGTTAATTAGAAAGTTAAGTAAACATGTAAACAGGATGAGTGATGCAGCACAATAAGCTCACAGGATGAGGTTTCACACTCTTGATCTGGTAAGGATTTGAGGAAAAGGTTTGGTAATTTTTTGCTACAACCCTAATGACATTTCTATGAGCCATGGCCCATGACAATGCCCTTTAGTCCTGAGACATTCATGAAGTAATTAATAGTTGACTTAGAGGGATTATACGACATGAATGCGCCTTTGTTTTTGTGACCTTGGAGAGGTTGATTAATCTGTCTAATTGAGTAGTTGTAAACACTATTGTTCCCACTCTGTTCCAATGTCAATTTGCTCAGGTTTGTTGACGACTTCTCCCACACTATCTCCAAGTGGTTGCAGCACAAGTGAAGGTATTATGACGATCTATTTATCAAGAAACTATTTGGTACCACAAGCCATAGGTTCTTGTGGAATGCTTCAGATCAGAAAACCTTGCTTATAATTAATGTATCCAAGCCAAAGGATGAAAAATAACTTGCATGAAAGTCACATATAATATTAAAATCATGTTTTCAGTGTTCTCCTGTCTGTAGTACTCTGCATAGCAGCAGAAAAAAAATCATACTAAATATTCATACTTTAATAGTATTTCTGCATTTTACTATGTGATGATGGATTTGCCTGTCTATGCCCTCCTTGAAAATCCAGTTTCATACATATTTAATAAGATCCTCTAAACAATTTTTACATTTTGTCATCTTCAATGATGCATGCCATCAAACTCAAAGGAAAAGTGCCCCATCCCACCCCCACTGTCTGCACCAGAAACACCACCACATCCAGTTTGTTAAACTTTCACAGGTCTGTATTTATTATCAAATCTTTTAACCCTCAGCTCAAATGGATGGTTGTAGTCTTAAAGCACCTATAATGGAGCATGTTCTTATGATATATTAGTAAACGAAGACATGAATTTGAATGATATGATTGCACCGCTCAAAAAACATGTCTAGAAACTGTTGATGCGCCTGAGCTAAGTGGATACATTAATCACAACATCCCCGAGGCTGTTTCAGTGCATGCTAAAGCAAATGTTCCTGTTCATTGACAGCAATAGAAAATGAATGTAGATAAGACACATGTCCTGGAAATAAATCAATACACACGTGGCCACTATGCCTGCATAATAACTCGTAGCACATTCACTGATATCTAGATGAGATGCACCTGCACATTTTAATCTTCACAGCAGGTTCCAGAAGTCTGAGACCACTTTCCTATTCATTTGAATTGGAAAGGGTTTTGTATGCACAGTCCATTTTAAACAGTCCATTTTTTTAGACATGATAAAAAACTATTTGTGAGATCTTAGTGGCATGTGATGCCAAACTTCCTATTTGTGCATCCTTATAAATGTGTGTATCCTCATGTATGAGGCATTGTCCTGAACCCAAATTGACCTGAGCTGTTTCACTGAGCAGCTTGTGATAGTCCATTTCATTCAGACAGAGACACTATAACTCTACTGGAATGAAACCAACTCAGAGAACGCATGGAAACTGACACTAAAGATGCAACGACAGTCAGCATTCACACCATCACCTCTCTCTCTTTCGCTCTCTCTCTCTCTCTTTTCCTTCTCTGTTACTCACTCCCTCTCTCATGCACACTTTTTCATGTGCTCAGATGTCGTCCTCTAGGAAACTCACAATTAATTCTTTTAATGGGATTTTGCTTCCCCTTTTCTCCTAAATTTATCTTGTAATGTTGGTCACAAGAAAAGATGACCTTTGATAAATGGAAACTTAAAAACTGTACAAATACAGGATAGAGATAATATTAAATGGTGAATAGTATCATTTGGCTTCTTTTTCCACCTGCAGCCATAGGCTTTTGGAGAATTAATAAAAGCAAAAACTCATTAATTTGAATAAGAGGATGATCTGAACTCTCCAAACATGTTCAATGGAATTCCTGATTTGTTGATTTTGTATTTAGTTAAATTAATAGACATAGAAGATGCAAGACTAAACCTGGAAACTTATCTTTACCTAGAAATTTGTAATGACCTGTCTCATTTCAGACAGAATCCTGAACCTATCTATTATCTACTTATTTTACTTCCAGTAACTTTTTGGCTGGGGGACTCGATGTCTCTCTGCATCAGAAACTTTGTGAATCTATTAAACTTTCCTAATTGGCTACAATATTGGATTATTGTGAGTCAACGTCTATTCAGTATTGAGTTACTATTACATCCATGATCGACACAAACAACCCCCAAAAAATTAACACTGTCATTTAAATCCACTGGGACTTACGCCACCATCCTCTATCTTAAGCATTAACACTACAACTTAGCAGGGGCAATGGGAACATGTCGGCATGCCGATGAATTTTTTTCCATACAGTGTTGTGCTTAACTACAGTCTCCCAGACCCACTAGGATAGCTGTAGACTGTTGGTCTTATTTTCTATAAGTTACTTTCTTATTTGTTTCACAGACAAAGGATTGTTGGTTTCCACCATTGATTTTGGCCAGGAGAAATAATTTCAGTGACCCAAAACTCAAAGTACAAATGACAGGGAAGTACTGCAGTTACATGGACTTGAAAAATCGGATACTAACAAACTGTTAACATTTGCGCCAGGCCACTTTAATGTAATTTTTGTCATCTGTTATGTGTGCTCAAGTCATGAAGCAAACCAGGTTTTATTTGAAATGAATGATATACACAGCTGAACTGAATCTTTAACTGAGATTGCCTTGCTGAAACAATAACATGAATAACATTAAAGCCTGTGCAACAATAAAACCGCTCAAGTTCAAAGTCTGTCCATTGACACAGTAATTAACTGAGATAACGCACTAAACTTTTAACCTCAATGTAACTTTTCACTTCAAAAACAAAAAAGGTCATTAATTGCTTTTCCTCCCACCCATGTGGCTGATTTAATTTCACATAAGAGCCTCCTCTCCCAGTTGGAATCATTTCAATCAAAAAGCCTCTCTCGCTCCCCCTCGCTGCCTCCGGGGGGGAGCTTTAGCTTTTCAACTCCACTACTACTACTATTGATAAAGGTCCCCATCAAACTGCAAAGCAAATAATTTCACTTTCAGCCTATCAACAGGTGCAGCAACTCATCCTGAATATTTGTTACATTGTGTCCTCTGCCAGGCAAATTGACTGTAATATAGTTTAAAGGATTAGTATCATTAGGTATGTCAGATAATGAAACTCGAGTTTATACAGATGGTACTTGCCGCTGCCAATGCCTTGATGATAAATACTGTAAATAGACCAGGATTCAGAGGACAAGGACTCTCCTGTATGCGTGTCTGCTATCCTATAATCAAGTTCAAATTCCATTAACGGAGCCCTGTCTTCAGCAAAATTTCTCCCTCATTAAGAGGTTTAGAGACTGCACCACTTTCCCCCGTATCCACTCCCACTCAAAAACATGCTCCTGCCTAATTCATTTAACCATGCTTCCTATACACACCAACAGTATAATTGCAGTGGTAATGAACGTGCAAAAGCAGCAAATTGGGATGGGAATAACATTAGCAACCAAGCAACACTCGCTGCTGCTTCTAACCTAACCACCATCTCTTGGTACATGCAAGCATGGACCCCCTCACACAAACACACACATGCAGAGCAAACACCACAAACAGACACGTCTGTTCTATCATCACAGCTCAGTTTCTGGTAGGCTTGATTTTGGTAGCTCTTTGCCAGTGTACTGCGGCTCAAACAGGGTCTACGGGGATCCCTCCGCCCTCTGTAGTCAACCATGCAAAGCTACAGCTGAAGGTCACATGGTTTAGGTCACGTGGTTTTACAAAAAATAAGCCCATTACATGTTTATCAACAAGAAGGAAGCTTTCAAAAAGCAATTACCCATAATATTTCAAAGTCGCATAATGGTATTCATTTTCATGGAGGGGTTAGAGTGTGATATTAGAGCCACAAAAAGGGAGCAGTTTTTGATCAGGGGCTGAAATGGATAAATGGGAGTGAGAATGAAGGGATGGATAAACAGTCCAAGCCTTGAAGTAAATACGTTTCAAAGAGATTAGAGAATCATACCCCAACTTTTGAGTAAGGAGACGAAGATGAACACAAAGTGTTTCTGCAATGGGAGCATACATTTTAAAAGGTACAGTTTTTCATCTGCATAAACACTGTTTTTGGAAGTTAAATACAGCACGTATAAAATGTATCAAGAAGTAAAGTCTCCCAATTCAGTAGACAGAGTCCGCAGTCACTGTAGTGGCTATGTGAAGCCATCAGCAGGCTAACATGATTACAGTGACGGTGAAAGCATACAAATGTTTAGCAGGTGTAATGTTTAACTTGCTCTTTTTTGAAATGCTAGCATGGTCAGCTTTGCTAATGAATCAAACGTGCAGCTGAGGCTGAAGGATATCTCATTAGCTTTGCAGGTATTTGGTCATACACCAAGAGTCTGAACGAATTAAAATTCTGACCTGAGGACGGTGCTGGAGAAAAAATCAGGAGTCATTAGAAGCCTTCTGTGGGCACCATGGATATGTTCAACCAATGGTTGTTGAGATATTTTGCTGCTAGTTTGTGACCTATAAATGCACAGAGCAAGTATTTTCTCATTCTTTCAGGTTTCTGTTCCATTATCTATTTCTGGGGGTAGCATGGCAGTGGCTTCTTGTAGCATTAGGCAAAAACCAGGAAAACATCTTAGACAAGTCCACTTGACTGTTTTTCAGGGTATAAGGAGAAACCAGAGTACCCAGAAGAAACCACCACCACTACTTGGAAGAACATGCAGACATGCAACAAAAAGCACCTGTTGTTGTGAGGTGGAAGTGCTCACCACAGGAGACAAAAATACTTAATTAATATATATCTATGTATTAAGTGATATATTCAGTAGATTTTATAGTGAGTTTCTGCACAAGTCACCTTCCAATATAGACATAATTCAAGGAAAATAGCTCCCCTGCACAGTTCATATACACTCAGAATGAACCTTAAAGTTTTTACACCAGTAATCCCAATTGCATCAAATATGCCCCAAATATTATGCCGCCTTTGCTCCTAGGTATAGCTGTTTGTTCCTCTAACCTAATTAATGCTGTGCACTTTGCATGTAATGAGGCAACAGCTCCAACTTCATGTTGGCGTGCATGTGCCTCATTCTCCGAGGAGGATGCAAGGGCAGGGATTAAATTGCATTAGCTGCATAATTATTTCCCTTGAAATGGATCATAACAAAAAAATTAAAGCCTTAGGCTGTATGCAGTAATGGACTAGTAATACTAGTAATAGAACTAGTAATGCTGTACTGTGTGTCTAAACCTGCCATACTGGAAACCTTTATATTTCTACACATACTGTAACACAACATACTGTGAGACTAAAAACTATTTCATGCATGTATGTTCTCTGCAGCCCATTCAATGTAATGCAATGCAGGGAGACATTGTGAACTATGATTATTGGCTATTCGCCTCTTGCATTAGAGATAAAAGAGAGCACGGTGCATTCATGGTAAATGGAAGGAAGACCTTGTCTATCGAAAATGGTTGTTGGTGAATTGTTTTGCTGAGTTTTTGGGATTTAGAACTTAGAGTCTGGCAGCGACTCTGAATTCTTACTCACCCAACCTTGAAAAAAAAAAAGAAATAGCACACTGCAGCATGATTACGCCTCTCACATTTTCACAAACTGTCACAAAAACAACAAGCAGAGGACACACATTGCTTCAGGGAAAAATATGCATACTAAGATATTGTTTCCTTGGAAAACACATCGGAGACCTTTCGCTTTGGTATCTTGCCTTCTGAGTGCTGCTTTTGTGATGCTATAGGCACAGCAGCATGCCTCAGAGTAGGTTACAGTGACACTGTCAGTACTGATGGAAGAGCATTAGTCAGCTATCGCTCACAAGTGACAAAACCAATTAGAATCACCAGGACAAATTTGGTTTAGGCTTGCAATTACATCTGCTTATCATGCATTATTACCCAGGCAAGGTGTTTCTGTGTGTGTGCAGAATCATCTTTAAGGACTTCCAACAACAACATTCCTGTAGTGAGGCTGAGAGGCAAAATATGACTATAATTCATTTTCAGATCACCTCCTGACTGTGAAAAAATCTTCCTGCACCTAAATATGAGTGTCTGAGTGACCAAACTGCATTGATGTGATGTTTTTCTTCGGAAAATGTCTTTGAAACAGGCTGCATAGATATATAAGCTACTTATACAGTGACAGCTGTTTAATTGGTTCAAAAAAGTTAGTGAGGAAATGAGTACTGGCAAAAGTTTGATTTCTTTCTCACTTTCTCTCCTCCTCTCTCTTGCTTTCACACAATAACAGATACACACAGTAGGAAGCATCCAGCTGAAACTGAGAATGATGCGGACTCAATGCAGAATTGGATTTTCTTTGTTCTGCACTTTAAGTCAGGACGCTTACATTGCTCCTTTGAAGGAAGCTCAAAAACAGTAGGGAGCCTTACTGAAACGACAGGGATCCATTTTAACTAAGAGCCGCATTTAGACTAATTACTTCTCTTAGATGATTGCAACCATCTGGCAAATAGTAGTGACTTAAGGTAACCCTGCAAACAGTAAAAGTTTCTTCTGCTAAGTCCCTATCATTTGTGGAGCAAGGAGGGACCACAGCATTCTGGCTGCTTGCTGTACTTAAATTAGATTTGTTCATCGACTTCCTCAGTAATAAACTCTGGTGTGCTTTATTTTATCTGTGGATCATCTCTTGGGTGCAGATGACCCATTAGGGTCAACAGGATCTCCACTGGAAGGATGTGTCACTTTTAACTCGACCCATGCCTCCATTGGTAACCCAGACATCTCTGAATTCCAACTTTTGTCTCAGTATTTGCCTATTGAACAAAAGTGTTATTGATTTATTTTCCATAACTAAAACATTTCCTTAACCTTAAATCTGTATTATAATTTGATCAAATAGCAAGCACACAAGTAGCTGGATGAACATAGTGGAGCATTAAGCAGGCAAAGATAGATAGAAATTTCCAGATATTTCCCTCAGGGTTGGTGGAAACCAAAATCAGAGCTAAAACGAGAGTGACTTCATTTGCCTGGACAAAAGTTTGTGAATGCTTATATTGGTCTGTGTGCTGGATGTGTAAATGAGCACTGCTTAGATGTTTGATAAATCTGCAGGATCATTCAAGCATTCTTGTCTGGCATACGGAGTAAAGCAGCCAACACATGAAGTGTAACGTACAAGGGCACACTAGAAGATAAAGAATAAAAGAGTACCTAATCTTGACAAATATCACTGTGACTGTTATGACTTATCACTTTCCCAAATGTTATAATTTCATTAGTTGTATGTGACTGCCATCCTTATAAGACACAGGGATGCTATAGAATATACAAGTCAAACAGAGAAAGCCTCTATGTTCCAGTGATTTACCAACGTTTTTTTTTTAATCTGTGATATGAACTTGACAGCCATATTCCCTTACTATGTACTTGGCAAATGCACATGCAGTAAAGGAAAACCCATTTTAATCCCATCTTGGGATCCATGATGTACAGTCTTATTAATATGTAATATTGTTGGATTACTGGGTGTAGGCCAGGGGCATCTTATTTTGTTTGCCCAGAATAGGATGATCATCCATGACAAGCAGGTGTATCTGCCAGTCTCCAGCTTGCTTTGGCATTAACAAGATCCACATTTGGGAGCCAAACATAGAAAATCATGTACATGGGAGTGACGGCTGTTGATTGGAGCTAATATGCACCCACGTATTTCAGGCCATGTCATCGCTGAGACAAATGAGGTATGACATGTTAAAACGTGTTTTGAAAGCTTGCATTCTGATAATATACAATGATCATTGAAAATTAAAAAGGGGGACAGTGCTTGTCTGTGTGCGTTGAAGGTGGTAGACATTTGAAGATGACTCACACTGTCACAACAGAAAGAGGGAGTTTGTGCAATTGTGCAAGGAGAAGAGAAAACGAAAGTTGTGTAGAGGTTTTTTGGCATCCCACTGGAGGCCAGGTGAGAGTCCTTTTTCCCTCCTCTGACATTTGTTCCATTTGCTCACCAGTGTGCCACAAGTTCAGTTCACCATTGATTCAGTGCCCTGGCAGAATAGCTACATTTCAGCTGCAAAGTTTGTTTTCAGACAGTGTATTGCAGTGATTTAAACTGCATACATGTGATCTCTAATAGTCTGCGGCTTAATGTTTTTCAGTCCTCTCATAGCCCTGTATCAGCACTTAGTATTACCTTCAGTATGTCAGCGAAAAACCTTCTTCCTGGTACCATCAAAGGAGGGCTATGACTTTTGAATCCTGCCTGTCAAAATTCAAATGGACCCTTAGGGAGCAGTGCCATTCATCTCCATTCAGTCAATAACTGGCAGCTCTGTCCCTCTATTGATTATCAACTGTGAGAGAAGCAAAGGGGGGCGACAGGCAGGCCTTTTGTTCCCTCTCCTGAAGGAGGACTGCCAGCAAAATAACTTGCCCACAATTAAAATCTCAATACATCAGCTGGAGTTTACTTTATGGTGAAGCCCAGCTGTTACCTGAAGCGCTCGATGAAAAACAGACAGAAGAGGACCAAATGCAAAGAGATGCATGCGGAGCCAAAAAGGGTTACCTTTCTCGATTAGTGCTTCTTCAGTATTTCTTGCTTGTTTGTCTTTTATCAGCAAGACACTTGATACAAAAATGATATAAAAAAATGATAACATTAATTCAAATAAAAACTGATCATTTTATGTCAACAGTGAAAAAGATTTTCTGACAGAGTGGAGCCATCATACAGAGGGTGAGTTCAGGGTTATAGCTCAGCTCAGTGGCAAGGGCTAGCAGAAAGGTCAGTGCACTTGTTGCACTTTAACCCCGCAGATGATTGCTCATCATGAGAATTAAGTCCCCTTGACAAAGCAGGGAGCCAAGTGGACAAGGATAGCGCCTGGAGACATGAACTTCAGCTCGCTCTGTCAACTTCCATAGCCTTCCTGCAGAATGAATGAGCTAACAAGCTGTCATAACATTAGCAAGTGAATATCTGGAGATTTAGATTCCAAATGCATTACCCTGATTTGCCCGTGTTGTGCAGTGCAGAGTGTGCTGGTGGTCCTCACAATGTGATATGAACACAGATGGAGTTGGTTGAAAACAAACACACAAAGAAATAAAAAATGAAAAAAGCACTGTTCAGTCTATCAGCCTTTTTGTCCAAAAACTTTTGTGACTATATGAATACAGCATTTCGATCACACAAAATCAACCAGTCAATACCTCCACAGCAATGAACCATGGCAGAATCAGACTTGGAATGAGGTCAGATTTCATCCTGCATCCATCCAGAAAGGTACCATACCTGTCTTTAATGTGAGCAGTATACAGAAAGAGAGACTTTAATGGATAGATGCAGCAAGTAATTCAGGCACTGCATGGAACCTAATGAGGGATAGAACTCAGAGAAACCAATCTTTTTTTTCCGCCCTTTGGTGGCTGTGGTTCTTTCATAGAGCTACACTGCCCTCCAACAGGTCTGGGAGGTACTGCGGCACATGTTTGGATACACCCAGGCTTTGATAATGTCCTATTTTGTCTTTTTAGATTAGATACAAAAATTCTCATAGTGTTAGCAACATTGAGAAATAGCTCACTCTTTCTGCATGTGCAATTGTAAAGTGGTTAACTTGAATGTTGCCTTGCAACATTGTGTGTGTGTGTGTGTGTGTGGGGGGGGGGGGGTGTCAATCAACATGACGAATGAGGAACGCCATGTGTGGTTTCTACAGTCCCATGTTTCACTCTGCTCTATTGTTTGTTCCGTTGTGTTTTAGGAAAAGGTCTGGGTTTTGTAGTCAATACTGCTTCAGCCAGTGAGGCTGTGTTTTTATAACACAAGTCAAAACTGTATTTACACAGAGGTATTTGCAGATATGTTGTTGGTCTCTTGAATAAGATTTTGCAAATACAGAATGAGAAATGCAATCCCAGTGAGCTGAAAAGGTTTAATCACATCACAGCTGAATGTGAATAGTCTGCAATCTTGCATCTCAGTATTTCTTTTCATTACCGACGTGATTTATGTAAAACCTTGGTTGCATGATGATATGTGCATCACATACATAATTGCTTTATATTGCTAAATTATTCAGGCCACCTGTTCTGAGAAATTTCATATAAAGTTCATATCAAAACAGGTAAAACACTGTGAGGTTTATTTTCTTGCAACATATCTAAATTTTAATACTTAATGCATCACTTTTCCTTATCAGTCCTCACACTCTCCAGACACCAGGGTGAAACACAGCAGATGGTCACATCTGTAAACTTAACTTCACACCATTTGAGGATCCCACTGTATCTGGGTTCCATGCATGTCTGTTAATACTCCTCATGAACACAGTATTTAGCTGTTATCCATTCAACAGCTTCACCGGTGCCTCTGCACTTCATGGAAAATACAAAAGTCCTTTATTTTACAACCAATACTTTGCTCAACACAAAATGATTTAAATTCCAGCAAACTGTAAATTCACAATATTTTGGGCAACACGAATTATAAGAATATCAACCAAAACCGGTAGATTATGGTCCAAATGACAAGCAGCATTTTAGAATTAGAAAATATTCAGTCATGCATTCATTTATTTGGAAAGTTAAAACACTATCTAAAATGGATTTTACCACAACAATTAAACTTCAGGACATAAACATAATAATTTTAAGCAGTAAAGTTTATTATACTCTTATTTGTGTGAACCAGGTCATGATATTCTTTTTGATTACCCTAACTTCTAAGACTGCTCATTGTTGACTGTGGCAATTTATGTCATGCTGTATGTCAAATTTGCAAAATACCTTCAATACATTCAATCTGTCTTGTTAGAATATAATCTCAAGAAATAATACCAAGGGTACTCAAGTGTGTCATGGTGAAGTGCTGGCGGTTGATCTGTTTAGTCCGTATACTTTAATAGGAAGGTTGATGAGTATATGAGCAATGCTGCACTATTGATTTTGTGATTCCACCGGAGCAAAAGCAATCGAAGGGTGTCCTTTCCCCTCGTCAGATGTCACGTAAACAGAGCGCGTTTTCTCATACTCTCCTTTAACTTTGATCAATTCTGCCACCTGACACCATCATGAGAACAATTAACTCCTGTTCCAGCACGGGATGGGGACACGAGGGGAAAATCTAGTTCCATGGACAGAAAGGCTTTGTTCTGAGTGCTAGTTTGTGTGCCAAAATATCCAGTATCCGTCCTATTATGCAGCCCTGTGTGTAATGTGTCTGGCACGATTACCAAGTGGGCTCCAGATTTTTTTGTCCACCCCACTCGGGCTTTCAGACTTCTCTGCGAGCCCTTCTGTTTTGTGACCCAAAATAATTTAATGGAGTATTGTTGCAGGCTTATCAAGCAAAATTTATCCCATTCTGAGGCAACTGCTAACCTGTTATAGTGTTTTATTCAGCTCGGAACACACTGCAGAGACCAGAGAGGTCTTTGGCAGCATAACATGGCCATAATGTTGATATGAGCTTATACAGAATAATTTCCTGACCCAGTTTAAGCTCCCTGTGAGTCATCTTTGGGTTTTTACTCAAACGCTCTCTAGCATGTTAATTTTGCATGCTGATTCTGACCGCAGCCAACTGTCTGCGGTGCATTAATTATTATTTCATACTAGACACAAGTGATAACGCTAGACAGGGGCAAAATAACAGTCCCTAGAAGTCCCTCAGGGATATGTTAATAGGAAAGAAAACAGAGGAAAATTACAGAATAACTAACAGAGACTTTTACTCCCTTTTATTATATGATGAAGTACCACATCTTCTCAAATGTATCCAAGCATTCACATACCATTATTTCCTAATGCTATCATCTGTGTGAGCTTGGTTGGACACATTTCTCCTCTGCATGGCATCTTCCCATAAGCATCTTATGCTCTTTCAACTCTCATACACATACCAGCAATGTGTGTGCGCAGAGTGGTCCGGAAGATAGCAGAGCCACAACTGATGGAAAGACAAAATGAGAGAGAGAGGATGAGCTTACTCATCCAGGCCATCTCTGCCAAGACAAAACAAACCCAGAGAGTGAAAATCATCTTATCAGGGCGATAGCAGGCAAATAAAGGGAGACTGTCAAGAAATGATCGTGTTGGTATTCAAGCCATGACTTGCTGTGTCTTGTCACAGTAAAACAGAGGGAACGCAAACGGAGCCTCGGAGTGCGAGAGGGGGAGAGAGAGAGTTGATCTGTTTAGCCTGTTTGCTTCATGCCACTGCAGTGAATCTCCCCTGAAATGGCTGTATTTGAAAACAGCTTTATAGAGGAGAAGACACTGCGGAGCTCTGTGTGGCCAGGCATGCTTGTCAGACCCAAAAAGAGTAGACTTCGTGGATGAATTGTGATTGCTTACATTAAACAGATACACACCAAGACATTAATCACAGGCAGTGGTCTCTCCAAAACTACTAAGAAAACAGTGGAGGATCAGAGGCAGGTGCAGAGCTGCACGCATGAAGAGGAGACAGAGAGTGGGTGAGTCCCTGAGAAAATAAGGCACAGGCTATATGTGTTTTAAGGTATAAGAACACTTTATTTGGTCTTGTGGAAAGAGTGTAGCATAGATTGTACACAGTTAAAGCGAGTACTTCCTTGTGATTTTAATGCAAAGCACGGCTCCACTACAACCTGTCTGAGACTGCAGGGACTCTCTCAAGTGGCACTGACAGGGACCGTCTGTGAACCTGCATGTGGATCATCGTAAACCCTGCACCTGCTCATGACTGTATCACCGAGTCCCACAGCTTTATACCCACATTAGCATACGGCTCAACACACGCTGAGTATACGCACCATTATGGGCTATAATTTATCATGTGTCCTGGGGTATTGATTATGTGCTCAGTGATAACGTAGTGGAACATGCTTATTGAATATGGATAAAACATGCATCTGCATCACTTTATCCACACATCTAATTACTGATTAACACAACGACAAATAGTCGCAAAGGAGCTAGCAACTTTGATTAAATCAGACTTGCAAAAATGTAAAAACTCATAGAGCTGAAGGGCCGAGCTAGCAGGTCTCACCAAACCAAAGACATCTTTGGATGAGAAATGTGCATGCCCTATCACTTTTCTTTGTTTGATACAGACTTTTTGCTCCTTTTCACTCTAATCGACTTTCATGGCAGAAGTGATTTGTAATTAATGGTGGTTTTGTAACTCATCTATATCCCTGAACCTTGACGAGGCCAATCGATAGCTCTGCCTGTGGCCTGCTCAGTGTGCTCTCACTCTCTCTCTCTTGCTGTCTCTCCCCCACTGCAGCAGAACCCAGAGTTCCCTGACAAGTGGCCATATGTACCCACACTTTCATGACAACCCATAGGAGGGAGCTTTCGTCAAAAGTTTGGGACCTTTGCTCATTTTGCATAAGGTTAAAAATATTCTGTTTACTGGAAGGAGACAATAAGCTATTTCCTGCTTGAATCCTTTAAACTTGTACTTAATTTTTTGGCCACTTGGGGGCCAAACGCAATTTCATGAATTGCCTCAAGTGACAGCGCTACGAGTTTGACAGCGAAAACAGTCTGGGTGTGTGGAGCCTTTTTACCCAACTCCTCATCTCTGCTTGTGGCTACATTAACACAACACACCCAAATCTGTCATCGGTCAAGTTGCATGGTGGGTAATGTGGGTGCCAGGTTTTGACAAGGAAGAAGAATGTGTGGAATAAAAAAAGATGATATCTCTGGTTGTACCGTATCATATTTTATCACTTCTTTGTCCATTTTGAGTCTGACAGTGTGAATGGAGTACTCCTCTAGGATTATAACTTAAACACTGAAATTCTGAACCAGAAATAAGATCTAGCTTCCTCTCTTTCCTCCCATGTAGCGACATTTACTGTCTCATCCCTCTGCTCATTGCTCTGCTGCGCCTCTGTTCATAAAGGTCTCTCTGTTACTCAGCTCACTTGGTGTGCTCCTCATCAGCTCAGGTCTCTATTTGATTTTATGTCTCTTTCATACAAGTGTCTTTCAATCATTCCTTAAGGTCATACCCCTGAGATGTTCAAGTAAAGAACACTCGCAACCAAATTTAAGCTTCAGTAAAATAAAGAAACAAGATAAATCAAATCCTTCGAAAAAAGGAAGAAGAAATAAAACAGCAGGAGGGTAAGGGGGGGATGGGGGTTAATGATAGACAGTAACCACATTTTTCCTGAAAGGTCACGTCACAGACAGATGGCAGCCCTGTGCTGTTCTGCTAATGTTCCCCATCATAACAGGTCCTGATTCTCATCTTCCATTTCCTTCATTTTTGGAGTCACCCACTCGTTTGGCACCGGGAAACTTTCCTCTCGCCGTGACACAATATCCATCACACCAGTGTCACAAGCAGACATTGCAAGCAGCACTAGTGTTAATAACAAGCTTATCAGATCAGACAGAAAACGAACCAGCTGCCTCTTTCGTATATTTCAGTCTCCAACATGTAACGACATGAACAGGTGTGTGGGGATGACACAAACAAATTAGAAGAGGGGGAACGTGTGATGGGATGTGCTGTCACCTTGTGTTAGGTCCAGGAGGAGTGGCACTGTTTTCAGTTGTGTCAGCACTCCTATAGCTCTCTCTCTCTCTCACTCACACACACACACAAACACTTTGGATGGCTGTTAAGGAGCCTGAAGAGTGGGATGAGGTTGCTGTAAAAGCAATTTCCTCATGAGAGAAAGGTCTCATAATTCTTGTGAGACAAAGCATCTGGAATGGTTGGAGACAGATGGGGAAAACTCTATGAAATTCAGCAATGTCCTCATTCACTGCAATTGTTTTTTTTTTTGGTTTTTTTGGTAACCTCTCTCTTGAAAGTTTCTCTGGTGCATTTCCCCTGTTTTTGAGAGGCTTCACATTAATCACGGTCGACAGGCAGCAAGGCTTTCCTGTTGACGACAGTGTTTCATATGTGGAGCGTGCCTATGGGCATAATATATTGCATTGGCAACAAAACATATATCCAGTAATCTCCACCACAGCCACTTTTCTCAATCACTTATCACTGATGAACATATGTTCAAATGCACAAAATTTGTGGAATTTTCTTTTTAGTATTTGCAGATATCCATCTTAAGTGGAAAAATAAAACATTTTGTGCTATGTTTGTAGCCCGCATTCCTCACCAGAGCATACTTTCCCTCCCTGAGAAAAAAATAGGCTTATTGTGCAGTATCAAGGAGAAAATATCCAACCAAGTGGAAGACATAAACATGAGCTTGACTCTGCTATTATGTCCAAACATGAGAATGGTTGGCCTGGCAGAGGCATCATTCACTGATTTCAAAAAATGGTTGTAGCAGGTGAAATGCTGGAGTAGAGCCAGGGACTAGCCTCTGGGGCAGTGATATTTATGTCTTAATGTCTCCCTCCCTCCTTCTCTCTCTCTCTCTCTCTCTCTCTCTCTCTCTCGCTCCTCATCTCCCTCTTTCTCTCAGTCCCTCCTTCTCTGTTTTCTGTTGCAAAGCTTAACACAAACAAACCTGTAGCACTGCTGCTTTCCCAGCTGAACCTTTGGATGGACTGTACAGTACTGAACATCAGTAAGACTATTGAATAAAAAGCCAAACTTTGGTATAATGGAGTAAGTATCAGGCCGTTCATACAGCTTTTAAATGCAAGTAACCTGCTAACAGAGACACGAGAGAGATGGTTGCACAAATGGAAGAGTTGTTTAAACTCGTCTCACAGAAAAAAGAAACTATCACCGTTCTGTATTTGCCTTCCCTACACCTAGCCCTGCACAGTCACATTTGGCTTCCAAAAGAAATTCACATTGAATTAATCCAGTTAATAATTTGACAGTCTTTTTGGTCATTAAAATTACAGTTCCATGCTGTAAGCAGCAAGAAATGTTCTTTTGAAAAATTGAGAGCAGTGGAACAAGCTGTAAACACAACAGTAAAATACAGGTATCATCACCTTGTGAAACTAGAGATGAGGAGGATGGATGGGTGAATTTGTGACTCAAGCAACCTCTTTGGCAATGTTTATTATCATTGATCTATTTGCATTGTTAGTATGAAAATATTGATTAGTGCAGTTTTTAAAAAAAAATCTGTTCTGGCTAATAGTTATAAACGAGTGCTGTTATATAAAGCCAGATGCAGTATTGTGCACATCTCTGTAAAAATCTTTTGTGGAGTCCCAAAATAGAGGAGTGTTTTTTTTAAGTGTTGATGAATAATTTAAAGGTTTGGGCTGACAAGATTTCAAAGCGTTGGTAGAAATAGAAGAAAATGCAAAACAAATGGGTAATGAACTCTTGAACATGTGAGGGTACAAGGAGGAAGGGAGGTGAGGTGAAGAGCGGGGAGGGAGCTGCTGAGTGGGACAAGCCGATTGGAGTCGCGCTCCCGTGCTGTCAGATCAAAACGCCTTTCTGGGCATCAAAGACACCTGCAGCAGCAGTGTCTCCAGTGATAAAGATGCCAGTCTTCCTGCTTTCCCCCTCCAATTTTAATTACAAATATTTATAAGCAGCTTAACTGCATGGACAGGGGTTTTTCTTTACCAGGCAAGGGTGTGGGGGTGTTGGGGTATCAACGCAGCTGTTGGATACGATAAGATTATTTACCTTTTTTTTTGTTATTTTATTCGTTTATTTCCTGTTAATTATTCATACCCCCACACGATCATCTACTCTACTTTCTCCTCCTCGGAACATTAGATGGGGGACAACATAGATAAATAAAAGTAATAACACAAAAAATATGTATGGGAATAACTATCAATCAGAGAAAACACTTGAGGGTTAACCTGGCTCCCTGGAAATGAGACACCCGTCCTGAGTCTAGGGAAACTCGTTACTGAACAACTTTAATGTCTTTAAAATTTTCATCTCCTTTAAAACACAGAGGCAAAATGCTGCGTGGCTCAAAACTGCTCAACTGACCAGCTTCACTTCAGGTCACCTAATTTCACTAAAGGTTTAGAGCCCATAATGAGAGGAGAGAAGGGTAAAAAAAAAGTAGAGTGCACTCTTCTCATACCTCCCCACTTTAACCTCCATGGTACATTTATAATCCTAGAAAAGCAGGGAAGTAACCTTGTATGAGGAGAATGTAAAAGGGAGACAAGCAGAGAGAGACTGTGTGTGAGAGAGTAAGATATAGAGACAACACAGGTGCCTTTTTTCTGTTTTCAGCACACTTCAGAAACTTCAGGAAGAAAAATACATTGTTTTCCAGTGACTCAAGCTAAAAAAAAGGGTGTTGGAGCAACTTGGGGGGCATTTATCTTATTTGGTTGAGATCTCTTCTGACTAAGCACTTCAGTAAATTTCTCTGAGATACTGTTAGACTGTCAATAACTCAACACCTCCCATAATTCTCTGTTTTTCAGGGTGTTTTTTTTTATCAATTCGAGATGTCAGGGAGAGTATGGTGGCTGAGCCATCAGCTAATGGGAATCCTAATGAAGAGCGTGAACACCAGTCTAAATGGTGACAGGAAAGCCCATTGCAGCAGTGAGTAGTGACGTGAGGACGATTTATTTTTGTCCCAGTGCTTGGAGCCCCCAAATAGGAGTTCAGGAGGGTTTATTTTGTTTTCAAATTGGAGGTGGATAGTAATTACATTTCGTCTCATTAGTCGTTCCCCCTTGACTCTGTACAGTCATCAAGGTAATGTATGTGGCCCTTCCTGTTTAGGCAAAAATGGATTTGAGCTGCATTAGCTGATGAGGCAGGTAAATTACATTATGTCCCCCAATGTGATCTTAATGTCAGTGATTCTGGGATGGATCAGCCTTGTGGACAGTCCCAGACTTGTTAGTGTATAGGCTGTTTCACTGTCTCTCCTTCTGCAATAATATGCATGAGGGACACTGGTAGGCTGTTTATCCTTATAATAAATTTTAAAAACCCCAGAGTCACAGGTAATAATTCCTTGTCAATACTCACTTCAGTTTGCAACAAACAGGATTATTTGTAAGGTATTAAGAAATGACAGTCAGTGAAGTACTCAGTAAAGCACAGGTGTTGATAGCTAACATATCATTTTGTTTGGTCCACGTCTAAAGTCCTTGACCAAGGAGAGAGGAGTCCAAATGGTACCAAGCTGAAGTCAAGTCTTTTTCATATTTATTTTCTCTGGCCATATCAGGGCCTGATTTATGAGTGAGCTATGAAATAATCCAGAGTCACTTGGGGCAATCTATTGGAGCTAAAGGTGTGACAGGAAGTAAATAATGAATGGCATAATCATTTCAGATGTGGTGGGCAGAGTATGAATTGAAATTAAGTAATGTGTCTCTGCTTGAAAATCTTGGTCATCCTCTAAATCAGGGTGAACGTTTTACACATGGTTGGTTTTGGGGTTTATCACACCGCTGAAAATCACAGCAACTTGTATAATAAATGACTTAGCTATTAATTGCACTTCATGTTATATTTTGCAGGTTGGACTAGAGCATAAAAGAAATATAATAATGTGCCCAGAACACCAACACTAGTCAGTGCAATGGAGACACATTATCATCTCTGTTTGTTTGCTGAGATGCCATATATACGTACATACATACATACATACATACATACATACATACATACATGAATAATTGCACATATATACTGTATGTACAATTTGTGATGCATTACCATGGAGTCAGTATTTAATTTAGGTGATCATGTGAGACATTATTGCAATGTATTGTATTTTAAAAAGATCATTAAAGGGTTTGAATATCTTAAATCTTAGCACTGCTCTGCTCTTCAGGCCTTCTGAACAGCACCCAAGACTTGTTGACCATCACTCAATAGAAATATTATCTATTCACTGTACTTCTAATGCACTGTATATTGACTACCTACTGGCTACTGGCTATGCAACCACCACAAGAGAACAATGCATCTCGTTACATTACAACATTACATCTCAAAAACTATACACATTGGACAGACAGAAAATAACCTCAGGTTAATGAACACTTTGTTTCTTAAGAGAGGCATTGGAAAGTTTTGCATCTTTTCTGGGAAACTATACACTGTTTGGTATCCTCTCCTATCTTGTTAGGCTCTGATACCTCTAAGGGAAATAATAGCGAGAGGAGTTGGAAAAAATGGACCATGGGAAAAAAAACACTCAGTTCTTCGTCAAAACCTAAGATCATGATAGTGATTACATAGTAATGATGGTGACACATCGCCAGGTCCTCATGAGAAGCAACGAGAAACATAAAAGCCACAGCAAAACGTCTGAACTAGCCTAAAGCCTTGCCAAACTGTCTGTATCAGGGAATGATTTCTTTCTGCTGAACAAGTTCAGAAAACCCATCTACTCTTAAAAGCATGTGAAATATTGTAGAACTATGAAAAATTGTTAGCTGTAAGAGGTTCACTGAGGCACCTCAAGGCATTAAAATTGGTCCCAGCCCCAGTTTTTCAGAGCAAAATGTATCAATTGGGACCAAACCATGAAAACAGCTGTTTGGGGAAAAAAGGTAATTCCAAGAGAAAATGGGACATGTAGCCTTGGGCCCTTCCACAATTTTTGAACACTGGATGAGAACCAAAAACCGTTGTAATTCACCAGTAGGATAGACTGTAATAAACAATTTGATAAAGTAAATACACACCAGAAAAGATGCGACAAGTTCCCAGTGGAACAGTGTCAACAACGGCACAAGACCATGAGACAAACTGTACAAACAGATACAATGTCAGTACTGACGTAACCTTTGGATGCATGGAATGATGGTAAAATACTCTCATTCTGAAAGAGATGGTGTGGCTGGAAATGTGTATTTCACAGCTGCACTGTGGAGTTAAAGCTTTGTATAGCATGCTAAACCTTGCTTAGTGCAGTAGGCTGCATGGGACTGTTCCACACCAATACACAAACAACAAACTCTGTATGGAGACCTGGTACCTTGTAACTTACAAGTCAACAATTAACTTTTTAAACACCTCTTAATCTTACTCTAATTATGTATTTAACTAGATAATAATTTTTAATTAACAACATTTAACTGAAAATACCTTTTCAACACTAAGTATTATTTGTGGTCTTCTTCATGAATAGGATAAAGCCCCAACAATCTCCTCCAGGAAGACTGGAAACATACAAGAGCTGCTTGTATGTTGCCTAAGAAGTTAAATCCAGGCCCAAAAATCTGTAAATCTTTTACCAAGTGCTTGTAAGGCTCAAATGCTGTGAGACTATTTGGTTATAACTGAAGGGGACTCGGATTAGCATTTAAAGGTTTTGATCAACTCAGAGCTTCTTCCATCCAGATTTTGGCACTTGCACGAGAGGACTTGCTTTTAATGAATGGATGAATGGATCAAGCTGAAACTGTAAAAGTGAGGTGAACAATTGTTTTAATATCTAAATCTTTGACTGTCGGCCTTCTTTGGGTATCACAGTGCAATATATATATATGTATGGACTGGAGGTCCCAGGGTCCAGATGGGAGACACCCCCAAAGGTGACAGAGAACAAACAGGCCAAGATCCTGTGGGACTTCCAGATCCAGACTGACAAGATGGTGATGGCCAACCAGTCTGACATAGTGGTGGTGGATAAACATCGGAAGACAGTGGTAGTGATAGATGTAGCAATCCCCAGCGATCGCAACATCAGAAAGAAAGAACATGAGAAGCTCGAGAAATACCAAGGGCTGAAAGAGGAGATAGAGAAAATGTGGGGTGTGAAGGCAACTGTGGTACCAATAGTGATCGGGGCACTAGGGGCGGTGCCCTCAAGCTGGAAGGATGGCTCCAGCAGATACCAGGAACAACATCAGAGATCTCTGTGCAAAAGGTCGCAATGCTAGGAACAGCTAAGATCCTGCACAGAACCCTCAGACTCCCAGGCCTCTGGTAGAGGACCCGAGTCTGAAGGAGACACTGCCCAGGTGGGCGAGAGGGAGATTTTTTTTTTATTTTTTTTTTATAAAACTCTGGGAGTGGGACTCATGTATGCCTGATTCAGATTAGGACTGGGGGCAGAATACATCTGCACATGCCAGATAATTAGATTATGCAACATCACATTTTTCTGTAAATAAAGCTGTCAATGTGTCAGAACCGTACATACCATCAATTAATTTTTGACTCCTATAGAACATTGGAGAGTTACATAACGTTGACACCACTTGTGCATCCCACAGATGTGCAACAATAAGTTAATTATACAGATGTCACGTCTTACCCACAAACAAGCTATGTTTTGAGCATTTGCTGTCACCACAAATAACATAATTGCTGAGAATAAGTTCAGGAAATTATGGACCACAGTTGGCAGCAAGTCATAAGGGTGACAAGAAGACGGGGTCACATTTGCTACAAAACAGGGAGTTCTAATCAGAACCTGCTGAACGCAACACTCACAGAGGCCAGTCTATCACAAAGTTTAGTGCCTCAGCAGACACACATCTCACATGTACGTTTGAGGGGGAAGATTCCAACAAGCCCTCTGATTTTTAAAGATGTTGTTTGTCCATGCCCTCTAACATGACACATGAGCTTTTCCCGCGCGCCCCCACTGACAGGATGACAAAATTTGTCTGTGCCTTCCACACCTCTACAAATCACTCTCTGGGGGAACACATCTGTTTCATGATCTCACACTGCTATGATTAAGGTTTGCTTGGGTTTGTCGTTAGACCGTCATCATTACCGTTACAGTAATACACACTTAGTTAAGGTAAGGAAATTACCATGGTCATTGTAGAAAGAACCAACATTTATTTAATTAAAAAACTGAAATCATAAAAATATTAATACATTTAAATGAGTCGCGTTCAGTTATTACAGTGCACTCAGAGCAATAAGCTTAATCAGCAGCAGCAAGTGGTGCGGCAAGTGCTTTCTAGACTTTGTTTTGCTCTGGGTTTTGCCTCTAAGCCTACATAATATACAGGCTGTGTCCATTCACTACTCCCAATGGAAACTCAATAATTTACTCAATACTGAACAATAAACTGAGATTTCAGAGACAAAAGATGGCTCATTGCATTGTACATTTACTCTTTATTTTTATTTACAGTCCATATTTTTATGATATAAAACATGCAGAAATCAACTGGATGAATGTGGGTTTCATTTACATGCATTATTTACATTTTATTTATACGTATTAATGTATTTCACTTCATTTGCTAAGGAGCCACATTCATGATATATTATAACTCAGCATAATTTTTAGCCAGAATAAAACTACAGCACTGTTCCATACCAGATCACAGGTGAACGTGTCTTGCAGAAAACAGACGGAAAATAACAACAACAAAAAGTCTGTTTTCCTTTCGAGTGTTCTCTTCTCTTCCCTTTCAAACTCCAGCCAGAGGCTGGTGCACACAGGAGGTCTGTAATGTGGTTTCAATGTCTGGGCCCCTGTGGTATAGTACCCTCAGGTAGAAAAACCTCTCAGAATGTGTTGGCACATCACCGCTCCAATTATCAACAGCAGGAGTGTCCTTTCATTTCTATTACGTCTTTCTTCCTTTCTTCTTACTGCAACCTTCTTCTGTTTCGCGTGTGCTCTCATCTCTGCCCCTGGCTACTTCACCTCTACTCACCCTCAACACTTTTCTTCTAATCTTCGGTCTCAACAATCGTACCACCCACCCACCCACCCCCTGAATCACCACTGCGTTGTACTGCACTGGCTGACAGCCACTCTCACCAGAGAATTACTTACTCTGCTCAGGTCTCAGCCAGGATTTGGCCAGGAAGTGTCTGTCTAAATGGAAGCATATTGGACTGGAAGATGATCAGACTGAGAGGATCTGATGATTCAACTCATCTGTCGCAGACACACACTACAATCCACAGGAGAACTATACTATCACATTTAAGTTGTGAGTCTCTAATCAGAAGACCAGTATTATTGATTTCCTTCTCCCCACTTTCACATCACAAGTCTCCTCCTCTTCTATTCCCTTTGCTTTTTCATTGATTATTCTGTTTTTTTTCTTTCCGTCCTTCACTTTTTATCCAATCCAACAACCATTCTCAAGTTTTTCGAATTTCTTTCTGCTCTTAATTCTTCATCTGTGCTGCAAAGTTCTATCTTACATTTATTTAATGTCACATTTTATAACATGTGCGCTTGCACTCATTGAACAGTGAAACAGGGTACAGTATGATTAATTTGTCCTCACTAGAAACATAAACATTTTCAGAAAATTAACAAATTTCTAGATTTTCATAGAAAATAATCTTTAAATAAACCATTATATTTACCTTATATTAAAGACTAAATATGAAATATGGAATTTCTGGACACTTCTGCACTTTTGGACTGCAATTTTTCATGGATATACTATTAGTCTAAGGTCCAACATAATTCATTGTCCCTGTGTTTTTGAAATGAAATCACTGAGCAAGACTTTAACAAGAATTTAAAAACATGCAAATATGGAAATTTCTTGTTCAACTAAATTTAATCTAAAGTTTTGACTCACTTGAGGTGTTCTTTCTACAATGGGAATGAGACATTTTTCAGAAAGTTCATCCAAACACTGTTGCAGAAGTTCCCACAAATGTGTTGCACTTGCACAAACCAGCTCCATGGGGTTTAAGTCTGCAGACTGTGTCGGTCTTCCATCATTTGAAGCCGCCGTCTAATGTTTTGGGTCATTATCTTGCTGTAGGATGAACCCCTGACCAACCAGTCTGTCATCCTATGTTACTTGCCTTTTTCTCACCCTCCTGATATACAGGGCTACTTCCTGCAGTACAGTATTGCACTAATAATACATCAGGGGCTGTAGTGACACAGTTTGTTCCAACACTGCCTTTGCACAGACAGAGGCTTTAAGTCATCAACAAAAGTTGGGGCTGCTGCAGGAATTGTTTACAATATTTCCATTGCTGCAGGATGGCTGTTTCTCAAAAAGGCTGATTATTTACAGTGTGTGGTGACCTAAACTTTTTGAGATGTGATGTACCAAAGTTTCCTCTTCTTTTTCCAAGTGAGCAGGACAAGATGACTATCACTCAATGATGTTGCATCTATCATTTTTTTCTAAAGAATTTGTCACAAATCTATTTGCCCCAGTGTTGGAACTGTTGCAAATTTGCTGCCGGTATGGCTACTTCTGATGCAAAATATTTACAAGTGAGCATTTCGCATATTCCTGTTGTTCATCAGTCACACCCCCAGTA
This sequence comes from Psettodes erumei, assembly GCA_016785225.1. Classification (NCBI taxonomy): domain Eukaryota; kingdom Metazoa; phylum Chordata; class Actinopteri; order Pleuronectiformes; family Psettodidae; genus Psettodes; species Psettodes erumei. Next base: position 5,544,701 of record JAFBJZ010000772.1, on the reverse strand, counting down.
TGAAAGGCATTTAAGATGCTTAAAAGGGAATATTTCTCGTCCTAATACCTCTCCGCATTAAGATATGTTTTGGTTCATATTTCACCTAAAAAAAATTTAACTATGGGCTACAACCCTACCGGCTCCAGCTCTTAGCAAAAAGAAGTGAGTGCTTCTAATGAAACGAGCTGCAATGAAATGAATATATTTTCTACAATGCCAAAATGTATTTGGGAGAGCTCTTAGACTAGAAAGGGTATTATGTGCTTTTTTTCAATAGGGGCACATATCAAATAGTATAATTCGCAAATAAAGCTTGATGACAACACCAAAGCAGTGTGAGAAGACTGAAATAAAATGAATGAAATAAAATCCCAAGAGGTAACATTGTTTAATGGTTTCTCCCTTCCGTCAGGAAGGTTTCATCATTAAACATTCTGGCAAGCCTTCTTGATGACAAAAACACTACATCTTTAATGTGTTGGGCAAAAACATGTTGGCAATTCTAATTCTAATTCACAGTCTTGACTGTGATCGAATGTGTTTGCATTACAAATATGTCCACGGGTGTCTGCTCTAGTGCTCCACAAGGTCCAGTGTCATCATCAGATAAAAACACACTTTGTCCTCTGCCCCAAAGAAAACTTTTCTCAAGTTGGTATTGTTAAACAAACACAATTCATCATCTTAGTACCAAATGACTGCACACTGAGAGCAGTGAGTGATAAAATAATGAACTCCTTATAGCAGCGGAACTAAAAGACATGATTCATCATTTTGGTGATCCTACTATATTTCTCTTTACTTGCCCGCTGGGGAGACTTTGTCTTCCCATTATAATTAGCATCAAGGCTCCCTCTGTCTAGAAGCCAGCCAGCAAGGGCACTCAGGGATGGTTGAGTCAATATGTCTTCCCTGCACTTTTAATACAGAAATGCAGACTGACTGACAAGTCATTTCAATGGGGCTTGAGTCCCAGATTCCCATTCCCTCTCAGAGTGCAGACCCTTAAGGAGGTAACTGACACAAAGCAGCTGCTTCAAGTTACCTTCAACACACTTTCAAGGACTGAGAAATACATACCAGAAAAGCATGCGCCCTTTTCATAGTGAATGTGGTGTGCATTTGTAATACTATACTCAATTTTGCAGTCTTTGCAGGCAGGTAAAATGGTCATAATCACTGTAAATGAAATGTTTATGTGTAATATTGTCGATGAGGCTTTAACAACATCTTGGCAAAAGGTGAAATGGGCTATGGGGCTATATTCTGCTACTAAATTACTATATGATAGCATTAAACTAAAAGAAAAAAAAATAAAAAATGTTGCTTAAAAAACATTTTCCATAGTCAAAGCAGTGCTACCCTATTTCTAGGAACTGCCTGGATTATGTTCATTGGCATAATGTTCTATTCACAAAGTATAACATACTCATTATTTTTAGCCTACAAAGTACAGAACATTGTACATAGTGCAGCTATGTACATTTATTGTTGTCCTCTGCATTTATTGTTTTCAGCTTTTACAATACTGGTTTCAAGTTTGGGACCAATCATGGTTTTGGTTAAATATTGAAAAGTTCAACACAGGTAGACAGTAAAACAGATAACAAATGTTGTGTAGTAGCTCTATTGTTTTTTCTGCATGGAATCAGTGAGGCAACCTGCTAACATAAATAAAACACAAATAACACATACAAAATAAAATATTTACCCTATTGCACATGGAGCAGAATCAGTCCTTCAGCATCAACAAGCAGGATTTTCCACAGATTTTAAAATGAACATCTGCCATGTAAGAGTAGCCAAGTTACAAGGTATTATCAAAGAGCAAACACGGCTCCACATCAGTGATATGAAATTCTGGAACAGGGCCCAAGCACAAAGATGGAGGGTTCAGATAATCACTCAAAAAGTTAGAAGTGAAATGTTCAAAGTGATTGAATCTGAGCACTTTGCCCTTTAGAAGAAGAATGAGCCAAAATCATACAGGAAAAAGCAGCTCACACTTTCTCTTTTTCCAATGTCACCGAGTTCCTTGTTAGATGTGTTTCTATGAATGTGGTCAGGCCCTGCATATTTCAGCTATTCTGCATGGACTTTATGCCCCCTTGTTCCTGTACTGGGACTCCACATGCAGCTGCAATGGTGGCCCAGTGCCTTTTCCCTCTCTTTCTGTCCGCCCTGCCACTGTAATGAAAACAAATAACACAAAACCAGCTACTTCAACTGGAGCTGAGTCCTGGGAAACTGTAGATATGAAGGATGGATTGGTGTCGTTGTATAAAGGTAATACAAGTGGAGCAACTCTTTCTTTCACTCTGAAGGTTACAGAACAACAAGATTAAAGGAGTGTCAGTCTGCAGTCTTAAATGGCTGGCAATGAATGTATCGCTGCTAAGAAAATGAGGGAGCAACGAGGAGAGAAAACGGGAGGGTGTGCGAGGGATAGTGGAAGAGGAGGAACAATGGAGTGAAACGTGAGAGAGATATCGGGGGAGTTTGGTGAGACATTTAGGAGGAGACGACAGTGTGATGATGGGTGAAGAGGCAAGTGATGGATGAGACAGAAAGCGCGAGGGAAACAGAAAGAGAGAGGGAGGACGGGGGAGAGCAATTGTGCTGTTCTTGACACCTCCACAGAAAACACCTTGGCAAGCTGTCAGTCAGACTCGCTTGATTGATTTTCTCCTCTTTTCAATCAGCATTTCACTTTGCGTCCCTCTCTTCCTTCAGAGTGTGCCCTGGTGCCAATGTTCTGCTGCTTTTTTTTTTTTTTTTTTTTACATCCTTTATGCTGCACACCAGGGCCAAACTGTGACTGTTGTATCAGTAGTTCTGAGGCAGCAACATGAATTAGGTGAGAAATAAAACATGTGGTCTTGTTAATATCACCTCTGCACAACTAGTCAGTGCTACTTTTATAAAAAGTTTTTACATGGGATGTGTGCACCTATAAAACTGTAATGGAATATTTGAACTGCACTGCAGCAAATCACTCAGATTTCTGTCTTTTCAATCGGGTAGCATAGCTGAGTCTGAATCAGTTGCTGCTTAGAATCAAAATGTGCCTAGTATATAGCAAGTGCACCTGCTCTACCTCTGCAAATAAACATACAGGAGAGTAAACCTATAAATCAGAGGGGGGCAAAAAACAATGGGCCAAGTAACCTTTTCATAGGCATCTAAAAGGTTAACAAGCAGCCAATAAAGCCTGGGGCAAAGCCACGAGGAGGGGAAAAAAACATGCGTCGATCGTAGATACACTATGTATATACAACATACCTAAATAAGGTCTGTAAAACATCACCGCTGCCAATCAATCTCTCAGTCCCTCCCTTTCATAAACAAATTGTTCCAATCTTGTTTCACAACAATATTTCTGAGTAAAAATGTGCTATCATATCATTTGAGTTCATGCAGATGACAGTGTTTATTGTAGCGGTGGGACTCTACACCCCTGCCGCTGTCTCCACTTTACACCTGCATGGCTGACTGCTGTTGGGTGGGGGGGGCAGCATGGACAGTTGGGGTGTGTCTGAGAGACAGAGCCCATTGATTTCCATGCGGATGGATGAATAGATGAAATGCTTTTGCTTTTTCTCTTCAATTCCCCCAGCGTCTGGGAAGGCCAAGGCCAATCAAATAGCCACCAATTGTGTTGGTTTTTCCGTAAAATAGTGGGCCAAGTGGGAGCAGGTTTTATATTAATCAGAGAGACAAATGGGAGAGGGCATGTGGGAGGTGACTTGGGAGAGAAATTCTGTAGTTGTACAGAGCATGTGTTAGGAAAAGCCAGCAAAAATGAGGGAACAAAGAGGAGGAGCAAATGTTAAATATGTGCACAGCACAAGACAGACACAGTTTTCACTGAAAAGGACAACCTTCCCACGTAAAAGGCTGCCTGTACTGCTTGAAAGCTAAAAAAGATTAGTGAGTGAGAAAACTGAGAAAATACATATGCATTGATTTTTAACGATGAAACAGGGAAGGAAGGTGCAAGAAGAGAAAGTGGGAAATTACTTGAGGATGTGAGATGTGCAATTCGCCGCTGCGCTAGCCCGACATGATATGGTGATAAAATCAGATAGCTTTGTTTGTTACTTCAGCAGTAACATTTCTCCATCATTCAGCATGTATCTTCACATCTTACCAACATGTCAATCATCCTTCTCACGTCCCACCAGTACCAGGACTGTCCAGCAAGTGAAATCAATTATCTTACCAGTCCCCACCCCCATCCCAAGCTCTTGACCCTGATGCTTTTCAGCATTTACCATGAATATGAAATTCATGATGTAGATTACATTCCTGATTACAGAACTGCCGTCTTCCTTTTGCAATGTGAAGAGTAGGTAGATGTAATCGAGGCCCTGTGGCAAAGGGGTCCTTATTTAGTTTGTGAGTGAAGATAGCAACAGGGAAATGAAAAACTCTGTCTCATTTCCTGTCCGCTACAGCCGCTATGAGGTTTCAACGCACAAAATGTTCCTCTGGTGATACATATCGCTCAGCCCTTAGACTGCAACCACAAACCAAACACAAGATTGCTTTTTCCACTTTCTCTGTAGGCCACTGTGAAGGCCTGTGCAGAGGATTGGATTGTGAGGGGGGCCCATTATGCAAGGAACCATGTATTTTACAATATCCTTTTGTCCTCAGCACACTGGCCAGGCATGGGAGCCTTGTCCACCAGGGTCACACTGATAGCCATAACTCCAGACCAAATTAGTCTACAGGAAATATTGTAGTGTTTATTGCATTTTATATCCTGTCTGTAACAGATACAGGCTTCATAAATATTGTTAGGGCAAGATAGGCACCAGACGGTTATTAAAAATGAAAGCAGTGGTTGACCTCCAAATACACTATACATTTCCTCCCGTTGTGCCTTGCACTGCACCTGCATGGGGCCTCCCGGGGAAGAGACGGATGAGTGAACCTGGAGGAGCCTCAGCACCATGACAAAGATCCCCTGCTCCTCGTTTTGCCTCAGCAGAAATGAGCGTCGATTGTCCTGAGCCTGAAGAGACCCACCAGGGAGAGATGCCGCAGATTAAGGCTGACAAGCTAACCTCCACTTGTGAGAGAAAACATGCCATAAACATACAACACACTGTCACATTAGGACAAGTTCCCTGCGTGGAATGAGGCAATGTTGAATCCATGAATTTTAGGGCAGCCACACTGGGGGTTTTTTGTATTGAAGCAGGTTGCTGGTTGCCTCGGGTTACTGGGCAGGAACTGTCAACGTGCAGTCAAGTCATTTAATTTTTCTCTGAATGGCAGAACGAATGACTGAGATCCCTGGAATATAATTGAAAATCAATCGGAGAAATGCGGGGGTTTTGAAACAGCTTTCCAAGAATCCCCAGAAAAGCACATAAGCCTGTAATATTTTTGCCCACGAATACACACAATGAATGTGTAAAGCTACAATAAAGAGAATAATCACCAGCTGAAGCGTCCATTCTATGGAGCTATTTTTGTTTGGATCCGTATGAGATTTCTGGATAATGTGAATGAGCGCAAAGTCTTTGTACAAGCTATGGGTCTCTTTACAGTTTAAAGAGTGTGAGGAAGGCAGGATACAGTGAGCTAGAAGTTGTGCTGCGAGTCTAATTCAATTCTGTGATTGGAGCTGTCTACATCATTACCTCAGTGAATTACTTGCTCTCACCCTTTTCCTCTAACAGTCAATCTAGGTTTCTATATAGGTGTTATCTCACACTGGCACAATAGCACAGAGGATACTGGATACTGTGGGGATGTTACCCATAATATGAGCAGATTAAGTTCTCCAAACCGATGTGAATGACATCCAACTGAAAGCAGCAATATTCTTATTTTTTTTCTTTCTTGTTTGTTTGTTTCACTGTGTGGATGAAAATTCTTGGACTTAAGTTCCACTGCAACCTTCTGAATCTCATAACCTCCCCACAGCCCCTTATTATCTTAACAGTGAGTAGGTTGTCTGTGCATTAGAGCCTTTGGTCAGACGTGGATTACAAGGGCTTCATGCATACATACACACACACACATGTCTATCTTTGTGAAGACACTCACTGACATAATGCATTCCCTAGCCCCTTACCATAACCTTAATTTTGTGAGGACCATCCAAAATGTCTTTACTTTCCAAAAAATGCCCTCACTCTAAAATGTCTACAAGCACACAACACACCAAGTACATAAGGAGCAGGACAAACCTCTGATACTTACTACTTTGTCACTTAGCTTTTCAAATAGAAACAGTTCAACAAATTAATGTCAGGTGCACCTACGATATCACCTCATCAATACTGTTAGTTGTTGTGTTAACTATAACAAAACTGTTATTATATGTGTTAAACCTATATTTAAAAGTCCTAGTTATTCTCAGGACCACTTTGAATGCTGTTCTACATTGCTGGCTTCCAATGATTCATGAGTTGTATTTGTATTCTATTCACTGATGTTTAAATCCAATGGTAAACCAATTTTTGTAAATCTAAAAAAAGAAAAATCACTCACTGTTTTGTATGGATGTTTTGTTGGCCTGTTAACCATGCTAGCACCCTGGCTTTGAGGATGACAGTGCTGGTCTGTCAGGCCCGTCAGACTGAAATATCTCAACAAATACTGGATCGACCGCCATGAAATCTTGCATAGAGTCAGGTTGTCTATGGTGCACACAGGTGGAATCCTAATAACTTTAGTGGTCCCTGACTTTTGAACTAGCACCACCTGTGAACTATCTCAATATCTACAATATCTAAGAGGATTGGCAAAAAAAATTGGAGAGGGCATTCATGGTTTCCAGATAGTGAATCCCTAATGACGTGGGTGATCCTCTGACTTTTAATCTAGTACCAGCATGAGGCTGATATTTGTGGTTTGAGTGAAATGTCTTGACAACTATTAAATGCGCTGCATTATCACTTATTGCAAGGACATGTTTCCTTCAGGATGAATTATAATAACATTGGTGAACACTAAAAACAATCTGTAATTCATCCCTGTCAGCCACACTTTCTGTTTCGTGCTAATAAGCAACATTTAGCAGCAGGCATACTAAAATAATATACTGACCAAGATAAGATGGTAAACATGATATGCGTGAAACATCAGCTTGTTAGCTTTGCCATTTTAAGCATCTTAGTATGTGCAGTTAGGTTAAAGGACAACTGGACTGTTACCATGACCATTAACCAAAGTTCACTTGACCATCTATTGTTATTTGTGATAGGGTTGTAGATGTATTGTATTTGCTGCACATGAGTGTATTCTGAAAAATACACACATGCCTGGTTGCACAAGGTCAAAAAAAGGTTGTGTCACTTGTCATTGCAAGAGCTGTCATCAAATCTCCTTTGATCCATGTTAATGACCAAATCCTATGCTTCATATTAACAGGTCAAGTATATTTGACATAGTACAAGCTGCAATTAAATGAATCAAAAAGCTCATATCTCATTAAAATTCTTAAGACCAAATTCAAAACCAAGAAAGGTTTTATTTTTTAGCACCTAGTAAGTGCTAAGTAAAATCACTGCAGATGTTTTCTTGAACTTGAAATACCCTCCCTCTGTTGCTTTTCTACCATCTCCCTACTGTTCCCGTCCTCGTCAGGATTCAAGCAGGTAAAGCAGAGATGAGCAGCAGTACAAGCAAATTGAGTTTCCGGCAGCATGCATTGAAGTATACAGTGGCAGTCTGTTTGTCCCTGTAAATCCCACTGATCCACCACAAAATCCAGTCTCAACCACAGAGGGCTCTGTCTGGGGCCTCAGGCAAGCCCTGACAGGTGGTGCCGTCCAGAGCGTTGGCAAGGTGACTGTCTGCCACAAAGGGACAGTGGAGGTAACTCCTAAAATATTGCTCTAGACAACTACAGTCTGCATACTGAACCGTTTTGCTCTGTCTGTGCTTCGCTTTCCCTCTGTATTCTTCTTTTTTGTGTGTTTTTATAGCCGTGTCATTACATTCCAACAATAAACCAGAGCTGCCTGTTCCAAAAGATATGAATGTGTTTTTCAGGTGGAGCTAGTGGGGAGGAAATCAAATTGCACAAACCTCCCATGTTCACGTACGTAAAAACAAGAGTAAAAGGATGGATCCGCAAATCACAGTCCATTTATTGCTTTGCATTACATGACAAGCCGGAAAGGTGCATTATGACAATACTGCAAAGCTCACTTACACCAGTAGGGCTTTTCCTCTATCTTCGGGCTATGAAATGTACTTACTATTGCAGCTATTTTAGACCAATTGCTCGGCTGTCTTCCTCCGTTTGTCTAACAAGTGAAAGCAAAGCCGAAGGTCCGCCTTAACAGACTCATGCATGGAGTGCAGAGCTGCCTCTTCTCTCCCTCAGTCCTTACTGCTGGGAATGTGCATGCTCACACATGTATAGCAGGTGTGTACGTGTGTCCAGGCCATGTGCCTGGATGTGTGCGTGTGTTCAGTGTTGCAAAAATTTGGTGGTCTGTGTGCAGCCACCACAATAACTCATTAGTGCAGTGGGACTAGGGGATGAGGCGCAGTGCCTCAGATGTGGTAACAGTGACACCCACAGGAGGAGAAATATATTGACCTTGCCGCTCGAGGGAAACAAATTCCCACTACCCTCACTGATTACACCCTGGGTGCAAGCAGTTCACGGAGGCATATTGGGCAAGGGCAAAATAATAGAATATTAATGGCACAATTTTTTCATCCTTATCTTAAATAGGCCAGGGGAAAACTTTCTTAGCAAGTGTATCACAAATTTTGTTTTGCAAAGTTTGCACATTCCACAGTGCCTTACAGTACGGTACAGTACAGCACAGTCAATCTCTCCACGCACAAAGCAAATCTGTTCTTTTCTTTTGGCATCAGCGAGAGAACAATCCCAAAGGATGATTCTTGTGATCTGTGCCAACATTTTACGATCTGACACATAATCTTTGGAACTATTAAATGATCATCAGCTATAAAATATTTTTGGCTTGTGGGGGAACAAGTGGGAAGGTAGTATATAACAACTACTTGTATTAGAAGTATTTTTTTAGGCTACATTATACTTGAATTAATGCACTAGAGTAAAAAGTACATTATACAAGAGCTACAGACACTATTTACTTTGCATATTAAAATTAAAAAATAATATAATGAATACGATATACATAATGTACATTTATAATAAACATGTAACATATGCATTACTTAAAAGGACTCCACCCACTGTCAAATATTTAAGTTAGGCTCCACCTTAAACAGCCACATTGCTTAAATACCTCTTGCACATTAATACAGCAACATGTAATGTAATAACACTTAGCTGCGTCAGTTTGCTGCATAATGAATACTTTTGATAAATAATAATACATCAGTACATGATCTGAGATAGGATTAGGCATATAACAACACAGAGAAGATAAAGTTACTTGAATAATCTGTCACTGTTTCCATCTGCCCGTGAAACAGACACATTGTTCTGCCCAGGCCAGAAATAACACCAGTCACTTAACTTACAGTTGCCTTTTCCCTCTGGCCTCATCATACACATTTAGGCTCTACATGCCTTCAAAGATACCACTTTCTTACTTATTACAATGAGCCTCATCAATTACCCATCTGCTGAAGCTAAAAGTTCATTTGTTGTGAATGTCCTGTGAATGCCAAACGTTGCCTGCACAATTTCAGCTGTGTGTTCTCCAGCTGCTGTCTGCTTGGCAGTACATCGGGCTTAACTGGCTAAATGACCATGTTGTTTGTTGATCAGGCACAGTGTTTCTCAGTGGTAGGATATTTAGCTGCTGTGCTATTTAGAAATACATTCCAGCAGCTCTAGCCCATCATGGAAGCAGTGCTCATTATATTCAAACCTTGTTATATTGCCAAAAAATCTTACAGCTGTAAAGCAACGAGACAATCTTCTTTTGGCTTTAATTAGTACTGGCCTTTATTAATCAAGTATGGCTTTTAATTTTGATTATATGACGTTTGTTGCATTCTATTAGCTTTCTAATGGGTGGGTGTGTGAATGGGGCACGTTTATCTGTCTATAATCCAGAGTGCTACACTAGGAACAGCTGTGCCATATGGAGGCCCTATGTCTCTCTTATGTTTTACTCTCTCTCAGCCTTATCACCTGGGTGTTACTGTTGGTGCCCCACAAACAGTGCACCTGCAAACAGTAGTGGGGGCAGGCTTGGGGCTTGGGGGTGCCCCTTTTATCTCAATCCTCATCTCTCCTGTTGGGGAAGCACAAACTGAAAGGCTGTGGTCATGGCCCATACTTCTCTGCCACCACAGGCAGCGGCAACACCTGGGGGGAGAATGAGCCTGAGCTTTAGTGCCGCAGGACCCCTGCAGCACTAAAGCTCATTTATCCATGTAGAATCACTTTCTCACCCATACAAACAAAAGCAGAGGCCCACTAATGGATGTCAATATAACGCTGGGCTTAATCAAAAGATAAACTCTCATTAATTTAAAAGAACATCAGTGGCATCTCTCTAAATAAAATGTCCTGCTTTAGATCAAAACAAAGGTTCAGTGGGATTATGAATTTCTGCCTCTCTGAAAGTTTAACATGAAAGGGTCCTGTCCTTTTGGTCTTGCTTCTCTTTGCCATTCACCAATTAAATATGAGGCGACAGGGGCTGACATGAAATATGCAGTGCTTCAGTCTGGGTACACAAATGTGAACACATTCCTCTTAATGTTTTAAAGTAAACCAACACTGGTGGTGGAAAATGTGTTCCGATTTTCTGCAGCATCAACTCATGCCAAATCCTTTCATGCACGCTTAGTTTCTCTTTCGAGCAAAAACTATTCCTTTTGTTTTCCTTCATTCTCCGCTCAACAACACACACACACACACACTCATACACAAAAGTACATTACAGGCAAACACACTGCCAGGTATATAAGAGGATGCCATCAGAGGTTGATGCATAAAATTCACAGCACAGAACACAGAGCCCCTGCAACATATAGCAAGCCAAGGGGACAAACCTTGCATCCTAGCATCCCAAATAATAGGGTACTAAAAAAAGTCACATCATTAATGAGGGGCAAACACATAAATCTAACCCACATTAAATTATCTTACACATGCTATTTGCCTTCACCTCCCAGGTCTCCAGCCTCTGTAAGCCATTTGTTTTCAACAGAGAAGCAGAGACACAGACTGTAGCGACATGAAGCTAATTACAGTGCTGCATGTTCACCCAGTGGGCTACAAATACTGAAAAGCTGACAATTGTACCCAGCTAACACTTCCCTCCTAACCACATACACACAACAAACACTCCCTCTCTCACACACACACAAGCGCATTATAGTTGTTTAAAGGATTGTTTTTCCCACATTTCTAATGGATCTAATCCCCACTGAGATTGACAGACACAACAGTTTCAAAAATGTAGCAAGAAATTGTCTGCATTGCACATGGAATGATTTCTTATGTGTCTGCCATGTTACTTAAATTCTTGATTTGAATCTTCAAAGAAATGTAGTTCAAGAACTTTGGTCTTACAGACGCAACATGTTTGCACGAGACAATTACAATGGTGTTTCAAGCCTCATTTGATTTTCTCTGCCATTAACTCCCCACTGGCATGCTGTTCCCAGTACTGCTATACTGTAAAGTTGTATGCCTTTCAAAAAAAAATTCTGGAAGGAAAAAAACTCTACAGGACTAATGACCTTGCTGTCTGCTTGCGAGCTTGTTGCAAACCATTCCTCTTTTGCGAAGTAGAGTTTAGGTTTCTAAAAACACCACAAATTTGCTCATCAAAGTTCACAATGGACAAGAAAAAAAAAGAATTACACACAAAATAAAACATACATTTACGGAATTACATTAATGTGCATATCACAATAAAACAGAGCTTCTGGCAAAATGTGGCGTCTTTCACCATTCTAATGCTAATTCTTTTTCTTTTCAAACTTAGCCAGGACAATAAAACCAGGCATTGTTCTATTTCACATCTATTTTCTTATCATAAGCTTTTGTGGTCTACTGGTTTCATTACTGTGGTTAGTTACATGCAGTCATGTCACATGTCACATTTTTTTTCTGTCCTTGGGTCTCTGACAGCGAGGGGCAGTTACAGCTGTGTCAGGTGGCAGAAGCAGGTGAGTCAATGCATCATCATCATCCTCACCTTCCTGGTAGGACATACGAACCAACAAGAACATAAAAGAAGGACAAATAGAGGATAAGTCATCCTGAGTTCTTCCTTTAATTTCTTATTTGGCAGGGCACATAAAAGCCTTATGGCTACATAATGTTTGCGCATATAAATACTTTCACCTCATGTCGCTCAAGATACAACAATAATGAATGCTGCCACTAGAGGACACTTAATTGCATTCGGACAGGGGCATGGCGAGATGTGGAAAGACAAAACCATTATGGCCTTTTCGAGCTTTCCAGGCTCAGAATGACACCTTCTCTTTACCTGCATGGCAAATCTGTTGTATTTCTCAGGATTGAAGTACAGCATTTCATTGCAAATGATTATCTCATTGACTTTGTTTTGTGTGATCATCAAACGCAATTCAGGAGTGTGACAATCAAATTAGTGGAAATGAGAGCTGACTCGCTGTTCAATTAAAATCAGGCTCCAGTTGTTTCTGAAAAGGTTGCTTGTCAGTGTAATTGAATTGTATCACCAGGAAATCATGCATGGGATTGATAATTTTGCAAAGTAATTATTTCACCCTCTCACATGCCCAACCGGTGGACATTTCAAGTGGGACATTTTTTTAACCTCGGGAATGGAAAGTGGCAGAGAGTGCGAGCAGGGCCTGCCAAACACAACACTTGTGTTTGACACATTCTGTCTCAGCTCTGCTCAGAGACCAAGCAAACAGCTCCGTCTCACCATGAGAAAGCACAGACTTCAGTCAGTATTGCTGCCCTGAGAGAGAATCCCATCAAAATGAAAGGCCTTATTAGTTGTGTCAAATACTGATATTCACCATGGCAAAGTGCATAGAATACAGAATGCATTACAGGAGCATACAGCAGGCCATATCAACAGCTCGAGGAAAAGGGCCCCAGACAATAACATGAGGGATGGTGTGATGGCAAGCATATGAAAGGCATCACAGATGACATGTAATCTGTATTAAAAGACCTGGGCTGGCTGTAATCACCTCTCTGTCACTGTGCTAATGGAATCCAAAGGCAGATAACGGACAAAAAAGAGCAAGGAGGGTCAAAAACTGTGCAACACACAAAAGAGCTAAAAATGACAAACAAACAAAAACTCAGAATAATAGCGGGCAGACAAAAACATCACGGCAATTGCGACTGCCCAGACAGAGCAGGCTGAAAGGAGAGCAGAAGGCATCTGTCAAAGACAGGGTTGGGTATACGATTATGTACTCCCCTGCGTTCATAAAAGGGAATTTCAATCAATTTGAAGGCACCAACACTATTAAATATTGACACTCTCCTCCTCCTGCTTGCCTGCTAACTCTTCCTCCTCCTTGGTTTGGCGATCACAGACATGATGTTGATCATAATTAAACAGTCAGCCCCCTCTTTCTCTTTTTGACTCATCTGTGCCATTAAGAAGGCAGCCAAGAACTTTACTCTCCACAAGTTAAATGCCGCTGCTAATGGAGGAGATCACCAGTACCTCACAAGCACAGCTATACAACTCTCCATGATTATAAAATTAGCATTAGTAAAAGCTTGATGAAAACCTTAATAGTGATGCAGATGAAACAACCTGAAAAAGGCACCTGCAAGAAAAATAGGGTGCTCTTGCTCTTATGTGCAAGTATTTCCTTTTCAGTCAGGGGCTGTGGTCTTCATTTTAAGAGGCACTTGAGCTGCATAACATCTGACCATAATCAGCCTGACATATTAAACCTAAGCAGTCATATTAATGAGGTTATTAAATAAGATAATTAATCAAATATGCTGTAGAAAGCACAGCACAGACTACAGGCATTTAAAGCAGGTGTAAAACATAGCCTTTAGCAGTCCATAGAATCAGTAACAGACATCAGTGGTGCCTCAACAATTTTTGGATAACTTATGTGGAGCAATGTGTTTGAGTTTCTTTTTTTTGACAAGTAATGTCAAAGGGTATCAATACTGATTAACTGCCACTTAATCTATCAGTTTAAAGATTCAGCAATGTGCCACATAAAGAAGGCGAGCTGAACCACTAACCACAATTCCACATCAGCATCGCTCACAAGTAAATGATATTAGAGGATTTCTTTCCAAGGCATTCTGCCTTATTCGCTGTGACAGGCTGAGGAGATTACTGAGGATGTGTACTGCTTCTGTGAGGGGACCCAGGAAACACAGCAGTGCATCTTCCATCTAAATTTTCCCCAGAAAGCACTGGAGGAGATTAATCAGGAAAAGGACATTCGGGTTGCTGTGTTTAGATTGATGGATGGATGGATGCATGGGTGGACTGTGTCATGATAAGCTCAGAGAATATGCACCCTTTCACCTTGAAGTATGAAGCGTATTGTTAGCCTCCCTTGTCAGTCCTCCTGATGGGTTGTCGACTTTAAAAATGGCTTCTGAGGTGCCGTGTCCACAGAGCCACCAGACAGAATCAGAGATGAGCACAGATAATCTTAAAAATCTTACATCTTTCCATAGTGTATTGTGTGTGTGTGTGATTTATCTGCACTTGCAGACATGACAATCCGCTCTTGACATGTTTTAGTCAAACAGGTATCTGAACTACATGCTTGACACCCACAAATGCAGATGGAAGGTGGGAAAATGACAGCAGGGGAGGAATTTGGAAGAATTAATAGTGTCAGGGAGGAGGGAAGAGTGTCACACTGAGCAAACTCTAACATGCAAGACTATGTGTCAGGGTCCCCCTCACTCAGCGCTAGTTGTCATCCACCATGGTGATATTAAATGGAATATCAGCAGCTTATTTTTCTCTTTATGTAGCACCATGTACTCACACACCCCCACCTGTCAGCTCAGGACATTGCTGGGCTGATATATAGGCAGGCCCTTGCATGTTATACTGCGATATTAACTATGTCCTTTATTTTAAATTGACGTTTCATTGTCAAAAGGCTGCATGTTTTGCTTCAATGAATTCTGAATTATTTTGCCAAAATGTAGGTGAGATAAGTGAGCTTTGAGTTACTAAAATAAAACATTAGAAGATCTCTTCAGATGCTGCACAAGGGCTGATTCATCCTGGTGCCAAATGCTGATCAGAGTCATTGATTGTGTGGTTGAGGCAATTACAGGCTGCTCAGTGTCAAAGACACACAGCCACTTTCTGGAACGCCTGTATTCACTGATTTTACGCTTACAGCAGCATATTCATAATTACACATGCTAATCAAGGTGGGAGTTCACAGTAAGCCATTCCATTATGTCAGCATGTCTGAGAGGCAACTGAGAGTCGACAGCCAAATCACTCCTGTATCAGTAAGCAGACATTACAGCAACAGCCCTCACCACTCCACATCTTTGCCTGCTGTTAAAACACTCAAACATCAAACCACTAACATGCTGTTGACTGAAGAGGTCTACGATACACCGAACATGTAAGAGCTAAACACTTTCACCTGCCCTCACAGTGAATAGTGCCAGGCTGAGTCACTGATCAAGGTTGGAGCCTTGTTCTGGAAGATCTAACGAGAATGAAAAACAGATTGAGGTGTTCCTTCACTGCTAATAGAAGGACAGCTATGCAATCTGCATGTTGATTTTACATAAAAATGATATTGCAGACTACTTAGCGGAACTTGACTTCCTTAATTACAAACATAATGTGCATTTAATACTATATCCTGCTCAATTAAATGACACACAAATGCTTTTGAAAGGCTCACTAGGGAACTGTTGCATATACTTTCATGGATTAAGAAATACTGAGAAGAACTACTATCAAGTTTTCCACTCCTTTCTGTACAAATTGTTAAAACTCAGTGAATGTAATGTGCTGTCAGAGCCTCGATTAAAGGAACCATTCTCCGTGAAATAACTCTGTGGCCGTCTCAAAGGCTCATATCAATACAGCATGGCGAAATTCTACCTCTCTAATTCCAGCATAATCAGAATAAAATGAGGATAAATTGATATTAATGAAGATCCATACGCACATTTAAACAACCTTATTTTCAAACAAGAATCTCATTACTACGCTTTCAATTCTGACAAGGTGGAGGAAAAAGTTTGGAGAGGAGACAGGACATTTCTCAAGGGTAGACTATTATACGGGTTAAAAAACTTCCCTCAGTGACTATAATCAAACTTTTGAGTGACAAAGCCATAACAAGACGACAAGTCTACAGCCACGCCAGCAGCTCCGTAAGCCTGTACTTAGGCACAGCTGTGCTTTGAGCTAAATTCTAACATCAGTATGTTTGTAGTGACAACGCTGACATGCTAATGTTTAGTAGGTGTAATGTCGACCACTGACACAGAATAATCACAAATCATGTTGCCATTACCGGTAAATACAAAGTAAAAGAACAGTTTAGGCTGATCTCTTTTGGTCTTCAGCAAGAATTTAACCCTTCTGCTACCTTGTGCTGGAGGGAGAGGGAGTGGGAAAGGGCGAGGGGTCCTGGGAACCCCTGGAGGTAGCAGAAGGGTTAAGAAAATATGGGACAATGTAGCTACTAAATGCTCACAATGTACACCAGATAACTGCTAAATTTATGTGCATTTGATGCTGAGTATTAGTGGAAAAACATGAACAATGGGTTCATCAATTCCCCCCATTTTTATTATCAGGTAAGGTATACTATATACTATACTATACTATAATAAGCACACCTGACCTCAAGGCATTTTACACAGTGAGGTTAAGACCTCGCAATTATCAAAGGGTTTTTTTAAAATAAAAACATCTGCACACTGCTGCAAACAATGTTGATGAGCAAGTGATATTATACCCATATATAAGACTTCGTACAAAATCAGGACCTCCAGCATTGTGGTATTCATTCCCACAGCTGCTACCTGTCTAATCATCAGTGCCATCATTCATTACAATACGACACTCAGTAAAAGACAGCTGTATGAGAGGATATCTTTAATCTTACTCTCATCACAAAGTGTACCGTGTCCAGCAGGCCATAAAATTTAATCGTGAAGATCAAGCGGCATTACTGACTGTAGCTGTTACATCCAGTGTCCGATGTGTCTGGACAGTCGAGAGCCTCTCGTGCTGAACTATTTTTTTTATGTTGTGCTCCCTCAACTGGCTTTTAATCTTAAAAATAATCAACAGTGTGATTAATTGGAAACCAAATATGGGATCCTATCTGCGGCCATCAGTTTCACTGTGCAGTTTACTGATGTATGGTATCGATTGCAACAGGGAGCCCTCTAATCAGAATCATGGTAAAATCAATAGCTGGCATTGCCTTAAGTCCTATTCATGCTTCAGTGTACACATCTGAGGCAAACTCCTCCCAGTGCTGAAACAGTCCGTCCATTTGCCTAAAGAAAATCGAGGCTCAGTGCAATAGGGAGGACTACGGAGATAAACTGGAGGAGACAGACAAAGGAAAGGGAGGAAAGCTCTGAGACAGGTGATGAGAAAGAGATGAGGGATTGTGTTTTTCAGCGAGGGGCTTTGGTGTGACTGAAAACTAGTATGTAGGTTTTCTTACTCAAGGATTCAATCCATCAAGCTTCAAGGAAACAGCGGAGGATCAACAAGCTACTGACCTCACCCTGATCAACAGGCAAGATTCAAGCACCGAGTTGTCCCGCTGTTCTCACATCGCTGTTCCTCCTCTATGTCTTGATCCCTTCATCTCCCACAGGAAAGTTAAGTTACAGGGCCAGTCGTACATCTACTCACAACATTTCTTTTTGGCAGAAGGAAAGGGATGGACAGGGTGAGGGCAAATCTAAACTTATCAGCTTAAAACATGCCTCTTCAGCATATAACAGCTACGACCCATGAACTGTGACACTGTCCTTAAGACAGCTAACTCAAGTAGGCCTGGAAAAGCGCAGAGGACCTGCAGAAAGACTCCACCAGCATCTGGTCTGGTGCCAGGATATCCAAGGCAGTCTATGCACCTGGCACCTTGCCACATACAAAGGCAACCAACCCTTGCTGCTCACCTGCACAGAGAGGGGAGAATCACATTTTAGTGGAGCAGGGACTCCAAGAACAATAGAACCAAGGTGAAAGAAGAAGCAGAATTTCAAGCAAATGAACATTTGAAAGGGTCACTGTGGATTCAACAACTAAATTCCATTATATTCTAGTCATTTGCCTTGCCACATATGTTTTGTTAGGTGTTCTACTAAGATTGGCAAAGCTTTTTCTTATAGGATGAAGTTTGTTTGTGTGCTTCAGTAACTATCAGTAGTTTCAAAATAGAGGACCCTAAATACAGATGGGGGCCAGGTAGGGAGATGCAGGGAGCTATTTAATCAAAAAGCAACATTGTGCAAATAACAAACTAAAAGCAGGTGCAAAAGGTAAAGAAAACCATACTAAACTCAACGAACAAAGTTAATCCAGAAGCAGCAAAAGGAACTCAGGTAACACCAGGGAAAACATGAAGGAGTAAGTCATCAAGCAAAAACGATGAACTGACAAAGACAAATGCAGAGACCAAGACTTATATACACAAGGGAGGCAGGGATAATGAGGCACAGGTGGAACACATTAGGGCAGGGCAGATGATCACAAAGACAGGAAGTAAAACTGAAAGAAATACACAAGAAAAAATACACTATACAACAAAATAAAAGAGGAAATCACCCAGAATCTAAAAAGGTGTAACCAAAGAGTCTCTCTGGAGGCAGGCTGTGACAGTGCAAGCGCAAGTTTAAGGCACAGGACTGTGTACTGTCTCCCACAAAATGTCCCAGTTGTATCCCACACATTGTACCCACACACACACAGTAGCATTCACTGATGAGTCAACCTGAAAAAAGCTGCCTGCTGTGACTTGAAATGAAAGTGAACATAAACATCAAGGGTAAAGACCAAAAGAAAATCTAAACAATGAGCTGGAAGACACTAATATAAGTAATTAAGTATTTTTTCTGAGTATCACTGCAAAAATAATGTAAGAAAAATATTGTAAGAAAAAAACAAATCAATGGTTCTTTGAGTTGACAGTGTATGTAGATACAGTAGATACACTCAATAAATATTGTTTTCGTTATGTTTACAAATAGCATAAACGTCCTACAAATAAATTTGCTATAACATATTCATTTACAGAGAACATGGATGCGATTCAGATGAGTGTGAAAGTGTGCGTTGTGAAAACAATCATTCTTGATGAAAAAACTGACCTGTGGTAGAACAGGTCACTTATCACAAGATTAAAAGCACAGTACCACAGCAGTATTAAATTTTAAGAGGGGCAGAAGTAACCCAACGGCACTCTGTACCAATCACCACAAAGGGAGCAATTACCGTAACATTAAATAGTGATAAACACTGCTGCACAGTGATCATCACAACATTAGAGCTGTCACTGCGTCATCCATCAGAACCACGCTTCAGGGTAGCAACAGTCAGGTAATGATACATTACAAGGGACAGAAACAGGTGCTATGGTAGATTCTAATTACTTTGTTCTATCAATTATGTACAAATCCTTGCATGGCCTAGGGTCTACCACACACGCTGCTGTGCCTCCCACTCCCTCTCAGCACCATCCCAGCTCCGGCGACATAACAGGCAGTACACTTCATCAGTGCTTTGGGTGGATGCCTTGAGGTTATTTGGTGTATTTTCCAAGGCTGAATTCATATGGATAGAACAAAAAAGAGAGATCCATTCTGCATATCCCTCCAACATCTGAATGCATATCATCCCCTGTAACAGGAGTAGATTCTTTTCTCTTCCACTCGGCCCTATAAGTATCAGTTTCGAAACACAGGTGCTCAGCTGTTTTGTGTTTTCGAGCTGTAACGGTCTTACAGGCACTTGTGGTCTCTGCCTTTTGTTTTGCACACTCCTCAAGTTTTCTCTCAGCCGCTCAGTACACACAGAAAAACAACATTATGCTAATGAGAGGGTAGACATCTGCTTGCAGCTGAGTTTTTCTCAAGGTGTTTAGGCATATGTGCGTGTTGCTCATATAGGGGATAAGCTTTTTTTTTTACCTACAGTAGGTCAACTCTTTAAAACAGAGGCATATACACACAGGAATGTCAGACTGAACCAGCTGCTGCAATGTATTCATCATTGTTGAGGAATGATGTTTTGTTTCTCCTTTCTTTTACCCTCCCCTTGTGGAAAGCATCATAGTATGATAATGCATTAGGCTCAGTGTACTGTGGGAATTAATGACTCATACTCCCAGTACAGCATGTCATTCAGCAGTGAAGCAGAATGTCAAAAGACTCCCAGAAAGAGAAGCGTTGACTCTTAAGCTCACGGTTTAGGAGGTATTGCCTTGATGTGTCCAGTGAGGCTCTGGATCTATGTGTGTATGGATAAAGCAGGCTGCAACTAATGGGTGATATTTCAGAAAGCTGTAAGGATAGTCTGACAGTATTTAAAGGATCACATCATTCTGATGTAAAAAAAAAAAAAAAAAAAGTAAAACCATGAGAGGAAAAAAAGGCAAAAACGTGAAGGCAAAGCACCAGAGGAAGGGGGGGGGTGCACAAAGACAAAAATGAAGCTTTCAATTCAAGCTAAGAGAAGCAAAGTTGAAAATGTGAATCTAGGCTGTGGAATAGTAAGTACTGTACACTTACACAACACAGGCATACTTTCAGCAATGCACATTCACATTTGAATGGAGCGGTGCTTGAATAATAATTATATTTGCCATATAAGTTGTTGATTGATTTATTTTTCTGAATGCCAATGCACGATCAGTATATACATATACACTACCTCATAATTACCAAAGAAAAGAAAACAAGTTTGATTCCCGCTGTCATCAGCTTTAAAAATACTGTGAATACTGTGAAAATATAGACATGAACTTCATTATTTCAAAAATTCAGTTTGGAATGTGTTGGAATTCTCTACTTCCATCCTCCCAATGACAAACTTGCATCAGAGGTGTGTCTTGCTATGGTAATAAAAAGAAAACATATATTAGTTGTTTTTTTCTGCTGATGGCGTATGAAACTAAAAATCAACTGTCATCATTTCCTCCACAATGTGGGCCATGTTTCCCACCTTGGCTGTTATCTGGCCTGTTATGAATTTCAGTTTTAATTATTTATTTTTCTACCATGTCACTTGATTGAAGTCACTTTTGGATGTGTATAACAAACAAATTCAAAAAGACTTGATCTGACATTTAAACTAGTTCCTGACTACTGGAGAGAGGAAAAAAACACCTTAAATTTCTTCAGTTATTATATACATTAGGTTTGCTCAACAGAGAAGCATCTCTCAATAGCCAGTTATATTTTCTTTGCTGTAGCTTCAGTGAGATCCAGTGTTATCATTGAAGTGACTCACTAAACGCATTCAAGCAGCACACCTGCCAGAGAGCAGCAGTCACAGACTGTTAACCTCAGGATCTGGAAGTGTATGCGAGTCAACGAAGCTTCACAAACTCTGTCACTGTCTACTGTTTTTTTAAAAGTTTGGCTACATGAAGAGACCTTTAGCGTCATCTTCACGGTCTTAAAATTTTACACTAAAGTGAGCTCAGGCACTGAATCTGGACCAGGCTTTAAGGTAAGCCAATTAAAGGTTATGATTATAAAATGAGGGAAGAATTAGCAGCTCTCTGGCTTTAAATCGGTATTGTGCTGTTATTACTCTAAGTTCACTTGTAAAATCAATGTAACCATCCTGCTGAATGGAAACTGTAGGCAGATTTTACTGAAGTGTCTCAAATTGACCACAGCAGACATAGCACTGCTGAAGCTAATTAAAACACAGAACTGAAACTGTTAGTTGAAGTAATGATAGAAGGAGAGATACTTCAGTCAGACTCAGAGCAAAAAGTTGAAAACTGCAGGTTATTTAGAAAATTTGTTCAAAAATTTTGTTTTGATTCACCCTCCTTTCAAAGGTACTGATACCTAATGTACAAAGTGCATGATGTGCCACTGTCCAATTATATCATAATGGTGCTGACACTGGTTTGTCAGAAAATGTAGCCCATTTTCCAGGAAAACTGTGATGAGTACTGCCACCATTTGTTTCCCCAAAGTTTGAGTGTGTTTGTTCCTGTCTCATGATGCCGATTAAAGGTCTGATTGAATGATAGCAAGTTTTAAATAGTTGGAGGGTGGGGTGGGGGTGGGGGTGGGGGGGGTCATATCTTGGTGTTTCTGTTTGATATTCGAAATAGAAAAAAATACTGCACTACTTTGTCTCGTCAAACACAGAGAAGGGTAGGAGCGTGGTTGTGCTCTTCATCCCTAATATGATACATCTTGTTATAATGAGAAAGAAAATTCCATTTTACATTCTAAACATTTTCTTTTTAAATTTCACTTACTGCTGGCCTCTGTCACTGAGATGTAGCTTTATAGCAGCAAAATTAACTATTCCACACTATTATTATGGGTAGAAGTAGAGGTGGTTGTTTGTTACTTGTATATATTTCAAGAAATTACTTCATTATCTTATCTTATGATATACTATTAGTCTAAATTTTGGTAGATATCTTAAAGTAATAGTGGCTTATGAAGAGGCTAAACTACTTTTTGCCTGTACTTTCAGTTTGAGGTCAACAGTTCATACTATGATTATATGGATTATGGTCTTCCACGTGTTGCTGCAATAAACAGGAAGCAAAAAATTTAAAACCCCTGACTGAAAACAAGCACCAGCTGAGTGACACATTGTGTTTGTGTTTTTTGTGTTCCCTGTTTTGACGCAGGCACCTGCTGAAAAATGACCCTGCAACCATTAACTCCAGTGAACTGTGCAGGCCTCTTGCAGCCTGGCTGCTCTCTGCTACAGCTGGATGGTGAAGTACTCCTCTTTGGGCAGAAAGGCTGGCCCAAGCGCTCATGTCCAACAGGAGTATTCGGCTTTCGGTTTAAACAGGGTGAGATGAAATTGAGGGCCATATCTTTCTCCAACGACTCCAGCTACCTTCCTCCATTACGCTGTCCTGCCATTTGCCGCCTCGACCCCTACGATGGGCTTCCAGAGAGTTATCTCATCCATGGTGGCCGTACCCCAAATAATGAGATCTCAGCAAGCTTGTACCTGCTGACCATGGATAGTCGCGGCTGCAATCGTAAACTGACCCTGTGCTGCAAGGAGAAAGAACTGGCAGGAGAAGTGCCAGGGGCCCGATACGGCCACACAATGAGCATGGTTCAAAGCCATGGGAAGAAGGCTTGTGTATTATTTGGCGGTAGATCCTACATGCCTTCAGGAGAGCGGACCACAGAGAGCTGGAACAGTGTCGTCGACTGTCCTCCCCAGGTGTTCCTGTTTGACCTGGACTTCGGGTGCTCCTCTGCTCACACATTACCTGAGCTCAGCAATGGACAGTCCTTCCATTTGGCCCTTGCAAGAGAAGACTGTGTTTACTTCATTGGAGGACACTCGCTGTCCTCCGACTCCCGCCCCCCTCAACTCTTTCGCTTGCGTGTCAAGCTTCTGCAGGGCAGCCCCTTGCTATCCTGTGAGACCCTAGACAATGGCATATCCATCTCTAGTGCCATAATCACCCGTACAGGTCCCAATCACAAATACATTATCTTAGGTGGATATCAGTCAGATTCTCAGAAGAGGTTGGAGTGCAGCACCGTGATTCTGGATGAGAAAGGCATCCACTTTGAGACTTTGGAACCTCCTAACTGGACCCCAGACATCATCCATAGTCGCACTTGGTTTGGGGGCAGTGCTGGGGAGGGAAAAGTCCTGTTTGCTGTACCTACTGAGGGAAGGTCATCCCAACCAGATGTTCATTACTTCTACCTGATGAGCTTCCAGAAAGAGGGAGAAGGTGGAGAGGAAGGAGGAACCCAGGGCTGCAGCCAGGAGTCAACAGATTACAGTGACTCCACTCCTCTTGAGGACTCTGAGGAGCTCTACTTTGGTCGTGAGCCACATGAGCTGGAGGACAGCAGTGATGGAGAAGGGGACACTTACAATGAAGAGGATGAGGAGGATGAATCACAGACAGGCTACTGGATCAAGTGTTGCCTGGGCTGTCAGGTGGACCCCAACACATGGGAGCCATACTACTCCACTGAGCTTCAGCGGCCAGCCATGATCTTCTGCTCCAGAGGAGAGGGAGGACACTGGGTCCACGCCCAGTGCATGGAGCTGTCTGAGACTCTGCTGCTCAGACTCTCTCAGGGCAGCAAAAAGTACTACTGCCAGGACCATGGAGGCCTGCCCTTCCAGGAGATGACCCCACCTCGACATGCCATGCCCCTGAAGCACACCCCCATGAAAGTTAAGGACAGGAAAACTCCTGCAAAGATCAAGATGTCCCCTGCCAAAAAAAGCTTTTTCAGAAGACTTTTTGACTGACTCGCTGTCTGACTCCTTGATAAGAAAGCTTTGTATATTTAAGGAGTTTTCTTGATATTAAGAGAATGAATGGTTGATGAAAACATTTAATATCTTGATATATCTCTAAATATGGTCATTCTAATATTTTACATTGAATAAAAATCATAGATTTTAGCAAGTCTGTTTGTAGCTTGCATTTTCATCAGCTGTGTAACAGTTCATTGTTATTTTGTACCGCATCAACAACCACAGGTTTTACTTCTGAATGCTTTCCTCCAAGGCCAAAAGCTGTATTCTTTTTACAATTATACTGATTATTTATGAATGGATGACGTGCTAAATAAACTTAGAAAAGACAATGGACAGCTTCAAATTCTATCTCTTCATACCATGTATTTTAAAAGAGTGAGCCAAATGCACCTCAGTTGTTTTTACAATTAAATGGACTATAATTGACAACAATACTAATTTACAGATGTGTCGGCAGTTAATGAATAATAATTAATTTAAAAATTAATGTAATGAAAACAAATCATTCGAATGCTAACTAAAATTAAAAATCCAAATATTAAAGACGTCTCTTAGTCTTTGTATGATAACATTTTACGTCGTCCGGCTCTAGTGACAATGAGCTGTATAACTGCTCATTGTTGTTTTTTTATTCAAGGACCACAGTGAAAGTAAGCAGTCACTAGTAGTGTCTGAAGAACTGATTCTGAAACAGTACTAGCCCTACTAATTCTGTGCTATTAATACAAATTTAAATTCAATACAAACATAAATTGTTCAATTAAAACAAACCAGAAGATTAAGTCAGATTCTGTCTTTATTTGTTCTTTAGTGAAGACAGCGTGAGAATAAATAAATAAGTAGTAAATGATTAAAAAAAACTCCCTGTATAAAGTTAATTAATGGAAAGGATTACAGCAGAAATATGTGAATACCATATTGTATTTAAAAACACACATGGAACTGTAGTGGCATGTCAGTGTAATTCTACACAAGTAGACAAAACAAAATCTGTGGGAAGGTGTGGGACCCAAAATGCAGACAGCAGCAGACACGGAAGTGAAATGGAGTCCTTTAATATTCCAAAGATTCAAACAAAACTAGATTAAGCCCACAATTGCCAGCAAAGAAATTCCATAAAACACAAAAATGCAAGCAAAATCAAAACTAAACGTGGGGGCACAGGAAGAAAATGTACATAAATCTCAGGCAGGCGAAAACAGGAGGCAAACCCAGGGGCACACCAGTGAGCTGAGCTTGAACAGAATTGAACTGAACAGACAAACTGACAAGGACAAAGGGCTTGATTAAGGCTTAAATACACAAGGAAAGCAGGGATAATAGGGCACAGGTGAAACACATTTGAGCAGGGCAAATAGTCACAGGAAGTAAAACTGAAAACCAGAAGACACACCATGGAATAATTACCAAAGTATAACAGGAAATGAACCAAGACAGAGCCCCAAAAGAAAACCAAGAGTCTCTGGAGGATGGCTGTGATAATTTAGTGGGGAAAAAATGAGGAAGCACATGGAAAAGGTGAGCGAGTTGAATTTTATGAATCATCCATCATCCACTACTTGCAATCCAATTCATTACAGCAAAAAAAAACCCAAAATAAATATAAGACAAGTTGCAATATAATGCACTCAAAACATGACGTTATTGTACAAGTGTGACAACTATCCAATGAAAAGTGAATATTTCACAGCTGTCATATGGTTAAAACTATGACAGTAGAATAAAATCAAACATTCAATCAAGTAAGAAAACAAAATTGCCTGTCACAATTCAAAATGGTGAGGGCAGAAAAAGACAATATAATCAATCAATCAAGCAAATAAAGTTGCCAACAAATCAGTTTAAATCAGGTCTGTCTCGCTCCAGCTCATCCCTCTCCTCTGTCAACCGTGGCAATGAAGAAATAGCAGCAGAGAAAAGAGCCAGGTTATACACAGAATTTATGAAAAAAAATCCCTGCATGCTAGAGAATCCATGGGGTATCAGGCTCCTTAATGGACCATACTGTATTTTTATGATATCAACAAAAAGGTCAGTATATGCTTTATTTTATATGAAGAATTCGAATAAGTATCATCTATCCTCCACTGTGCAAAAACTACAAGAGATAAAAATTGGTTCAAAGTGACCTGGCATCTATTCTGCCCCTCAGGGATCCCACGATAAAACACTAAAGTAATCTTTTTCAGGGGGCACTCATGAAACAAAGAACATTTGGGTCTCTGTGATTGCATTTTGCTGCAGCTCAAATGATATATTAATACAGTGGCCACAAATGTGGTCTTTTTAACACAATTTCCCTCCATGACTTACAGCGCTTTCATCTGTTTCCATAAATATCCTTACCATATAAATTCATAAATGTGTCACTTCCTTGCAATACAATAAACTGCACCATATTTCACAGACGGTGAAGATAAAGAAAAGAACTTTCTTGCACAGAGAAAGCTAAAAGAAACCTGTCTGTGTAATTTCTAAATTCCTCTGCTGTCCCATCTTTGCTAACAAAGCAAGGCGAGGCAAATATATGTATGGAACCTTTCAGCAACAAGGGGGTTCAAATAGGAGCAAACAAAAAGACACATTTAAAAACATGGTGTGAGGATAACATTGCTTTCCATAAAGCTCTGGAAAGTTATTCCATTCAAGTGGAAGAAGTTGGTTATTTAAAAAAAAATCCTTAAAGTCTTAGCTTAAAGTCTAACCTCCATTTCAAAGTATTATGATACTGGTTATTCTAAATATCAAGCAATGGATAGAAAGTAAATTCAGAATTCATAAACATCATACTGACAGAGGCCACTGACAGATTACATATCTTGTAGTTTAATCTGTAAAATGAAAATCGGATTGATGTGGTTCACATGAAAAGCAAAATCAAAAATCATTTACTTCCAAAGACATGTCCTCATCATCCTGCATCACTTCCGGGTCAATTGTAGCTTGCAGAGCTTTGTCAGAATCCTTGTGAGCCTCCATAAACTTCTGCAAGTACTTGGACGTGTAGAGCCAATGATGTTTCAACACGTCCTCAAGTTCAAAGACCTTTGATTGACGTGCATTCATCTTCCGGAAACGCCTGAACAGCTTGTTAGCCGACTCGTTCCCCTCACTTGCCCAGGCTCCTATGGATCCATCTCTCTCTATGATTTCAGGCACATGGGCCAGGGTTTTGTGAAGGTAATTGGTTATCTTTCCATTGTACCTATATTTGAAGGTAGAGGAGAGGAGGTCAGCAAAGCGCTGGGAGTTAAAGCTGTAGCGGCACAGCTGGTCAGGGCATTCCTTGGCTGGGCAGGTGGCACGCCACACAGGCTTCATCTGGAGGTAGAGCCTCATGAGCTCCCTCAGGGCCTCTCTCCTGTCCTCGGAGGGCACCAGCTCACACACCACCTCCACAGCCTCCAGGGTCATTAGCCTGCGGGCATAGTTCCCATTCATCCTCATTACCGGTTTAAGCTTCATCTTTTTCCTCAGCTGTTTATCTAGGGCTGCCCTCCAACTGCGCCGCTCTTCCCGACTGGGGCTGACCTTTTGGTATACCTCCCCAATCTCATCCTGGAAAATTTTGTAGAACTCAGTGGCATTGCCAATGTCACAGTGTAATGCATCTAGAGTGGGCTGGGTCTCCATGAAGGGCTTGGCAGAGACCCCTTTGACTCTGTCTCGCAGCTCATCTGCTGACTCCGCGAAGGGGTTGGTTCTCCATATTTCGTAACGTTCTAGGTTCTCTTCATGACAGCGGGTGATGGAGTGCAGCACCATGTTTTGAGAGGCCTCTGCACGACTGGAGTCACACAGAGTGCAGATATATGTGGATCCAGAGGCCTCCAGGCCTTCCATCTGTCGCACCATCTTCTCATCGTATCCTGTGCCTCTGAACTGGAAACGGAAGGAACGAGGCAGGCCACCAATGGATAGGATGAGTCTGCTTTCTTTCATTGCTCCACGCTCTGCAACTATAGGCCCTAAGACAGCTGTGAGTGTCTCATGGTCTGACTCATCTACAAACATCAGGCAAAGGGGCTTACAGGACAGTTCTGAGTTTGGCTTGGGCTCTGTGAAGATGGTTACCTCCTTCTCCTCACCGTCTGCCAGGACAGAGACAGACATAATGGTGAAAGAGAAACGCACAGCCTTCTCAGGAACAGCCGGTCCTCCACCGTGCTTCTCGCTGACATCGCCCATGCCATCGCAGCATTCTTTGATCATGACATGAAAACCTGAGGTGCAAGCACTGTCTTCCAGCCCACTCTCTCTCAGCCCTTCCATGATGTCCTCCTCCAGATCCTTTAATGCCGACACCAGTGCAACATCATAGCGAAACCGCCGAGCGATGGTGTCAGCTGGGGAGTCATCTACCGAAGAAGCCCATCCAGAAAGACCATTAATAATGCCAACATTGCAAGATGTAGACACGTTCTTGAGAGCTGGTTGCCATTCAAACTGGTGAAAGCCAGGGAGAAGCTCTTTCTCTGCAGCTCGGAGGGTGTGCAAGGGCTGAAATATCTGGCGGCCACTGGTGGCTTTGACAGTGCGGTACATCTTGTGATACTGGCTACAGCTCAAGAAAGTGTTCACCCGAATGGCCAGGCACACGGCAGGATGCAACCCAATGCCTCTGCCTGTAGAGGGGGGGAGGGGAGAGAGAGCGATGAGAAATGAAAGAAGATAAAGTTTTTAGATGGAAGCAGAAAGAGACAAACTAAAAAATGAAAATATAAAAGGAAAGCAATAAGAAAGGACTGAGACATGAGGAGAATTATTTAACACCAAACTGTGGAAGCCCATTTCTAGTGCTTTAAAAAGAACTGCAGTATCTAACATTTCCTCATTTGATATTCTGCATTTGGAGTCATTTATACCATGAGACAAAGCGAATCTGGAATTCAACACCCAAATGCAAATGTATCACTGTCAAAAGCCCACAAGACCATGATTACAAAATCCAATATTTCCTAATTTCCAAATGTTATAAGGGGACAGAGGGTTGAATCAGTGAAGCTGGCGAAAGTGATGTATTGGCTGCAGATGAAAACAGACACCAGCTGGTTGCTATTCCCCAGAGAGGGGGGTGGTGCTGTCTTTGTAATTTGCAGATACAAGAGCTGCTGATGTTGTTTTGATTCTAACAGCCCCTTCACAAGAGTTGTTATTGTGCATTAAAGGGAGTGGGAGAATGAGAGACTGACAGACAAGCACAAGGCATGGAGTGTGAGTGGGAGAGAATCAGGGACGGGTGTAAGGGATGTGTACAGTGGTGGTTCAGTAGGCAGAGATGGACAAATGCAAAATGCTTTTCAATCAAAATCACAGAAAACTTTCCCTCTCTCTTCAGTGGTGAACTTCTCATCTCGTTGTTATTCATGTGATGACTATTCTTCAGAGGTAGGCGGAAATATTAATGAGCAAACACTATCACAATGTTCATCTGTTTATGTCCTCTCTCTTTGCTCTGGAGAGTTATGTTGATTGAACAAAAGGATTATAATAGCCTCTTACCTTGCATCATGGCCTCGAGCTCGTCCGCCTGCCGGTGCTCATTTACAGATCTCAGTGCAAGCAGGAACAGCGTCAGACACACTGACTTCAGGTCGCCACCTTCCTCCTTGTCTGCAAACACCCTGACCTGGTTCTTCAGATCCCTCAGCCGATGCTTCTGAGCACGACGGGTTAGTAATAGCAGGTGTTGACGGGGTCTTCCCCCTTTATTAATGAGCAGGTAGTCAAGTTCTGATGACTGCTTGTTTGCATCCTTTTCATTCAGCTCATGGTCCAGACAGTGAGCTTTAAATGAGTCAAGCCTTACCTGCTTGCCACAGCCGTCTCTAGGGCAAAGCAGGGGAAGGGAATGCAGAGATGATAAAAAGGCTTTGGCAGGCAGGGTGAGATCAGCAGGGGCACAGGGCAAGTTGCACGCTGGGCAGTGAGGTCCCAACACGTGGTTATATTTTATAATACAGCTGCGACAGAAGAGGTGTCCACAGAGGGACTGAACTGGATCAAAGAGCAGGTGGTCACACACCAGGCAGGTGAAAGAAGAGAGGAAGTCCACAGGGAGCTTCTCAGAGAGCAGCTTAGTACTCAGGTGGTCCTTCTGGCAATGGGTGATGTTCCTTACCCACTGCTCTCTCTGGATGCTGAGTTTTCTCCAGCCCCTGAGAGCCACACCATGATGACGGTCCCCGATCGGTCTCAGAACTCTCCTCTCCCCAACGGCAATGTTGTCACCGTGCTCCCACCTGGCCCTTTTTGCAAGGCTCTGGGCTCTGGGGATGGTCTTCTTCCTTTTCCTCCCAGTCCGCTGGTATGAACATTTCTTGGGGGAACAGAGGTGGCAGGGGGAAGAGTGGGGTTTCCACTCGGGCACCCTTGTTCTAGAGAGGCTGCAGACACCCCCTCCTCGTATGGCAGCCATCCAGCAGCGATGGCAGAAGGAAAGAGGGTGGACAGATTCTATGTCCTCTGTCACATCCACTTTGAAGACTTTGAGGATGACCTCCGGCCAGCCTGTAAACTTGGAGCCCATTCTTCGCAGGGTACCTTTACTAACCTCATCCAGATCCCCATGAACTTCATGCACAGGTCCTTTGACTTTCCTCAGGACCCTTCCACAGAGGCGGCAGAGACACCTTAACAGAGGAAAAAAATGTTGTCAAATTCTTAGAAAGAAACCTGTGTAATACGGTGTAGATTATATAGAAATGTGACATTTGATCACCTGAGATGATTCATGTGGGTGTCCATTTCCTCTAGCTTCTTATCTACCCTGTGGCCTGGGCCCTCCACATTTTCCTTGCTTTTTCCCCCAAGGCACAATTTCATAACACTCCCATGACCGACATCATTATCTAACTCTATTTTCGGAGCTGCAGGAGGTGAGATCCCTAACAAGACTCCTTTCTCAGACTGTGTCTCACCGGACAGAGGTGCCCTCTCCATGGACCTCACCCTAAACAGTTTAAACTTCCACTGAGAGTACTCAGAGTGAGGATGGTGGAGCTCAGCCGGCATGGAGGATCTGGGGCCATCTGTCTCCTGGTTGTCCTCTGCCATGATGCGACTTAGATCCAGGATACTGTCGAGCAGAGGAGAGGAGAGGAGAGCTCAGTTTGATGCATTGCAACGTGTGAAAATAATTTCAGCTGTCCATGAGAGGCCCATTAATAGAGATAGAGAGATACGGAGAAAAGATTTGAGGGTTCAGATATTCTTTAGCTATCCCCTGCGCCATCTTAGCGCTGAGCCCATGACACAATCTAACAGCTTTACTTGATTCCTGTTGAATTTATGCACCAAGTACCTTGAAATCCCACTGAACAGAAAGTAGTGAGCCCTGACCTAGAGTGCTGTGTTATGCCAGAAGTGGCATTTAGATCTTGTGTAAAATGCATGAGACAAGCATTGGGGGATCGATATAGCACCAAAATCTTCATTTCTCTCATCTCCAATCCCATCACCCAGGGAGCCATTGTGACTTTTTTTTCCTTTGACACAGCGAGTTTGCTAAATGGGCAGCCTTATCCGTGCAAGGCTGTCAATCATTTATATTAGTCATTTTCTTGGCTGGAGAGAGAAGTGGAGCCCCGGGAGCCTCCGACTGGCATTTTAAATGCGAAGGAAAAATCAGAGACACTGGAAACTTATTTCATAATACACATATATTGACCAAACAGGAGGGAAAACAAAACAAAAAAAAACATCATATTGACTAAAGATCGTAAAGAATTATTCCAAACACAACACTGTTCAATTTAGGAGTGGTATTTCAACAGCCAAGTGCTCTTATGATAGCACAGGTAGGATCAATGATACTGCTGCACTGACAACCCTTATTTCATCTCCTCCCATACTGTCTTGGTTCTATTACCAGTTCAGACAATAAAGCATTCTTAGAAACTATTACGTCCATAGCTGAGACTTACCATGGCAAACCTGTAGTGCGCATGCTGTAGCATCACCCAGCTATCCATCTTTCAGCGTTCTCACTACGTTTTCACCCTGGGAGGCTTGAATCTGGCACTCACCTTCATTTTCTTTGCTTCTCTGTGTACCTCACATTCTGAACTCTCCTTTGAGACAAACAGCTGAGCCTGTGTGCATTCATGTCAGCTGGGTTCTTACCTTGTTTTTTCAGTCTCAGCTGGCGTCAGCTCCCCTGGGGGTCCTCTCTGCATGGGAGCACAAGGGAAGCCCGGGAGTCAGGGCCGACACACTGCATACACTACACACACAGTCTTTCTCTGTTTGTGGCATCTGTTACAATGCGCTGTGGCTCCATACAGTGGGATTGCTCCTGTCTGTCTCCATGTGCCTTGTATTTATACCCCTCATTTAATGGGATCCCAACAGTCAATTCCTGCCACCTGATACAGGCAGCTGATTGCACACAAAAAAGAAAAAGAAAAACAAGGTCAACCCCAAAGCACAGTTGTAAGCATATGTAAGTACAGAATCCAACGGCAGACCCCAAACAAACAACTTTCGACCACAACACAGTGAGCCTCAGCTGGAAACACTTCTATGTCACCTTTATCCCCCCCCCCACATCCATCTGCTGGCTCACCTCATCCAGGTGGCCTCACTCTGACAGAAAAGAGAGATACTGTTAAACCCCTGAAAAGGCAACAAAACATGTGTCAAATATTGTTTGTTATCACAATAGTAACCATACAAATTTAGAATGTTTAAAAGACCATACGTTTAAACACAGACAAGTTCATGTGATAAAAACAGTTTACAAGTCAGCACGTTAGCAGCTTGTGGAAGCTGATGATGACGATCTATGTTCTCTAATGACACTGTATTTTAAGGGTGCCGTTAAGCTAATATCCTATCACTATAAGTGCAGAATCTTTTAGTTATTTTGTTTTCTTATAATAGTGTGTCAGAATATAAAAAAGTTATATCACAGTAATGTCTTAAACAGACATGGTGTCATGGTAGCAGTCTGTATGTTTGGAAAAACAGAAGGTACCTGATGAATGATCTCTCTCTCCCTAAGCATTCAGAATGAGTTTTAATCAGACAACATCATCTGATATAAAGGCTCAGTAGGTATGGGGAGTATTTGCCCAAGATCATTCTTGTTTGTAATTATCCAGGGGATTAATCTGGTGTATTCGCCACAGGAGCCTGTTGCTGTTGCGTTGGAATTGCCAGCCAAGTCATTAGATGCACAGTCAGTGGGCACCAAACAACAGTTTGGTCTCTCCCACTCTCGTCAGCTTAACAGGGGAGCAGGATGAATACTGGCAGGCCTTACAGCTTATATTTGGTGCGTATGGTGAAGTGTGACCTTAAACAGCAACAGTGGTAATTTTTTGGGTGTCTGTGACAAGCGTACTCACTCACAAGAAATGCTGAAGAGCAAATACACTGGGAAGTTAAGGCAAACAAAGTACCGCTATCTAGCTATTCAAATCCATCAGACACAGCTGGGAGATCTGAGGCAGATTACATATCCAAGAACAAGCAAATGATGGATTGTAGCGAGTTGTTCCAAGCCTATTTATAGTTGATATTTAGATTTATGACGGCCAGATAGCCACATGTTTCCAAAGTAAACGGCACACCTAGCTCCATGGCAGGGACGGAGCTGCAGATGTCTGCCTCACAAACAAGCAGTGACCCCCTGAGACCCTCATCTCTCTGCGCCTTCTAATTGACTTGTTATTGATCAACTCAAAGACAGTCTGATTTATGGGGAATAGGGCTTGTGGAGACAGCCACCTGGCACGGAGCGGAGTGTTATGAATGTGCGGAGCAGACCCCTGGGGGGCTAGAGGCTGCAGTTTAGGGAGGACATGCAGGAGTTTGCAGCGCAGCACCAAACTGACAACGACAAACAACAGCAGTGTGTGTGTGTGTGTGTGTGTGTGTGTGTGTGTGTGTGCATGCGTGTGCGTGTGTCTGTACTTAATATGAGCATGTGGCAGGTGTGTGCAGAGGGAGGGATAAGCAGGAATAAGTAGGTACATGTGTTTTGGGAGGAGTGAAATGGGGGCTGGGAGGGGCTGCGTGTCTGTGTTTGTGAGCTTGTGCTGAACAACACCAAATAAATATAAAGTAGTCATACTAATCCATCCTTGAGAAACTTTCACTTTGGGGCCTGTGTGTGTAAAACCAAGTGACAGACAGACAGAGAAGGGGAGGGAAGGTGTAAGAGGTGAAAGACAGGGAAGGAGGATATAGCAGTGATCTGGTGTAAGGGAGTTGCACAGGATAACAGGCTTAGCTCAGAGTGGAGAACACAAAAGGGCTTAAGGCTGATTGCAGGCTGTGACAAGGAAAGGGGAAAAGAGATCAAGCCTTCCAGGCAGAACTATGTAAGCTAAAGGTCCAAAAAAGACCCTCTGACAGCTCAAGTCACATAGCATCTTACAGAAAAGTTTCAATAGCAGAAATGGACAATGAATGAATTCCATGGCAGCCTCAGTATCTTCCTCCCGGGGAATAAAATGTCAATGTCGCCTGCATTTGAATAGGCTGACCAAAATGATGGTATTTCTAAATGTCATGAAGAATATAGGCATCTTTGTGATCGCATTTAGGGTAAAGAGGGCATTTCGCTCCCACATTTCCACTTAGTGTTATGCAATGTACTGGGCATTTGTTATGCAAATTTTAATTGCATTTTCATAGCACGTTAAACAACTTCTTCTGCCTCGCCCAGCCAATTCTCAGCGAGTCGCCTCCCACTGTTCACCTCTTGCATCCCTCATCCGGAGCCATGATTTGGTAGATTAATACTCAAAGTGGTAGACTTCAATACGGAGCCATTTTTCAAAACTACCTGCCAGAACAAAAACCTTACCCCACTATTCAAATCCCACCTCATTCATCTCTCCCTGTCTCTCCCTCTCAAAGTCTTGTTTCCCTGGCTCGCCCCTCTCCTCTCACCCTCACCTCAAGTTTTGTTAATAATCAATTATGTGATTATTCCAATGAGGTGATTAATTGCTGCCTGTCCCTCCCTTGGCGCCACAGGTTTGTACGCTTATAATCACACAGCGACAGCCAGGGGACAGCTGAGTTGAGTGATGCCATCTTGAGGCCTTGCGTGACCCCGTGCGACTCGGCTGCGTTTGTTGTCGGCTCACGCCTGCTGATCTGAGCATTGACAGAGTGCAGAGACACACTGCGACAACAACATCACGGCCTCTACAAATAACATCCCCCACACGTTGTTGACACCCTGACACAATAATATCTTCCATGTCCAGCTATCCAAATATTAATTTTAGTGGATAGTCTAGTCTGAGGACCACATTAATTCATTCCAAGTCTTGCATTATAACTTTCCCTCCCAAGTCACCACAGAGTTATTTTGGTTTTGGACAGTTTCCATTCATGTCTTCTGTTCTGGACGTTAGACAATGTGGAGCACAAACAACTTCGGCTGCAGATTGTCCATTTTAAGGACCCTTTTCAGGGAAAAAAATGCTCTTACTATAGCAAGACAGGCCACCTAAAAGTCAATAACATGCAGAAGCTGCAGTGTGAATACAGGATGAGATTGTACTGGAGTGTACAGTGTGGCCTGCATCTGAACAAACAATCCACATGGATGTTGATCCACTCGCAGTAAACCAAATGAAATTAACTCGAAGCCAAATTCAGGAGCACAAGAGCAGAGTGGGAATCAAGAACAGTGTCTTTAGTCAAAAACAAGGATCTTTAATTCCATGTTAATTAAATTATAGGTTTCTCTGATTGAGGAGCAGTCCCCCTGATGCCATGGACCTCCAGTCACATAAACATCCACTCATTTGATTTGTCTTGTGTTTAACCATGTTTAGTCCTCTTTTCTCAAACCGCCTGGTGCCGGTTTGGTTTACACAGAAGGTCTGTCAGCCGAGGGGTCGCTGTTTACAAGCAGGTCTTCAAGCTTGTGAACATCCTGCATCCTCTTCGGGAGAATTTATTGGCAAAATGTTAAACACCTCAATAACTGGGTTACATCTGTACAGTTCTCGAATGAAATGATGGTACTGGGGAATTCTCAGCAGTGAATTTCAGACTGGTTGTCTCTTGACTGGTCATTTTCCCACTTACCCCTCCTGTCTCCCTTCCTCAGCCCCCCTTTATCAATGTAATGAGCAAATCATGGCCACTAGGGAGAGATGTAGAGAGAAAAATTGGTCCCATTATGTGTCAAGAAGTGTGAAAAGAGCAGCACTGTTGTCTGTCAACTCTAACCCCCAACTATCCCTGGTCTTAACTTCCCACCAAACACAAAGAGCTGGTCTCCCACACGTGGATCAGCTTATTATTTCCCTGTCTTTTAACTAAAAAGTCCATTATAGGAGATGCCAGGACAGCCGTGCCCTTTTTCACACTATCTCTGCCAGAGCTCAGACAAGAGAACAATGGACACAGTAACACGCGCTGATTCAGGGCTGATTTAGAGTGACTGGTCTTAAATCCAATTTACAGAGTACAG
This sequence comes from Psettodes erumei, assembly GCA_016785225.1. Lineage (NCBI taxonomy): Eukaryota > Metazoa > Chordata > Actinopteri > Pleuronectiformes > Psettodidae > Psettodes > Psettodes erumei. Next base: position 5,507,867 of record JAFBJZ010000772.1, on the reverse strand, counting down.
TAATTATAGCAGGTAAAGGGAGAGGCTGTGAGGGATGCTGTGGATAGGTGGGGGCATGGAGAGGTATAGGTTGTTGTCATTTGGCAGCCAGTCCAGTTGGATAGAGAAATTACTATTATACCCAGAGCCTGGATGATGGAGCATTTATCAATCATTCATCACATTGATTCACACCATCCAGTGTGGAGTCATTATTTTACCATCCCGGTCTCTCACGGCAACCATGACGGTCGTGACTATTATGATAGCTATGAGGAAAAGGAACAGACATATACAGTAATTGTTTGAGAACAACACTTTGGAAAGTTCCATCTCTTTTCCCAGAAACATATGCAGTCATATTGGCTACACGGACAAATAATGGAAGTGCTGAGTCCAACTCTGGGGCATATGGCATTTGTTCACTGTAGCAGAATACAGAGATGCCCCAGGAAGGGACTGACAAACATGTGGCCCCTGTAGTTGGAAGGGAAAGTAACTAGCTCGGAATACAAAAAGATCACAAATAAATACACCACCATGCACCTGTTTGGTGAGTGCTTTGGGACCAGGGAGATCCGCAGGTACTGATACCGATTTGTATTGGCTGGCCTGCCTGCACAAGCAAGTATAACAGGCTCTGCATAAGCAAATAAATTCCTAACTGAACAGGGAATACAGGGAAGAGGCAAGGGACATCTGCAATGGCCTTCTCATAAAAGTGATGATAAAAATGCAATTCCTCTATTCATACTGCCCTCACTCTTCCACTACTAACTTTCCCCTTTTGGCTCCCATGGGAGTCACATCATTCTAATACACACAGGTTTTCATCCCCTCCCTTTTTTGTGAAAGACCCGCAGGTGAGACACAGACGAGGAGAGGGAGAGAGGCCCTGTTTATTCAGTCAGATGCTCTAACGTGTGCGGAATAGATCTGAGCTAAAGACAAAGCTGTCTACACAATGGCAGGAGGTGAGTGAACGATGCCGTGGCTGAAATCCCTCCCTCGTTCACTCGTTCACTCTTTCCTTCATAGCCAAACTCTATGGCGAATAGTTAATTGAAATTCTGGACACTGATGAATTATCGCTGACAGATGTAGAGTTGCACATAAACAGTATATATAATAGCATTATGATAGAGGTATTACACTTCATTCAGGCATGAATGCCTGTGCCAACTTTCACAGAAATCCATCATCTAATTGAATGTAACTACAAATGCATGTACAAAAACTTTTTTTTTTTTTAAACTTGGTACTTGGAAGAAAACTTAGACCTCATTTTTGCACTTAGAATTTAAGTAATTAAATGTATGCTGGACTGGGTAATACAGAGGGAATGATTTCAGACACTTTCAGACATGATGTCAGATTTCAGTACCTATTTTTCTACTCATCTTCACAGATCTCCTCCTTGCTATTTAGATTATTCACCCATTCAAAATTGCATTCCCAAGAAGACTGCAACCATGTCTTCATGTCTGCCTCTATACCCCCCCAGCCTCCTCTCGCTTGACTTCCTCATGCCATACACCGTCATTGTGAAAAGGTGCATGTGACTCCACTAGTAGAGCAGAATCCATTATCATAAATAGGCCAATAAGTAACTTCACGCAATGCATCTCCAAAGCAAGCACACTCTATATGCAAAGCAGAGGCACACTGTTAAAGAAACTGGTGCCATGTGATTATATTTGTAATTTAATTTCCGTGGTCACACTGAGATAAGAGAAGGGAGCGGCTACAGTTGGCTGGGGATGAATAGGGCGACGAGAATGGGACTACAGCTTCATTGTCTGGACAGAGATGTCCGAGACGACACCATTCACAAAGAAGGGTGGGCAGACATTGTACATACACTGGGATTCACAAGTCCAAACTCAAAGACACAAAAACAATGTCACTGCTAGAGACGGCAAAGACAGAGTTCTGTCATGAAAAATACTGGCGTTCTCAAATCCAGTGGATGAGTCTATGTGCAGGGTAATCAAGGAAGACTCTTTTCCCTGATGCAAGCAATGTCTCTCTCCTTTCTGTGTGTCTCCTTCGCAGTCAGCTCTGCTGAACAAATGTAATCAGCAGGGTGGTCTGGGTGGGATGTCAGTCACAAAGACCAGTGGCTCATTGCAGATTCCACAGGCAAGATGAACTGGGTCACTGCATTAAAAAAAAAAAAAAAAAACAACTGAAGGACACAAGGTGTACTCTCCCCACATCTTTGTGCACCCTCTCCCTTTCTCCTTCCCTCTTTCTGCTTTTTCTCTGAGACTGTAGGACTGCAGACATCAAATTCCCTGACTTTTCCATTTTCTAAGAGTGTCCACTTATACCGATGACAATGCAGTGGAGGGCACAGTACTGCAGTGGTCAAACTCTGATTTTGACTACATCAGAACATTCAGAGAGACACAGAGCTGGCGGTGAAGGGATGGAGTGAAAGCGTAATGTACGAAAGTTCATCAAAAATCTGACACCACACACTGATGTACAGAATTTAGGCACAGCATGAAACTATTTTGTTGCATCTCAAATCCTCTCCTCACCCTTTGTTCTCTCCTCCTCTCATCTTCATGTCAGCGGCTTCCCTGCTGTCTTGTCTTTCTGTGTGTTTCCTCAGCATCTTCACTTTGAACCCAACAGCATTTACCTGTCAGGAAAGCTACAAATGTTCTGAGTGAATTATGTAAACCACGTAGAAATAAAACTGCAAAAAAGCATGGAGTTCTCACTTTATTTCATAATTCATCATGCTCCCAGATCAATCCAAATAACAACTTGACTTGCTATGTGGTCCGACACATTCTGACTCAAAATCCTCGGAAATATGCTTGACGGTATTTATCACACTTTGTCTACCTTGCAAATAAAAGCCAAACACACACACACACGCACACACACACGCACACACACAAAGGCATGCACATTCGTGCACAGATTTCTTTCCTTTTTTTGTGATTTCATAGCTTAAATGAAAGCAGTGTCTCACCCATTTCACCAGGTTCCCTTGCAAGAGACAGAGCAATAGATGTTACACCAGCACCACCAAAAGGTAGAAGAGAAAATAACAGTGGCTTTTGGGTTTGTTTGTTTTTTTGCTCTTCTTCCTGTCCCTTTCCTCAGATGCTTAACACAAACTTACAGCTCTGAAAATCTGATTAAGAATGCTTTGCCTTGGCAGCCGGTGAGTTTATTTATTTATCTCACTGAACACAACCACAGATGCACGAGAGCACACAGAAACACACACTTTAAACTGGGGGGGAGAGTGACAGCGCAGCATAATTAGTAGGACATGACTGTATAATTGGTCTCTAATTGATATGAGGAGCTGCGGTTGGGTTCAGGTTGTGTTCTACACATGCTCCACCGGAAACACCAGCAGCCTGGTCAATCTCGCTATCGTTTTCTGAATGTTGTCCCTGTGGCAAAATGCCCTTCAACAATCTGAGCCCACCATCTCTCTGTGTCTACCGGGCCACCTGTGTATCTCTGCGTAGCATCTCCCACCATCCGTCTGTCATTTCTTTCTTTGTGTCTAAACATCTCTTTCTTTCTATGGCCACATTGATTTCGGGGCTGGGCTCTTCCTCTGAAGGCATTCTCAACCTTTGGTCTGTTTCTGTCAGGAGGGTGAACGACGTCGTCTGTGGTGTTGGAAGGTGAAAAGTAGAGAGTTGTGTTTTATGAGAGACAGGTAGCCATAAAAGACCGGGTGCTTCCCAGGGCCCAGACAGTGAATACCAGGGGAAATAAAAGCGACTTTAGATGAAAAGGAAATCAATTTTAAAAGCGCTTTTAGTTAACGGCTCTCTTGATTTAGCAAATGAGGTTTGAAGAGGTTTCTCAGCAGTGCTGAGAGGCACAGCTGGACACAAGTGGTCAACACAGGGCGAAGTGAATGGATTTGAAGTTTGGATGGGGATGCTCTTTAGAACAATTCTGCTCATGGATCGCGCACTGATGCAAGACAACCTTCAAGGACATTCTCCTCATTTACACAGCAATTAAGCACTACCCTGTTGGTAAATTGAAAAAGAGACAAAAATCCTCTGTGGATTTAATAACAAACTCATTACCAGGGCCCAACAGGGCGGAACTGCCTTTTAATTAGAGCAACACCTGATTAACGCCCAATTAACAGAGCCAGAGCCACTTAATTCTCCCCCACTTTGGCAGGTTGAGAGTATAAGCATAAGCAGTCCAGCATCGGAGCGCTTCCTCTCCTCCTGGGAATGTGTGCGAGAAAAGTAAATAACGACTTTGGAGGCAGTCTGTTGTCGGGTGGTGCAAATGCTCTGCAGAGCTGGGAACCGTATGCCGGAAATGCATGAGGTAAAGTGTTTCAAAGAGGGAGACAGATGTGGGACTGGCTGGCAAAAACTCTGCTTCACTACACACGGAGCTCCTGGTGGGCTGATGTAGGACAATTGTCCAGGCAGTTAAAACAATATGTTCAGCCACAAAATGTGCTCTCGTCTCAGATTACACTTTTTAGCCTTTGAGACAGACACACTGTCGAGGATGTGAACTTGTCAAAGCTTTAATTTACCAGTTAAAATCACACCAAAGTGGTTCATACAGGCAGTGCATTTTGGTATCCCCTATGATTAATGTTTTTAAAAAATAAATAAATACAATGAGAGATAATTTAAAACAGCTATGACCTCAGATACTTGTGTTATATCTTAATTATCAGCATAAAGAAAGAAAAAAACAGAGGAACACAATGTGTATTTGCTGTTAGTATTTCACATTTGTCTCTTTACATCACATATATAGAAGCCCTTAGCTCTCATTTCAACAAATAAAATGAAATATATTAAAAGAAGCCATTCTTCTTTTGCTGAGTTCTCAGCATTCCCAGTACTGGGAAAACCGAGAACTTAGTACTTAGCGTGTTTTTATTTCATTTCAGTCCATCCTGAAAACAGCCGCAGGATGGCCACCACAGACAACCCTGCAGGAAGCTGGAGCATTAAGCCCCGCTGACTTTCAGGATGCAGAGGATCAGAATTCCTCCTGCCAACACAGAACTCCAAACTCCGACAAACAGCACTCAGTATGGTTGTACAATTACTGTATATAAAGCAGCAAAGAATTGCTGTTCTCTCTCTGAGTCTGTTTGTGTTAACGTGTGATTTACACATTCACAAGTCGTGTCCTTGTGTCTGCACTCCAGTCAAGGCGATGACATATACCTCTTTGGAGTCACGTTGCTTTTGCTGTTGGCTGGGTGATACCCATCGCTTAGAGAGCGTTTAGGGGCCTTAAGTTGAGAGGAGATCCGCCACGACTCCACAGCCTTCTCTAAGTCTGGCAGGATGTCTGGCACAACAACCTGTTCGGCGATGAAGACTATCGTCTCCACAACCAGCAGCAGGACCCAACCTAAAGCCCCGAGCCAGTAGGAAGAGCCGAGTCTGGAGAAATCCAGACGGATTTCTTCCCGAGTGCTGATAGGTGAAAAAAGACCAGCTGAGGAGGAAGAAGAAACCTGACAGGAAAGAAAAACTAAGTATTATTGTGAGGTGGGGGGGGCATTAAGGGCAATTATTACATGCCTGGAGCTTTACAGAACAGTTTATATGATAATGAAGTGCAAGTCCAAGGAAAGTTAAAAGTCTTTAAAAACTGCTGCCTTGCAGCATATGTAAATTAGCAGGACATAAAAGAATTTTTGAAGGTGTGGATTTGACATGAACTACACAAACCAAAAGGCTATTTGGAGCTTAAGTGGAAATGGGGCTATTTTTACTACTTTACTATGTATGAATTATTGTAGAAACAATCACAGTCTAATTATTAATTAAGCAAAACATAAAAACATGGCGCTCACATAGCCTGAGCGGCGCTGTGCCGTTACCTGTGGAGGCCATGGTGAGCAGCAGCAGGGTGGTGGGGTAGAGCGCCTGGCCCGCCATGAGGAGGGAGCGGGTGTTGGAGTAGGAGCGCACCGTCTGAGACGTCCAGCAGAGGGCGAACACCAGGCACAGAGCGCTGGTGCTCGCAGCCATCAGGAAGGAGAGAACCCCGAACACCCTCTCTGCTTCCAGGGCTGGAAGACACAAAACAACAGGCACGCGTCCACAGTAAGTACACCGGGTTGACGCTCACTGTGTAAGTCTTCAGCACGATGAAACCGTGACCCGCTCATGTTCCTGCCTACCACTGCAATCAGAGTAAAATCAAGAGTGCCTGCCCTTCATTCTGAAAATGTGTTTGACTAATAAAGAAATGACTCATTTGGATAAAAAAAAAAACCCAGTGACAATGGACTGCGCAAAACTTTTCACGACCAACTGTTGTACTACCTGTATTGTGTCTTCCTCATTGGTGGTCTTACTGTGTTTGTTGTATAGATTGATCAATTTTATTGGACTTCCTACCTGGACTTAATGCTTTTCTTTCACTGGCCATACTTTGCTGTTATCTCAAAGTTATCCCTGTGTTGTCTCTTTTGTCAAAGAGTTTGATAATCGCTTCAAGTAAAAACTCAATCAATCAAGTCAATCTTCGGCCTTTTCTGGAGGTGTTTGACCCACTGCAAACCTGCGAGGACACTGGATGCAGACTACACTATGTTTCCAATACAAAAAATATCAGTGGAATAAAACAAAATTGACAGGAGACCTAATTTAGAAAGGTTAACAAAGCAGAGAATCATGATTCATTCTGCTGACAAAGACCAGGTTTTGGCTGATTTTGGTATATATGCCTGAAGCCAAGGGAGAGACCTTTAGCAGAAACAAAGAATGCACTTGATTGGTACAGGAGCAAGCACAAACTTGTTCATGACTCCAGAGAAGCTCTTCTGCAACCCAGCCTTTTTTTTTTCCTCCAAAGCTCTTCCTATGAATGATTCCCTTCTTCCTCCTTGAGTTCAGAGGTGCAAATTACATCCCCTAAGGCTGATCTAATGCCGTATAAGGTCAAGGCGTATCCGTGCCTCATCATATATGCTGCCCTTTTCATCACATTTTATTCAACATGTTATTAGTCGGTCCAACCTTTAACCTGACCCAGAGCGACGGCGACAACTTGATTTGTTGACTGTCGGAAAAATGCGAGGCGGATGTAGCGCGTCGCTCACCATTGAAGACATTGCCATGTTTACGAAGCGGCTGGTCACTTTCGGTGCCGTTCCACTCGGCCCAGAGTCCCCTCTCATTCAGCCAGAACGGTGTCCACACTGCGTAGCACACACACAGGCAGCCTGCCAACCCCACACAGGACTGGGCAAACCTGAAGCGACTGATGGAGTCCCCCAATTCCAGAAACCTCATATTTCCACAATGCTGAGGGAGCGAGCGAGACAGGGAATAACAGAGGGCGAAATAGATGAGGAATGACTGTGTATTGAAGTTGAGTAAAGGCAGTTAAATCAAAGCAAACCTGTTCCCTTAAATATTTTGTTCATTTACTGGTTGTCAGCTGCACTGGCGTAGAATTAAAATGAAAGTAGAGTCTTACCCGTGCTGTCGATGAAGGAAACAGCTGCGGAGTCAGTCTGTGTACAAGTCCAGCGAGGTTGGGAGCGCAGGAGCTGTTCGCGTTTATGACTGTACAAACATCACTATGCAAACACTTTCAAAACGGTGACAGCTCATCACGTGTGCTGCTCAGGACCACAAGCCCCCGCTCACAGATCAAGCCCCTCGGTGTTAACCCCGCCTCCGCCGCAATGGAAACTCCCCCCCAGCCGCCGCTTAAATTTCCCCGTGAATTCCTCGCCGACACAGCTGGACAGAAAGTGAAAACACGCTCACACACTCAAAAGGTCGCTCAATATTTCAGGAAGCAGGACTATGTGCGGCTTGCATTACGTAAATAAAGGAAGTTAAGAAGTTAGAAAATCCCTTGACTCTTGACAAATGCTCTTAACAGCAATGTACCACTCAGATATCTGTGTATGTCTAAGACAGAAACTGTGTGTGTGGAGGGGGGGTGTTATAGGTGGGCCATTATGCATGACGAAAACATTTAAGGAAATCCCACTCGGTTTTTCACAGTGGGGTTGTGGCCGGTGGCAAATTTAGAACTCTCTCTCCTCCGTCATACCTGCCACCCCCTTTGGTTTCCTTGTTGCAACGGAATGGCGCCCACAGATCACCCACCCAAGATCAACTTTTAAAAGATGTCATGCTGAAACCCGAAGCCTTTGGAGCACGGTTTCTCAATTCAATTTCTGAATACAACATTATCCTAAAATGAAAAACACGTGACCGAAATATTTCTAAACTGCCTGTTCAGATTTAATAATAGTAATAATTCACTTCTTTATTCCCCTGTCATAAACTTTACAGGAAGTACAATACATTCTGATATGGACTAAAGTGCGTACGATCAAGAGAATGAAAATGTTGAATTCAGATTAAGAGGCTTAAAATTTTTGAGAATACAACAGCTTTTGGCTGATTTACACATTTGGCATTCACGTAGAAGTTGAGTAAATAATCATAAATCTTTTGACTCTGGATTACGAAAAAAAGCAAGGCCTCAAGATGCAGATAGAAAAGTGACTCTCTCCCCTCAGTCAGCCCTCAGCTAATGTTTCTTCCACTCTCCTAAAAGCCAGGCATCAGATTTGACCTTATGTCAAGCGTGCGTGTCGAGCTTTTCGCCATAAACGCAGGGGGCAAGAAGGACGCTTTGCGCTTAAGTGCCGCCTCTCAAGATTTGGCAGCTGCATCCGTGCCTGTTTACCCAAAGCTTACTTGCTGGCTCTTTGCAGCAGGGCCTTGAATACATCAAGAATCTCTGGGTCCTCTCCAGCAGACAGCTCTGGAGTGTTTTTCTCCAGCCAATCAGAGGTGCGGATCTGATCCCTGAGAGTACCAATCAGAGAGTCCAGACTCTCGGCGGGCTTCGACGCTTGGAGGTCGAGCGGCACGAACTCCCCGGCAGCCAGCGGGGCTGCGTCAGGAACAGGGCCGTTCTTCTCCGTCGGCTGGTCTGGTGACTTGCTCTGGGGCGATGATGCTGAGTTAACAGCAGCAGCATTGTCTGACGCTGCAATGTCCTCTTTCACCGACTTGTCGCTCTCCTCACTGGCCTCTCTGACGGTGTGTGAATCTGGGCTGCCGCTTTGGGCTTCAATTTCTTTCAAAGCCTCCCTGATTCGCTTCAGGCCTGAAATAACGCAAAAGATTAACAGGCCGAGTCAGCAGCTATTATCCAATCTATCGACTGAGTAAACTGAATGCTGTACATGATTTAATCAACGTCTAACTTAGTCTTTCTTTGGCAAAAACTATGACAACAAAGCAGATGAATATTTTAGTGTGCGTGAAAAAATCCCCACATGAAGGCTGCGGTTATGAAGTGTGCATTATACGTTATAAAACGGACCAAGCTGAAGGTGGTGCTGTTGGTTTGCGAAGACGATGCGGAACCAGCCGGGCGTGGAGCAGAAGAAGGCCTGACCGCAGCTCAACACCACCTTGTGTCTGAGGAAGCTCCTCCACATCGACAGCTCCTCCTCAAACGACGGCTCCCTGAGGTACTGCCGGGACGGAGAGACGGAAGAGACACATCACGCCTGCGGGAACGTTCTCCGGATATTATACCACGCGGAACGCGTGGTTTAAAAGAATCAAACGGCCGTGTTATCTGCATTTCGGTCGGCCGGCCGTCATCTTAGCCTGACTTTGGAGTCGTCACCTTCCTGAGGTCAGCCCAGACGTACAGCGCCGCGGGCCTGTCCAGGTAGGGGACGCCCATGCTCTGCAGCTCTCCTGTCAGGTAGCCGTGAGCGGCTCTCAGTCTGCCGCGGTTCTCGGGCAGAAACTCCTCGCTGATCCACTCTGCAGCACGAAAATGGGAAGTGACACTTAGGTGAGTGTAATTTAAATGTTAGAAGTCTTTTGCACTTTGAGGCGCAGCAGAGCCCCATGCTGTGCTCCTGTCACATCAGAGGCAGCCGGAAAGAAAAAAAAAAACAACAGGGGGATGATATCTCTGGGCTGCAGGGAGCGTGCTGCGAAGCGCGTGTTTGAATTGCTGAAACGCTCGCATCCAAATTAATTTGCAGTTCGGCGTAGGCGTGCAGCCGATTGTGTTACAAGTGTGAATTCCGACGTGTTCTTTTTTTCTCCCATAAGGGTGCTGGAGTAAGGAGTATCTTTCCACTGCTGCGCACGTGACGCTCGGGTCCATACCTCTGTCCTGCAGCAGTCGCGCCACCTGGTGCTGCGTGGTTCCCGGGATCCCATGGAACGGGCCCAGCTTGGCCAAGGCCTCCACTAGCTCTCTGTTCTCAGTGTACAGAGTGCCTACTCTGATTCCTGATGATGCGAAGTCCTGGAGGGGACGGGGAGAAGTAAACCAGAGAGGCGTGAAAGCAAACAAAGACGAGCTGAGACTTGAGTGCACGCTCTCGCACAGCACAACACGGCGTGTACCTTGCTCAGCCCCCACATTACATGTGTCCTCTGTGGGTCCGGCAGGCTGAAACAAAGGGAAGCAGTTAATAGGCTGCATTCAGGCACGGGGGTGGTGACTGAGAGGTGAGGGTTCGCACGGTACCCGTCGACGCTGAGGACACTGTGAAAGGTGACGGATTCGTCGAAGACCGACAGCATGTACACTTCATCCACGATGGCGTGGAGCTCGTTCCTAAAGGTGGGGGAAAAAAAAGCTGTGTAAATACAGGTCTGTACAGTGCCGCATTAATACACCTGGGTTTCATCGTGTTAATGATAGTTTTACGACAAAGACGATGCAAAATGGGCCATGTGACATCCCGTGTCAGCTTTTGATCACAGCAGGGGTCTATGGAGGGAATTACTCAACATCACTTCGGAGACAATAGATAATGTGCTGATGGCGGAGAGCAGTGATCCAACTCCACGGGGAGCGCGCGGCGACTTGACTCCAATCGACTCGGCTCGACTTGCCGAGGGACGGAGCTCCGAGCCATAAAATAAGCGTTCACGCTAGGAAGTGCATGCAGCGACTTGGCACTGCGTTGCAAGGAGCCGCAGGACCGCAGACCGGGGGGGAATTACAGAGTTAGGCCGCAGCGTGAGATAACGGTGGGGCAAACAAACCTTTTGGCAAATTCCAAGAAGGCAATCATCTCCTCCCGGGTGTAGATCTCAGCCAGAGGGTTGTGCGGGTTCATCAGAATAATAGCGCGGATCATTAACCCCTTACAGAGACAGCGAATTTCTCAGTGAATACAAACTCCTGCATTCTATTACAGTCTGTAAACATTAAGCTGCAAAAAAAAAATACAGGGCATCTCATCATTTCTGTGAATATTCATGAAGGGGCTAAAGGAAACACGCATTCATGAATTACCTCGCGCCTCGCAGCTTTCAGACCTTCTTCGAGTTTCCCCACAGTGAGGTTGAAGGGTCGGCCGCCTTCGCCCTCAGGCTACAAATGAAAAAGGAAAGGAAATAATACACCAACATCCAAAGTGGACAATACATCGTAAGGCTTAAAGTGAAACACCAAGTACGTTAAAACGTGGTTGGTGTCTTACGCATGCAACCTGCACGGCCCACGCACACACACACACACGCTGAATAAACGTGTCAGAACATCATTACTGCGAGTGACTCAGGTTCTGGTTTCCTACCTCACAGTCCAGAGGAACATGGAAGAGTTTGACGTGGCTATACAAATACAAATCCTCAGTGATGACGCCATAGAAAGGACTAGGGATAAGGATGGCATCTGCGACATGAAAAAAAAACACGATGGCCGCATGAGGCCTAAATACAAACACACGCGGTCTCTTTGAGGATCGTGAGTGACTTGTTACCTACGAAGGGCTGTTGAGGCACACGGACATGTACACACGTGCAACAAACGTTCGACTGAGGTTTACACGAACACGAACGCCGCGTCTTCCCCATGTTACACTTTGATCACTCTGATACAAACGGGCCGCTTTCCCCGCTGCCGCTGCGCACAGAGCAGACATGGCGTCGGCGCGTCGCTCACCTTCGGGGTCGCAAATTACCGCAGCGACGCATGAGAAGAGGGAGCTGCAGCCATTCATCACCACAACCTGCACAAACACACAAGATCCCGATTGAGGGCGCAGAGGGACGGCCTGAGAGGTGTCCTGCAAATTCGTACACCCGCTGGAGCTGCCGCTCCTCGGCAGATTAAGCCGGTCACCTTAAAAACGCCATGTTGCTCAAATCGCGCCATTTGTCATTTCTTTCACGATCGCGAGCGAATGAGTGGCACAAATTAACCGGATACGCTGCCTTGGCTTTTAAGCACGAATGACTGTAACCCAGCAGCCATATAAAAGATTTTTAAAAAACTTGTTTGTCAGTAGTTATAGAATTTGCTAGACGAAAATCATTACATTTCATTGCTGTCCCTTGACAGTCTGTCGCAGGGCTGACATGCCACTGTCAAGTTTACAGTAAATAAGCCTGAGCTGCAAGTCTTTGAGGAGAACGTGCAAACTACACGTGGAGAGACTGAGGGCCCAGGGCCTTCCACTCATTACAGAAGCACAAGTATATACAGTATATATATATATTTCATACATGTCTGTGGTGGAAAACAGTTTCTATGAAAAGCGAAAGTCTTGCAGTTGTGCTTTTCGGTGCTTTTTGAATTATTAATGAATGAATGTGTGTGATGGCCCCCACAGTAGATAGAATAGTTTTCGGTTTCAGTTTTTCTAATTATTTTACTAGTTATATTCCCCACCCTGTGTACAGCACATGTAATATCTTAACAAGCAACATTCCCGCTTTCTAAGTGTGTAGTCGAGATATATTTCTTGAAGAGAGTACAGTGTTCCCCTCCGTCAAAATTTGTGGGGGAAAAAAAAAAGGTAAAATGTGAAACAGTGCTTACTGTACCTAGTGGATGAGTAATTCCATCTTCTACCTCTGCTATTTATATATTTTCCTCAGACTCGTTTCTATCATAATACATTTAAAAGTGCAGCAGACACTGCTAACGCCTGTAATGTGGCATTCCAGCAGGTGCCAGCGACAGATAACCTTGACTCACGTTGTCGGCCTTGAGTGGGTCCGGAGAGCAGCAGTAGTGAGTCAGGAATGCTGCCACCGCCTCTCTCAGGCTGAAAGAGAGGAACGTCGCTCGTGTTAACGCTCGGGGTCTTGCCGTAATGCGGCTTTATCTCGAGCCACGTGTGAAAGTTTTGATCCGCTGGAATCTCTTACAACTGGTGTCCCCTCCAGTCCGAATACTCCAACAGGGACGGGTCCACGTGAAGCATGTCGGGCCTGGTCAGCTGGAGCAGAGACGCGAATGACATTGACTATGTGGACGTGGACGAAGATGACTTGCAACAAATGCGCATGTGTGACCTTACACTAAGTACAAGAACCTGACCGCACTGTTTATCTCACCCGCTTGTGGAGAAGATCGTAGCAGAGTTTGTTCTCGCTGGTTCCCAGGTTAATTATTCCCTGGAACACAGAAAGAAGACAGGAGTCACTTTGTTTCTTAACAAATCACAGTTAATCAATAGCTGTCAGTGGTGTGAATGCAGGACACGACCTTACATCAGGGTTGTCTGTGTCATGCTGCTTGTCCAGTGCATATTGGCGGAAGCCTTCCTGGAGAATGCCCTGTTGCTGCCGGATCAGGTTACCACGATTCGACAGGTACCCGCTGCTGCCGGGAGTCTCTGCCCCTGTCAGCGTCGCTAAAACCTTCTGAGACGCGCCGCGGAGCTCCACGGGAGGCCGCACTGGCGGCAGCGGCGTCATCGTCGTCGCCTCCCGATCCGTGGCAGCCTGCGCCATGGGAGCTTCTGAAGTCGGCTGAGATAAAGACGAGGAGATGGTGGCGGCTGTCGGCGAGGCTGACAGACGAGCTTGTGGTGCGAGGTGCGACGGGTCGGCGGCTGCTGTCTCGGTCGTCGTCGATACCTGTCTGACAGATGCCAGCGCGCCAGTGAGCATGCTGAACAGGCGGAACTCATGCTGGCGCTCCTGCTCCGCCCTCCTCTCCTCCCACTGCTCCCTGCGCTCCTCGGCCCGCAGCTCTCTCTCCAGCCGCGCCTCCTCCAGCGAGAGGAGGCGCTCTTCTGCCGACTGTTGCCAGGTGAGGAAGCTGGCCAGGGCTCTGTCCAGGCTCCCTTGACCGCCAAACCTGGCACCTCTGTGGTTCCATGATGTCTTACCGCCCCGCCGACGCTTCCTCTGCCTCACAGAAGTCGGGGGATGAGGATCCTCCTTACTGGGTTGCTCTGACGGGTCCAGGGTCGCAGGATCACCAGCCGCCTGGGTGGCAGCTGTGGCAGAGCCGTCACTAAACCCTGGGGATACAAAGAGCAGAAAGAACTTTTCAACTCAGGGTATCTCAAGCTGAGGGTTGCAATCGTGGTAATAAAGATAGTATTTGGATTGGAGACCTGAAGGAGAGATTTTTGCATTTGTTGAGCTCCCTCCACGACCCAGCGTGTCCTCAGGCCCCAGCAGAGATTGCCCATCAGTCTCCTGGTCATCCCCAGATCCATAGTACATCTCCGGAGGGGCGACGTCAGAGTTCAGCATGCCCTCCTCCACATCTTCACATTTGATATCCAGCGGATCTCCCGCTTTTGGAGGCTGACCAAACAGGAACCCACCGGAAGAGGCGGGACCGAAGGCGCCCGCCGGAAGTCCCTGCAGGTAGGCATCGGGCCCGCCGGGGCTCTGAAACACCTGTTGAGCTATGACAGCTCCGCCCAGGGAGGAGTAGGTAATGGCCGGCCGGTTCGCCAGCACTCTGTCCATCACGTCGTAAAACTTCCACGACCTCATCTTGTGGTTGTCCTTGATGCGGCGGTACTCCAGCTTCATCTTCTTGATCTTCTCGCGGCACTGGTCGCCTGTGCGGTAGATGCCCTTCTCGCGCAGGATGTGCGCGATGCGGTCGAAGACGCGCTGGTTGCGCAGCGAGCTCTCCAGCTCAATCTGGACCGACTCGTCGGACCACAGCTGGAGCAGCTCCACTATCTCCGGGTCGGTCCAGTTGCTGCCTCGCTCGTGCCTCCTGCCGCGAAAGTCCATCCTCTTAAAGTTCCAGCACGTGCTCCGCGAATGCGGGGGGAGAAACGAGCAGCCCGCCTCCGTCGCCCTAACTTCAGGGACGCGTGAAAAACACCGGAGCTTCAAACGGTTTCATCGTGTCCACAGTTCATGGCAAAAAAAGAGAAATGTATGCACGTTATTTTTTGTTACTCCTCTCGTGTTCGCTCACCGCGAATCAAAAGTGCAGCTCCTCGGAAACACATTGTTGCGGAGCTGTCACTCGCACGCGGCCTCCACGTAGGTCGACACATGTCACGGCTGGCTAACCCGGTTCGGAGTGGTTTGGACTGGCAGAGCTTTGTCCCGCCCGTGCTAAACTATACAATTCATTCTCAACAGCAAAATCGTCATAAATCGGCGAGTACGGGAATAGACGCGCACCAAAATATCTACATCCGGGTTGACGGCACATGCGTGCTGTCCTTATTCCGGGATAACTTTGGCCCGTGTTAACGGGGTGTGCTGAAAGCGGGCTGGATTTCACTTATACCAGGCTGTAACAGGGTAGGCACAACTGTGCGAGTCAAACCGAGAGCTTTGTGTTATGGCCCCCTCTACCGTACGGTGTGCGGCCCCGCTCACGCGTGTGACTTCGATAGATATCCTCAAGGTGGCGAACAAACACCACGGTACAAATCAGCGAGGCGGCGGGGGAACGAGGGCGTGTGTTTTGTTTACAGGCGTGGCCCGGAATTCCTTTGTAACGAACAAAAACCGTGACAGCAGCGTGTAACGGTGCAAACGACCACCATTCAGACAAAACACGTTTTTTTTAACTTCCCATGAGAAAAAAAACAGGTTTCGTCACTGAAGATAACTCCCTTGTATTAATTACTCTCTCTTGCTGTTACGCGTCGTGAATGCATATATTTACACCGCACTCCGATTCGATTTATTTCTCCTGCTGGGGGGGGGGCTGTAGCGCATCGCAGAGTAAATAAAAAGTGAACAAATGTTGCCTTAGGTGAGTTTACACTACGGACACCCGCCCCACCCGACCCTTTCGACGACTGCGGCGGTTCAAAATCGAGCATACACGACCATCCGCTCAGCTCGAAACGTGACGTATTTCCTGGAGAGAGGGTTTGTGGCAGTGGCAGTTTGTTGTCATCTCCATCCCGTAGTGGATCCTCACGCCGTGTCGGCACATTTTCCCCACCTCACGCTCCCCGTTTTCCGCCCGGGTAAATAACTTTGTGCAGTGAACGCCGGCACACCGCGGGACAGTAAACGTGGCACGACCAGACAGCCGGTCATTCAGAAGAAACCGTTAAGGGAACAACTGGGTGCGACGGCCGAAGTTGACTGGCAACACATATAACCATGGTGGTGGAGGTGGTGGCCGCGGCGGCAAGTTGGCGGCGAGCGGGACGGGACAGTTGAACCGGCCACTTTGGGAGGAGGACGGGTGCGCGCGCGGGGCGTCCTCGCTGTTCATCTCATACATGGTCCGGTTCGATGGAAAGTTGAAAGTCAAGTCGCGGGAAAAAGGGGAGTCTCCGCCCGGAGGGAGGAGGAGGAGAAGAAGAAGAAGGAGAGGATGAGGAGGAATCGCGTCTCCGTCCTCGCTGGCGTTTGACTGTAGGCGAAGGTACGACTGAAAACTGCTTGAATCTCTTAGTTGTGGTAAAAAAAAAAAAAAAGCCACGAGTTTAAACGTGTTCATGAAAAAAGGAGAGCAGGGGAGGGGAGCAGTGACAGAGTGGGTGGGAACAATGGGAGTATTTGCGGAAAGCATGAAGGCTGCTCTCGCACCAAAAAAAGAAAAGTCTCCGCGAGCGCTGCTCTCTACCAGTCCTCCCAGTCAGGTGCATCCCTCCCCAGTTCGCGCGACTGGCTTTCTCAATCCAGAATAGGTGGGACCTCATCGAGGAGACATGACTTAGCCCCCAGCTTAGCTCCGCAGCGCGTCCTCTCTGAACTTTACTGCTGGTAAGATTACAGCATGTTTGTGTAGTGGCGCTTGTGTTAACAGTGTTGTGCTTCTGCAGCATGTCTCGTTGGACTCCCGTTAATTTAGATCTATGTCTCGCGCGCGCTCTTTTAACGTCTTCCGCCTCTCACTTATTCACCCCGACGCCTTAATAGGCTGAAGCCCTCATCAAGTAGCTTTTATCTGCTCGAGGTGGGAATTGCCACAATAAATTTCAGTTAGTTGTGCGGTTCTCAGCCAGGGCCAGAGAATTATTCAGCCTGAGCTATGCACTGCTATCTGATGACAGTCTGTGCCTAAAGAGTGGGAAGCTGAGAGAGAGAGGAAAACAAACAAAGAACTCAGAGTGATCAAACTCATCCTGTCTTGTCCTCTGCTTGCTGTTGTTATTTCATACCTCCCTTTGTGCCTGTATGAACGCCCACCAGGATGAAGTCAAGGTCACCAGCGACCGAGGCAAACAGCGGGGCTCCCAAGGTTCCCGCACAACTGGATCGCGCTACCTCCCCACGTCCCCGTAAAAACTAATCCCTTGTGCCTGTCTTTGTTCGGCCCAAATCTGGCCCAGGCCAGTCAGGAGATAAAGAGCTATTAAAAACGTTGGGCGTGGGCTATCTTTGCCTTGCCACAGGAAGTTGGACCGAGCAGCCCGGTCCGCACGACACCTTTTCCCACCTCCGGCGAGCCGTCAGCAGCCCAGCGCCTAACGGTGCAAACGGTAGTTTGTCAGCTGTGAGCTCTGAGGAGCACACATTTTACACGAGGCATAAAACAGGGATGCAGTGGAGGAGAAAGGCGCAGGAAGACAAACTTGTCAAGAGTATAACTCATCTATAAACTAGGGCGTCGTGGATGAGAGAAAGTTTGACGGAGGGAACAATGCCAAGATTCAGACGGCTGTTCAAAAATTGGGTTGGATCTCATTACTTGCAGAATTGATTCTTTCTGCTGGACACATTGCTGCTGATGCTGCCCTTGACAACATTTTATCAGGCTGTTCCATCTCTGTAGCCCGTGGACAGTGGTAGCTAAGATGGATCAGGCTTTAGTGGTACTCAGTCCGCGCTCACTTCGCAGCGCTTCTCAGATGATCGCCGCTTCCCACCGCAAACTGCTGTCCTGACCGAGCACGGCATGCCTGCGCGGTGCCTCTGGTTTTCCAATCACACTCTGACTTGGAGCAATTTTCCCTCTCAGGAGAGGATGCCTGGCTGTCAGCGGCGCCTCACAAAAGCCGCAGCTCTCTCCCGCGCCTCGGCTCTCTACGAGAGGGCAGCCCAGAGCGCGTGGTGGGTGTTGATTTGGCTGGTAGGCGGCCTGAAATAGAGCTGGAGCACGGCATATGGTCTGTCACAGCTTGGTGTGCTTGTCATTACCGACGGAGACGGCCTGTTCATCCCCATCAAGAGTGGGTCTGTCATTCTGCCAAATTATGTCTATCGCGCCTTCCCCGAGTGATACTATATGCATACATACGTGAATGCACACGCTGTTGCTCTGTTACTTTGCTTTTGCGCACTCGGACGTGTTCTCTGGAGGCTTCTGCTGCCGTGCAGAGAGCCGTTGCTGTGGAGCAGCTGGGGGTCAAGCGTTTTCCAGGTCATGAGCGTTTTCCAGATGGGGAGAAAAAAAATGAAATTGGTAATGTTTTGTCCTCAAGCCCATCCGTTATTTCACTCCGCTACAACTGACAGATATTGGATTATTTTGCAGCCAGTACCACGGTGAATACTCGGGTTAAAGGAGTAATGATATCCTGGATTACTTCTTTATGTGACCTCTGGCAGGGATCCTTCGAATCTGGCTATTCAAAGAGTCGTGACATCATAACGCGTTTGATGAGGCCAGGCATTTTACAGCCGAACAATGAGCTTTATTATCTGAGGTGGCAAGACCAGGTGATAAAAGATACGACGGTAATGAACACTAAAGTTTTGTTTGAAATTCTGTTCGAACACGATCGTGCGTGACTGCGGATGAAAACATAAATGAAGCCTAACGTGAAATAAATGCGAAGTAAGAAAAGAACTGGCAGTTGAGAAGAATGTACTGTATGTGCTGCAGTCGTCTTTCTCTCACACACACACACACACACACTCACTCAATCTGACAAGCCACTGCTGGCCAATAATACACCTCCCGCTGATGCATCTGTGCCTCTGTGGGGCTGCAGCGATAACTGGCAAATCAGTTTTACACCCCTGGGTTGTGTAACTGTAACACGACCTGGGAGGTCAACGAAAGACGACGTCCAGAAAATGACATCAGCGACCTATTGGTGCGGCGTTAGCGCCGCCGTATTTGACATTAGTGCATCCAAGTTCCCGCCGGATCGTGCTCGACCTTCCATGCATAATCATTGATTTATTTTTTTTTCAGCTCACGGCAGAACTTGAAAGCTCGAGTTCCTCAAAGCTGCAAAAAAAAAAAAGCTGTCGGTAAAATATCCAACAATGTAGAAGCTCAAGGGCTTAATGATGAGCTCATTAGGGCTTTGCTGATCCATCTCCCCCTCTTCTCAGTGTGGTTATATGGGGGGGGGGGTTAGTGTCAAAGGACAGGAATCCGTCGGTGGTTCGTTTGTACAACACGGGCCACGTGATTTTTGGCCACAGAGCAGCTCCACCGGAGCGTTTGACGGGGAGGTGCGCACCTCAGCTGTCAGGAGAGGAGCGGTTTGCTCATTATGCATTTTCCAGATGGAACATCTAAGTGAAGTTGCTTGACAGGAGCAACCTGTTGTTGTTGTTGTCGTCGTCGTCGTCGCTGTTCCGTCCCATGCGCGGGAAAGCAAAAACGCCTGATGAAAATCCCTCGCCCCCCCTCCTCGCCCTAAGATGTCGCGCCGCGCTCTGAGGTGTGTCAGAACCCTGAAAGGGAAGGTGCTGAACGAATAAGACGCTGTGTTGTTTTAGCGCGCCACAGGTCGCTTTTGTCCGCCCCTACAGTGTGCTACTAATCTAAAAA
Source organism: Psettodes erumei (assembly GCA_016785225.1). NCBI lineage: Eukaryota > Metazoa > Chordata > Actinopteri > Pleuronectiformes > Psettodidae > Psettodes > Psettodes erumei. The sequence goes on along the minus strand of JAFBJZ010000772.1, from coordinate 5,487,962 downwards.
AAAAAAGGTTACGCAACTCTTTCTCTATTTCCACTGTAGTTTAGGCGCTAAAGTCTTAAGTTCTCCTGCGGTTTGAAGGTTGAAGTTTCATCTCAGCTTTAGGCCTTTGATGTATATTGTAAGAGTAAGCAGCCCCTTGTTAACTCCTCTGCGGGCTGTGCTTTGAGAGAAGGTGTTACAGGGCTTGGTGTTATTATCTGCTCGTTATTTTCCGCAATGCTGTCAGGGGGAGGAGCACCCACCCCCCACACCCAACCCCCACCTCTTTCTCCATCTTTTCCGCCCTCTTAGTGACAGCAGACCCCCTGCTCCTGTTTTTGTGACTCCAGCATGGCATCTAATGAGCTCAGAAGAATTGCTCCGCGGGAAGAGTGACAGCCCCTGGTCATGTTTGCACCACCTCTCCTGCTGCGCTGATATCACGCCCACGCCCAGTAAATGCATCTCATGAAAACATAGATGCATTCGGAGCGCTTCTGCGCCTCGAGTAGTTTGGTCACGCCGAACTCACTGGAAGCAGGGGGCTAATTGGTTTTGGCTAATGAAGGACAAGGGCGTCTGTTTTTTGTTGGTTGGGAAAAAAAAGTTCCGAAATATTTGTTTGGGAAAATGGACTAAACCAAGTCATTTAGATTTCGAAGGTTTTATCTTCCAAGTCCTGAAGAAGGGGGAAGTTATTTGACAGGACCCATATTCATTGTGGAAAATCAATATTGATGCTCCCACTAAAATTGGAACCTTAAAGAGAGATTTTTTTTTTTAAATGAAATGTTTATCCTGTTCCAAGCTTCAGCAAACGTGACGAACCTCGGCAGAAGTATATAAAGGTTAAGATGTTCCTAAGACTCGCACACTAAACACACCGAGTCAGTGGAACAGTCAAGACTGAAAGTCTAAAGACCCAAATCAGCCCCTAAAGCCCGCAATCTTCATTACTCCCCACAATTTGGAACCATTTGACAGAATGAACACCACACTGATCATTTTGCTACTCTCAGACCCTTAAGGGACTCAGGATAAAAATGTTAATTTCTCCTGAAGGTGGACGCGGAGGGAAAGACCGAATCTAAATGGTTTTTCTCCTTTTGGAGCCTGCTGAGCAAAGACCATGACAATCTGCTTCCTCGATCGTGAGGTGCAAGCACAATATACGGTAGCATGATATCAATATCGATGAGCCCTCAAATCATCTTTCAGGGAGCGTGAACGTGCTCAGAAATTTACCGTGCAGTTTATCCATCGGGACAGATATATTCAGGCCTAACTCAGGTCCGGTGGTGGCGATGGAAAGGGCAGCTGGTCGCCAAAACATTGAGTCATCATGTGGGGATTGAACATCCCTAGAGAAAAGCTTGACCTGAGCTGGCAACAAGATTTTGATATTTCTTGCATCAGGGTAGGCGGTTCGGCCTGATGGTAATGTAAGGTTAGTTAAACTTTATTATCCCCGAGAGGCACAGCCAGCGGTCGATAAATAGATCAAAGCATTTCACACGGTCACCAACACACTCCACTCTCGTGCATGTAGGCAAATTGCAAAAGAAACAGCTACATCAAGCTGGTCCAATAAAAACAGGGACAGATGAGTGCTGGGGTGGTGAGCTCCGACTCTGTACATTTCTGAGAGTTCCTCAAGATCAGCGCCTGTCCGACGGTGGCAGGTGAAAGCTGCTGGAGGTTCACCAAATCTCTATCGCACTTGTTGGAGAGTTTGGATTTGTTAGACACCCCCATCCATCAGAATTGGAGTCTTTGCCAAGGCTCATTGATTGTAGCAGCTCGCGGTGGCTCCAAAACCTTACTGACTTTTTTTTTTCTTTTTGTCACCATCTGTAGATAGTAGATATCTGCTCTGGACTATGTTAGACAGACAGATGGACTGACTGACTTAAAAAAAAAACAAGAATACTGCCCAGAACATCCTGCCGTGGCGTTGAAAATAACAACCAGGCCATGTGCTCAGCTGTTTTCTGCTAAGAGGGTTTATTTTGGAAATTAAATTTCTTCGAATTTTTAAACCAAGCAAAACCGTCAAAAATCCCCAAGTGAACGCAACGGACTTATATTTGCACAGTGTACAGTGGCTTAGGCCGAGCACCCGCGGCAGCGCCCGTTTCTTTTCGCAGCAGTTAGGGTCGTATCGGGGATTGGCTCACCGAACGGCACCGCGCTGCCACGCTGGGGTGGGATCAGCAGCGCGTTTAGACCCGCACCACCTCCCTCCTCATCATCTCTCGTAGGACGGGCCGCTGTCTGAGGATGGGCTCAGAGACAAACCCGGCGGATTCCCACTCAGAACCAGTTAACTTACCACGGCGCGTTCCTTTTGATGTGTGACTTACAGGCGTCTTTCCTGCGACTCGCAGAGTTGCAAATCAGAGGCCCACCGAATGTCTGAAAATCTTCTCCGTTTGAACTTCTGCTCAAATAATGGTCCCTTTTATCACACTTCTTTTACTATTCAATTAAAATATGTTGAACAGCACTTTTTCATACCCAGTAAGTAGTCGGTTGAATTTACATTTTGGGAGCATCCTCAAATGAAGAGCAGTGTCTGACTGAGAGTTTAAAAATCCTCTCCTCTCAGGCGCCTTGCCTTTCTACTTGCCACAGCGAGCTGGCTTTCTTGGATCTCATCCTGTATTGCAGCAACATGCCTACTGTATTTCATTATCATACATTACCATTTCAGGGCTGGGGAAAAAAAAGGATGACGGAGGATTGAAAAATAATTCTGTTTTTAGCAGAGCCCTTGTCTGTTTTGACCTAATACCTTTGCTTTGCACATTTATTAAGATGTGTGGGATGTTTGTTTTTTTTTCTTTTTTCCCTGTGAGTTTGACGGCGGAGAGTGAGCTAAGTAGGATGCACAATAACGTCCGTGGGTGCGTGGTTAATTGTCGCTGCAGTTCTGGGTTCTTGTTTTTCTGAATGGATTTAGCGGTAGGTAAGTCTAGGCCCAAGAGTGACCCAGTTAAGAAGTCCATGTTTGTGTTTACAGCTGGCTCCGTCCTCTTATCTGCAGGCCCGCTGTTCCACTTTGCTGCTGTAAGGTAGAGCAGCCTACGCTCTTCCTGGGAAGCAGTGACAGACCAACGGATAGACCGCCCCTGTGAAGTGTTCTCCCTTTCATGGATGCCAGGGTGGCCCTGCCGCACTTGTGGACAGTCCTTGTCCTCCTGACAGCCGATCCGAAGTGGATTGATGGCACAGAGGTCTACACCAACACCTGGGCTGTCCAGATCAATGGGGGGCCGGGGGAGGCCGAACGCATCGCCAGGGAGCACGGTTTCGTCAACCTCGGCAATGTAAGTTGCGCTTCTGCCGCGCGCACGTGTTTGCACCAGCCGCTCTCATTTTTAACGACCAGCCACACATCATCACGTGCCACTGTATCCGGACGCGCAGGTGGACGGCGTTACAAAACTCTTGTGCACCAAAGGCGAGAATCGGAGACATGACACCTCCAGGCCATCGGGATTCTGCAGCGGGTTGCAAAAGTGCGACCTCCCCCATTTCTTAAAGCTGAAATGGGGCATGCACGCCTTCCCCAACACACTGACAGACAGTTGTGCTTACAGAGCAGTGTTCGAAATAGAGAGGAATAATGAGACTGTTACTTTTGGGTCTAAAGTAATGTTGTTCTATATATAATCATGGTGTAGGTAGTTAATTTTCACTGCTGGCACTTTAGCTTCTGCTTTTTTTGGAGATGGCCAAGTCATTTTAATTAATTGAAATGTGTCCCGCAGATAAGATAAAGAAAAAACAATTTTCAGGAAGGTTGAAGCGTAGGAGTGGGGCGACATTAGCGATGACTTATTGTTCTTTCAGTGATGCGTTTGGTCCCTTGGATTTGAAAAGGCTTCCATGACTAAGCTTTTCCATGTTTGCGCGCAGCAGTCGACAGCGAGGAGCTTCCTGGTCCCCTTCCACCCCGTTGCTCCGCTTGAGGCTTAACGTCATTTGCATGCGACTTCGCGGAGCTGCCGGAGTACTACACACGACAGCGCACAGCCTTCCGGATTACCTTTTAGGATTGCGCGTAGGAGGTTCTGCATATTCCCACCCCACACCTCCCCACCTCAGAGAAAGAGGATTTTCTGAAAGAGAGGTTTGCAAAATTAATTCCTGCTTATCTTGGCTTTATTTATTTCGCCAAAGATAGAGCTTTGTCTGGAGTGGGAAGCCAGATGTTTGTCGTCTCAGCCGTCACGTGGGTTTACGACAATCTGGGCGAGATTAAATGTGTGTCATTATTAAATGCTCTTTATTGCCCACTGCATTATATTAAAATGTATCCATGTGAGTTAACATTGAGCTTGTCTAAGGGGATTACTTTCAGCCTGAATCTGGAGTTCATTTAGTATTGATCTGAATAGCTGCAGTTGTTCCAACAGTCTAAAACTATTGTGCTGCAGACTGAGAGAAAGCTTACATTAGGCATAATGGACCGTAACCGACTTTTACTCTTAATTGCTTCAGTGAATTCTGGATAGAGAATCAATCTCCAGACTTAGTGAATTGGGTAAAATGAAATGTTCAATATTCCGCTCACAGAACACATATACATATTCTACACATTCACCCAGGGACGCGGCGCTATAGAGCAAAAAAAAAAAAAAAAAAGATCTCCCTCCAAACGAGGCAGTTCTTCTTTCTCTCAGATTCCCCTTATGTGATCACCTTCCCTCCCTCCCAAAAAAAGCTTTTATTGCTTCCTTTCTCCTGTTTATCTCTCCTTCCCTCATTTCACCCAACCACAGAGACATTTCCAGCCTCCACTCTGCCCATTAAGCCACTAGATTAGCAGGGAGACATATAGCTTTAGTTTTGCCCGTCTGTTAGTTGGCAATGGCGTCGGAGGAGCAGAGCTGGAAAGAGTCGGCTGAGACGGCTCTCTGTTACCCAGGCTCTGATGCCACATGGCAGCGCGTCACCTCGGCGCACGTGGCACCGAGCCGCTCAGGTCCCCGAGCGTGAAAGCGCCGTACGGCCGCCCGTTTCAAGGAAGTGGGCAACAAAAACAACCCACTCACCTCACCCCAGCAAAACGACAGCGTCTTTCTGCGGTTCTGGGCGGCACGACACCGTGGCTCACAAGATGTCTGTCTCCTTTTTACAGATTTTTTTTTCTTTTCCAACCGAGGAAATGCTACAGTGGCGTTTCTTTTCTTTGCAGTTTTGATGCGAGAGGCAGATATTCCAACAGATGTCTGCACATTTATAAAGGCTGAAAAGGCACAATAAAAGGGGAGTTGGAAAAGGGGGGAAAGAATTGAGATAATTGACACGTTCCCATTGTAAAAATAAGAAAAGAGTTGAGAGATGTGCAGACGTGAGAGACACTAGCAAAAAAAAAAAAAAAAAGAAACAGGAAGACAGCTAATGGAGTATGGTATTACGGCCCAAAAAGCATGAGTGCCGGATGGCTCGAAGGGCGAAATTTAGTATTATCAACTGCGCAGTATAAGATTGTGCGAGAGTACATCTTCAGTCATTGTTTGACGGAGGCACCCGGTGTTATTTTGGTCTGTTGTCCCTGAGAGGCGGCCGTGAGAGAAGGATGATCCGCAGGCGATGTGCGGATGGCGCCCGCGCTCTTGACAGCCCGTTATGTGAGGGCTCGGGTTGGGCAAGGTTTCTCAGGGCTGGGGGCCTCGGAGGGAGACAGCTTAGTCATCTTTCCATCATCCTTAGTGGTTGTTCTACAGGGCACTCGAAGAGAGAGATTGATGTATAATCAGGGGGTGATGGGATTTTTATCTCTAATGTGATTACAGGATCATCACGTCGCTGATTATTTGTTCGCCGCGGTGTTCAAGGATGCCTTATTGTCTTGATGCGTCTGCTCGTATTTGCAGATTCACTCATTATGTTTCAGCTTAATTGTCCTTGAGTGGGCGTGTGCGTGCGTGTGTGCGTGAACGCGTGCGTGCGTGTTCACCAGGGGTTTCGAGCGTGGATGCCATCGAGCCTCCCTCGCGCACATCAGTATTTTACAAGTTGACACATAGCATCGTTATATCTGTTTCTCTGTAATGCGTTCAATTCAATAGTGCTTTGTTTTTTTTTGGGGGGGGTTCTCAATAATGCTTTTGTGTCTGTGTGGGAGTTCCAGACCAGGGTTTAGAGCTAAATGTCATGTTGTGTTCTCGTTGAGCCGAGTCAGAATCATTGTTTTTATGAGGATGGGCAGGCTCTGTGGGCGTTGACAGACTGAATCACCCCGCTCTGTGGAGCAGACGTGTAATGCCAGAGCCTCTCTCTTTGCCAGGGCGTCTCTTTGTCTTCCCATCTCTCCATCTGGGGCTCTTGGTCTCTTTTTCTATTTATAGGTAAGTTACTCAAAACATGTGGCAATAGTGAAATCTGAAATCAGCAATTTGCAGGTTTTGTCAGCCATCCTCCCATCGTCATGCTTTCAGTCTCAGCCCTCTTCAGAAACTGCAGGAAAATCGCTCCGCTGGTTCTTGTGTTGCGGATGTAACAGGTAATTTCCAGGAAGTGAGCAAATGTTTGATTTCAGTCATCTTGTGTCGGCTGATCCCCGCTATCTTATTCCCTCAAAATCTAATATTCCTGCTGCAATTTCACAGTTTTTCAGACCACTGTTTTCCAATTTCATACCACTACAGGCCCAAATACAGAGAAACACACACCTGCTCTGTGCCAGGTGGAATGCAATGCGCTCCAAGGCCTTTGTCCATCTGCATGATCCCCGTCCAGCTTTGTGACGCACACTGGCCGGTTCTCTCTCACCCGCTCCCTCTGTGTCTCGGTTCATGAGTTGTATTGGCATGAAACGTAACAAAAATGAATGCACGAAATGCATCTGAACGTCACCCATTTAAAAAAAAAAGAAAAAAGAAAAAATTAATCTCTGGTCTGCCACGCTGCGTAACATGGTCACAGCACACCAGGGCTGAGGGATGCTTTTAAGGATGTGCAAGGTTGGTTTGCTCTGTGGGTGAGGAGAGTCTGATTATCTCATATTTGAATGGGGTTCGTATAACAAGCTCGGACAGAAATGCTGATTACACCGGACAGGGCCGATGCTTTTATCTCGCTTTCATTTGCCCTGAGTGCGACCGGGAGGCGTGTGTGTGTTTTTGTGTTTGTTTAACTCGCTGAGGGAGTTCCTGCGCATATGTTCCGAGACGCTCGTACGTTCATCCTCGCACCTCCAACACCCTCTGGTCTCGCTCGGACCGATACTACACCACGCCGCGGCATACAGTCGGAGAATGCCTGCTCCTGCAGTATTCTGCCAGCTTCTACTTCCCTCGGGACTTTGAAGGGAAAATAAGCAGTGTCTCTCTGAATAAATGCTGTGAAATTTTGCAGTTGGCGCTAAGAAATCCCAACAGAACACATTTTAGGAGGTGCTAATATATTATGATGGTACCAAGAGATTATTACAAGAAAGAGTCAGGTTGTCGTGATTGAGTTATTTGTTGTTTTTTTTTAACTCTCTGCTCTCTGACACTCGGGGGGGAGGGGTGTCCAATCCCGGCTGACAGTGGGCGAGGGGCAGGTCGCCAGCCTGTCACAGAGGGGACACCAGGAGACAACCATTCACACTCACAGCCGGTCAGCCTAACCTGCGTGTCTCTGGCGGACCCTCTCTCTGAAAGGCGACAACCACTGCACCGCCACCGCCCCGCCCAAACTGTGAAAAGCGGCATCATTTCTCAACAAGCATGCGTTTTCAAAAATTAATTTCCCGGCAAGGCTCTTGGCCTCCACGGTCAAGCCGATTTTTAAAACGCAGCGTTCAGCATCTTCCTGTCGCCATAGTGAAAATGACAAAACTGTGGAAAAAATGTGAAGGAGGTCTTGGACAAGCTCGAATAAAAGTTGTGATAATTCATGTAATTGGGGCAGGTTTTGACATCTCCTGAATATACCGATGACAAGTAGCGCATCACTTTGTGTGCTAGTGAAAATTATGTTGCAGCGTTTCAGGAGCGCTTCCTCCGTACTTAAGTGGAGCTAAAAATTGTCCAGCATTCAGTATCACTAAGGCGTGTTCATATTTTCAGCTCGTTGGGTTGTACTGTGCTGTTCATCGTTATTTATTCAGAATATTAATATTCATACAGATTGATTGACAAACATTGCCCTAATTTTACTTCTGATCTCACAGCAGCGTTTCCTCCCCGCCATCATTAAGCTTGCATGAAATGAGTTTCCAAAACACCACTAATTTCAAGAGGGCTCCAGATCCCCCGTTCCACTCATAAACATCTTTTTCTTCCTGCCCTCTTTACCTTTTCCCTCCGCGTTTTCCAAGTCCAGCTGACTGAGGCCTTTTGTCACTTAGCATTATGTTGTGGGGGCAGAACAGTGTCTTAAAAAATCATCCATAACACCCTAGGGTCCTGCTCCTACCTGTATTACCAGGATTATAGTGAGCTCATTTTGGAATCTTGCTCTGTGTTATCTGTATAATTTGCAAATCTGAAATGTTGAAATAAAATTCTGGGTTTTCCCCATCCCAATTTGTCTCAGGACTGCACTCAGTAGCACCAATGACACGGGCTATTCGCGCCGCGCCAAGAAGGTCGAGGAATTCAAGCAACCACAGCTCCGCTGAGAGACACACCTTAGTCTCCAAATCCTCCAGTTTAACAAAAAGGCCAAGTCTAATATTTTCCTATCGTCCCTTGATCTTTGCGGCGCAGCCCTCTCCCCTAACAAGGCAACCGCAGGACATGAAGAGATCGACATTCATTAATCTTGAAATCCATTGAAGGACTTCTGCCCAGACGGACGGCGGGCCAGTGCCATGGCATATGAATCAGCGCTCCCACTCATCCACCACCACGCCAACGTAGATGAGAAAAACTGGGGTCTAAGTCATTGATTCTGGAAGGAGTCATATCAGCTCTGTGAAGGACTTTGAGTTGTGTAACTCTGCATCTGACTTACTTGGAAATCACTGCAGAATCCTTCCAGATTCTTCCCCACTCTGCAGAGGTGAGAGAAACCGCTAAAACCTGCTCCCACTGGGACTCAGTCTGGATGATGTGATTCAGAAGGGATACAGACCTGAGACAGTATCTCCGTCTAATACTAAGTGCTCAAACGAGAAAATCTCCCTGTTCTCTGCAGTTTATGAAATTTCACAACATTGTGTTGCTGCCATATGTACAACAGCGGATTCCCTGGATCTGGACACGAACAGGACGTTAAAGCTATTTTTGTGATGCAAATTTTCATATTATTTTAGGAATATTTTTTAAAACTGTTGTTTAGCAATTTTATTCTCGTCCTTTACCAGCATTCTTCCAGACGATCCCAGCTGCCTTTTCTTCTCCTATTATAGCCCCAGATTAGGGAATATCTGGCAATAAAAGTGAGATAAAACAGATACACATCTGAAATTCCCAGACCCCCTCTACCTCTAGGCATGTTTTTTCTTTTGTTAATTCTCGGCTTCTCTCCATAGAAAAGAGGAGACAGTACATCAGCTCCACCCCATAAGGACAACGGCAGGGTAGCCCACCTTCAGAGATTGTGTTTTATGGAATGTAATGAAGACTGTGCATTCAAATCAAATATTATATGAGTAGGTGTTCTTATCATTACACCCAAATATCCCATCACCTCTGTGTCCCAGATAACAGGAGCTGGTCCAAGATCAGTTATATGTGCATGGTAGTTTAAAGGTATGGCTTCACTTTTGGCCCAATTTACTTTACAGCCTTAGAGTCCAGTGGAGCGCCAAAGTTGGAAGGGAGTTGAGATTATGCCATTACTTTTAACTGATGAGACAGGTTCATGATACAGTGCTCTAATCTGCTGTAAGCACCTTGGACCATAAGCGTATCTGGAACGAGTGGAAAACAGGCGGGGTCTGGGAAACCGCTACCACTTGATGCTGGAGAGAGCTGGAGACAGGCATAATTTGCATAATAATAAATAATAGAATCTACATGATCTACTGTAAGGGAATTAAAGTGGATCCAACTTTTTTTTTCTTAGCGTTTTGCTAATATTTTTGCCAAAAGTTTGTAATCTTCACACGCTGCTGACTTGAAGTTGCTTGGGGCTCCTGCTGTCTCAGGGTTGTAACCGTCCTGAGCTTATTCAACCAGCATAACTTACTGCTGGCGCGATCACTCCATCACGATTGGACCGCAGCAGTCATGTGACACACGCTGTTAAGAGAGAAAGTAAGGGGGGGTTTGCACATGTTATAGTCTTAATTGTGACATGAAAGCTAAGTTTTGTCACATTAGTAAAGTAGTGAGAGATCGATGAGAACATCCAGTGGGTCAAAGGCGGGTGTCCCTGTATCACCATACAAGATTGTGGACAGCTGGACAGTTTGTCTCAGTCTCAGAATCTTTACATCTCCACCTCTTATTCTCTTCTTCCAATATCAGCAGTTTGTTTGCGAGTCTGGTCTCCAGTCAGTCTCACTTCATCTTCCCCCTCAGTCCTCTGTGCTCTCTTCCATCTTCCGCTTGTCCTCACCTCCCATTCCTCATCCTCCAGCTTCCACTTCATGCCAGTGTTTACTGAGCGGAGTGAAGTGCACCCCCTCGTCCCGGTGCTGTCTCTCATTTAAATGCACCACTTCATTACATGGAGCCTGCAGCCACAGACCTTGTAGCTGTTTCCAAAAATGTCTCCTAGAAATGGGTTGGTGCCGTGCCAGACATCTGACAAAATCATTACTCAAAAGGTGCTCAAAACTATATTTTATAACTAAAGCATCTTTGACCTATAAAAACCCTGATCCTGGTCATACCTCCCCCATGCCACGTGTCGGTAACAAGTGCGTAGTCAGTGAGTTGTTTGAACTGCAGGAAGGTTAGAGAAAGCGTTGCTGTTTCAGTGGAGATGGTGGCTGCATGATTCTCAAGACCAGACGGTATAGATCAAATGTGTGGAAAAGGCTTAAGTCTGTCAGACTGCTCTCTGTTCCTCTGAGATTGTGGAACCAGCCATGCGTATGCATTGTCTGCTTTCATTCAGGTATCTTCTCTTCGGGGAGGCTGGGTTTTTTTTCTGTTTTTTTGAAGAGTACTCACATTCATAATCTACCCATTATTGATTTAGGAGGAGAGGGCTCTGGGTAAATTGAAGATGGGACTTTCTTTTTGTAAGGCATTGACTTTTGTTCACAGGAAAGAATGGCGCAACAATATGATTCAGCTAGTTTGTACTTCTTCTTCGGCTGCAATCACTCCCGCAGCTGTTCACTGTTGTATGTGGAGTGTTATGGTGTGGTGAAGTGCAAGCAACATTACATACATACATCTATATATCGTTGCGATACACAAGCCGGGTTAGACGTTTTTGTATGTTGGTTGTTTGTGTGCACATTTACGTCATTTATCTGTCTGTAATCGTTTGAACCGTCGGCCCTCGGGGAAATTAAAAGAGAGTGAAAACCACTGAACGTTAAATAAGAGTCCAACTTCAACTGATGCGCTCTCTCCGGTATCACACTGTGCCATGAGTTCTTTCATTACCAACAAACGAGTTTGAGGCCACGGTTCCAGGAATAAAATTAGATCCCAGCTCAGGAGCTGCAGGTATCATCAGAAAAAAATTAGCTCCGGGACCAAGTTAGCAGGACTCATCAGTTAAAGAGCGGATGATCTAACTCCTTCTTTATCACACCGGTATAACTAATCATCATCTGCCAGTAGGAGAAAGAATAACATTGACTAAGTATTATACCCATTCAATATTACTTTTTACACTGCAATTGATCGTGATTGCTTTCTAATGTAAATAACAATAAACAACATTTTGTCATGGTCTCGTGAGTGTGTGCATGATCCTGCATGTCAAGCTGCTGGAGAGCATCAAAGAATATCTCTTCCAGTCTATGATTTCATCACCACATACCGTATGTATTAGTCACCTCAGTGAAAATGATGCAAATGTAAAGAAAGAAAGCCATCAAGCTGTCGTTTAGGATGTTTATATGTTGAGACTGTCATTGTGGTGCCGGAGGTGCGAAGTTTGTCCCGTTGATTTGAAGAGGCATGGTTAGACAGGGTCAGCATCACAAATCCATCCTCTGAAATCATTACACTGTTGAATTGATAGATAGATAGATTGTTTATTGATCTTTATTGAATCAACTACTATCCACCCCTTGTTTGTCCTTGTTGACTCTTTACCGAGTGTTCCTGAAGGGGCCTTTACAGCGAAGAGGGGCTGCACATGCCGTAAGTGAGCAGATCATCAGACGTGTAGACTGGCCATAACGTGGGCGTGTGCAGGTCTTGTATTTGACATTATTCATACAAAGGGGCTGTTGCTTTAGGCTGTTTTTCCCCTTTATTGTGTTTTTACTAACACAGGAAGTTTGACCCTCACATTTAATCCCTTCTGTGAGTAGGGAACCCACACTAGCAGAGGTGAGCTTTGACGCCCGAAGCAGTGGAAGGCGCCTGGGAATCAGTTGGGGTTAGGGGGTGGTGCCTTGCTCAAGGGCGCATTTACGCCTCCCTTTTTTTCTTCTTTTTGGTCCCAAACCCGTTCCTCTAATCTCACGGCCATGGCTGCCCACAGTCATCTGTACTCTGAGCAGATGTAGGCATCTGGGTGTTAGCCAGTACGTGCTGCACTCAGGTGTACATGACGACAGCAGAAACCAGTAGAAGGCTGCACGACATGTAGTCAGATGTGTTCTGCTGCGGTGGCTCAGGCTCGACGAACCTGTACGTCTGCAGACATCCAGAATTTCCCCGTGAAACACTAAAATAAGCACCACCCCTGCACTGCGCTGTAGGTGCGTAATATGCACCATTCAGTGCACCAACTCATAAATTACGAATGATGCCAATTCAATGCATCGATCTGCTAAAAGAAATGATCAAATTAGTCTGGCCTCAGCAACAATTAATCTGAAACACGCTGAAGTTTAATAATTAAATTGAGATGAAACTGCTCGCTACTTTGCCAGGATGGAAAAGCGGAAACTGGCACAATCACTGGTACTGCCTCCACTATTTCTGCCACAGTCAGTGCTATAAATGTTAAGAGTCACTACGCTGCAGCTCCTGCTGCCACTGTCACAAGTACAAATATTACCGCTTCGAGTGAAATGTGTGCCGCGCATATTCATAAGTTAAACGCTTCTCTTGTGTTAAAAACGTATTATATTAAAATATTAAAGGAACAGTTTTGCTCCATCATTACTGAATCAAATTGCATTCCTCAAAGTTGAAGAGAATCACTCAAGAACGAAAAATAATAACAATCTCTCTTGAGGCAAAATGCCAAGTTGAATAATTAAACGGTGCTAAGCCAATCCACACACCTAATGTGCTCGGCATTTTTTTTTTAATATCTAAAAAAAACAAGCTGCTCTTTCCGTGCAGCACTACTGTAGAGTTTACCCTACCTTCGGGTAAAAAAAAAAAAAGCACAGGCACCGACCTTGAGTCAGTTTTGGGCTCTCCACATGGGGAATAACCTTCGGGCATACTGCGTGCCAACAACAGGACTGTTCAAGCAGTGCGGGCAAAAGTGAGCTCACACACCCACTGCAGCACACTCACTTCCTCTGATGTACTTCCAGTTGTTTAACTTGTACCTACGCTGCGGCTGAGCTGTGTTTTTCTCCCAACTGTTAACATCGTACAATCAGATGACATTTGGCTTTGAGAAAACATTGTTGGAAAGGCAATATGTGTTGTAAATGCATAGAAGAATTAGAAATTAAAAGACCACAGTTTTAGCCCCGAGGTGGAAATTGTTGCCCAGAGGACGTTATGATCCGTGTCCTTCTGGTTTCTCTCCTGTTGGTGTGTTTTCCCCCGTCCGTGTGTTCACATGCTTCGGGTGGTTTCTGGGGTTTCATGTACTTGTTTCAGTCCTGGTTTTACTTCCTTCGCTCTTTTCTGGCCTCTGTCCCTGCTTTGCCTTCCCTGTGAATTAGGGCTCCCTCTTGTGTTCTCCCTCATGGTTAATTATCGAGTTAACTCCCTGCATCTGTGTCCTATTTGCTCGTCACCTCCTGTGTATTTAAGGCCCTGCACTTCAGATACCAGTCGTCAGAACGTGATCAGTTCGTTGCTGTGCTGGGAGTCCTGTGCGCCAGCTTAATTTGTTTTTCTGAGACACCCCGTTGCCTGACCGCTGTTTCTCGCCTTAGCCCTTTTTGGATTTCTTTGCGATTTTTGATCTTGCCTGTCTGACTATGATTCTGTTTTTTCGACTCTGCTTACGGTCTACGACTCTGTTTTTGGATCATGGATTTTGGAATAGTTTGCTGTGGATTCAGGACTGAATAAAGGTTATTGCTGTTACAACACTGACTTGCGACTGGTTCGTGTTCTGATCCTCACAGAGGAGCCAGGGGGAGGTGGCATTAGTGCTCCACCAGTGTTGCGTTCTGCCGCAGAACCCTGCAACACCTGCTTGTATCCCACCTCCACTAAAGTAAAGGCAAAGAACGTTCAGTCTGAAGTGTGTAAACACTGAGTAATTTGGGTGTGACTGACAAATCGAGGAAGCTTATCCAGACGTTATTAAGTTATTTTGGCCGCATGCCTGTATTCTGCTGTCTGTCTTGAAATTTCTCATCTCTGGATAACTCACGACGATACTTTTATTTGATTTTTTTTTTTTTTTTTTTTTTTTTCATTTTTCAAATTTCATTTCCTGTTTGGATGCCCCTATATTGCATTGGGTTTTTCTCTTTATATTCTTTTTCAATTTGGCATGAATATTTTAAAACCCCATGAAGTGTAAATCCAAGCGTGGTACACAGAGTTAATTTTGATAAAAGGGAGCTGTGTGGACAGAGGTTCGGCAGGGGTTCGTGGTTGAACGTCTCCGCTGCTTTTATAACGATTAGAGTTTCGTTTTTAATTCGATGGCATATTAAACCCCACCAGCAGTGATAAAATATTGTAGTTCAATAAATGCATTATGCCCGTGGTTTCAGAAAACTGTCTGGGAGCCCTGACTGTGGATTGAAGTTAGTGGGCTAATACTATATGACAAAGAATTTGCACGCATTTTTTATTGGAAACCCTTTCATCACACATGTACATAAGGCTCACTAGATGACACAAACTGTCAGCTCACAGTCCCAAATGAATCATCTAACTTCACAAATACTTGCGAAAAGTGGGTTGTTTCAATTATGGATTTCTCCTTCTTGTGTTGTTGCGTGATTTTTTGATGTCTGTGATGTTCCAGAAGAGGCTTGTGCAGCAATCATGGACCAGCATGTCATCTTCTTTTTCATCTTACATCATGGGGCTCTTTAATGTTAGAGAGGCAAAAAAAAACAACCAAAAAAAAACCCCATTGAGAGTCACTGATCATTACTTTTGTTTGGGAGCATACAAATGACCTCCCTCCTGCCTCGTGCTGTGTTTCAGGGGTTGTGTGGGAAGGAGAAATCCCAAATTAATTTTTCATTAATAAGTAAAAGGCAAATCAAGTGAATCTTTTATCAACCAGGATTTAGTGTCGCACACAGCCAGACCCCAGACCGTGATCCCAGACTGTGAACCCCCCCCCCCCCTTTTTCCTTTTATCCTTGGGACACGGCTGACAGGCCAATATGATGCTGGGAAAAGTTGCACGGCACAATGTGTACTTTGTGCTTTTGTGAAGTTAAAAATTTGACCTTTGGAGGAAAGCAGGATGGAGAAGTAAAAGGTCTGCGAGGCTGGAGATATCAGGCTCCCCTCTGAAGCGTGACACTTGGTCAATTGCGAGCTGATTCGATTTAGCGAGAGACAAGACAGCGAGTGAAATAACAAAGCAGCTGAGCCTCCCTGACTCAGGCGCTGATGGTGATCCGGTAGCGTCTTCCTAGGATTCACACAGAGACGGCAGATTAGTTTTTCATCAATAACTGTTTACAATGGACAGGCTGCTCATATATATCACATCATATATCATTTATATACATGTTGTAAACATTAGCTACCATTTGTGGCTGAGGACAGACAAAGGGTGGTCCAGTGGATAGACCTTTCTGTTATATTTTTATATAGACTTGCATACAGTACTGTGCATACAGTTTGAAGTTACTTAATAAAATGTATGGGTTTTATATCTGAATATTTGTGGAATTAGTGGCTAATAATCCATGTGAAGCCATTAGAGAGTTATCATGCAAGGGGGGATGGGTTGCGTGGGTGCCATCGTGCAGCTCCTCACCCAGAGGTAGAAGTGGTGTGTAGTAGTTATAATACCGCCAGATCATTCTCAGCCTGAATAATGTAGAAAGGGTGCCTGGCGTGTGGAAAGAATACTGCTCACAGCAGAGGATGACTGCAGACCACTTTTGCACGGCATTTGCTGCGTTTTCATTCCCTCTCTAGAATCCTTCATGGACAAAGGCCGAGAGTGGAGCCGCATGAGCGCTTCTCTCCAAAATTTAAACGAGGCGGGGGGTTCTTCAGATGGTGTCCTCCAAAATAAAACTGACATTAAAGAATGGAGCAACTGAACCAGAACATAGCAAGGGCTCCGCGTTCAAATGGTGGTTACAACCTTGTGGCTCCTTGCTCTTGATAAAGAGTTTGCCTCACATAAACAGTCATTTAAACTGCGACTGCGGGGGAAAAAGAAAAAAGGAAAAAAAAAGGCCTCTGTGGGGCTAGTTTATCAAATGCCGAACCTTCTGTCTGTATTCACGCAAGGCCCTCAGACCATGATGCTCATCCCTTGTGACTCTAACCTACTTTCTAAACTAAAGCACGCCTTTCTCTCAGACTGCTCCCTTAACTATGATATAAGGCAGACAATTTGCACACATTTTGATTAATGCTCTTATGCCAGAGACATGACAAGCACGTTTATTAATATGTACTGCTGGATCGTGCCGAAGAGTAATGCGCCCACTGCTTAAATGCATCCTCATTAAGAGATGGGATAGAATCGCTGTGCACTTTGAATTTGTAGTCTATGTTATACTGTAATGGGAAAGGTGACTGCAATATTTATGTCTACTCTTTGTGTACGCAGATAGCTATTGTAACTCCCCAACCCCCATCACGCACCTGTCCTCCTTCTGTGCTACATTACTCCTACAGTGTAAGGTGCAAGCGATTCAGTTGTCGTACAGTAGGACGGACGAGCCGTGTCGTAATATATAGAATTTTCCAAACAGCACCTTTCAAGGGGTGGAGGAGTTTCACTGCAAACAGAGCAGTGGCGCAACTGAACCCATATGTAAGCTTGGGCGGCGCAGCGTCCACCCTTCTGAAGGAAAGCGGCAAGCGACCTTTGTCGAGAGATCCTCAAACACGGTTGAGGAGATTCCTCTCCGGCTCTCAGAGGCTGCCAGGAGCGGCTGAAACTCTTCTCCTCGTGTTTTCATGGTAAACATACCGGCACCCTGCTATCAGCTGCGTTGTTTGGGTTGTGGGAGGATTGTGAGGGGAGAAAAAAAAGTGCAACACTGGTCTGTTGTTCTCCATTATTCAGAAAATGTCTGTCTCTGGTATCAATATGTGGCAGGACATTGAAAAACAAAATGATGTCGAGAAAATATAATGGTTCCCAGGAGGTAAATCTCCCGTTCTGTGCTGGCAGAAAAACTTTCCCAGTGTGCTCTTGTCCTAGCATAAAAAAAAACCCTAAAGGTGCTCGTCCTATGATGTAGCTTAGCCGAATGCTTAGCCATTTATCATTGTTATGAAGGCTATCATGGGACCTCGCACAAGAGTCCTTTATAATAAGTGCTCTGTTCTCCCATATTTTCAGTGCTGCCACACAGATGCATACACCCCACACAGCAAATATGAGTGGTGCAGTCCTTGTGTTTCTGCTGCATTAGATTTATACACCCATGCTGTAATATGATAACTTTTAACTCTTAAATCAGAAAGAAAAAAGTGCCATGGCTGAACTCTGTTTCCCTCTCTCACAAATGATTATTGTCTGAACCATTTACCGGCTGTTTCAATTCCCTCTCTTCTTCCATGTTTGTGTTTCTTCGTGAAATGATTATAGACATTAAGTCAGTCTGTAAATCTTTGCCTCTCCTCATCACGCGGTGTCGCGGTGAGATGAAATGGCAGGAAATGTCGTGCCCTTTGCAGCACGCGGTTGTTTTGCCCTGAATAGCACCGTAACAATGCAATGTACCTGACTTGGCTGAATGCCATTTGAGAAAGCCTTCCCTTAGTAGCTAAATTTATGCTCAGCCGCTTAATACTAATAATAGACTATTGTCTCAACAATCCTGTAGGACACAGCCAAGAAAAATTATTAAATGGAGTTAGCAGATATTTAATATCTTCCACCCCGCAAGTTCTGGGGTGGGTGGAAGCTGTATATTTGCAATCACGACCGTGACAGTTATTCCCCGCAAGACTGTTGAAAATATGTAATTTTTGTCATGGCGGAATGATGCAACTCTGATAGGAGTGTGCATTTGTCTCGCCTTTTTGTATGTGATGCGTCGAAAGCCTTTGTAGTCCACCCCTTTAAACCGCTCTACCATCCTAACAGATCCGGGCACGAAGCCAGATCCCATGCAGAGGTTATTTCAGGCGCTCGCGAAGCCACGCACGGCTCAAGTTCCCCATCTCGATACACAAAGGCGCCAATTCCCAAATCGAAGGCACTGTGTGTTTTCATGTCCTCAACCGTCTGTGTCGTTGAGGCTGTTGCAGGCAAAGGGGGCCATAGGCTTTCATGAGTTTGAACAAGGCCTCGTTCAAAAACACACAAACACACCTCGTCTCTTGTATTCAGCTCGCTCTGATTCCATGGTTGCAGCACGTTTGTGTTCTGGTTGCTTTCAGGAAAGCAACAGAGGGGGTCAAGAGAGCCTTTTCCTTCATCTGTGAGGCCACTGTGAAGCGTCTGCTTTTTCTTCTAAGTGCACTTCTTGCTGTGCACAAGCAATGTCAGAAAACAATGTCTCAGACTGTATCGTTAAAATGCAATTCTGTGTAATAAAACCATGTAATCATTTGAACAATAATGTACGTGTATTTTGGCACGGACGTGTGAAACTCACTGCAGTCTTTTGATGACATCAAGCTTTTTTTTTCAAATCATATTTTAAAGCGCTGCTTTGTTGCTGGACTGTATAATAAAGTGAAATAGCTCCATGCTGCAGGCAAAATTCACTTGTTTCTCCTTCATTATAATAAAGATAAGCAGACGAGAATTAAAATGGAAATGGACTACATTTTCCCAACTCATGGTATTTTTTATTTGGCGTTTAGGAAAATAAATGTAGCGTATTAATTATACTGCGAATGTCGCTCAATATTTTGTGCACAGTTGTCCTTGTATGCGTTCATCTATGAAAGACACGGGCTGGGGGAAAAAAAGAAATGAAACCGCCATCTCACACCGTGCATCATTCACTCATCATTCTCTGCACTTTTTTGCCAAGTATATTGTGGCAGCTGAGTTATATCAAGCACTTAGTGTTAGTTATATACACTTAGTGTCCAAAGTTTAGAAATGGCAAAACTTGTTGGTGAATGTTTGAACAGATTGCTGTTTCTTGTAGTTATACTGTTGTCACACATATGGTGTGTCCTGGAGTCTGATAACTCAACCATAAAAAACTGATGCTCTGAAGAATTTGCTAAATGACAGACATTTATGTAAAATGTGCCTCTGTTCATCACATTAGGTGTTCAAAAGGTATTTTTTTGCTTGTACGGGTGTTTTGATCTCCCAGGGGTACGAGCAGCTGAACATCTGGTCTATACTGAGCTCTGGAGAGCCAGTTCTCACCCTCATATACCTGAGGTAGCTCAAGAAGACACAGCGGTTTCATCATTTTCATTTTGAGAATCAGGATGCAGAACACACGTGGTGACACGGTGGAATTAGAAGTAATCCTTTATCGTACTTTGTCGGTGGGTGTATCAGCGGCCGGTATCAGTAATGGCCAATTATCATCTCTTCTCTTCCCTAGTTACAGCACTGCTCTTCCAACATGACCGGCTGTCAGAGCAAACTAATATCCCGGGAGGTGGAAAGTCATGGGTGAAATTATACTCCGCGGCCCAAATATGCAGCAAAGGCGAGATGATGTCTCTTTTTATGTTGAAATCATTTTTCTAGACATATTGAAAACCTGGCGGTTACCACGGGTCCAGTGCACAAAGGCACACATTTGGAATAATCATCTACACAGTAACCACATTATTTGAAGCTGAAAATATTGCTGTAAAAATCATGTAGGCTATGTTTGTTGTAACATGAAGAGAAAAAAAATGTTAAATTGATTACAGGTTGAGTTTCCCTCGCTCATATTTAGTCAGCCTTGCTGGCGCTTTAGCCACAATTTGAACAAAGAACATCTCCCTTGCTCATCAAAGAATGTACGATGAAAGTGAAACGGTCCCAAATAAAAGGGTTTCGGTGTGGTGTTTTGAAAAATTGTTTGTTTTTTTAACGCTGCTTCCATTTATCAAAATGACCAATTAGAGTTGTGTCATGCACTCCCATTGTCGACCCTATCTGACCAAACAGGTGGCAGACAGTGCGATCTCGACACCCGCAGTGACACACTCAACCTACTGTACCTTTCACCAAAAAAAGCTTAACTGCGGGCAAGCTCAGAAATCATTGCAATGCAGGCAACTGCTGCAAAGCTTACACGATGCCCTGGAATATACACAGCGCAGAATACTGTAGATAAAAGCGATCATATGTTCACATTACAGCCCGGGTCTGTCAGGTACTCTACACAGTTTATATTGAGCAAATACTGCAGGGAGACATTAAAGATTTTAATAAGAGTCTCAACATGAGGAGAGGGATAAAATGTAAGCACTGAATGTGTCGGTATTAATAGATGGAACCAGAGGAGAAATCACAGGGGGCCGAGGAGGGAAAGACACAGAGAGTAAAGGAATTAAACAGACAAGAGTCGAGTGGAAATGGAAGTGGAACCCATTTACTTCACCTCCCAAAAAGTAGGGTGAGGAAGGCTGACAGAAGCTGTTCTGGCACCAGGGAATTCAGATACCTTCAGTAGGTGGTGTGGAAAAGAGCAGTGGGCCGAGTTACGCTCTGCAAATGAATAATCCAGCAGCCTGCACAGAATCCTGGCGGAGGAACGAGCTGGAGGGGACAGCTGGAGGCTGGAGTCCTCTTTTTTTTTTATTGACCTCATCACACACGGAGGGCGGAAGACAGAGATACAGAGGTGCGAGTGTGACGGTATCTGTCGGTGAGCACAGGTGTCTCTTCGCCTCTCTGTGATCTTTAAGTGAGAGGGCGAGCTGATGTTTCTCTCCAGGGTTTTGTTTTTTTCCATGCATGCAAAGGTTGCATCTCCTTTGCTGTGCGACTGAAGGGGCCGACAGCCTCCATTTTCCCCGAGCCCCACCCCTTGAAGTGAAGGGCACACGCGAGGCAGAGGACTTCTTGCACGTTTCCTTTTCAGTAGCCCTTCACTGCAGCCCTGCTACCGCGGTGCCTCGGTGCCTCCTCCACCCCTCTCGCACCCATTGATAGATTGACTGATCTGAGTCTATGAAGAATCAATAGGACAACCCTCTGAGTGCTCTTCACATTGATTTCTCATGGACTGCAGTCACTGTGCTAACAAGTAGCAGGCATTTCATTCCATAGGAGGAGCGGGCTTTGTTATGACGCCGCGGACAACAAGTTGAAACAAAGTCATGTCGGAGCGCAGGGGCGCCACCACCGTAAATGAGCGGTGGAGGAGACAGATTGGTTTTTCCTCCTGCATGGGAGAGTCAAGTGCGGCTTCTGTGTGCTATTCACTTCAGATCAGAATTGTTTTCAAATTTTTATGACATGGCAATCAGGGTGACATGCTGCCTCCAGGCACAAACTAAAGGCCAACAGCGCTCAGGTTGTTCTGGGGTACAGCACAACACCTTTGAATACTAAACACTGTAACACTCTCAATATATCAAAAGATTTTCAGTTGAATTTTTAAAGATTTTTTTTTTCTCTCTGGCTTATTTTTTTGGCTTTCTCCTCATTTGCATAATACTATGCTTCATCGCCTAAGCTCCTTTTGTCATATGCACTCACCATGGTGACACATTAGTTTCCATAGCTTCTTCAGATGATTCAAAGAGCCATGATGGTGTTCATCTGTTCGAAATGTCTGTTTACTCTACCCCTCTACCAGGGGCTTGAAAATTAACCCAGTTTGATCCCAATCTTCTGCCTCCCACTGAAGTTGTTCTCACGCATCGTCGAGGCTTCTCCTGCTTTTCCTCGAGGCTTGAGGATGATGCCCCGTGTGTCCCCCGGTTTCAGCAATAAACTCTGTTCGCCAGTGCACCTCCTCTCTGTTCCTTCCTTCCTCCTCTTTGACTGTCACTCCGTGTTGCTCGCCGTCTCTATTTCTTGTTCAGTGGGTGGTAACAGGAGCATTTCATGCTTCCCTCAGTCCCAGGTTTGTCAGACCATTGCTCTGTAATATTAGAGCAGGTTAACAGCGTGATTACCGATATGACTGATGCGGGGAGAAACCAACCCCACTGCTGCGCTGAAGCATTGCAAGAGGCAATGGATCCAGCTGTCCCTTGACTCCATGAATGTGCGACGCTCCAGTGAAGCGTAGTTAAAGTTGGGTGTTTACTAATTTGGTTGGCACATTTCTCCCACTGAGACCGGGTTTTGAGACTTGAAAATCAGCCCGGTGGGATAAATCTCAAATTAAAAAGGCAGGGAGTGATGTAAAATATTTAATATGTCTCTGTCTCTCTCTCTCTCACACACACACACATTTTCCTTTTACATGCAAGGTCTTTTTATCTGTCTCAGTCTGCCTTTCTCAAGGCCATAGCTCAGAATCTTTGCGCGTACGTGTGTGTGTGCCTGTGTGATTGTGTTTATGTGCACATGCATTATTACTTTGATCGCCAGCGTCTTCGTGAGTTGGAGATGTTGGGTGGATGTATCAGTGCCACTCAGAGTGAGGCTTGGCCGAGTGATGCTGAAGCTTTACTGTGTGTGTGTCTGTGCTGTTTGATAGGTCCCTCTCCCTGCCCTGTCCCTTATCTCCTCTCTGAAAAATCACACCGCAGAGATAAGCTGCATCAGGAATGCTACTTTTTTCTACATTTTTTATGCGCGCAGCAAATGCATGAGATTCATATTCTCGGGCCATTTAATTTTCTGCTCCTATCTCACTGTGAAGCCAGCGCATCGAGGCCTGAGGTTCACCATATTTTATTCAGGCATAGAATCACAGAGGGTGATACCATCATTGATTAGGATTACAAGGCAGTAGTCACTTTATGGTGACAGAACTGCAGAAATTTTGTTTCATGGTAACATTAGCCAAAGGTCAGGCATCAGCAGGGGTTCTATATTTCTGCTTCCTCCTGTCCTCTGTGACACATTACTTTTGTAGCCCATCCTTACTTAGTTTCACACCTTCCCCATTCATCCATTCTCCTGTGATGTATTTCTTTCTCCTGCCACACTTTCATTTTCCCTCCTTTCTTCATATTCCACTGTGTCGTACTCTCCCAGAATAGGAATAGGTCTGACCGGATGCGCCGTCTGATTTAGAATCTTTTTACCTTCTTGGTCTTTGTGCTTTTCCTACACCTGCTGGAATAACTGTAATTTATTTTCATTAAAGAAAAAAAATGCATTCAGCCCGTTTTGGGTTTCACACCTTTCACGCCTTTCACGCTGCCTCTGCTTTCCGACTCCTTACTACTGGAGGGACGGTCTTCATCGACGTTTTGTAAAATTTTCGCTATTCAGCCACATAATTAGCTGCAGCGGGGTTTTTTTGTGGCTCAGCTTTTCCCAAGGCAAAACGTCCCCCGAGCAGGCGAATGCAGCGGAGGCAGGCAACATGCAGAATTAGAGCGAAGACGCAAACAAATAATTACCCTTCATTTGAAAACACTCAATTACCCTTTATTCCAAAGTAAAATAATGAGCTTTTCCCACTAAGGGGAGCCCCAGAGTTCCTGCTGTAATTAGTGCAAAAGATGGCGGCCCAGTGACTCGGTGGACACCAGCAACACGACTGTTTTATCTGCCCAGCAGCAAATATCCAACGCGAGTACATACACCGCAAGCAACAAAGAAAAAGCCCATTTCTTGGTAGCTTTGTGCTGATTTGTGTTTTGTGTGAATAAGAAACATCAATAAAAAGGAAAGGCAACATATTAAAGGGAAGGCAAGAGAAGAGAAAGGGTTACTGGGCTGTGTGGCAATCAATGAGCTCTGCTGTGCCGCTGACATTTCTCTCTCAGATGTGCCTCTGAGTGCTTCTCCCCGCGCCAGACTCTCATACACTCGTGCCTCCTGTAGCATCTTCCATTAATGTCCGTGGCGTTATCCACAGTACATCACAGGCTGTGAATTAATGTGTTTTTTTCCCTCTTGAATTGCTATTATTGCAGTGTCTCCAACCAACCCCTGAGGCCAGTGTTTTTCCCTGAAAGATGGGTCTGATTGACGCCAATTTAAATAAGGCGGATTGGCCGCTGTGCACTTTTCCCAGGCTTAAGGGAATACACTAAATGTGGAGCTCTGACACAGTCAATATCAGCATATTGGACCTTTTAAGCTCACATGCTGAATATTTTTATTCAGTCCCCATGCTGAACGCATACAAACATAAACAGACACATACCCTGTATCATTACATTAGTCTGTTGGAGTCCGCACACATACTTTCTGATTGTCTGCATCAACGCTGCCACCTCTCTGAATTTTGGAACTATTTCGAGCCTCCCAGCTGACTTTCAGTTCGGTGGTAAGAAAAACCTTCTCCATTAGGTATCGCCTGAGACATCCACAGCATGTCGGGCACCAATCAATCAAGTTTCAAGCACATTTCCTGACGAGTCGAGCGCATAATTGTATCACTCACTGCTATGATGAGAGGGACGAGAAAACTTTCCCTCATCTCAAATCACTTTGAAACACTGGAGCCTAAACACTTGTATGCACACACACGCAGCAATGTGAAATAACATGGTTACAGCCCATCTTGCTACATTTCTCTTTGGGGTAACCGCTGATCTGAAGCCAATCCCCTCTGGTTAATATTGACTGAACAACTGTGGCTGGAGGTGGCTCGAGACCAAGGCAGCCACTATAAAAGGGGCCAGGACAGGACACTGCTGAACGCAGGACGCACAGGACACACCATGACATTACTATCAGTCACCTTGAGGTCTAACAACCACTCTGGCTGAATTCCCCTGTAGAGTGTAGCAAACTGCTAGTATGACCTCAAATGTGGAACATGCTGTTGCAGCGGTGTTGTTGGGATTTTTTTTTAAAGATTCTTTGTTCAACAGAGAGTGGTAGGTAGAGAAAATAAGTGAGATGAAGGATTATTAGAGAAATAAAATCAAAAGCTAAACACTGATGTGGTGAGGGGGCTGAAAAAATTGTGCAAAACACAGTGCAACTGGTTGATGCGCCTTTGATGCTTCCCATAGCTCTTGGACTGACAGAAAGCTTTTGATAAGCGATCTTAATGTCAGTTGCACTCAAACTCAGCCAGCGTGCAGACTCCCACATCCGTCTGTCTCACACTCAGTTCACACTCTCATAAGTTCAAAGTTGTTCAAATTACAAGCTTGAAATCCTTGACATTCACATCAGATGAGCCCATTTTCGACAAGTCTCAGTTCATAAATAATGTCATTTTAAAAGCAGACGCAAACTTCAGGTTCTTCTTCTTGCGGCTGCATGGGGAATTCCAGCCAAGGCCAGACACAGAGGAATATTTCTCCATGCTAAATGGTAATTACCATAATCATACAGATGAAGTCTGTATGATGTTAAGTCTCAGTGTCCGCACTTACAGACTCTCAGATGTACGCCGGCAAAGTCCACCAAAAGGGAGGGCAGTGACACTATCACACTGTGAAAGCTGCAGTTGTGTTTTGTACAATCATTTGTATTCACCCTTGTCGTACGTCTCCATTCATCAGATAGATAGATAATGGTCACGAGTCTGACCAATGATCACCCTGGATGAATCCATCTCTTTCACTATTTACTGAGTCAAACCAAACCTTTAAGCTTTCAAGGTAAAGAAAAATCACCATGTCCAAAGAGACATTTTTATGTCAGCAGCATACCAATGTACAATGTACAATGTACTTTCTGGCATATATATTATATTGTTCATCGTCAGTTAAATCAAACCAATAGAAAAATTACAAGTGAGATATATTTCTCCAAACATATGCTGCTGAAATCCACATTTATGTGATGAAGCTGCAAATTTGATATGCTGATAATGAAAATTAGCACAAATTTGGATTTTCTGCCAGGAAAAAAAAAGAAAAGCATCACCAGACCTCAACTTAATCTCACTGCTTTTAGTAAGTAAAATGAAAAAACATTTATTATATCTGACAAGACAATACAAGGGCTACTGTCTCCGGAGTTTACAAGGACATTTTAGTAGAGTCTGTCCTTTCACTATCTACTGCTTCCACTATCTAAGAGCACAAAACTGCCTGCAATATTGTTGTGGGTGAAGTAAAAAAGAAATTAATTGTTTCAGGCCTGAATATACAGCGAAAGTAAAGTTTGTCTCTAACACACTTTTAAAAGACAGTTTGAGCAGAATAAAGTGCTGTACAAATTATCTTAAAAAAATATAATAGCAGGAGCACCAAAAGAATCGTAGACAACAACATATAAGCCAGCGACAAATACAGAAATATAGACCTTACAACAGATAAGAAAAAATGTGTTAAAGGTAGATGGATAGAGGACATTTGATTTCCAAACTAGTTTTGCAATCATGGAGCAACTTGGAACCGGAACTTATAACGCAAGCTTGCGTTTGCGTGTCCTTGATTTATACATGATATGCCATTAAACACATTGAGTAGATTGATGTTATTTTTCCATACTTCCACATAATCTATTTTTTGATAAATATCTGAAGAATGCAGTGGTTCCTCCAGTCCACAATATGCAGATTTAGATTTGCCCAGAGGGAAGCCTCGGGGCAAATCTTAAAAACACAACTTTGCCACTTCTCTCAGGGAGCTGACACAGGCTCATTTTAGTCTTCTTCTGTGGAGATATATATTAAGAGATCACAGCAAGAAATAAGCAAGTACTGTCCACTATAAGAATTTACTGTAAACTTATCTTAATCTTGTATTTATTAATTTTTTGATGGTGAAATGATTATCTTGTGCTGACTTTGCAAGGCTGTCTAATGCCATCCAAATAAATGCCACACTTAAAGTGATTGATCAGTTGATCAACAGAGGCATTAATTCCCAACAATTTAACTGAAATTAATTTGTTTGCTTGATCAATGTGAGAATTTTCTGCTTTTCTCTGTTATATCATTGTAATCTGAATAGGTTTGGGTTTTGGACTGCTGGTTAGACAAAATGAGGAATTTCAAGACATCGCCTTGCACTCTGAGAACTCATGAGGGGCATGTTAAGGTTATCAGTGATGAAAATAATTATTAGTTGCAGCCCTACCTCCCTTGTCTTGATAAGCGGTTTTGTCCTTGAGTTATTTTTATTTGGATACAAAGCTCAACGCTGCTAAAGATTTAACTCGAAGCTACATCAGGGTATAGACAAGATGGAGGTCGGAGCAAAAAAAAAAAGCTGAAGAAACATGAGAAAGCACTTTCTGGCCCTGCCTAGTGAGGAGTGTAAAGAGCAGGATGCCTCTAATGCAGACTCGGGAGCATAGTGGCAGGGTGACTAATGACCCACAGTCCTCTCACTTATTATCGTGGGCATATATACACACACACACACGCACACACACAGGCACACATACCATATGATTCATTCTGGTTCCCACTTTGGAGAGGTATGACTCAGCTGCACTCATGGCCAGCTACACCAACATTTTCATCTCCATCTCAATTTCCCAAGACCCGCAGACTCTTGGTCTAAATGAGGACATCAGCACTCGAGGAAATAGGTTTGTCCTGCAGGAAAGCTACCCCCAGTGCAGCACAAATTAACTTTCTGCCCTGCCGCAATCAATGTAAAAGTGGGTCTCATTAATTCTTGGGGTCACATCTTTCATCACATCCCAATCTTACATCATTCAGAGGCCATTTCCGTTTCCGTAGGTTTGACATTATTTTCAAGACTGGGCGCCTGTGAGGTCAGTCGCTGATTGTCTCATTTACTGAGTACCGAGTCTAACTGTGTCTGCAATGGAAGTGTCTTTATTTTAATAAAATAAATTCACCTTCCAGCCTTAACTACAGTATATTACTGCAACTGTGCTATATTGCTTATTTGGCATATCTATATCCGCTTGATATCTTGGAGTGTAATGATGATTATCATCAGGTATTGCTTGACTTAAACATATAAGCCATTTGATCCATGTATATAAATCAAGGTTGGCAGCTTTAGATGGGTTTTAACAGACTAGGCCCCTGAGCTGCAGCCTCCAGGCTAGTCGGCTCGCAGACAGCCAGCCTGCGGAACCCGCCTGCAGCCCCAGGAGAACCTTCTATCCTGCTGCGTCTGCTCTCCTCCCTCCTCACACACATCCATCCTGCCCGGTCGGCCTGTCAAACCCCGCGTCTCCCTCCCGCCCTCTGCCTTCCTCCATCACCCCCCCCCCCCCCTTCCCCTTGTCTTCCTCCGCTCCACTGGGCTTGTGAAGGTGAGCCAGTCCCCAGTGACACTACTGTACAGATTGCTGTGCTTCCTCTTCAAATGGAGGCTGCTCTCTCGCGAATACCTGTACGTAAAGAGTTGGCTGAGCTTTTCCTTGTCGTCCTCTTCCTCCACCTACTGTACGGTTATTTTCGTCATTAACTGCGCATTCATTCGCGTCTGTGGAATTTATTCTCCATCTTGCTCTCTGGTCAGCTGTCCTTGACCGTGACTAGGGGAGCCACAGGCTGCTACATGTGTCATGTTGGAGAAGGGCTGACAAAAAGAAAACATTGCCTGAGGTTTTAGGCCAGTTTGGTGACAGCTGTCAACCACACGCTTGTCCTCAAACGCTCTTTTTATGAGCAGGACGTGTGAGGAAACTGACAACAGTACAAGGAAAGTTTCAGTGGAGTTCTGAAGCATCCATCTGGATGGATGGGTTTGTGCTGATGCGGCCGCGCGTGTGACATTTTGTCCGAGCCAAAGGTTAGCTTCCAGGTTAGCTTCCGTTCCTCCAGCCATCGTTGCTGTGTGGAGTAGCGTTTAATAGACAGGCTCTTTCATCGTTACCTCCACTGAGGAGGTCATGTAATTGATCATGTTTGTTTGTTTGTTACTCTGTTCATTAGCAGGATTATGCAAAAAACTAATGGAGGGGTTTTGCATGAAAATTTCCCCAGAGGTTAATCTGGAACAACTATAGAGGTGATTCAATTTTGGACGTTATCCAGATCAATGTACGGATGCAGGAAATTTTGTAAGATTCTTCCCCATTGTGAGAAAATCTCACATATTGAGTCATGTAGTATATCTATCTTCATACATGCATAAAGATTTGATGTGGTGACTTGATAACCAAATGGTTAGGGCGAAAACTACATGGCCTTAACCTTCTGTCCCCGGCATGACTCCTGGTAGGCCAGACCACAAATAGATCCAGGTCCAGAAACTCTTCTGGTTTTGGGGACATGTTGAGCCTTGGCAGGGGTCGGCTTTCTCGCAGCACTTTCTAGTTCTTTCATGAAGCATGATTATTGACTCTGATGGCATTGTGAGGGAGGTGAGGTTTTAACACCTCGTTTACAACAAGGACAGAATACCCATTTCATAAGCATTCCACAATTACAGCTCTCACGATGCTTTTAAAGCTCTTCTATGGAAGATTCACGGGATGTGTTATAGGTGCTTGTAAAATGATGGCGTTTTATCCTGATGAAGTGAAGAGATGCTCACGTTTCTTTCTGGGCAGAACAAAATAAACACCAATTTAGGATTTGGACGGGAAGTGGAAAGCTTCGATGTCCAAATGGACATGTCTGTTTTCTGTCTGCACATTTGCTTATGTGCACATGAATGCTTTGATGAGCACGGAGTGTTATCTGGCCTACCGTTGCTGCAGGTGAACTCATTGCCTTTCCCTTTGTGTTTGTGCAGGTTTTTGGTGATTATTATCACTTCAGGCATCATGCCGTGGAGAAGAGGGCTTTGTCTGGACACAGGGGGATGCACATCAGACTGCAAAAAGAACCGCAGGTAAGACTGTTGTCAGCTCTCCCACAGCTCATCGCGGCAACAAAAAGGCCAAAAGACAGATTGGATTACTCACGGAGAGTTTGTATATCACAAGAGAAAAGAATGCCAGCCTCGGTGACAGCTTGTCAAACTCTGAGTCCTTTGCAGTTCACACCGGTCCTTCCATCTGTCCCTCTGACCCAATCTGAGGTACTGCATAGCTGTAAATATGCAAAATAAACCATTCCAACAAACAACACCACAGCTGGGAGTGTCAGCATGTTTGGCCTTGCTTTTTTCTTCAGCCTTCAGCCCTGTAAAATCATTATCTGCACCTAAATATTAACTGCGGGGAAAATTGGCATTCATCACTCTAACATCTAAAATGAGGAACAGTTTTCATCCCTGAATATCAATTTAGTTTGGACATCTGGCTTTGGATTTGCACCCAGCCCAAGCAACCAATGTAAACCTGGTATATTACAACTCTGCAAAATCTCACTCCGCACATAACAAATGTAGTTGAGTCAGCATGGCAATGCCAACATCATGAAAGGATGTTTTTTTTTCTTAGGGATTCAGAGATAAGCAGTCTCACATTGCCAGATCACCACAGCATATCCATACTCTGTTTGCACTGTTCCTACATGGGATAAGTGTTTGGCAGTATACATTGTCATTCTCTTGTGGGTAAAAAAACATAGCTTGTATCGATTTTCTTTTTTTTTTTTTAAACCAAACAGAAATAAATTCTGTTAAAATCTGAGAAAACCTGCTTTTTTCCTCTTTCACAATGTCTTGGAAAATGACAGTGGAAGCCAGAGGAGAGAATGGAGGAGGGCAGAAAGCACTTATTCTGTCTAGTCTTCATGAATAACAAGAACCTTTTTCTGTATTTAGAGAAGCTCTGGGGTTTCTTTGCACAGTGGCGCTTTATGTATGGGCTAGAAACAAATTAGTCAGTTGATTTTGGTTAACATTCTTCATGCTACCTATTAGGTTTAGATTATACACATTACTCTTGACTCTTCATTACAGCTAAATATACTGTACACAATCCAGCAGTCTGTAGAACAACACACAACAACCTGAGCCACCTCACACTACAGGAAATGCTACATATCATCTTAAAAAAAAGACTTCATTGTGCATAAAAATGGTAATTGGATGTGCAATTTGTAGTTTATTACACCACTGTCTTGTGAAGGCAACAGGAGATTAATTATACAACAGGCCCATATGAAAGATGTTATTTTACTCACAATCAGAAGCTCACATTATGTGGCGGGGTTAGTTGTGCTATCTAATCAGCAATGCGCGGAAGAGATGTTATATCTAACAAAACAAATACACTTTTCAATTTAACTACAGCTTCATTTCTGTATGTGGGATGCAAGGGTCGTTACATCTATAAATGTTATTACGCTACATTTTTTTAAGACTGAGAATGTCATAACCTTTTACAAGCTGTGTTCATGGACTTTGCTGCTTTGAACTCAGGGAGGAAAACCGAAGGCAGGAAATGTTACTCAGAGCTGAGTGGGCAAAAATGCCACACAGGTCCCGGTAACAAAAATAAGGATGTCTGACAAAGCTCGCTGTGAATGTTTTTGGCTGTTGTCAAGATACCATGTAAAAAATACTTGTGTTGACAGTGAGAACGCCGGAACATTGTTTCTAAAAAGATTGCTATTGCTATTGTGTGTCCCGCGATGATGTTTTGATGCTTCCAGTGGTACAAACAAAGTGCTCTTCAGCTACGTTGTGTGGCAAAAGTCCCAAAGCCTCAAATAAAACCAAATGTATTTACATGGTAAGTTACAGGACCGCTTGGACTAAAAGTGAAAATATGTTTGTATGGGATTTGAAAGAAGCGACAGTCATGCGACATCACAAGCTTGGCCCTGGTCTCCTCGCCCACAGACTTCCACATGTCGTTGTCGGCTCATTCACCAGCTGCAAATAGACATATGTGTACACAGGGTAGCCACACTTGCTGCTAGCAAAGCACTTCTGCCTTGTTTATGCTGGAAACTCTGAAGGAAGCAGTGGTAATTGCTGCTATTTAAGAGCATCTTAATAGGTACCTGACTGGTGCTAAAAGGGGGGCAGTTTCAGCACGAGAAGGGGCTTGGGCCATCTGGAGAAAGGTTGGCTTGCCAAGTAGAGCCTAAGGACTACTCTCCAGCTTTTCCTGAGCCCGAGTCAAGGTGGCTCAGAAGAGGGCTGATGTGGTCTGACAAGCGCCGAGGCTCCAAGACATCATTAGTGAGATATGGTGACTTTCACTGAGGCCAGTGGTGTCAGGGGTCAGGCTAAATGGATGTTAACAACGCTCTGAGAGCGTATGGCTCCAGAGGTGCCTCCCTGGGAGCTGGCAGCTGTGCCACTAAGACCTGATTTAAGAGCAACAACAAATAAGGTTTAGTGCGGGCGGTGATATGCAGACGTAAGGATCTTGTCTGTGTTACTGAGGAGGATTTCATGATGTACGAGACTGGATTTTAGAGTTGTAGGCAGTGGTGGGGGACAAAATGCAAAACTCTTGGCAGAACGGCAGGATGGCAGGTTAGGACCAGAATAAATCTGGAAGGTGGGAAAGTGAAGTTTACTGTTCATATGCACAGGTTCATCTCAGTCAGAAGGTAAGTACTTCAGTTTGACCCATCAACACTTGAACCCATAATTCATCGGGGCATTGCGTTTCCAGATAAGGAGCAACAGATCGCCCCTAGGTAACCTGCCCCCTACACCCACACAACCACAAACAGACCAGCCCCGAGGCAGAGAATGAACGCTGCCAAAAAAAACCAAAAAACCACACACACCACAGCGGAAGTGAGTGGGTTTGTGTTTACACGTTCATAGATGTGCTTTTGGATATTCACATGTGTCTCTGAGTCTGTGATCGCTGGAAGCGGGGAAAGGACAGGTTGCGCTTCAACCTGCTTCAAAGAAAGCAGATCTAAAAGGCAATGGAAACATAATGGTTGGATTTGGATTAGTCGGTGCTAAGCTCTGAGCTTGTTACAGTGTTTCCTCTCTGTAATCCAGCTGCTGTCTCTCATATTACTCCCATTGTCTCTTTTCCCCTGCTCCGTGGTGCTAACATGCCGCCTATCACCGCTCCCTGTGAATAATCACACAGTGGCAAGATGACATTGGCGGCTGCATAAGCCTTCGCCATTATGCTTGCAAGGGCTGTTTGTCATCTCCTCTCCACGCCCCACACCTTCTCTATGAGGGAATGAATCGATTTGTTTTGGGGCGGCTGCTGCTGGTTTTGTACAAACCACAGCACAAGGCAGCTTACTGCATGTCGTGTTTCGGAGGGACTGTACCCTTGATCCCCACCCTCTCTCTCTCTCTCTCTCTCTCTGTCTCTCTCTAGTAATCTAGTAATTCACAAGGAAAAAAAAATTAAAAGAATATTAAGAATAATTCCCCTTCAAATTTGTCTGGGGAACCCCTGAGATTGTCCTGAACCCCAGGTAGGGCCCGAGGATTAACAATACCAGAACGGTGTATTTGGGATTGACACCAAATGACCTGCAGTGCATATGTTTCATAATATGTCGCTTACTGATGAGTTTTTAATCTGTCTTTGGACAATAATCAAGCTTCATTGCACAGGGCAATAAGCTTTATCAAGCTTCGGATACACAGACAATATTTAATAGAACAGTTAATTCACTGTCGCTCTAGGTTCTCATTGGATTTGGTGATAAAAAAGAAGAAAACACAGAATATCACCAGTCTTATCCTTTAACATATCTTCTTTCTCCATAAAACGTGGAAACAGATTTATAGATCAAAGCGCAGGCTCTCTCTCCTCTCTTCCCTTCCCTCTACATTACAAACAATACCAACACTGCTTCTCCTTAGTCATCAGAAAGGAAAGCCCTCAGGACACTGTGAGAGAGATGGAACAAATAGTTTATTGCTCAAGTGGATTACAGACCGAGCCCGTATGGACACCTCTCTGTTATCTCATGATTGCTTCTTTGTCTGGTTTTGTCTGCGTCTTCCTTTTGTCCTTGTCCCAGACCTCAGGTTTTCAGGGAGATATAGATTAGACCTTGTTTCTCTCAATTAGTGAGATTGGCTGATCTGGGTGAACTGCCGTGCATAATATTCCACGCTTTGCCATAATCAAAATGATTACATTGCACTACATTCATTATATTTAATGTCAGTTTTCTCAAGACCATATCATATGAGTCAGCTGCAAGTTGAACGTGCTTATGTTTAATCACATTACTTAATTGGCAATATAAACTGAAACACTAAATATCCTACAGGATATGGCTGCATCCAGATCATCATCCGGTCCATGTATCAGTGGTAATTTTGTTCTGATAGTAATATGATGTGCAGTGGGCGGCAGTGCAATGAGGTCAGTCATATGCAATTCTAAATGTAATGAAATGAGATAAATGTTAATTAGTCTGGGGTCACTTAAATAAGGTTAATGGCTTCATTCTCCGAGGCTAAGTTTTCAACCAGGGCTGGAGCAACACCACAGTCCTTGGCTGTACTGAACATTTTCATTTTCCTTCATTTTCATTCAGATCATGCGCTTCACAAGAGCACGTAATCATGAAATCAGGCAAGCAGATAAGCCTCACTACCAGAAACAACTCTGACAGTGGGAGGTAAAAGAGGGGGGGAAGAACTCCAATACTTGATTAACAAGTTGCACTTTGTGGATCAGCGGGAAATCCACAAGGAAGTGGAAGTATGTTTATTCATTTTTTTATCCAGTTTTCAGGAAGCAGTCCTCGTTGAGGTTTCAAAATACCAACCTTTGTCTGATTTTATCTCACAGTGTAGATATGAAATGCCTGATTATGAATTCACATTGTGAAGTGTGCCATAACTATATTTGGCATTCAGGAGAGTGCCGACAGATTGGTGGTGAATGGTGCGGAGTCTGCTGATGACAGGGATGTCACTGACAGTTGCTACTTCAGGAGAAGGCACCGCTGCCTGCACTCTTAAGTGTAGCGACGTGACACGACAAACAAGTTTCTACCATCAAGCGTGTGCTCCGTGTGTTAAAATATTTAACCATATTTGAATATATCAAGTACTGTGGGATTTCTTCCTACAGTTCGTCATACCTGTCAAAACATATAAAACAGAATTGAACACAAAAATGCTTTGTAGATGAATTATTTTAACTGGCATGTGGTCAAATATTAAATGATTAGTTTATTGTGAAGCGTTTGGCAAGAATGTGTGAAATTACTTTTTTCTATGCAGATTCACAAACAGAACTATAAAATTACATTAACGATGTGTGATATTAGCATTTTCGCCCACGCCTTGCCAAGCCTGAGCATATATCCCAGCATCCTCCAGGACTTCAAAGGCCCCTACTCTGGCACACTGTACAGTAGCCACTTTCCCTCTGCATCTCAGGAATAAAATAAATTACATTTGCTTTACAGATCTGCCTCTCTTTCTAGTCATTAATTTTTTAACACAGCCGAGGCCATGTATTTCCACATCTGCAATCTGCGGGACATTGCAACAGTTTCTGAAATTCTAACATTAGTAATGACACAATCTCGTGCGGAGATAACTGTGTAAACCGTGAATCTTCTCTGCATGTCTTGGCAATCTAGGTCCTGTGGCTGGAGCAGCAAGTGGTGAGAAAAAGGAAGAGGAGGGATGTGTATGAAGACCCGACAGACCCCGATTTCCCCAAGCAGTGGTACCTGGTGCGTGATGGTCTCTGATCTTCATAGCCTAGATCTCATTAGACTGCCACATTATGGCTATATATTTAAAACTGCAGCTATGAGGGATTTTTTCTTTACTTTCACTAAACTTTCTAAAATGGCATGCATGGTGCAGCTTTGCAGCAGCAAGCCTGTTGTGTTGCCAACAAAACAATTCAGGTAGGTAAATAGTCAGGAAATTTATAATGATTTTTCATATGTTGATATTCCAGTCAAAATGCCACTTAAGATTTTGGCTAATGAGCCAAATCTGCATTCAGATTCATCAACAGCAGAGTGTCCTGAACATTTTCATGTTCCTGCTGTGCAATCATTTCTGATTAATTGCTGAAGGCCACCTTACCAGACCCTGTTTGAACATGACACACTCAGCTGCAACACTTAGTTTCACCTCTGAAGAAAATTGTGAAGAAAAATTAAAGATGGATTTTTGCGTTGGCAATACGTATTAATTCCCTTATGGGGTCATCAGATAAGGTTGTTGCAGCTCAAATCAAACCAAAGTCTAAAATATTTCTGCTGAAATCTTGTGTTTTCGTAGTTTTAGCCCTTAAATATTCATTTAATAGCCTCAAAAATGCTACATTTGGGAAGCCATGTTTGGCCATTAATATCTTGGCAAGTCAAGACAAGCCTAACCAAGCTTGGTGAGGATGGAAGATAAACATGTTTCCTGTATGCCAAAACCATTTAAAGCCTGCACTGCATGCCATTTTATTTTTATGAGGCCCTAGATCTGGAAAAAATTGCCAAATGAACCAGAGTAATATTGAGGGTGCTATAAACCCACATTTTTGCAAAAATATGATATCAATAATTATTTTTCCTGCCAGTGGACATGATATTGTGAATAAAACAAAGCATGGAAGCATATTTTCATCATTTTCAAAGGAGCAAAATACTTTGTGGGGTAGCCAGCAGGAACCTTAGAAAGATGGGTATAGATGGGATTAGAGGGTAAAATATCTCTGAAGTCCGTGTCTATTTTCCTATTAAGCAAAAATGGAAGGACACTGGCACTTTGTATAATAAATGACAATACATTAAGCTATTTCCACATCCATTTTCATGTTCCACTTTGTACTTGTAAGTATAAACTGAATTGCTTTTTTTTTTTTATAAATCCTGGAGGCCTTGGTTACATCAGGTTCACCAGCAACAAAAGGTTTCCTGAGGCAGTGCAGTATAATGCAATGCATGCTGCGATGCTGGGTTGAATGTAAAATTAAATGTCAGGATAGATCCACTACTGAACTATGTCACCTGTGAAACATTGAACCCAAATGGTCCTGGCTCTCTTGTCTCTTTCATTATTTGCAGCTTTTCACAGAGATGCTTCAATTTGCCCTAATCTTCCCTTTTTTCCCTCTTTTCCATATGCACAAAGCCTCTGTCCCTGCAACGGATTAATGACAACACTGACTGTGCCAGACATAAACCACCAGTTAATAATTGTTGTGAAACCAACTCTGCCATTCAGCATTAGACCTCTTAAACCCTTTTGCTACAATTTTAAGTATTCAACATAGCTTTGTCTTGAACACCAAAAAAAGATGGTTGCGTTGAAGGTATGTGTCACTAGTGATGAAGCTGTGTCTTAGTAGTACAAGCAGTTTATGATATTTTGAGTGCTTTTTTTATTGGTTTATTTGGGTTCAGTGTGTAGCAAAACGTTACCTAAAGTACTAATTTGAACAGTGTTTGCCAGTTGAAAACCAACAGCCATGAAAGTTCATGTGCCCCATAGGAAAAAAAATCACTGGGAAACAGAAAAGCAGAGGAGGTTGTCTGTGATGTCTTTCCATTTTTCAATCTATTCTGTTTCAATCTTTCACCTCTAGCGCTCACTTCTCTTCATGTTTCTCACAATGAAAATTTTCCATTGTCCATCCAAATCACACTTTACTACTCTCCCCTGTTATGTCTTCTGCGAGAGAGGCAAATGCTCCCAACAAGATTTCTGACCTGCTACAAGTTGTGTGTCTTTTCTCTAACAATAGGATGCTCAAGGAGGTAATGTCAGGGTGATGCATTAAAATTGAATATGAAGTGCTCTTGAACCGCCTCTTATCTTCTTTTTCATGTCTTGGTGTTTATTTTTTTGCATGGAACATTCCTGTTTTCATTTTTATCGTAACACTTTGCCATGAGTAAATGGTCTTTGACTGTTCTCACACTGGCAGCCCTTTCCAACTGGTCTGGCTGGGAAGTGCCAGTCACAGCAGACTGACAGCTAAAGAAAAGTGTCTCTTCCGTGTCCTTTCCAGTCCACCCCAACACATCAAGACCTGAATACCAAAGCAGCCTGGGCTCAAGGTTACACGGGAAAAGGCGTCGTGGTGACTATCCTGGACGATGGCATTGAGAAGGACCATCCTGATCTCGTCAGCAATTATGTAAATCGAAAACACATAGCCATCTGTAAACGGCAGCTACATTTACAGAAGACAAAAATGACAATAAACATGAATTAGAGATTGAGGAGACATTTTAAATAACATGATCCTGTCCTATCCCTTTTCATGTGTCTCTTAGGACCCTGAGGCCAGCTATGACGTTAACGATGGAGATGCTGACCCCCAACCAAGATACACGCAGCGAAACGAGAACAGGTAACTTTACACTTGACATGACTTGACATGACTGAGCTCACCGCGAGCGTGGGCAAGCGTATAAATGTATAAGCAAGAAATAGTTCGGACTGGGATTTTGTTTTTTTTACCCAACAAGCCCTCTCTAACTCCTTGTTTATTCAGCAAGGACAAGCATCTTATAACTGACAGGGAAAGACACTGATGAGAATGCACCAAGTCCATACAGCTTTCGGTCCAGTGCTTTTGGCTGAAACATTTACATTTGAAAAACCAATTATATAAAGTTTGAAAGCAGTGGTGCAATCATTCCACAGTCTTGAAAGATTCTTCCCTTTTCTTTTTTCCCTTTTTTTGTTTTTTAGTTTTGCTTCAGTACGCAAGCCGAGCTGCTGTTGCTTCATTTCAGGGTTCAGCCTGTATAGCCCCACAGCTACTTTGGCACTTGTTTGTTGCTAATACAATACTTGTTTACTTTCCCTTGGTGATTCATGCGCTTCCCTCCAGTCTTTGGTGATCACATTAAAACATGTTCGCTCCAATTTAATGATGGAACAGTAAAGCACGAGCGAGGCCGAATCCTAAACCCTCATCCCCTCCTCCTCTCCCCATTTCTCCAACCGCTATGGTCCTCTGCCTAAGTCCAGTCCCCCTGGAGCAGATGAGAAGCTACATCCCGCCTCTGAAATCCACGGCAGGATTTGTCTCAAATCTCTCTTTTCTGGGACGACTGCCACTAAGTCTTTTTTGTAGTTGCTTGTTGTTTGTTTTTCTCCTTTATTTCAGTTTCAAAGCACAGCATCCGATCGCAACTGGTCAGAGGCAGGAGCTAAATAAGCTTAACGAGTTTCCACGAGATATTGTGTG
The DNA here is from genome assembly GCA_016785225.1 of Psettodes erumei. Lineage (NCBI taxonomy): Eukaryota > Metazoa > Chordata > Actinopteri > Pleuronectiformes > Psettodidae > Psettodes > Psettodes erumei. The sequence goes on along the minus strand of JAFBJZ010000772.1, from coordinate 5,448,680 downwards.
AAAACAGCATTGTTTCTGCACAGTTGTTCTCACTCAAACTTTCATAGTGTTTATCTTTCAAAGCTGCTTCTGTTGCACACATGGTGTCCGCCCTCTTCTGAAACACGACCATTTTAATCTACGGTATTTGCTTATCCTGAAAGAAGTTAGCGTCAGCAGGCTTTTGAGGAGAGGCCTTGTTTCTTGTCCTTGCCGACAGCTCCAGCAGCCATGCAGAGCGACCCCAGCCCTTTTCAGTCAGCGTAAAGTAGATGCCACTCTGTCCCGCTGATGGAACAAAGTACTACTGGAGGGGTTTACTCCCTGCCTCTGGTTCACTTCAGCTCCCCAAGTGCGGCATACTGTTACTTCAGAAAGGCACCCTCATGCATATACACACATAATAACAACACAAGAGTGCACAGCTTCACGCTCGCACACGCTGTACTACCCATGTCAGTGGAATTGCCAAAGCAATTATGTTGGACTCGATCAATTTATGGGCTTGGATTGAAACACAGAAGTATTTCCAAGTCTATAGCGTGGAGCTGCAGTGTTTAGAGTGACCCGTGGACAAACTATATCCAATGGGTTATGTAAATCACTATAGAGTAATACAGGCTGACAGAGAGTAATGCTTGCAAGATTATAGGAATAAATTGACAGACAAACAAACAATAACAAACAACGAAAAGCAGAGTCAGAGTCGGAGGGAGACATTTTCCACAGCCGCGAAGGCCACTCCTTCTTCACTGATGATGCACCAGGCCGAACTTTGAATTCTCACCTCCAGACTTTTCTTCAGAGATGCTCTGTAGTCTTTTGAGTTGGCAGTTCTGGCAGATATTGTTGAAGGGGGTGCAGACTAAGCTGAAGGATGGTTGAACTCAAGCCAAGGTAATCGACTTGTGCTTCATCATGACAATGTATGTCTTTTCTCCCCCTTACTTTTATCCACTTCTCCACCATTATGTTAGTGTGATATGGATGCATTGCATCAGGAGCGGAGGAATGATTTTACTTCCTGTCCACAGCCTGTCAGTAGAGAAAAATGCCATATATATATAGTCTGGACAATATAGTCAATATTGTATTGAGGATATTAAATATCACTTTAGTTATAACTTATATTTTGAATACATCACCACTTTATCTCACCATCAAACAGCCCTGCGACAGGAACACAGGAGTCCTGATCAGGTAAAACTGGGGGATAAAGGATCATTATCTTGTTGCACTGTGACTGCCATATACACACCAGATCATATTCATCACACTACACACTGCTGTGCAGATTTCCAGTTGACTTACTTTAATTTGTTTAAAATCAGAGGTGTGGGAATTTTTTTTTCTTTCAGGTTGTCTACAGTAGCCTAATGAACAAAATGAAATGAAAATAGTCTGATTTTCTCAAAGTATACGCTGTATGCATAACCAAACAATTAAACTCACTGCCTTGTCTTCTTCAAATGTATTCAGCCACACACACACACAGTCTCTGTCACTCCAACGTCCTTGTGGAGAGCTATGAGCTCCTACTGGGACCTTTTCACAGGGGTTCATTAATCGAGATCCATATGCCTGCATGGAAGATTGGGTACTGACAGCCTTTATTAGAAAATGACTGGCACTTCACACAGCCTCATGTGTCCTTCATTCCAAACCAAGCCATCAGCACCTGAATACTAACTTCAGCTAAAAACTGGAAGGGTGAACGAAGAGATGTGATGGCTAATCTGGATGATGGCTTTTAGAAAGACCAGGAAACGTGTGCGCATGCTTCTCTCATCCTATGAAATTGGTTTGTCCTTGGAGGCACATGGCTATTTGTTTCTCTGACCCTGAAAGTGCTTCTTCAGCAAAAAAGATTAGGGAAAATGGCAAATGGAGCTGCACAAGTACCTGCAGGAGACACGCATATTAAGTTTGATGTCATTAAATTCTTAACTTCTTATGGCATTAGTCAAGTTCTGGCAGGCATCTGCATTATATAGCTGGGGAAGCCCTGCAATTATTACAAGGTGAAATGGTGAGTGACTGCCACCGACCAGCGGTGATGGAATAAGGGTACTTGTTTATCCAATGAAATGCTTTTGTAAGGATTTTAAAATGAATAAGCAAGTTATAAATGCCTTAATCTTTTTCTAAAATGTGATCTTTAAAACAAAATGGTAAAATGTTTGTAATATTAACAAATTATTCCTAAAACTGTACATAGTACACTCCTCTTGGAGGGATCTTCATCTTTAAATGTGTGGTTACTTACAGGTTACAGGTTGCTGACTCTGGAGCTTGAACGTTTTTCTGCTTCGCTGTAAACTCTTGTAATGTGTCAGTGCAGAGTATTGTGTGTATTTAGTTGACAGAAAAAAATCTCAATCCAATTTGAATTCTATATGCAACGCCAGTAACAAAGGAAATGGCAGTGGGGTTAAACACTATCTGTGGGCAGCGTGTCCTTGGCCAAACGCTGCCAGACAAGCGGCTTCAGAGGCCTGAAATGAACCCTGTTTAAGTACGTGAATGCAAATGCACTGTGCTCTGCAAATCCACAACCTTGCTGTACATATGCCGCAAGTATATCTAACTCTATATGGAGGTAATAAATCTGAGCATTCAAGGAGGTGATACAGGAAGAAAATCAGACTAAAGGAGAGCACAAATCAAAGCAGACAGCGTCCTCCTGCATTCTTTGCTGTCGTGCCTCTGTTACAGTGGTTGACACGGCGGGTCACACCTGCTCTGTATTGACATTCCTAATGACACCTTTTAAAGCTCTGCATTGTGCAGGACTGGCGTTCTGCAATCATCTGCATTCAGACTCTTATGGCATAGGTTTTTCATCGCAAAAGAATTTTTCTTCCGTGCTTTAAGGAGCAGACGGCATTTTAAAATAGATAAGCCTTAGTTACTGCAGTACTTGAGTGTCTGCATAACTAAAATTGTTTGTCTTTTCTATTTTTCTTCCTATTACTTTTTTTGTACAAAATGTGTTTTTTCACATTTCACTGCTTGGTGGATTTATCTTGAAATGGATGAAATTGCCATTGCCGCCCATCAGTCTACAGTCAATAATCCATAATAACTAATTGAAATATTTACACAATTATTATTCAGTTACATCTTATTTGCTTTCATATGCCTTGAGCTGTGTCTAGAACTTGATTGGAGTCAACTTGTGGCAAATTGAATTGATTCAACAAAGAAAGGTACATAACACCAAATGTGAGGTCACACACTTCACACTGCATTTCATGACAAACACCAAGCCTTGAAGTCCAAAGAAATCTATTAAACATTAAATCTACAACACAGTAAAGTGTAAGGGTCTGAATTCTGATGTCACTGGAGAGGATGCACTCCAGCCTGTCAAAAAACAAGCGCACTTAAGTCAAAATGAAACTTGTGGAAACCTTATAATGAGATTTCATTTGTCATTCTGAGCCCCAACACTTGACAGTTTGACAAAAGTTTCCACAGACTCTTATGTTGACTGTTGGCAGTGTGTATGGAGAATGAACAATAACACAAAAAAAAATAATAAGGAACCGGCACTGCACAAAAAAAAATATTTTCTGTCTTTACTCTTGCCATCCCATGCTGCAGATAAATGCCCTCCACTGTTTACACAGAGTTTATCAGTTACTGCTTACAAAGCTGCCACCCTTTGTCAAAGCTGAATAATATCATTCTGCTTCCCTTTCTCTTGTTTATTCTACCCGGGATTCCTTGTTTATTTTCCAGACAGGCAGGCAGAGTTTTTGGAGGTGATGTCGGCAGGGACCTCCCTCTTAAACCCAACTCCACTGACTTTCTGTGACAGTGTGATTGAAAGCTGATGTTTTCTAAAGATTTTGACAAGGCACAGCTCATGGTGATTGGAGAGGCAGTCCTCAGCCAAACCTCATTCCACGAGACATTACTGATCACCTGGAGTCAATATTACCCTGCTCAGTTGACTGGATCGTGATGAATGGGATGTTAAAGCGGTTGTGTCTGCAGTGTGTGTGTGTGTGTGTGTGAGAAGATAGTCCAGTTTAGACATGCAAGGCAATGTTCAGCAATATGTTTTCGCTTCCCATTCAGTGACTTGAATTTCTTTTAAGACATCTGAAGTAACTTAACTTTTTCTTTGGCAGACTTAATCTAATTTGTTTTCAGTAGGCCACACTGAGTGACTGCATCTCAGTGTTTCTCATTCATATCCTGAACGGAAACCTCATCAGTGGGTAATGGTCACTTTAATCACAATAGCCCCACTGCAAGAGTTTATTCCCTCTGCTTCCACAGTGTCAATATAGCAGAGTAATAATGTGTCTTATTCAGAGTAGCACAGCTGTTATTGTGTTATTGCTGTAAAAAAAGACATTGATTTTAGACTCCTTTCTTTGTAAAGTTAGGGGTTTTTTTTCTTCTCTTTTTTCCTTTTTCCTTGTCTGCATGAGTTTCCTCCCACATTAGGGCTTGCCAGTCAGATGGACTGCAGACTCAAAAATTGCTTAAAGGCATGAATGTTCATGACGGTTACTCTATTTGCCTGATGATGGACCGACAACATCTCCAAAGTGTTTTCCTACCTTCTGCCCACTGCATCCTAGATTAGGCAGTCGCCGTTGGTGACACTAAATAGGGCGACTTTAAATAGGCAGAAAAGAAAATTATTCAGTTTATGCAATAGATCGAAACCCAAGACATTACAATCTGGAATCTGAAACAAACACATCTTCTTTACAAGGTTGGAGGCAGCACTGCTGTGTTTGACCACAGAATGAAAAGATCTCCGCTTCACACTCCAATATAACCATTTGAACAGACCTGCCGGAGGCCACAGCTGAGCTGAGCCGAGCTGAGCAGAAAATAGCCCAATCCTTTTGGCAGTTCCAATGAACAGACTCTATTCAGTCCCTCTAAAAAACTGATATAAAACCAACAAAGCAGTGCCAAGTGGCATAATCTACAGTTTAACATAGCATGGGTTAGACATCAGTCACACTTGATGATGCATATATTAGCACACATGCTCCATTCAACACAAACACTGCATGGGTGTGTTTGTGTTTGTCTCCATCTGTAAATAGGAATTCTCATTGCTTGAACGCACATCTTCTGGAGAGAATGCCATGTCAGCCTGGAGAAAGTGTGCATTTCATCTGCCCTTAGCTTAAAGTCATACCTACAGAGTCATTTTTTTCACATGAAGTCCACTTTACTCACTGCTTAAAATGCTTAAATTGGAATGTGTCTATAACTTTCATATTGCCATATTTGGTAGCTGTTGTGCAACAGATCACCTTGCGTTGGGCCGAACAAAAACCCCATTTACAATAAACAATATAAGTTGTGGCCTGGTGGTTAAACATAAATAAATAAAAAAGACACCTGCATGAAAGTTTAATATTAGTCTATGTTGCGGTTCATTATCCCATCCCAAGGTGTCCATAGCCATTTTTTTATTGTTAACTTACTGCATAAATGTGCGGGCAAGCATTTTTAGTTTTATCATCTGTTATCCCTTTTCAGAATAGAACCCGGTTCAGACGCATCCAGCATTCATATACGCATGCATAATTAGACTGTACAGTGTCACGTATTGGCCTCGTATGGTGTGTGGGGGCATTGCGTCATGTCCAGAGAGATTGTGTTGGGTGACATGTCTACATTCTTCAGTAAATGACCGGACAATGACTTGACCTAATATGGTGCCTTGTCCTGAAGAGGAGAGATAAAAGCATTACCTCACTCTGTCCCTTTTGCTTCTTCTGATAAGATAGGGGGAGGTCACATTGGCCTCTGTGAATAGAGCGCCTCTCGTTCAGCAGCCTTTTATCGCCGCTTTGCTTAACCTTTGGTGGGTCTTTTCTCCACAGCTTGCCTTTTTATACAAATCATGCAGCTTGTGCCATCTTCCAGCTCACATACTAATGATTTATTTACTTTGATTTTCTATTTCCAAGTTGAGGCTGCAGTATTTTTAGCGTTTTCCCACGTCTCTTCTGCAGAACACACTTAGGCCTGACCTCACGAGTCTCTGACCTCTTTCAATCAATTTGAAATGGATATAAAATGAAGGCATTCAGTAAAGTGTCTTGGCTAAAACCGTGGCTTTGTCTTTTTGTCGGCTGTGCCACATCTGAGCCTCCCCGGATACATTAAGCTGTCTGGCTGTTTGAGCTGAATTAAATCCTGGCCAATCAGTCATTTGCGCGCATACACACACATGCATGTGCGCATGCAGATAGTATTCAAGACAGCTGCATCTTAATGTGTACAGCCTCTCTCCAAATTTCTTCTCAGGCCTGTGGCTCTGTGTTCGCTCTGCCCATCCTGGCTGAATCCTCTGCCTGGCATCATATCTGTGGTCACAGCTCCTCGTTCAGAGAATATGTGCTTTACTGTGGGACTGTAAAGGCATTTTAATGATGACATTAGCAGCTAAAAGCATAGTAGATCTCAAGATGTAGAATTAATGGCCATTCATTGGAATTTAGAAAATACCTTTGATTCAGGCTGAGCTGTGATTGGCTAGTTGGGTCACGGCAGTGCTCAATAAATATCTTTAAAGATAAGGTGCAAATTAAAAGCATCTTTGTTTCATGAGGAAAAGCTGAGGAGGAAGCTTTTTCCTTTATTTTTACACAAAAATCATTGACAGTTGATACTTGTTGCATGTTGCAGTCTGTAGTGCGGTTCAACAATGCAAGCATACAGTCCTCTGGGCAAAGCTGCAGTGGACTGTGTGTTTTGGGTCAGTGTCACTGGTTGCAGGCTCTCGGGCTTGTAGATCAAACAAAAGTTACAGCGTGTCTTTCTGTTTGAAAATAGTTCTTATTCAGCATTTGCTCAGTGTGGTTCCACTGCAAGAAAATTAATAATGCTCCAAGAAAAAGTGACCTGTAAATTGCTTTGATATGTAGTGAAACTTCAGATTAAACCAAGCAAGTCCAAGCCTAAAATTGTATTCATCATTTTTAAGTGTCATTCCCAAGAAAAATAGCTCGTAATTCGGAACCCACACTGGATCCCTTCGCATTAAAGCAGAGACTGTTGTGCAGCAGTTACCCGCTGCTACATTAAATCAGAGAGGGAGCACTTAGTGTCTTGCATGTTGAGTTTGAAGCAAGTGTAGTGAGCCTTTTATTCACATCTCTGTTTTTTTTCTTAATGGGGAATATCTCAAAAGGGAGAAAAAAATCACAAGGTTTATTCCAATATAAAAGGCTGAGCTATAAAAGGAAAAAGTAGAACCACTACCACCACTCTCTGGCCCTTGACAGTGCTTGCTCACCTAGCTTATATAACTTGAGGGCCTACCAACAACAAAGGGCACATGGATGCTCTCCCAATATTCAAAACATATTTTCAGTCATCTTTTAACAAAATTCCCTTCTACAAAGTCACATGACTCTCAGTGACTTAAATCAAATACATTATGAATTAAAGAAATACCAAACAAAAGCCAAACGAAACAAAAATAACCCTCGACCTACCCCCCTCTCTTCCCTGACCACTTGGTTCAACCAAATGAATCAAGTGGCAACTACTGGTATTAATGGCTGCATCATGCACACCTGTGCTCCATGAAAACAAGACCCCTGGAAATAGACTTCAGATTAGTACAGGGCTCCAAAGTATAACCACAACATGACAAAGAAAAATAAACTGCATTAGACTCTTTAATTTAGAGGTATGGTTTCCAGCTCCCTCACACACATCTTCAAATATGGATCTCATCTAAGTTTGTTTTTATGTTTTATGTTATCAGGTACATTACAATATAATAATGCAGTAGGATAAACTGTGCCAGGTCTGTCCTGATTAGTACTGATTCTCAGCATAAAATGTTCTCAGTCACTTTTTGTTGTCCCACTCAGAAGATGTCAGTCTTCAGAGTGGTTTATAGCTGCATTTTTTAATGACTGACAGCCACCATTCAGCATCCAATAGTGTGATAGATTTGAGCGTTTGTCAAACGCGGTGGGCTAAAATGTAATTAGTGGGCGGGTCTTTGCATCTTTTGTGCTCTAATTAAAAAACAGATACTTCCTAAAAGGTCAGCTCGCCACTTCGCATGCAGGCAGAGCGTGCTTCTGTGCAGAGATCTGCACACGTGGGATCTGACTGATGAGACTGTTTCTTTAATATTCAGATAAATGAAGGGATTAGAGCATGTGTATTGTCATTGTATTAGGTCAGTCTATTTGAAACTGCATTTTTCACAAAAACTGCTGCCACTATATTTCTGTCCCCTTTCAAACGCTGCTAAGAAATTGCCTCACCACGCAGTTTTCCAGTTTAAACCCTGCGTACACACTGTATATTGTTCTCAAGGGAGCCGTTAAGTCACCGTTGACTGTTGCCATTTATACAATATGAAATGAGCTAGTTAGCAGTAAAAGTAGGTACTTTAACCTCTCAATAGCAATGATAACATTTTAATTACTATGTGATGTATTACACCCTTTCATATGTCATACCAAGGTCCTTGTGTGAGGACATGCCTGTTAGTGAAAAACGGGACTGTTAATTGCTTGTTTAAAAGTCACTTGAAGGCTTGTAGTTGTTGTCAGGCCAGGTCATGTCATAAATGATTTGTTAGGAAGGAAGATTAAACTGCAGCATTGTTCTATTTTATTTATTTATTTTTTTTGTTTTTGTAATCCCACAGCATCTTCTTTTTTGTTCTGTCTTTTGTTCTTCTTTTGGAAATTCGGAGCTTAAAACACAAAAAGAAAAGAAAGAACGACAGAAGACAAATGAGGAAGAAAATAGCAGTGATCCTATGCTAAAATGTTTTAGAGTGAACAGAACTGACAATGAGCGGGTGGGTAATATATCACAGGGCTACACAGAGTCTAATCAGGATCCCAGCTGGAGGCGTAGCCGCGCTCTGACCCTGTGAAACGACTTTGTCCTCTGCCTCATCATCTGGGAGGTTGGGAGATCAAAAAGGAAGTAATTTCTGGCTCTTCCAAAACAATACTGTCGATGTAATTAGCTTTGTTCTGATAACATTCACACAGCATGTCCCAGAGCTGGGTGCAAAACTGTGCACCTCCTAATCAGATATCTGCACTGTAATCAGGAGACAATCTTAATGACCTATGTTAAATGCCAAATACTCGTTCCACACTATCTGTTTGCAGTCTGATCACGCCACCTTAACCCCAGAAGACAATAAAACAAATTAAATACATTTTACTAATCGTTACTATTGTGCCTGGAATGATGCCAGCGAATGACTCCTCACTGGCTTGGATCTGTAGTTAATAAAACTTGTTTGAGGGAGTTGGAGTGGTTTTTGTCTGTGCAGTGTTGGCGTGTTTGACATCCAGACAGCACCCTGTAGGGAACCTGCCTGTTCTCTGAAACTCAAGACTGGCCGAAGGTATTTATGAGGGACTGAATAATTCATGTACATCGATATCATCTCATATATCATTTGGATTTCCTGTGGCCAGTGGCTGTCAAGGTAGAGTTAGACAGGTCACTTCTGATTGGGAGAGCCCGTATCCTGTAACCTGTGCAACAGGAGAAAAGAAATTTCCAATATTTTCTCTCAAAAATTGTGATGAAATCAAAAGAGGGGCTCTCTAGAGTAAGTAAGTTTAACAGAGGAGGATTTTGGAAGTATGTAGTCTCAAACTCATGAATTCTGGGATATAATACAGAAGACCTGGTCACTGATGGAAACACATATATTTATCCATTAGAAAATTGGTTTATTTTACTTGCAATCCCTGAAAACACAACATGCACAACATCACCTTTTTCAAACCATAGAACTACAAGTCTATGGTGTAGGTGCACTATAGCTGAGACAAAAACACAAATTTAGAAGCAACTAATTTTTTCCCGACTGAAACTGTTCAAACTTTTAGCAAGAATAATTATACAATTGAATTAATTGATTAAGCTAATTCAGAAAAAGTGTGTTTGTGTGTGTGTGTGTGGGGGGGGGGTGCAAATGATGATAGAAAGATTTTTTGTCATCATTGTTATCACTCTCTCTCCACACACTCCAATACTCCACATAATGATTTTTTCCTTTGTGTTTATGAGATTATTACTCTGTGTTAGTGCACAGGCACAGAGCATTGAAGTTTATACAACTAACTTTGCTGCCTAACGCTTATTGTGCTGTGTGCAATAGAAATCAGTGCTTGCGGATGTTTCTCATTGCACATCATGTTCTCCACGAAGGTCGCTGTTCTCTATTCTGCTGTGTTCTTAAATGTCATTGTCGAATTCTAAAACAATTTAAATGAAAAGCCCTTTAATGTGAATGGCACATCAGGCTTTCTGGCACTCATTGTCATGGCTCTTACTCGAATCTGCTGCAGTTACAAAAGGGCCATTGGGTTTATGCTTCTCATCTGAGTGTGGTGTATTTTTAGTAACACTTCAGCCAAGGCATTGTTTAAAAGCCCAGCACAGTTCAGGGAATTACAAACATTAACTCATGTTGTTGGATTTTTTTACAGTCAACACTTAGCTAAATTGTTGTCGCGTTCCCTCCTGATGTATTATTTTTTCCTTTCCTTCCTTTCGCCATTACTTTTCTTTCATGGACTCATCTCTCTTCCCAGACATGGAACTCGATGTGCAGGAGAAGTTGCAGCTGCAGCCAACAATGGCGTGTGCGGTGTAGGTGTGGCCTACAATGCTAAAATTGGGGGTGAGTGAAGCATTGGGATTTTTACTTGTGATATAGTATCTGTGTAATGAGCTAATATTATTTTAATTAGAATACTCATGCACAATGATACTCAAATTGAAGTTAATTATCACAGGACCAAAAATCTGTATTACAGATTCAGTTGTGTCTATAATTTTTATCGTACTTGATGCCCATGATGTTTGGGGGGGTTTTCACAGGCAATCTTTCACAGACTGATTGACCCTATTGTTCACATGCACAAATGAAAGTGTATAGCAGAGACACGCTAGACCACAAAAAATTGGGACACAACAGACCAAGAAAGTGAGCGAAATGACCAAAGAAGGGTTGGCTAGCTAAAAAATGATTGAGATCATATCTCACAGAAATATTTAAGTTCATGTTTCTGTCTGGTGTGTTTTCTCCTGGTGTTGCTATCTGTTAGGGCTCCCCCTGGTGTTCTTCCCCTTTTGGTTAATCACCTGGCTAATTCCCTGCACCTGTGTCTTGTTTGCTCGTCACTCCCCGGTGTATTTAAACCCTGCCTCACACTTCCCTGGTGTCGAAACGTGACCATTTCATGCCTGAGCTGAGAACTCTGTACGCTAGCCTGATCCGTTTCTGTAGACACATTTTTCCCCGACCACCGTTTTTTGCCCTAGCCCATTGGATTTGTTTGCTGTTTCTCTGGTTTTTGACTCGGACTGTTTGACCACGCCTCTGGTTTTGCTGCCCTGGTTTTCTGACCCTGATAACGGACTCGTGACGCGACTTTTGGGTTGTTGATAATAAAGATCATTGCCAGCACACACTGTCTTGTGCCTGGTTCCTGTACTGATCATCACAATGATAGGGCGAATCTGAGCTTAATTCAAACCAGCGCACGTTGTAATTCATCTCACCTTTATCTGGCGCTTTGCCTGAAACTCCAGTCTTCCTATCCAATTCGATTAAAAGCAAGTTTAATTTTTCAAGAGTTGTGTTGTGTCCTGTGATGAGGCAACAGCCTTAAATTGATGCCAAGAAAACTGACTTTTACAACCCAATAGGCATCTGTTCATGCCACCGTTTAAATCATCTGCAAAACATGCTGGTCAGAGCAAGACTGCGAGGGCAGGTTCATGTTTAGACGATAATAAAGCTATCAGCATGTGCAGATATGCATTGAGAAAGGTGATATGTAAATGTACAGAGGTTCTTTTAAAATAAACTTTGCTTGTCGCAAATTAAAACTGAAAGTTTTTTTCCCTCTCCTAAATACTTCTTTGCACTTGATAAGATATTCCCAAGACACTTTTAGTAACTTTTGTCACCAAACAATCTGTCAATGACACGATGGCTGCCAACAAGACTCAGCGGAGCCTGTGGAGCCCTGAGCAGTCCCGTTAACAGATGTTACTCATAACTCTCCTTCTTTGCCTCCATCACCATTCATCTCTCCGCGGAGCCACGTGCTGGCCCTGTTCTCATAAATTACTCCTCGGTAAATCTGTTCACGTCATGGGGGTCAGTGGATGGTTTATACACAGCTGTGATTTTCTCCCAATTTCCTGCGGTACTTGCGTATGCGCATGTGAGCACAAGCGGTTATGTTTGTGGGGATGCCTAAATGTGTATATCCTTACTTAGCAATGATTAGGGTTTGGTGTTTAAAGCCTGTAAATTGACCCTACTTGGCTTACTCTGTGTTTCCTTTCACCTGCTGTACCTCTTTTCCCTGCACCAGCACACACACACACACACACACACACACACACACACACACTCATCGTCGCATCTCTGCCCGCTTCCTCTGACTTACCCGAGCAGCAGGGAACTCACACAGCAGTATCTTAATAAGGAATTGTCAAGCCGCAGGAAGTTGATTGGAATTGTTATGACAGTGATTATCATTACGGGCGCAAAACAGCCCGTGTATAATGACCACCAAGCAAACAATGTGATTTATGTTGAGTTTTTACCTCAGTTAAGTATTTTCAGGCTACTCAGTATTCAAAGTTGTGCTACGGCAAATCCCCACGCCAACAGAGTAATTACTGCTTTGGCTACCTACCTACTGGCATATGTTTGTGCCTCAGGGGCCAGGCAGGTTGTCTAGAATGGATTATTGAAGTCTTAATGTGGACGTCGTCAGTCCTACTGTTGCCTCTGAGGTGCAGGATCCTCTCCCAGTAATGGACCTTATTTGAGGGTGGTTCATTTCACGCCTCTCTACAGCCATTAATGTTCAGAGGAATGATCTGAGGCTACTCACTTCAAAGGCTCAGACAGGGTTGCGTTCAGGTATGATGAAAGGTGACATTTGGTGCTACCCTGTGGACACACCAGTCTGTTGAAGGCTCTATAAACTCCCGGCAAATTTATATTTGTGCGTGTGTGTGCCTCTGTCTGTTAGATTTGTCTGCTCGTCCTATGTGTCTGTTTAGTGTGGTCAGGAAATGGCTCCTCATGGTTTAACACCGGCCTAGGTCTTTCGTTTATGTGGCAGTAAAATAGTTTAATATCTGTATGAGTTGCCTGGGTGAAGCTTTGTCCGCATACTTACTAAAACAGGAAATCTCTGAAGTCTTTGGCTTTTCTTGTGAAGTCTTGGTCAGCTAATCTGCGCTGCATGTTCATTTGACAGGAGTTCGAATGTTGGATGGGGAGGTGACAGACATGGTTGAGGCCCATTCCCTTAGCCTCAACCCTCAACACATCCACATTTACAGTGCCAGCTGGGGCCCAGAAGATGATGGCAAGTCACTGGACGGTCCTGCCAAGATGGCAAAGGAGGCTTTCCTCCAGGGAATCACCAAGGTCAGTCACAGCAAATGTTTGGACACCTAATACAGTACCTTTCCTGTTTTATTTGTAGTATCAGTATGAAACTGTCATCGTGCCTTTTAAAGGAACACTTTTGTTCTTTTTGGACATTTTGGAAGATGCACTTATTTGCTTCCTTGCTGAAAGTTAGATGAGGGGATCCATGCTAGAGCCAGCAGCTTGGCTTAGAATAAAGACTGCAAATTAAGAGAAACAGCTCACCTGGCTCTATCAAAAAGGTAACAAAACTGTCTTCCAGCCTCTGTAAAGCTTATTATTCAACACCTTATATCTTGTTTGTTCGATGCATAAAACAACCAGTGTGTAACTATGCAGGCTTTGGTGTGCAGAGCCAGGCAAGCTGCTTCCTCAAGTTGTTTCCAGTCTCTGTGTTAAGATGAACTAACCGGCTGCTGACTCCAGCTTTCTCTTTGCCTTGGATACATGAGAGATGTATCAATCTTCATCTAACTCTTTGAAGAGAAAAAGAAAAAGCATATTTCTCAAAATGCAACACTATTGCTTTAAGCTCCATACGAAGTGAAGTGTCAGCAAGAAAAAACAAAGAAACAAAAAAACCATTCAGCCAGTTGTGAACATTTTCCACCTATAGATTCTTACTGTATCACTATTTAATGCTGGACATCTCTGAGATGTATTGTCAAAAAGAACATTCTCAAGGACAGTTTGTTATTTGCCCTCTGGCTACTCCTTTAGAGCTGGATAGATAAGATGTTAGATGTTAGTGAGAGTATGACATATTATCTAAGGCCGATGTCATCATCTCTCATGTGTCAGCACTGCTACATCAAAAGACGTCTGCGAAAAACAGCTAATTGATAAATGTGATGTGGGAGAAAATAGAAACAGCAAGAGCAGAGAGCAGCAACCACTGATGCAGAACAATATAGTGAGATTCAAAGGACAGGGTAATCAGCGTGAAAATGAATGAAACTGCAAATTTTCGGTGTAAAAAATGACTCATACATCACGTCGCAAAATGTGAAATGCTCCACATATCGTGGTGTGTTAGTGAGGAAAAATGGCCTGACAGCAGCACAACAGGACCAGCATGTGTTCTCCCGACAGCGAGATAACCCTTGGCACTGAAGTGTTATCGTCTGGCCCCCGTAACCTGCAGCGAAGGCAGTGTCAGGTCTTAAATTGGACTGGAAGGTTTAGGAGCATTAGCCGCAGCTTCAAGGCTCTGGTGTTGAAGTACAGTACTATTCTGATGGCGTCTCACATCCAGGAGAAGCTTCTGCATTCTAAGTCCTGAACAACGGAGATGTAGGAAAAATTAAGTGCTTAACCTGGACTCTTAACAGGCTCTTTTCAAGTCTTAGTTCAGGGCAAAGGCCTGTTTGTGCCCTGATGAGCTTAACATTTCTGTGATGAACCGTGCCAGAGAAAACAGAGACTAAATAAAGACTCCAGTATCTTTCTATTTGTTGACACTGTTACACCAGCAGTGCTGCTGGCACCTGATGACATGGCAGAATTTTGATTCGGCCAGGCCACATTCGAGAAGACAGAGCGGTAAAGACAGATAATCACACTCTTTTACAAAAGGAGAAGAAATTGCTGCATTTTTATACACTGATTCAGCCACAACATTCAAACTGCTAGAGGTTTGAATGTTGTGGCTGAATCAGTGAATGTCAAACATTCTTACTGAAAGTAGCAAGTTTTTTATGTTCCTTTCTCTGTCATTTTGTTGTTTTGTCTCTTTTTTCTCACCTTCATTTCTTTTTTGTCACAGTTTTATTGCTTCTGCTCTGTATGTGGGATGTAAGAGAAACTCCTCCACTTTCTTTTATCCTTTTCTTTCGCCATATGCGTGTCTTGGTTTCTTGTTTCATGCTCTACAATGAATATGTTATCCACCCATCCACAGTTCAAACTGTAGGAAGAAGAAAAGTCTTAAATCCTTCAGTTTTTTCTGAATGTCACAGTGTCCGCAGCGCTGCTTTCACTCTGTAATGAAAAATTCTACTTTAATTGTTTTATTAACTTTTGAGCAACACAGTGTGATGAATGCTTAGTACAACTGTGAGTTGTGAGTAAGTTATATGAATAAAAATACCTTGATTGATTTTGCAGTTTTCACAGAAGACCACATCAAAGACGAAGATACAACAGCATCTACTACTCAAACTAATTAGGGCCAATTAAAAATAAAAAATAAAAAATCTGTTGGAATTTAACCAAAGAACCATGAAGGCATTCTCCATCCAGCAGCTATTTCAGAGCTGTGGAACCCTTACAGCAGATGCTCTCAGTCTCTATCTCCAGCCCGGCCCCAGAGACAGTCAGCAACAACTGGTCAGCAGACCCCGGGCTACCATCTGAAATGCAGTGAGAGAGAGAAGGTCAGCAGCGTAGGAAGGGGGCAGACCAACCCATGCCTTAAAAATCGGCAGTGAAACTTCAAAAATTGATTCTAAAGGTCATAGGTAACAAACTGCAGGCAGACCAAAACTGGGAAAATGTGCACAAATTGTGGCAGCCGCATTTTGTACAAGCTGAAGGCAGTTTGTCGATTTCTGGGTCCACGGTAATGGAAACACCTCGAAACAAAAACATGAAAACGGGTTCATGTGTCTTAGAATGAAACCATCTAATCTTAGCGATCTTCCTGAGTTGACAAATGACAGCCTCTGCTACTTTGCAAAAAAAAAAACTCTAGTGCAATTCTATTCTGAGGCATAAACCACACCACGTTTTCACGCCTCCTGTCAGCAGTCCAGACCCAACTGGACTCAATGTATGTCTCATGTAGTTGGTATATTTTAGAAGCATGCGGTCTCACTGCCAGATCTCACGTCGTCATTTATCAGGCCCCCGGATTATATTCAGCTTGAGTAGATTTTGTAATTACATTTCTTCGTTTGTTATCTGATGCTCTGCTGCAACAAGTCGGCCGACATTATGATGTATTAATAAGAGTTGTGCCCACCGTGGCTCAGTAATTCTTGTCGAAAGGATATAAATGACAAGGCGTTTAAGCAATGAGACAAATGTCTTTGTCAGAGGCAATTTTTCATATTTCACCCAAATCTTGTTAGTGTTTCTCTCTTTCTTTCTTTCTCTCTTAACCATTGTGAATTACAAACTGTATGAGCATAATGGATACAGATGGGCGACATATGTTGAGCCACCAGAACAGATTGAGTGCACCTTGTCGGTGCCTCTGATCTCTACTGGAGGGATGAACGTTCAACTGGCTTGAGATTTGGTGACTGTGAAGGTCATAGCAAGTGATTCACATCATTTTCATGCTCATCAAACCATTCTGTGACACACAGCCCCCACCCCCCGTGCCCTATGTGGTGGCATCTGCATTTGATATCTTTCTGCACTCATTTGCTCAGATTTTTCACTTAATTTGTATGCGACCGTATGTTTCTACGCCACAGGGACGCGGCGGACTGGGCTCCATCTTTGTGTGGGCCTCGGGTAACGGTGGCCGCGAGCAGGACAGCTGCAACTGCGACGGCTACACCAACAGCATTTACACGCTGTCCATCAGCAGCACCACGCAGTCCGGCAACGTGCCGTGGTACAGCGAACCCTGCTCTTCCACCCTCGCTTCCACCTTCAGCTCTGGAAACCCGGGGGAGAAACAGATAGTGGGTGTATACACACACACACGCGTGCGCGCGCACACACACATACACACCTTGAACATCTCAGATCTTGTGTGGGATTGTTTTCACACCTCAAATCTTTAGAACACTTTAAATGTCAGCACTGCAAGAATAACCGTGCATCTCATGTTCTGCATCGGCCTTATCAGTCAGATAAAAGTGGATGCTGGTACATCCAAAATGAATGCTTCTCACACATTAATCTTGTTGCTCCCACATCGAAATTAGGCATCCAACTGTCAAAATCAGAGTGACTGATGTGTAACATACAGTCGGGAGAGCTGAGGAACACTGAGAGATGCCACATGCTTCTTTCAAGCTGCTCCTCAGCAGAAGAAAGACTTGCCTCGGGGACATAGAATAACATTAAACAATCATAAACATGCCATTCCCTCCATAACACAGCAGAGGCGGGCTGCAGGCAAGAAAACACAACTCATCACATGGCTGGAACTGACGTCGTTTTAAAATATACCGCAGCAGTGGCTTTGTACTGTTGCTTCAGAAGTCAGTGGCTGTCCTTTGTTGTATCTCTGAGTTCATGTGGCTCATTTTATTGGACACCCTATTATTGGTCACCCTAAATTTCTTGCCGTTACAAATTTTGCCAACAAGAGCCAGAGAAAAACAAAAGTGGGTTCCAGCACCTCTAACCAGACATAATAGCTTTTCCTGCATTGTGTGTTGTAATTAAACGCGCCTGGTGTTCACACCAAAAAGAAGAAAACTTAGCTGTTTAAAATAAACACATTACCACAGCGTGGCAAAAAATAAAAAGAAGTTCACTAATTGCCCCTCAAGGCATTGTGCTTGGTACACTGTTATTATAACAGCACAATAGAAAATCAGTGTATTTTTTTTCAAATTATAAGATTTTAAACCATCATTTGTTACAAAGAATCAAGGACACAAATGCAGACAAGGCAGGCATGGAGGTGCTCCAGGAATTTAATAATCAAAAACAAAACAGAAGCTAAAGCGAAAACCAAAAACCTACATACAATGAATCAAAAGAAAAAAACAAAAAACAGGGAAAAGAAGGCAACTCTAAGGAGTCCACATGAACGGACATGAAGGAACAGCGAGTCAACGACAGACAAACCACAAAAACAAAGGGAAGGACCAAGACCAGGAAGGTCGGGATAGTGAGACGCAGGTGAAACGCAGTAGGCAATCAACCACAGCGACTTTTAAATGCTTCGGCAAGTGTGTTTGCAAAAGTAAAATCATAATCATTGTAAGGCTGCAGCTACTGGTTCTTTTCATTATTAATTCATCTGTTGATTTTTTTTTTAACTTACAATACAAAACCCAAAGACATTTCTTTTAGAATTTTATATGACTGAGAAAAGCAGAAAATCCTCACACTGGAGAAGCTGGAACCATCAAACATTTGGACTTTATTCTTGATGAATGACTTCTGCATTAAAAGTGCTGACAACCTCCTGTTGATTGACTAATAGATGAATTGTTTCAGCGCTAAATCAGTGAACGCAGCGAAAGCAATGACTGAAATATGACAGTGTTTTCAGTGTTATTTGATCCAGCTCCGAGATCTAACAGTTGGCCAGCGCAGACGCCTGCCCTCCCTGTGTTTATTCCTCCGACGCGTCGACATTTCTCTGCAGATAATGGTCATTAGTGCCACAATCTGTCAGGCCAAAAGTTGCAAACCAAGAATCTGTCCCTAACCTTCACAGCTCGCCTTGCCCTCTGGCTTCTTTGTCATTTCTGACGCGTCCTCGCCGTGACCCAGACAGGCCTCATTAACACTCAGCACGGGCAGAGACCGGTGTGCAGAGGTATACCCAGAGTGCTAACATACTGCGTCTCACCACCGACCGACCTGGCTGGACTGATTTGGCTGCCATTCACTGCCTCAGCTGTGACCCTTTTGGCAGCGATCCACAGACATGAGACTAAAGCTACCTGCTCATTCTCTCTTCCTCCTACTCTTTTCATTGCTGCAGGCAGAGCTCCCATTGTCCCCGGCCCCCCAGCTCTTCATACTGAAACCCCTTTTGTCGTGAACCTCACTGATACGGAAGTGGGAAATTCGGCTTGTCATACTGACTGTGTTTCTCCCTCCGTATATCTGTGTATCTGTCTCACCTGTCGCCAAGGTGACCACGGACCTGAGGCAGAAATGCACGGACTCTCACACGGGTACGTCCGCTTCAGCCCCGCTGGCTGCTGGGATCATCGCTCTGACTCTCGAGGCAAAGTGAGTAAGAGCAACGCGGCCTCCTCCTCTAACCACCATAGCCACATTTCTAGTCAGTACATTTCTACATAACAAAATCATTGAACTTTTTTTTTGGAGATGAAATGTAATTGTGAACTTGATTTTGATATTCTCCACTCTGTGCTTGCGGGAGGTTCATGTGAGCGCGCTCTCATGTCTGGGAGTTGGTGTTGGCATAAATCCCAGTTCAGAAATTCTTTCCTCAGCAAATTAAGCTTTTGATGATGAGTTAATTAGCAGGACAAATCAACAGCTGCAGCCCACATAGACATCTGAATACCTGTAGGGCTGGCACTGAAGATTTTCATCTCGAAAAATGTCTCTCATTATCGCTCGCTCAGGACATGAGGTGTCAGAATCCAAGTTCCCGCCAGCAGCTGGAACATGTTCTCCATTATGGTGGTATCTCCTGTTGTATCTCGTGTGTGTGTTAAGTCCTCTTATCAAAGGGCGGCCCTGTGCTCCACATAATCCTCCTCATTTCCACATTAGCGATTAGCTGACAGGTGTCAAATCAAATCCAGTATTACCTCAGAGCCCACTCTCGGCTCAGGTAAACGTACGTCCCCAGTTTATCTCGGCACTGTCACCTCTAATATTATAAGAGAAGGGCTGTGACTGACATGTAGACTAGCCCCCCACACACACATGCGCACCCCGCCTGACAGGCATAGGTAATAACAGCGTAGCTAGTTTATCAGCCTGGGACCACACTGGAATTCACGGAGATGGAATCATTTAATAGGCCACGTGTTTTGGCTTTCTGTCGCTTTATTATTTTATTATTTTCCCCTCATGCGCTCTTTGCTGAGGTGACATTGAGTGATTTGGCGACAGGGGTTGTGTTTGTGTGTGTGTGTGTGGGGGGGGCTGCCTATTAATAACACATGAGAGGATGTGAGACATGAATGCTGATGCACAGAGGCGGAGGTGATGCGCCACTCTCTGCAACTCTCTTTCTCTCTCCCTCTCTCTCTCTCTGTCGACCTACTGTTGCACTCAGTTAGCAGTGTGACTCAGTTTGATTATCTTAACCCACGGAAGAGGGTTTTTTTTCCCCTCACTGGTGACTCAAAGGCTGCTAGAATGAACCCTTCTCAGCCATGCCATCCTCTTGATAAATCTGTATTTTTAAAAAAACAAAAAAAATTTATCGGCCTTCTACTGTGCAGAAGGTGACCCCATCCCCCAATCTCAGACCTCATTAAAACTATAATTACAGACAAGTCTAGACACAGTCCTCCGCGGTGTTGTATCCCCTTTTTTACTGTGTTCCCTGACCTTTCAACACAATAGGTTTATGATGTACCTTTAATGCTCGTGTTTTACATTGGTGTTAAAACCATAATGTGAGACCATACCTTTGTTATGGTTGACTGACAGATCCCTCTGGGCTTCCTGTACATCTCAGTCTAATATTTCAGAAATGTATGGCTATTCTCTCCTGCATTTGCTCAGCTTGGTCATATTTCAAGTGTGTCTACAGACTCCTGACCTTTTCAGTATCCCATAGCTCCTCACATTTCACCTGCTGTATTGTGGTACAGTTGAGGTCAGCGAAACCTGACTTTTTCCATAATGGCCATAATGGAGAAAGAAGTCTCTTCAGGTATTGCGTGACAGAAATTCAATACAGTTAATCTGCTTTCCCTTCTGTGCAGTATGAACCTGACCTGGAGGGACATGCAGCACCTCGTGGTGAGGACATCCCAGCCCGGACACCTCAGCGCCGGGGACTGGAAGACCAATGGAGTGGGACGTAGAGGTAGGGGCCAGCTAAGTGAAATCAAGCGCAGACAGTATCACAGTGTACTGTGCAGTTCTATATTTGTACCCCAATTCCGAGCACTTGATGGAGCACAGGAAAAGATGTTTTTGTCAGCACATGAATAATGTTATGTGTCGAGAAATGTTCCCAGAAATTTTTACACGCTCAAGAATAATTCATTTTTAGTAAACAAGGATCTACCCTGTTCCCATGAAATTGATTTGTTTGTTTTTTGTATGGTTGTTTTGTTGTTTTTTGTCTATTATACACAGAAATACACAATAATAACTTCTCCCACTCAGTTTCAAACTCCCTGTTCTATTGGCTGCTGTGGTGCCTGTCCAATCTGGAGCAGGATTATTGGTGGGACTGAGGAACAAATCGAAAGCTATTTTATCAGCGTAAAGAGTGGACTGTCTGAATCTTCATTTCTCTCGCTGTGATGTTACCTCATCACCACCATCACTCAAAAACCTGCCATTCGCTTTGTCCCTCCCTTTTTTTCCTTTTCCTTCGCAGTGAGTCATTCGTACGGCTACGGGCTCCTGGACGCCGGTGCTATGGTGGCTATGGCGCAGAACTGGACGGCGATGGGCCCACAGCATCAGTGTGCTCACACCATGCTTGCAGAGCCAAGGTTAGAAGTGCTGCTCGTATTTGTGTGTAAAGCACAGTGAGTTTTCCTCTTGTTATGAGCACTTGCTGTTCTGTCATGCCGCTCAGCCTGATAGGTGTCACCGCTTTCTCCTCGGGGCTGGGACGGCTGCGTAAATTCGTAGCGCGGCATTATTGTCTGTGTCCATTTCCTTGGCCACACAACATTAACCGCTCGCTCCTCCGCCTGTCCAACCTGCAGAGACATCGGGAACAAGCTGGTGTTCAGCAAGAGCGTGGATGCCTGTTGGGGACGACCGGAGTATGTCAGCTCTCTGGAACACGTTCAGGCTCGCCTCACTCTCTCTCACAACCAGAGAGGAAAATTGGCCATTCATCTCATCAGCCCACTGGGCACACGCTCCACCCTGCTGTTCCCCAGGTACGCAGTAAAAAATGCACCACTATACACACTAACAGCCGAGCCCTGATATAAATCTCCCTTTGTCTCACATGCGCACAGACAAACACAATCTCAGTGTGTGTGTACTTCAATTTAACTTGTGCACAAATACTCCCACAAGTATACTTTCTGGAACAAAAACACTTTTTTCTGTATTTGGACACAGAAACAAATAACGCAAACTCTCCGATTTTCTTCCAGGCCCAATGATTTCTCCTCAGAGGGATTTAATGACTGGGCCTTTATGACCACCCACTCATGGGATGAGGATCCTCAAGGGGAGTGGACTCTGGAAATAGAAAATGTGGCAGCCAATGGACGTGACTATGGTAACCCCCGCTCGCAAACATCATGAATTGTTCAGTCTGGTCACATTAAACCCAGATTTGTGCCAGCAGTTAGTGCCCCCTCATCAACTCAAGACTTCTTGCATATTTTCATGCTTCTCTAAATAGCCTCTCCTTTTTTTCTGTCCCGTTCGCTCTCTAATGGCACAGTTTGTACCATTTTCAGTACCAGAGGAAGCAGCTCTCAGAAATTCATTCTTCAAGACGGCAGCTCGACAGTCTTTTGATTATCAAAACTTTGGTATCTTGACCATGTTGGGGGTTTTTCCAACAGTCGGTGTCTGCATGTTCTTGCAGGAGGCAAACGGCAACATATTGTAATTAAGCGTTAACTCATTAGGTCCGAGAGCTTTCCTGTGGCTTTGTTTACTCAGCGCAGCGGGGAGGAGAGGAACGCATCTCTTCCTCTGCTCCAGTCTTGTTCTGACTCAGTCCACTCAGATCGCTTGTTTCCTTTCCTCCCACCTCCATCCTTCGCAGGCAGTTCCCACCGTTTCCGCGGACGAGAGGATTCTATTACACATCTTAATACTCCCCACCTCTCTCTCTCTCTCTCTCCTGCTCTGTCAGGTGTGTTGAGTCAGTTCACGCTCATCCTGTGGGGCAGTGGCCCCAGCGTCGTCAACCCCTCATCATCTGATTTCCCTCGGCCGTCCAATAACAGCTGCAAGACCTTTGATGCCCAGCAGATCTGTATCGGTGAGACCCGCTCATGTCGAATGAGCTCATTTGTATTGGCGCCGGCACACAGACATTGTTACAAAACAAGCTCCGGGTCACACTGTGTTGGGTATTTTAACTTGTGAAAAGCAAATGCTGTGAATACAGATTGCCCACTTACAAGCCTCTCGTGCATCTGTTTACAAGTGCCATGAATATGTACGTCGCCATATGTCATATTAGTTTGAGTCAGAGTCTGGGATGTGTATGTGTATGTGTGTGTGTGTGGGGGGGGGGGTGGGCAGGACAGAATTAGACTGTGTTTGTGCAATAGGTGGTATATTGTCAACAACTGCACAAGAGGATGACTCCCTCATTGAAAGGCAGATGAAGCTGGAAGCGTCTTCCTGCTTCCAAGCATTCGGACACTTTCCTCTACAAATCAAATCTGCATTTCAATAGTTATTGGTACCACTTTATTTTGGAAGGTTCCTGGAAAGGACTTTGTAATTGGGTGATAGAAAAACACACAACGTTCAATTTGCTACAACTTCCATTTTCTACTTGAGGCCTTGTTTTGACAAAGGAACTCTGGTGTCTGTGTGGTTGAAAATTAGAGGCAGGCGTGCAATTAAGGTTTTAGCTCTTCTTTCATGAGAATTCCTCTGGGAATCCACCTCCTTCTTATATAGACTTTACCCAACTGCTATGGACACTAATATATCTTTAGTTTCTTATATAATTTGCTGTTTCTTCTTCTGACAATTCTGGAATTCTGATAATTAGTTATGTACTGTACTGTGCCAATACCACAGCTCTTGCTATATAACTAGTTTTCTATATTTATTGTCCATGAGTGCTGAAACAACTAGTCAATTAATTCCTCAGTGAAACAACAGATAATGAATTTATTATTTCAATAGTCACCACTTTTGGCTCTGAGAATGACATTTATATTATTAATATATATCAGCTGCTCTGTTGTTGCAGCCATAGATTATGTATTCATTTTTTTCTTAGAAGGGAACTATGAAGACTGTGAATGTGTTACCCAGTTATTTATGGGAGCCATTTTTGTGTTTGTTGGATTGCATGAATCTTAACCTCCCTTATGCTTTTGTCTCCGACTCCCCGTCCAGAGTGCAGCCCCGGCTTCTCCCTCTTCCTCCAGGGTTGTTTGAAGTTGTGTCCCCCGGGCTTCTCCTCTGGGCCACAGCTCCTCAACCTCTCCCTGGAGAACTGGGTGGACTTGTCCTCCGTCCAAGCCTGCCTGCCCTGCAACCCCGCCTGCCTCACCTGCTCCGGCACCGGACCTACAGACTGCTTGTCCTGCCCACCTCACAGCCACCTGGTCCTCACCTCCTGCCTGCACCAGAACCAGGTCCAGCGCAAATCCCCTCTAGCTGGGGGACCCCAGGGTGACGGAGCCCAGCCAAACGGGGAGATCCCAGCAGCGGCAGATGACAACAGCGGAGAAAGTCAGGAACCCCCAGGGCTTAGCGTAGCTCCGTCCACTCAGCTGCCTGCCGTCGTGGCCGTGCTCAGCTGTGCCTTCATCCTGGCTGCCTTCGTCGGGGTCTTCCTCTTGTTGCAGATGCGCTCAGGCGGTGCTTCTTTGGGCTGGAGGACCAAACTGCCCCCTGTGTATTCAGAGACAAGGAGGGTGCGGGTGGGATTTGGTTTTGGCTTCGGCCAAGGACGGGAGAGGAAGACGCGGATATGCTACAAGGGGATCCCCACTGTGTGGGGGGACGAGGACATGATCACCTACGAGTCTGAATCAGACAGCGAGGAAGTGGACGGTCACAGCGAGAGGACAGCTTTTATCAAGACGCAGAGCTCGATCTAGTCGAGACTGCAGCTGCAGTCATGGTGTCTGACACCGCGATGTCCGGGGTGTCGGCAGCATTTAGACCTGACAGTTTGGAACAGACACGTGAAGGAGAGTCACACAGACTCAGACAGAAACAAAACGCAGGCCTTACTGTCCCATCAGCACCCCATCCAAATGCATTTAAGAGTCAATCTTTGGTTTCTCATGTATTTATTTGCATTTCTTAATTTATCTTATGTGATTAATGTTTTGATGTCAGATGTATATATTATGCATTGAGGTTCTGTCACAAAATGAAGTTGTTATTCAATTGTTTTACCTAATTTTAATGTAATGACCATATTTTCTCCAGGTTATTAAAGCAGGTTAGTATTGCACCTCCACTACTTTGAGTTTGGGGGATTGCAAGAGATAGATATTGAAGAGAATGGTCAAAATCAAAAAAGCAGCAGGGGCTGAGGCCTCGTCTCCGAGTGGAGGTAAAGCCCCCAAAACAAAGAACCCTACATGTCCTGTTATGCAGCTCAATAGCACCTTTTGATAGATGCTCCCTGTCTGGTAAATTCCCATTTCTTCCACAGTCCACATTTCAGGCAGGTTGTAATGCAGGCTGCAGTCTCAAAGATGACATCATCAGGTGTTTTCAGGCTGATGAGTGATCCCTGCAATGAGTACACCACACCGGGAGTTTAAGGGCAGAGTGCTCCTTTAAACCAGTACTTAATCAAAAACACATACAGTGTATATGGGTTGTCCTCAACACAAACATCTGGTTGTCAAGAGTCCTAATAAATTGGCTTTGTTACATTGTACAGTATCAGATACTTGGCAGATTGTGAGCCAGAGGTCATGAAGTCGACTCGTGAGAACATTTTAAATTGAAGATTTCTGCAGTGTACTGGGACAGCATATTAAACCATCCCGCAGGCTGTTTGATAAGCAGGAAACTGTGGGGGACCCTCTGTTTTCAATCAAGCCGCAGTTGGGAACCGCCACCGAAGCACAGACATATCAGATACATCAGTCAAAAGAAATCTCATTGACTCGTAGCAGAATAACAGTGTTTTTGAGCGACACTTGGCTGACCTTTACGGCATTTCTCCACTTGGTTGCTGCTGCTAAGAAATAAGATCATTTTCTCTTCTTTTTCTCCACAGAGCATATATTGATTGTGGGGCTTCTCTCCCAGAACATCTTCATCAGGGTAAAACTTTTTTCCCCTTTCTATTGTGAGCCCCATACATTGAGAGACAAGTACATGCTTTCTTTCCCATCTGTAACAAGCTGCATCAAAAAGCCAGAAGGGTTACAGTGATGTACGAACTGGGGAGTGCTTTTCTATTTGTTTTCTATCCTTTTTTATTTAACTGACAGTGGATATTAATGTTGTGGAGGTAAGTTTCATGCTGGAATAAAATGACTTTGGCTGTTGCATACATGAACCATTTGTGTCTGTACTGCCAGATTTTGAAAACCCGTCGGGGGGGGGGGTAATGCATCTTCAATTCAGCCCCTGACACTCAAACACCAACCGGGAGCGCAGATGGTCCGTCGCCCCTCCGTGGCCGTACATCATCATTGTGAGCGTGTTTCCCTCACTCAGGGTGCCAGCATTGTGTCTCCTCCCTGCCATCAAGTTGCACTGAGCGCGCTGCCAAAAAGCCTTCAAGAAACTCTTGCCTCAAGCTTCGTTATGGCGGCCCCATAAAGTTGAAATTAATACAAATGGAAACGCTTTGTATGCATGCGGGGAAAACAATGTCGGCCACCGTCGGCAGCAGCTTTGTTCATTAGTAGCTTTTCTTCTGCAGAGGCTTGTAACTGGGTTCATGGGTGACGGTACATTCATTCTGTGGCCCTTAATTAGATCTGTCAGGAGAAGTCGCTGCACAGTTCAGTGCCTCTCGGGATGCATCATGCGTTTGCATTATATATATACTGTACGTGTGAAAGTAAATGTGCGAATTGGCTCGTGTAGGTAAAAAAAAAAAAAGCAGATGGCTTGAAGCCTTTTATCTCCTCATTCACACCTTCATTGCGCGTTTCTGAGGGTTTTAAATGTCTTTTTCCTCCTGTATACCCTTTAGCTTGTATTAATTAGCTGTCATGTACTGTACAGTGCTGCCCTCTAACAAGGCTTGGCAACAAGAAATATTGGATTAATTAAAGCAGCACCAACAAATCAGCTGTCCATTAGCATAATTCCCATTCAGATTAACTGGACACTGAAGTTTGGGTCTCATTATTCCAGCAGGCTGAACACGGTCTGTGCTGAATCTGATGCTGAAGGAAGAAGGAAGAACTGCAGAGGCTGAGTGTCCCCAGGGTGCCTCCATAGGCATGACCCCCCCCCACTCCTCCACACATGCAGCGCAGTGATGGCTCTCAGGCCTCTGGCACCCCTGCCACCTCCCTTCTTTTCTTCCCTCTATCTGCAATCCACTACTTTCACGGAGCACGAACAAAGACGAACGTCTCTTTTCATGTTCAACGCTGTCAGCGATTCCTTCGTCATCTTGGCCTAACGGTTGAAAAACTTGCTGCTGCGAAACAATACATGACGCAACCCCGGCTCAGGTTAACGTCATACCGACCCCTACGCAGCCTCGCCAGGTAGGAGAGCGGCCACCGATTGGACGCCTTTAAAGGGCCGATAGCGCTGAACAATCAGCAGAGATTAAAAACATCTGTTGGTGTGACAACGCCGCTCACAACAACTCAACGTTGCCCCCTACTGACACAGAATTAATCAAGCCCTCGGCTGCTGTGCATGAAATTATGCCGGAGAGTCACAAGTGGGTAGAAAAAGGCTGGCGAAATGAAATTTCAGAGAAAGACAAACTTTGTATTTTGATTTTTATTCACTGTCCGTCTCTTCTGTAACTCTACTGCAGCTTTAGTCCATCATTAATCAACAAACACAGACGAGACCTTGCCTTCATATATTACCTCTGAACAAACAGAAACAGCGCTACAACAGATATCACATTTAAAAATAACAAAAAATAAAAAAAGAGGGAGAAAAAGACATTTATACAGAGACTCTAATGCACAGTGAAACAGCGGGAGAGAAGGTTATGACAAGGTTACACAACGGGAGAAAGTGCAATTCAAGATGCGGCGAAGTCTGGTCTGACAGAAATATTAACTGCAGCGGGGGGGGGGGTTCTGCAGTGAGACAGAAGACAGGACGTATTGAACTATGGCAGACCAGACATCGGGCCAGAGGAGGAGAGCGACAAAGCACCAGACCTCCCGTGGAAAATGGATGAGACGAGCGGTTACAGCAATGGGACACACTGGGGCAGGGTGAGGCCGTGGCGCGATACAAAGCGTGGCACAGGTGGGATGCGAGAAACGTCCAGCCTCAGATCTGGACACAGATGACAACATCCTCCACGGCCCCCGTGGAGACAGAGACGAGCACCCGGGGACAACCTCGGGAAAAGAAGCACTGTGAAGCTGAACTAAAAAAAAACACTGTAGCTCATTTGAAGAAACCTATTTTCTTCTGTGTTGAGGGTCCCTGTGTGCGCTTTAATCTGGCTTATCTTTAAAGGGGCAGTTCACCAAAACTACACAAAAAAAAGAACTGTTACTTAGACCAGTTTGGAATGTAGCCCTGCAGACAATTTTGAGGTTTAGAGAAATCCATTTCTGAAGTTTGAACAAAAAACTAATTCTGGCTCATAACTCATAAGCTCATAACACTTCTTGTCCTACTTTTTCTTTTTCTCACCGACTGTTGCTGTGTCCCACACATGCTCGGTCGGTATACTGCAGGAAACAATGTTGTACCTGAACCCAAAACTCAAGCAAAGACAATAAACCAGCAATACATGGGCAATTACACATTTGAAATAATAAACAAAAGGATTTCGCCAAAGGATTTTTTTTTGGGGGGGGGGTTGTGTCCAAACATTCCAAAAGCCATTTAACCACAATTAATTTATTAATTTTGCACAGCTGTGAGCTGCTCCTTCACTTTCCCTGCCCTACAACGGTTCAAATCAACAGCACGCTCCAGAATCTGATGTGCATACTGTTTGATTTCACAATAATTAATGCAGCCACTGTTCCAGCATGAGCACCAAAAAGAAACTAAAAAAAAAACTTTTGTTGTTGTTGTTGAACTGCCCTTTCTTTTAAGTCTAGTAATTGAACAGAAAGCCTGCTTATTTCTCTGCTGTGGTGTGACAACCCCAACACACCATTACACACACACACGAAAACCTCACGTATTCGTTTCAACATACTCTCGAGACACACACGTGCACGTGCACGCACACACACACACACACACACACACACACAGACACTGATATATTTGCCATGTGGTACACATGAGGCACAGCACAGGGATGACAGTCAGGGGCTTTGAAATGCGTGGACCTTTCACAGTTCTCTCATCAGCGGAGACAAAGCTCAAAAAAAGAGAGGGGAGAAGAAGCTCTTCAGAGTATCTACAAGCAAAAACAGCGGACAGAAGGTAAACAGTCATCCGATATGATTAATTATCACATTGTTACCACGTAGCGCCCGACGTTGGACTCTTGGACTGAGACGTACGGGAGCTTAGAGAGCCGCAGCTCGGGTCTCCTGGCAAGTTGAGATGGAGAGACCACACATTCTCTTTGCTGCATTCGACTTTGTCAAGAAAACAAAAAATGTAACTGCGAAACAAACCGCTGAGATGTGTGACTACTGCACTGAGTACATTAAAAAAAAAAACCCAGACACTGAATAAAGCTTTGTAAATTGCACTCCGATGTGGCACGAGTCCCGCTCCCTCCCCTCGTCATTTAGGATATTTACATTCAGTAGTTCAGTCCAGGATGGAGCGAAGATAGAAAAAGACGAGTTCTTACGAAGCAGAACTAAATGAGACTTCATGTTCGATTACAGAGGGAAACAGATAGCAGGTCGTATCCGACGAGCGATTCTGGCAGTCTCAGTTGTTTCGGAACAGCTGTGAATTTGCCGGGTTTTGCTGCTGTCGGAGACGTCCACGGTAACAGCTATCGCCTGCCCCCTGCTGTGCAGTCAGTCCTGTTACAGTGGACCCTTCCTCTCCGAGCTGTAGTGTTTGTGGTTCTGCTTGACAAAACAGAGAGACCCAGACCCCTCCGCTGCCAGTCTGTGGCCCGGCGTGGGCCTGGTTCTTGGTGCAAGGGAGTCAGCTGGGTTTTTATTGCCTCTTGTAGTCCGGACGGCTATTAGCGAAGTTTGAGCTTGAAGGTGGAGATCTCCATGGGATCCAGACTCACGATGGAGTCGTTGGCCAGAGGCGCGCTGGAGTGCATCAGGGTCAGGGACATGGGCTGGAGCAGCTGCAGGTCCAAGTTCTTGAACAGTCCTGATACACTCAGCTACAGGAATGAAGAATTACAATTACAATTAGGAAGTCAAAGCAGCCATAAAACAACTTTTTTTTATATCTACAATAAAAGTGCTTATTATCCCCAAAATTATTACAGGTGCATTAAGGTTTATGCAGAAAGGAGTTTTTTGTTTTGTTTTAACACGAGCGTGTGCGGTGCGTGCATTCCTCCCCTGACCTGTCCTTGGGTGGTGGTGCAGTTGAAGCCCAGGTTCTGAGCCTCAAGGCCACAGTCCAATGCCAGACGGTGAAGAATCAAGGCTGTGTATGGAGATGGGGAGTGGGAGTCCTGCTGCTCTCAGACACACACACAGACGCACGTGTTGGATTCAAAGTCAACACATCAAAAGTGCGTTCAAACAGAATCAACAGAATCTGTATGTGGATACCTGGCTCTGGATGCTGCGCAGGTTCAGCAGGTGGACGTCGCAGGGAAGGATGGACTTGAGGGGGGCGAAGGTTTGCAGGGGAGGGATGCCGCGTCTTTTGGGCAGGACGGGCAGCGCCAGGACCTCGTGGTTTAGGATGGCGTTGGTCATGTGACTAAGTATAGACGGGAAACCCGCTGTTGCACTGTCCATCATCTGGAGGAGGGTAGAGATCGATTAAGTGACAGTGCGAGCGGTACGACATGACACGACATCAATGGCTCCTGATGCTCTAGAGCCTGCTCCTCGGGTTTGCTACAACATGAGGAGCAGACCCTAATTAGGTTATCGGCGTAGGAGGTATATTCCCAATTCTAGTCAGGACATGGAACTAATCGATCTATTTGGGGCTCTGTACAGCACTATGATGTCAAATTTTGAATTAAGAGTATTTCAAACATGATATTTGATGTTTGTGGCAGACCAGAGAAAATTGATCCGAAGGACGGTCAGCAGTTTCATTAGGAGGCTCAAACTGCAATGCTTTTCTCCTTCTGCCAGCGTGTACTCATTCACTCGATAAATACAATATGTTCATTTCAGCTGCGCTGTCGTAAAGATGCACCGCTTTCACTGTGGCTAAGAGGGAGAGGAGAGCAAAAAAAAGGAACTGACGCTACAGTGGAGACTATGAAGCAGGCTACCAAGCATCTTCACTGTTGCCGAGGCAACATTACCTCTTGAACTCCGTCAGTCAAGAATTTGGCGAGGAAAGAACGAAATAAGGCGGAGAGCGTGGCAAAGAAGCCATCATACTGAAGGTAATGGAGTGGAGAAAGAAGAGAATGAAAACAAAATTAGAGAGCAGAGAGGGTAACAAAAAGACAGATGAGGGGATAATGAGTGCCGAGGAAAAAAAGAGATACAAAAAAAAAGCATTAATGAATGCGGAATGAAGAGCGAAACGCTGTTAAATGATGTGATGCGCTGGAATTTCAAGAGTGCTCCCACCGCTTCAATAACAACCTCCGCTGTCATGATACTGACCTTGTTTCCCGTGGATCTCCTCTCCAGCAGCAGTCGGAAGCGGTTGGCCGTCTTCTTGTTGTCCTTCAGGCCCTGGCCCAGTCCGCGATTATCATCCTGCATCAAGCGCCGGTCCATAATCACTTCGAGCTGGCCTGAGGGAGGAGGAGAAACAGGGACAACCAACTTTGATGCAGAGCCTCTGTGTTGAGCGTTCAGACATCAGTCAATGAAGACAAAACACTTTGAGCTTTCCAACATTTGCAAAACACCCCCATTATTCACGTAACC
Organism: Psettodes erumei; assembly: GCA_016785225.1. Lineage (NCBI taxonomy): Eukaryota > Metazoa > Chordata > Actinopteri > Pleuronectiformes > Psettodidae > Psettodes > Psettodes erumei. The sequence continues at coordinate 5,416,613 of JAFBJZ010000772.1, read as the reverse complement.
AGGATAACAGATTAGCTCAGTGCGCAAATTTGAGAATATGAACTGCTTTGCGCTCTGAGACCCTCAAGAGGGGGAGGAGAGGGAGGGAGCGGCGCTGCAATACTATTCAATAAAAGGGTGGAGACAGTAAACAAAGACAAAGAGGGCACATTTCAGAGATGACTTTCATTTAAAAAAAACGAAGAGAAGTGGCACGACAACGAGTAAAATGCAATAAGATACAGACCACTCTCCAGGCTGCTGACGCCCAGCGACTGCGCCGTGTGCAGCGTCAGGCGGTGATGGCTGTCCTGGATGTACGCCTGGCTCGGCATGGGATAGAAGTTGGCCTGCAAGGGCAGCTTCAGGTAGTGGCGACGAGGCTGCATCTACAAGCGGAGATCAAATGCGTCAAACGAATGAACACGTCCTGACAGCAAAGCAAGAAACGGAAGTTCCGTCTTTCTCTGCTGGCCAGGGAGCGACCGACCTGGAAGCCATTGAGGTCAGTGTAGAAGGAGTCTCCACTCTGGATGTCAGTGACCAGTCGCATGGCCAGCTCCTTGTTGGTCTGATCTCTGATGTCCACCATGGTGATGATTTCTATTGACAACCCATCCACCCCTACAAACACAAAGTCAAACAAAATTCAGAATGTTGACAGTACAAAGCGGGCGTAAACAGAAAGATGTGATCTGACCACGTGGGCTGAATGCTACTTAAACTAGCGTTAGCTCGCTGTAGGTCAGAGAAAAAGGCAGCAACGCTGTCAACCGACTGGGAAAAAAAAAACCTAATTGAATTATGGATTGTCAGTTTGCTAACCATATTGGCCAATCTGGTGCATTTAGCCAAACATAAAACGCTTCAGCAAAAGCCATTTGAACCGATTCCATTTTTGCCGTTTGGCGCGTTTATCACCTGGCACGTTGTGGATGCGAACGGTCTGCTGAAAATGCTGGTAGTGTGCCACCACCTCCGAGAAGAGAGGCCCCTCCACGACGCGCACCACAGGCGGCTCTTTCTGGTTGTAGGGCTGAAAGCGGGAAGGGGAGGATTCATGAGCAAAATGGCCACGAGAAATGGGAGAGGGGGAACGGCGGAAAGGGAAATACAAGGAGCCCCCTCCAAAAGCATAGGCAATAAGATACAGTGAGGCGACCAACCCCCTCCGCTCCTGTGTGCTGTGTAGTCTTAAAAAAAAAAAAAAAAAAAGGAAAATCAAGAAAAGCTCAAGTGGCACTGCCTTCATGCCCCGAGCTCCCCAGCACGATACAGTGACACAATCCACAAGGGAGACTGTGTCAAAGCCTTCCACGAGGTAAGTAAACACCCGAGATACAACAGCTGAGGGAATACCTTTGCTTTTCCATCAGGCAGGAAGAGGTAAGCCCCACTTTTGTCTTTAGAGGGGCGAGTGCCGTAGACCATGAACTGCATCTGAACCTTCACTTCCTGAGGGTCATCCTTACACTTGACGCTCTGCAGATGAGAAAGCCAACAGATGAAAGGAGATATGATGAGCAACGAGACATGTTCGCTTTGATCAAACTGCCGGGGAGTTCAAAGTTAGAGCGGCAGAGCAAAGTCTTAATGCAGATATGAAGTCGACAAGCCGGAGCAGATGAAATACAAACCTCCAGCAGGCCGGTGGCCCCGGAGAAGCCGAGCGTGAGGGATTGGCTGCTGATATAGAAGGTCTGAGAGTCGGACTGCTGAGAGCGGACAGGAAGCGGGTCCGCGGCCCGGGCGGTGATGCCCCGCCCAGGCAGCCTGAGCAGGGTGTCGGAGCGGAGAGTCATGGGCGAGTCCGGAGATTCATAAAGATGGAAAACGGCCAGACCCAGAGGAGGAAGACGAACCATGAATGTTGCCTAGCAGAAGGGCGGAATATTGGTTGGATTGTGTTTCCATTAAAGCAGGTACAAGAACACAAAGAGCTGGTGTTTTATAGCAGAGGCTTCCTTTTACTTGTTAATCAGATAAGGGACCACAAGGCATTCATGAGCATGAAAATTTAATGCATTTACACATTAGCAACTGTGTACTGTAATCAAAATATGATGAGAGATGAGACTGAGAAAAATGAGAAATTTCCTTTGCGCAATAGTAAAGTAAATGCAAATTCAAGATGTGATTTGAGCTGATTCAGTGTGTGCGTGTGTGTGTGTGTGGGGGGGTCGACAAACTAAAGAGGAAAATATATATACACTCATATCTCTGAGGCGGTCTTCATCATTTCAGATTCTATTCTATCTTGAGTAAACACACACACACACACACCCAGACTGAGAAATTTAGTTTTGTTGTGTGGCTCAGGGACATGAGGAGCCAGTGGCCAAACGTTGACCTTACAGCCTTACAGCTCCACTTCCTGAGCCAAGGCCACCCCGCTTCTATCACTCAACATTTTCAGTCCTAAAAGCTGAAAGGTGGAATTCAAACTTCAAAAATTTGTGGGGTTTTTTTACACTTAAAACTATTGCATAGTAAAGCTTAATTCACTTGGCGAGATACTACAATAATACATAGAAATAGTTTGAAGAGAACTGCAAGAGTTATGCACTGCCTTCCTGTAACACTGTCAGACTCAGGTTTGCCAGTTCAATAAAAAATATATTGAAATCGATGCAGCAGAACCACAGATCTTTTTTTATTTCGCTCATCCGTCTTCCTTGTCAAAACCTGACACCTGCGTTACCCACAATGCAAGCTGACAGCAGACAGCTTGGTCAGAGATTTGAGTGTGTTGGTATGTCCATGTCATGTCCATGTGATAAAGTACTTCACTTGTACTTTGCATATTTAACTGCAACGTGAAGTGACTTTCTCAGCTTCAAGCCTATGTTCATTTTCCAACTTAAGCACAGAACCATAATGACTTTGTGCTGAGATATGAGCGCTGTCAGAAAGCTTTGGAGGGCACAGCAGTGCAGAGGCTGTACAGATACACTGGACACCGATGGGGGGGGGCTGCTGCGGCAGACGCCGCTGCTGTGCAGGTGATTTGCCAGTGCCAATGCTGATGAATTTTACCTCAAATACCTCCGCGCTCATTTGACTAGCAGAGCTCCACTGAGCGCTCAGCTGCACGGGGAGGGTCTGGCCATCCTCGGTAAGCACCCGCACCCTGACCGTGTTGACCAACACAGTCACTACGCACAGCCGCTCCTGCTCGATGGGGTTGTACAGGACCAGGTACCTGGCAGAGCGAGGGGGAAAAAAAAACAGCAGTCATAAGCACAGGATAGTGGAGGAGAGCGGGGGCAGTGGAGATGAAAGATGCGTGGGGATGCTGATAATACCTCGGTCCTGCTGGGTCCAGCTCGATTAAAGTGCGCTGAGGCAGAGAGTCTTGAGTAGCACGCCTATCATCCTACGGACGAAACATTTAGCCCGTGAAACATACTGAATTCTCTAAGGCACAAAGGTGCAGGATTTGTTTTGTTTTGTTTTTTATAAAGTTTATTTCACAGTGGCAAAAGTGTCACACCGTGTTTCCTCTTACCGTCTCCAGGAAGGGCTCCGTCTGGTAAAAGCGATAAAACTCTTTGTTCTTCATCACCAGGAAATGAGCGGCATTGATGATTACCCTCTTCAGACCAATGAGTGAACGCAGCAATCTAGGGAGGGGGAGGAAGAATCAATGGCTTACTGCAGCAGTCACGGCGGATGGCTTTGAATGCTTTGGCTTCGAAGTATTGAAGGGGAAAGTATGAAATTGCCACTGAGGCAGAGGAGTAGGAAAGGGAAGTGCGGCGTTTCCTATTTCAAACAAATTACATTTTTAAAAGAATTTAATCTATCCAATCCCTCCTGTCATTTCTCCCTAAATCCCAGATCCTCACTTGGTGCCGTAGTCGATGACAACATTCTCCTTCGCGGTGCCGGTGATGGCGTCGTGGTGCTGGAAGAGGGCAACGGACCGCCTCGCGTCCACGAGCAGGGCATAATCTGAGACCGGGTAGCGTCCTTCCATGCCAGCATGTCGGGCATTCGCAACCGCCAGGCTGTAGAGGATCTCTGCACCCCTGAGAAGACATTGACCAACAGTTAAAAAAGTTAGACGCGGTAGCTTGATTCAGTCAGCTAAACGCATATTTACGTTATTGCACCATTTTCAGACAACGGCGGATTCTTTGGAAGTCTTTCCTTTGTGTATTTTTTCATTTTTTATACTTGATTGAGAACCGAGGACTTCATCCACATATGGATGTGCCGTCCTGCAGGAGCCGGGCTACCTGCGCAACCCGAAGGAGCTGCAGGTACCACCTCATGCCTCCAGTGGTGACAAGTGCACTAGTAAAATGAAAAAAAAAAAACTAGAGAAGAATCAATCAAGGGAGGAGAGAGAAAAGGTCTGTGGCCCCCACCTGCCAAACCCCTCTTCTGGCTGTTGCCTCTCCTGTTCACTTGTAGTCACTTTCATTTGCACCAAAGCAGGTGCAATTGATTCACAATCACTTACGCTTTCTAACTGGACAGATCGATATCACAGGAGCTTAACTGACTGTGTTATACTGCGATGAATAAGTGTTCCCTTAATGTTTTGAGCAGTTTATTTAATGTCTATCCATTTGAGCGTGATAAGATAATCTCTTTATTAGTCCCACAAGTGATGGCAGGCTCCGTCCCATGTTCTGATTTGGACTGAGCCTTGTGTTTGAATACAGAAACCTGCAGGTACCAGTATTTGCCTAAACCTTGGATGCCGCGCCTACATTTGGTTTGCAATGCACAACAAGAAACAAAAAGAACAGTGCCCTCTGCGGAGCCAACTCGCACAAGTAGCATTGTTACTACACCTGAGGTGCGACTCGATCACACGGTCCAGGCTCTTGTAAAAGGGCCGAGAGGTGAAGTAGCCAGTCCAGTAGTGGTCTTCGCGGTCTGCGTAGGCAAAGAAATCTCCACTGAGCACTGGGTAGTCAGCGGGTCTGGATCCCTGGCCCACTCCGTGTGCTTTGTATACAGCATTGAAGTAGTCCGTGAGAGTCCCAAACTGAGCCTGGAGACAGATGACACGTTGAAGTCAGACTTCACAGCAGAGTAGAAAATTTTTTTTAAAATCGTGCTTTGCATCTCACACGCCACCTTCTCAATCAAACATGGTATCGTGATGGATTATTTGCTTTGTCAGCATGTTAAAATGTCACTGCATGATTCATTACAATACTTGGGACATCACACACTAAAATGCAAACAGAATCAAATATGTATATATTCACTAATGGTGACAGCTGGCAAATTATTTTCTCACCTGTACATGCATCTCAGGATGAGAATTCATGTAGTCAAACAGCTTCTGGTAGTTTAAGTACTGCTGATCCCACTCCAGGGCCTTGTCGTAACGGAAGTCATCTCCCAGCGGGACAAGCAGCACCTTGCTGCGGTAGAGTTTGGACTTCTTCCGGTACTGATCCAGGAGCAGGTTTGCCCTGGTTGAGAAAGAAGAGTTGTAAAAAATTTTTTTTAAAAAGGACACATCTCTCGGCATCTGAACTGCCCTGCTCCACAAATGCCAGTTTTCTACTATGACCTTGGAAGAAGGAGGAGGAGGATCAAATTTGCCCTGGGGTGTTTTTTTCCATCAGCCACTGAAATACGTGCTCCAGAAACATCTTTATGTCCTTTAAAAGCTGCTCAGTGTGATTGTGAGACTATCTGCAGTTTGTGGCTGTGTGTGTTCGTACACCCTCTCTGGCTATTGTCACCGGTGCAAGTTCATGTTTGGTTTGCTGGGAGGGGAGCAGTGAAGAAAACACGGAGAGTTGCAACAGCAGCGAACAAACCGCTGGGTATGTGAATGTGAGCAACATGTTACAAACAACAAAAAAGTTATTCTTCGATCCAGATATGTGAAGTGTGTTTATTTTCTTGTGGGAAAAAAATATGTAATGGAGACGCTGTTTCGACATGATCACAAACATGTGTATCTTTTGCATTTTGTTTTATTTGATCAACCAATGTATATGTTAATGATTAGTTAAGACAGCGACAACTTCCAGCCTAAACTTGGGTAATGGATAAATAACCCCAACGTCGTGCCTCACCTCTCTGCTACGTTGGCCTCCACCACAGTTTTTGGCGGCACTTTCCAGGGACAGTTGATCCGACCACCCGGTAGCCTCTTGAAGTCAAACTGGCAGCAGATCTTGGGATCGGGCCCGCAGGTGTGAGGCACGTCGTAGCTGTAGAACGGCATCATGTGGCAAAAGATGTCGGTGCTCGATCCGGTGTCTGTCGAAGTGGAAAAAGAAATGCATTTAAAACGACGAGTGAGAAGCGTTCATTGCTGACTGCAGCCTCTTGGCGTCGGAAGGAAACGCATGCTCTGCTTTGTGTAAGGTCGTTATTTATGATCATAGACACGCCACGCTCATAAACATGGGGGCTCTAAAAAGTCATTCTGGATAAAGCGGCTAAAAGTATATGAGAACATTACGTTTCAAATGGATAGTGAATCTTCGGCAGACACACCATTCATTAAGGAACAATAATGAAGACAGCTCTCATGAAGCCATTATGCACTGTTTGTCCTTCCAACATCTCCCCTGACGAGCGACATGACTCATTCTGCGACGGGCCAAACAAAGACGAGCGCATGAATCAGGCGACGTGGCTGGCTCCGGTCCCACTCACCCCAGGTCTGCCTCCACATAAACTCCAGGCTGCGGGTGGAGGCAAAGTGCTTTTTGATGGAGTAGTGGACCCTCTGAATGAGCATGCTGGTCAGGTTGGCCCTCTTCAGCAGATAGGGCATAGTCGCACTGTGACCAAAAGGGTCCACCGCCCACCCGCTGCGAGGAGTCATACCTGTAACAGCGAGGACAAAAGCAAGTTTTTCAGCGGTGTATTCAGATAAAAGGGAGGAATGCGACTTTCAGGGAAAGCCCTCTCCTCAGCAGGAAGCGCTGAAAGCAGCACAAAGTATTTTATCGCCCACTGAGCGAGAGGCTTCACCTGCCGCATGCGGGACGGCGGGCTCGGATTTCGCTGTCAGGCTCCGAGGGGAGCGGGAACATTTTACAGTGGGGCTTGTTGCAGGGAAAAGAGTTGGGGCGAAGGCAAAAGTCTCTCTAATGTCACAGACAGAAAGATGCTCGCTAATCGTGTAATCACCACCACATCTAAAATGGAGAAGAAGAATTTGTGATGGGCCGCGCGTACCGAGATTTCTCTCCAGCCACTGATGTCCCTCAATGAGCTGGTCGATCATGGCGAAGTAGTGAACGTTGGCTTCATCCGTCATCACCCAACCGCCTGTCACAATCTCGAGCTGCCCTCCAAGGATCAGTCTGGTGAAGAGAGGATTAAGAAAGCGAGGTGAGGATAATCCCGCGCTAAAGAGGGGGGGATACATTAACCAGATAACGAGCTATTTTTAGAGCAGCCACAGTCTACCAGCAGAAACTGTGCATTGTGTAAATGAACGCGCTTAGGGGCCGGCAGGCATCAAAGAAATCTCAATTCTGCGACTGCGCGGGAGATAAAAGGCAAAGCTGGGTGCCGCGCTGAGCAGCGACTCACTTGCGCACCGCCTCCTGTTTGTGGACGTCTGCAGTCTCCCACCACTTGGAGAAGAACGAGATCTCGGACCAGATGAACTTCCTGCGAGGATCCTCGGCCAGCTTGACCACCATGTTGTTTAAAATGTGCTGCGTCTGGTCCGTGTAGTACTTGTCAAAGGTCTTGATCCAACCTAACAAGACAAGAAGATGCATCTGAATAGCTGCACAGCAGCTGGCTAACAGACTGTGCACTACAAATGGGACTCCTGGGTAAAACCACCACCCACCCCCACCTCACCCCACCACCACCCAACTCGCTGGCTGACAGAGACAGGAGGACAGAACAGGTAAAGAGACTCGACGCCGTGGAAAAAGTGCTGCTCCAGCATCAAAAATAAAACTCATATTTTATTCAAGCACAACTGTTCCCCACAGAAAGCTATTTAGCAGGGTGGCTGCAAAGAAAGTGACTAAAAAGCACTTTTAGTGTGCAACAGTGTAGTAACACAGCCTATAAATATCACCGTCAAGTACTTGTTCTCACATGTGGCAGGCAGATACTTTTTCTGCCTTTTAAAAGTGGCCACATCGTTCTGGACTGGACTCATGCGGAATCTCGGTGTCTTTCAGAGGGCGGTGGTAAAGTGAACCAGAGCGTGGTGTCAGGTGTGAGGGGCAGGCCTATTCACTGCAGCCTTTCTGACACGATGATACTCCCTGTTTGACCTGCTTACCTGTCTTTGACTAAAACCCTTGAAGTCCCCTCTTTGCACTTAGAAAAATGAGCCGACCACCAGCAAACCTACTTTTTTAACCTGTATTCAGTGCGAACTGACAATATGACGCCTATAAAACGCTGGACTCAGCCCCATGAGAAAAACTGCTTTAAAAAAAAAAAAAAAAAAAAAGCAACAACTTTGCAGCATATTATGTCCACTCCCACTGTCGACATATCAATAACTGTCAGGTTAGCATGCATGTGGCAGGCTGGTAAACAAGTTAAATGGGAAAATAAAATTTTGAGCCTAACCCACCCAGAAATAGCCACAGTTCTCCGATGCCAATATATTTCTAATTCCATTGTTTGTGGCAGAGCCGTCAATCATGTCAGCGTTATGCTAATAACGCTTACGAATGAATCTAATTTTGAATGATTTTGACGTCCCTTCCGCGAGCCTCCCACTCAGTTAAGGCCTCACAGTAGCTGGCCCGTCTCTTTTTATGCAAACGAGGCGCTATTTTTAACGTCTTGAAAAAGAATGTGTTCAGACACGCTTCGGGCTGTGTCTCCAGAAACTGTTTGATCAGACAGACTTACAAATTAGCACTGAGACATGCTCAACTTTCAACAAAAGTTTTGCTCCGTGTCTGTAATGCCCCCCGCCCACCCACCCCACCTCTCCACAGCTCACCTGGATCATTGTGGGAGTGAGGGACCACAAACACTTGGAGCGGTTCATTGTCCCACTCATCAGGCTCATAAGTGATGTCAAAGCCCTGTTTCCACACGCCGCCATCGGGGTTGTCAAACTTGAGGAGGGAGTACACGTCCAGCATCTAAAATGAAACGCAAACTCATTGTTTGCCCACTGGTAAGAGCCCAGAGCAACCGACAACAACATTCATGTTTCGACCACTTCTGTCTGAGGAGAGAACTAGTAGGAAGCGCACCTGAACGTCTGCTTGGCTACGGCTGCCTACGGCAATCTGGCAATCCTGGGGCTTGACAGCGAGGAAAGTGGGGCGACCATCAAATGGTAGGACCCAGGACCCATTGGCACTTCTGAATGGCAGGTGGCCACTGGGAGACACAGCTCCTGTGTCTGTGAGCTCCATCACAGAGTCCTTTATGTGGCTGATGATTTGGTGGTTTTCCTCCAGGAGCTGCTCCAGCTGCTCTATCCGGTTCTGCAGAACTGAGATTTGGCTCTGAAACGCACCCAAAGAATAATAAATCACATGGCTGTGAAGCATCATAAAACATCTGCTGATCAAACACACGTACATTCTTCTCCCCTGTTACACTGAACCACCTTTAGTTTTAAGACAATCTGTTAAGAAAAATTCCAGTGCAGGTATCTCATAGTTCCCACAATGCAATATGTGCATGAGTGAATGTAAAGCTTTACATTTGAACATGATGTAACATACACAAACACATAAAATGAAGGGCTTTTTCCCCCCAGACAACATGTGCACCACCTCTGCAGCGATTATTCTTACCCGTGGAAAGTTCCCACCATTCTGTCGCCTCGCGGGGTCGTGTTGGACTCGATCCAGCATCAGATACAGTGAGAACACAGCCACACAGAATATGGCCCCTCCGCACACTGTCACCTGTTTCCTCAGCTTCATCTTCCTCTGGAGCGGTCTTCTTTCCGGGATTTAAATTTGAAAAATGACCTTGACTGAGATGGGGTTTTTTTCCAGCACAGAGAAAAAAAGTCCTTGAAAACCGGAATGCAGTCCTTCACAGTGCAAAAACAAATTATGGAAAGAACCCAACTACACCAGTATTAACGGACCAGTTCCACTCCTGTGCTGCCTCCAGCCTCTCCTCACCATACTGGAGACCACAGCGATGGGGGGCTACAGCAGTGGGAGCAGTGGACGAGGATGCTAAAGCGGCAATAGCTGGCGAAAGGTCTGTCAGCTTTGGCCAAACCACAGCCACCGGTGGGTTCCTTCAAAGTAGCCCTTGTCCTCAACCATCCAAACCGATGAGATTGCAGGAAAAGAAAAACACAAGTGCCACACAGAAGGGGCATAAACAGGGAGCCTAGTGTCCCTGCAGCATGATGTGTGTCGCTGTGGGCCTGCTCTCCTGGTCCAGTCCCCACTCCCACAGCAGACTCCTAATCCTCCACTACAGCCAGAGTCCCCTTTTGCTCAGTTTGCCTCCAGTGCCATAACAGTTTGCACACTACGCTGTGGTAGTGCAAAGAAGCAGGTTGAGGAACAGACCCACTTGGCTCAGAGCAGCAGCTTCTCAATCATGTCTCAACGCCACCGGAAGCAGCTCTGGAAAATTAAAACGAAACAAATGTCATTCTTCTCTCAGTAGCACAGTAACTGCATGTCTACTGTGGCAGTATGGGCAGTGCGTCCGTCCTTGATCGCAAGCGTCAACTTGACATCACATCAAAGGGGTCCTCTTCAGCTGTTAGAAACATTTTAGATTAATGGAGCATGCACAAATACATACTCAGCCTGCCGTTTCAGGAGCGAGGCTGTCACTAAGCAAGAAGCGCATGCGAAAGAAGCTGTGCGGGTGAGTGCGTTACTTTTATTTTGATCTGACAAGTATAGTCAACAGGGGATGTGGGAATCGAGCTGAGCAGAGTGACCTGTGTTTCCTCGCAGCACTAATAGGTGTTCCTGATTCCCTCTGTGTGCAAATCCATCACGATCATAATCCGCTCACTTCTCAGGCTGGGTCTATCCTCGGCATTACCACGGGGAGTGTGGATAATAACCTGGCACTTACGTTTGCTTTGACTCGCTGAAAAGCAGCCTCAATGTCAACAGGATGGCGTTTTATTTCTTACACCATCCGGGCCGGAGGAGGAATGTTTGAAGCATAACAGCCTTTGGTTTGGGGTTCGAGGCAGAGCTAACTAACGACTACACCCGTGCGTTTGTATAACGCGTTGAAAATATGTACAGTCCCGAGCTGCTCACGTGATCACATGGTAGCGTCAAGGCAAGCATTCTTTGATACTCACAGCCCCTTACGCGAACGAAAAAAATCCCCATGATGCGGTATACTCGGGGCTATTGACTTTATTAAGGTTTAACTTGAATGACTTTTAGGCAGCTATAGCTGGGCAGCTAGCCAGGCAACAATGCGCTGCTGCAAACTTAAGAGCACTAAACTACCCGCATTTAGACTTTATCCCGTGTAAGCTCTGCTACACGTCAGCTAATTAACTCATCTATCCGGCTATCCCGTTAAGGCCACATTAAAGGACTGTGTAAACTTAAACTATCCCGGTCACTTTGGCGTTAACGAGATATCGCGGATATGCTGCTAAACAAGCTAGCGCTAGCTGCCAGGTGTATCGTCAAGTTACCACCTCAACTCGAATGGTTTGCGAACAAGATTCAAGAATCAAATGTTGGTTCATATATATAGCGGGAGAATTGCCATTCGCTGGTAGATCCAGGTGAGCAGCAGTCACTGCCTGTCTGCAGCATCCATCAGGAGCCTGTGCTACACGGCAGATCTGTCTAACGGTACAGACGATAGCAATTATTGGCTTGACAACATTAAGACGTGGCTGATATTCCTGGCTAACCATTCACTTTGCGTCTAAACCTCGGCTAACATGCACGCGCGACCTTGTCTTTTGTGAATAAAATGAACAAAATCGGACGTTACCCGTCAAAGGAGAGTAATCCGGAAGAGTGCAGTGTCCAGCGGTTTGTGTGTGCGTGCGTGCGTGCGTGCGCGTTGTGTGTGTGCGCCTTTAGCTCCAGGGTGACAGAACTGAACAAGCAGCTAGCCTAGCAGATAGCATCACTGATCTCCTGCAAAGGCTTATGGGACGAGAGGAGCTGCGCATCAGTCGGTGATTGGCCAGTGACTTCGGCAGATTTTAAAATAGATGCACCAAACTTTCATCAGTAAACGATTAAATGCAGAATGTGGATGTCTGCGATTCAGCATGTGTTGACAAATAACTGAATGATTATTGTATGGATATTTTTAAAAATTACAATAAAAGCACAGTGAATATAATCATATAAATGAAATAAATAAAAAAAAACCTTATCCTGACACACTGAAAAACTTTTACTATAAAATAGTATATGTGGGTGGCTGTTGTTGTTATCCAGTACAGTTACCAGTCTGTGGACAAGAAAAATCACATAGCTGTGATAGTAGGTCACAGCTGCATCTTGTTTGATCATCTGCTCTGAACACCACTGTCCAAAAAGTCCACAAATTAGATAATAGGACACGACAAAATATATGCCCTAGTCAAGCCAGTTTAATATTCAATTTTTGGTTGATCCTAATCCATACAGAATAATGAACAATTGAAGCCACAGAGAATAACTAATGTGTTAACAGTTCTAAACTTCCCCAGAAACAAAAATGAATAAAACTGCTCCAAATTGATTGGTTGTATCAATGACCAACAATGTACCTTTTGACACACCGGCTTCACAGAGTGACAACCAATGTGTGGGTGAACAACACCTGAGAAGTCCAGTGTGGAAGATGTGATGATGCTTTGCAGGTGAGTCATATTGTTGTGTTCTTGTATGTCATTTGGAAGGTGTGTATGTGTTAATGGAAACTTAGCTGACACTTCAATAATTAATTAACAGACAGATGACTTTGCTTTGGATCTACACAACCATTCAAAATGCTTTGTTAATTCAGGTTATTGCTTCCACATTTTAAAAAAAAAATGCTGCCAGAAAGTACAGCAGTGATGACGGAATCCTGTTATGAAAGCATAATCTCTCACAAAACAAAGTTGTGATGAAGAAAAAATGTTTACACAGCTGCTTTTGATTTTGACTACAGTCACTGAGCCACGTCGATCTCCTGTGGCTCTGTTATGTATGAGGTCTCACAGCAAGCCATTGCCTGAGGAGATTCACAGCAACTGTCCATGCTGGATGTTCTTCTGAAGGCAAAAAGCTGCCATGGTAATATGAGAGTCTTAACAGGTGAACCAGAGCATGAGGCCCGAAGGGAAACACCAAGTCTCCACAGCAACAGAGGACACACAACAATGGCGCTCGGTAAACGAGAGTCCTCAGGGGACTGATGCACAAAACACCATACCAGAACACTTCTCTTTGTCATCTGTGGGGAAACACTGCAATGCAGGCACAAATTGGTAGTGCTTGGTATATAATATATATATATAATAAGCAGTTTCATATGCTGTTCTTACCTTTGACCCAAAGAGTGACAGAAATTAAAGCATATTTTATTTATCATCATTTGCAAAAATTAATCCATCCCCCTTTAAGTTTTCTAATGTTGAAGCACAGCAGCTGTATTTTTTTTTAACCTGAAGAGGAGCTTATTACACTTACAGGAAAATTTGATGCGGTAGGCTTTCTGAGGTGGTAGTTGTGATATACTTTACAATTAAGGATATTTAATGTGATGGTTTTGCAAAGCAGTGAAATTCAATTTAAATTGTTGAATGGAATTTGTATTTTTTTCACCTTAAAATATATTCCTGGCAACATGCATAGTTCTGTAGAGCAACATTGTTAGCACAGTGCAAGGCTCTCCTCAGGAAAAAGCCTTTATAATAATTGTAATTGTCATAATAGTCGAGGGAATTTTACCTCACAACCTCTGTATTCGAAAATACTGTCTACAGCCCTGTTGTGATAAGTGTTTTTACTTTTTTCTATAAATAACGGACGCACTTAAGATATGATCATAGGCCATTCTTTGCGGAGATTTAACACATCTCGACCACCTGTGCCATGAAAATATGTCTTGCAGCTGAAAGCATGGAAAGCATCTCTGCTGGCTTTCAGCGCTGCTCTTCTTTCATTGCAGACGTATCTTGTGTGGACTGAAGAGTGGCTCACTAATGAAAATATAACCAAATAAAGCAGAGCTGGAGACAGAGACGCGATGCTGCACACTTCCTTTTAGGGTAATGGAGCGTGATCTTGGGGGCGGGGCTGTACGTAAACGTCCTCAACGTGCTCCGTACACCCGGAAGCGTCGCAGGATGTAACATGTTTGGCTGAAGTTAGCGGTATTTGTGACCAACTAGTGGGGAATTAAAACGTACATTTACCATTATAAGAAACGCCGTACTGTGTGTAGCGCCCCGACGATGAGTCTGAGCGACAAAGACAAGGTAAGGTAGCAGTCTGCTGCTTTGCCCCTTTTAGCTTAGCACATTTCATCCAGATACTCGAAGCGTTTTTTTCTGTCATCCCGAGCCCGTGTTGCCAACTTCTTCTCTTTAACCCAGGACCCTGCAGCCCTGAAGGAGGAGGGGAACACCCTCTTCAAGGCAGGAGACATGCAGGGCGCGGTCTGCTGTTACACCAAAGCACTAAAGCTGAGTGACAGGCAAGCAGACAGCGCTGTCCTGTACCGCAACCGCTGCGCCTGCTACCTCAAACTGGAGGAGTACAGCAAGGCAGAGGCCGATGCCTCCAAAGGTGGGACACATCGCTGCGTCGTGGGGGTCGATCAGATGAGCTCACACACTTACCACGACGGTACATAGGACATCCTAGGTTAAAGTGAATGGATGGTGCACCTGAGCAAGCGATAAAGCCACCTTTGTAACTGATTTGCCATCTATCCATCCAGACAGTTTCACTGTGACTTGCTAAGGTTTGGACATGCTGCAGGCTGACCTGTAGCTGACTCCAGATGAGGATGCTGAATTGGTTTGCTGTGTTTTCAGTTCCAAAGAGTAGAAGAGCTATTTCAATATATGATACTCAGAGATACTCATAATAATACCGGCTCAGGAGTAGAGAGTTATATTAAAGAATTACACCCACTAACTGTCCTATCCTGGAAGAAACTACTCACAACTTCTGTAAGTCTGTAGTTGGGAGATATTCAGTTTTATGACATCTCTGGGTAGTGTTGCACGAACTGTCCCTTTAACTAGCTGAGGACTTACACCTGTACATTGTAAGGACAAATGTGATGTTTGTTTGCCTCTTTTTTCAGCTCTCGATGCTGACCCGGGTGATGTGAAAGCCAGGTTCCGGAGAGCTCAGGCGTTTCAGAAACTCAGTAGGCTTGACCAGGCCTTCATGGATGCTCAGCGGTGTGCCCAGCTGGAGCCCAAAAACAAAGCCTTCCAGGATCTGCTCAGACAGCTCGGTGCTCAAATCCATCAGAAGGTGATGTGATGTTTCTTCTTAAAGTGGATGAAGGGTCACGAAAGTCTGGTATGAAACTGGACCCTGAAGGAACAGCTGCTAATTTACGTCTTTTCTCTTAATCCTGTAGTCGGCACAACTTAACTCCACAGATGCACGTGTGCAGCAGATGTTCTCCCTCCTCTTAGATGCCTCTGCAAAGGACTCAGATCGACAGAAGGTATGGATGGCTAAGAAGACAGAATCCGAACAAATTTCTCTAGTTCTCTCTTACAGTGTTGTGATTTTTCTTTGTTTATCTTGATCCACGATAAGACGTATAGTATCAAAATAATGTAGTCCATTAATCTTTTTCAGGCCTCTCAGAATCTAGTGGTGTTATCTCGAGAAGAGGCAGGAGCCGAGCAGATCTTCCGTAACGATGGAGTGAAGCTGATTCAGAAACTTCTTCAATCGAAGCAGGAGGAGGTGGTACTTTCTGCTCTCAGGACTCTGGTTGGTTTGTGCACAGGGCATCCGTCCAGAGTAAGTGTAATAATTTCTTCTGAAGATATTCAGTGCATCATCTTTAAAGTCATTTTTTAACAGGAATATAATGCTGTGTTTTCTTCCTTGGAACACATACGCCTTTTATTTTGTAGCTTTGTTTCGTTTCATTTTGCTAACATTTCTCGTTCATGGTTAATCTGCTTTGGCACAGGTTTATCAGCAGATGTTCATATATACAGTATCTACATCCATGTCTGTAGACTATCCACTGTGCTCGCAATACATCAATTTCCTTGCTGCTTTTTACTGCTGAAATCTACCATTTTATTCCCAGACTATGGCTATAGTGAACGAGCTGGGAATGGAGCAGCTGTGCTCAGTAATGGGATCAGGAGCCTCCACTGTGTCTCTGGCAGTCTGCCACCTGCTGCAGGTGATGTTTGAGGCTTTGACGGAGGGCATGAAAAGAGAGATCAGAGGGAAGGATGAAGCTATACTTCCTGGTGAGTTTGGACTCTGATCCTGTTTATATTTGGAGCTGGCTGCACATGAAAGTTGACCTAAAGTGTAGCAGATGCTTTTATTGTGTGTGCATCAGCCGTCTGTCCTGTGCTCTGAACGGTATTTAATTGTGTGAATTTGACACAGAGCCCTCCAAGGAGCTGCGCTCAATGTTGCGGCATCTCTTGGGAATGATGCCAGCGCTGAATGTGTCGGGGCCTGGCAGAGACAGCGCCATCAACCTTATGGTCAAACAAGTACCCCGCAAGTCTTTGAAAAACCCTGACAACTCCCTCACGTTATGGGTGATAGACCAGGGTATGAAACACACCTGCGTGCAATCGAATAACTCTTTCGTCCTCGTGCTTTTAATGAAACAAAATAACCCCAGACCCTCTGTTAAACGTACCCATTTCAGTTTTTTAGTTGCGCTAGAGTAGAAGAGCATAGTAGTTGATTTTCTTGCATTACCACAACTAGATTAATGAAGTCCTTGTCCTCCTGCAGGACTAAAGAAAATCCTGGAGGTGGCTGGGACAGTCCCTGAGCTCTCAGAGGGGCCGCCTCTCACGGACAACTCCCACATGAGCTGCTCTGTCTTGCTTAGCAAACTCTACGATGACCTCAAGAGTGACAAAGAGAGGGAGAACTTCCACAAACGTTGTGAAGAATATGTTCAGTAAGTTTACCACCAAAGCTTGCATTTATTCAAATCCAAAGTGTCTGTAGCACTGCCTAAAACTGCAGTCCTGTGAACTTGAAAAATCGTCGTAGATAAACATCATAGATAACATGCAGCTTAAAGAAAGTGTGTTCTGTCACAAATTCCCATAATCTGATGTTTTTCTGGGCAGGCAACATTTTAGCCAATCTGGCCTAGACTCCAAGCTGCGAGCCATCCAGACAGTATCAGTGCTCCTCCAAGGGCCGAGCGAAGTGGGTAACAGAGCTCTGGAGATGTCGGGAATGATGGACGCAGTGATCTCTCTGTGTGCCTCCGAAGATGTAACTCACCAGCAGGTAG
Source organism: Psettodes erumei (assembly GCA_016785225.1). Classification (NCBI taxonomy): domain Eukaryota; kingdom Metazoa; phylum Chordata; class Actinopteri; order Pleuronectiformes; family Psettodidae; genus Psettodes; species Psettodes erumei. Next base: position 5,399,267 of record JAFBJZ010000772.1, on the reverse strand, counting down.
CGGTGGAGGCTCTTATCCACGCTGCCGGCAAGGCCAAGAGAGCCTCCTTCATCACGGCCAACGGCGTGGCGCTTCTGAAGGACCTCTACAAGAAGAGCGAGAATGACAGGATACGTGTGAGAGCCCTAGTGGTAAGTACTGCAGACAGTTGGAGTAAAGCACATCTCTAAATAAAGATAAAAGTAACTGTATTTCCTGTGGATTATTACACAGGGTTTGTGCAAGCTTGGATCAGCAGGAGGGACGGATTTCAGCATGAAGCAGTTTGCAGAGGGATCCACGCTGAAGCTTGCCAAGCAGTGCAGGAAGTATGTGTGTTTGTCTTGTGTTTTGAACCTGGGTATAAAGAGAAATGTATCCTGGATGGCCCGCAGTGTTGCATAACAATGCTAAAAACAGATAAGTAGCAGATTCTTGGTTTTGAAATAAGAAGCGAGCTGTATCTCTTTCTCTGTTAGGTGGCTGTGTAATGAGGCTCTGCCCCCAACCTCCCGCCGATGGTCTGTAGAAGGCCTCGCCTACCTCACCTTTGATGCTGACGTGAAGGAGGATTTGGTGGAGGACAAGAGCGCTCTGCTGGCCATGTTTGAACTAGCAAAGGTGGGATGGATGATTGTAGCTGTAGGGTTTGTTTTAATACTGGTTGTACAATGTCTGATTCTTCTCCGTTTTACTGGGTACTGTGATATTTGTTTTTATGTCGTATTTGAAATCACCAACCAATGATAAGCAACTTGTGTGAGCTTGGATAGCATTCACGGCCGTGTGTTTCTGTATGTTCCTGCAGTCTGAGGATAAGACAGTGCTCTTTGCTGTGGGCTCCACATTAGTGAATTGCACCAACAGCTACGAAGTGGAGAAGCCGGATCCTCAGCTGGTGGAGCTGGCCAAATACGCAAAGCAGCACGTGCCCGAGGAGCACCCCAAGGTACCATTTAGATGCTAATGTAGTGCTAACATCACGCACTATTCCTTTAATGCTACATCGTAGCTCTACTGCTCTGTCGTCCTGTTTCTTAAGCCATCTTAAATGTTATATTACATACATACGTTTTTTTTCTTTAAAACTTGCCTGTCGGTACATGAACCTGTCTGTCTTTTCATGTGTCAGGATGCACCTTCCTATGTGGAGAAAAGGCTGGGGAAGCTGCTGGAGGCCGGTGTGGTGTCTGCGTTGGTGTGTATGGTCAAACAGGAGAGTCCAGCCCTCACTGAGGCTTGTAGAGATTGTATCGCCAGGTAGGAAAATGGCAGCAAGTCTTTTTCACTCCCTGTTCTCTCTGTAGATCTGCTCTAAATGCCATTTCTCTCTGCAGGGTGTTCTTGGCTTTGGTGGAACGGCAGGAAGACAGAGGCACAGTGGTGGCACAGGGGGGAGGAAAGGTAGAGCACCGTGATTAATATTTGCCTGCACACTTGCTTTTGAAGGTTTCCATGACGTGTGTTTGCCATTGTCCTCCGCAGGCTCTGATCCCACTGGCATCTGACAACACAGATGTGGGGAAAATCAAAGCGGCACAAGCCCTGGCAAAAATAACCATCACATCTAACCCAGAGATTGCCTTTCCAGGAGAAAGGGTGAGGGGAATCTGTAATCGCTCAATTCAGTTTCATTTAGACATGTAAAGAGTTTCTCTTGTTTAACCCTCTCCTTGTCATGATTTTAGATCTATGAAGTGGTGCGCCCACTCGTCAGTCTTCTAAGTCTTGAATGCACCCTGCTGCAGAACTTCGAGGCACTCATGGCTCTCACCAACCTGGCTGGCATCAGTGATAGACTCAGGTTGGCCACTAGGGGGAAGTCTCTCCTAAGAATACATGCACAAAACACACAGTCAGTGTTGTTACCAGGAGCATGATAACAGAAACATTTTCAAATCCAAACCTCAGTTGAATTATTTTTTGACAATTTAGCAAAACGGTTTGGTTCCTTTACTTATCTAAACTGATTTCCAAGTCTTTTGGGGAAAGTCCAAGTCACGTCTCCATAAACTCCATTAAGTCCAGTTACATGTCGAGATGAGCAAACTGCTAGTCAAGGGGCAAGTCTTTCAAGTTTCTGAATGCTGAAACCTTTTTATTATCATGTATGCACATTGATTAAAAATTTCAGATGTGAGACTATGCAAGACCTGCGTGATGCTGCCATATTCTTTATTGTTCCTGTATTTTATCACCTCAAACCTTGCCACTTTCAGTTCTTTAGTATCTTGACATTGTACAGTGACACTGTAATAATAATGTTTTCTCAGACAAAAGATCATCAAAGAGAAGGCTTTGCCAAAAATTGAAGGCTACATGTTCGAGGAGCACGACCTGGTCCGCGCGTCTGCCACTGAGTGCATGTGTAATTTGGTTTTAAGCACAGAGGTAAGACACACACACCCGTCACAGATTCTTTGGCATAAATTGATTAATAACTTGAACTAACAGCAATGGACTTGTGCTCAGGTGCAGAAGATGTACCTGGCGACAGGGAACGATCGGCTGAAGCTGCTTGTGCTCTACAGCGGAGAGGAGGACGAGAGGCTGCGGAAAGCTGCTGCAGGAACTCTGGCAATGCTGACCGCTGAGCAGCCTGAGCTCTGCGCCCGCATCCCTGAAACGGTAAGCACACCACTGCAGCAGTTCAGTGCCTGCACACCTCGAGCAGGTCGGTGCTGTCACGTACCACAAAGACTCAACTTTATGGTTCTGCTCACATGAGTTCCTCTCGTCCTCTCTTCCCAGACAACCCACTGGCTAGAAATCGTACAGGCGCTGCTCCTTAGTGAAATATCTGACCTACGTCATCGCGGAGTGGTCATCGTTCAGAACATGATGCAGGCGGAGAAGAGCCTGGCTGAGGTGCTCATGGAGAGTGAAGCTCTGGAGATCCTGTCCGTCCTGGCGAAGGGCGGAGAGGGCACCCCAGAGCGGGTCTCAAAGATAGCTCAGAACTGTCTGGACAAGGCCGTGGAGTACGGCATCATCAGAGGCAGGGAAGGGAGGGAAAGGGGCAAAGGAACTGAACCCTGAAAACACAGCTGCTGTGTGTGGATGTGTCGCCTGGCGAAGTTAAAGTGCTTCAAGGATTAGGTGGGACCACTTTTGCAGGAAATCAGTGTCTTACCCAAAAATGGTTAAATGCAATAAGGAATGTATTGAAAAGCGTTATTAAATAAGAAACCAGCAGATATTTTATTACACGTGAGCTTTGGCTGGTGTTTCACATTTCTTTTTTACTTAATATATTCGTCTGCATTATTTGTTCACTCCAGCAAATGTGTGTTATCAACTTGAAGACCAACATGGAGTCTGTTTTATGCATTCTTTTCGATCAATTGTACTTTTGACTTGTGTAATTGTCATTCCCAACGTTGATTTTACTTTGTTTACACTACTTTATATAATTATGTTTGAACTATAAAACGTAAACATTTCATTCGTATAATTCACATAATTGTGTGAAGTGTTCTTTGTGTATCATGACGTCACTACATTCACAGTTCGTTCACTGCGTATAATAAATAATAGTTTCTGTACCTCAGCTCTATTGTCACCTTTCTGCTTAGTGCGCTCGTTTACATTGCATGAGCGTAGCATAAGAACGGTCGTAATGCATGCACGTTCCGATAGTCGACATTTTTGCGACAACACGGCTGCGCATGCGCAGTACATCCCCGTGCTCCGTTCGCGAGGGCTCCAACTTTTGCGGACAACTGCGTCGCACGGCTCGGCGGCGGCGGCGGCGTGTGGTCGAGAAGTGAACAAGAGTTCTTTCGATGCGGTGGTTCGGATTCGGCTTCAACGCGTTTGGACAGATATGTCCCCGTGAGACATTAAGTGAAGGAGCAGCAGAAGTCAAAGTGACGAGTCCGACAGAGCTCACGGGTCACGTGGAAAGCGGCTGCTGCCTGAAGACCAGTCGCACCCGAGCAAGCTGGAGTCGGAGAGCATCTTTGCATTTGGATGGTGAGTCTGTCACAAAGCGACTTCAGCAGATCTGCAACATCAACACCAGACGCATATGATGGCATCAGCCGAGCTAATGTATTATTTTGTGTCTCTGTTAGGTGACAGCTGTGTGTGCCTGGCAGGTTTCGGTGCAATCGTCTCCAAAGAGTCCTGTGGAGTTTCAGTGGCAGAAAGCCGCGGCTGTAAAGACGCTTTCATCAGTGAAGTGTACCTGACTCTTGCTTTCCCAGACCGGATTGAGTCCTGGGACCTCCAGAAGAAAGAGAGGACTCCGTCATGGACCATGGAAATAAAAACCCAGTCAGAGAGCTCTGGTTAGGTGTATTTAATGTCTCCAACTGTTCTGTAGTATGTATCATAAGTATGTAGTGTGGCATGTCAGAGGCTCAACAGTATACTTTCTTACTACAGGACCACTTTTAAATCTCCCATTGGTCCCTGGGGGTTATGTATCTACAAAGCCTCCCCTCTACCGCTCCTTATCACCACAGCTGAAAGCCAAGAGCCTGGCCCTGGGAGCAGAGCACGCCGTCCTCCTCTGTGCCACCGGAGCTGTGTACACCTGGGGACTGGGCAGGTAGGGCGAATGCTAACACATCTGTCTTTATGTGGAGTCTCAGCAAAGGCCCCTTAATGTGTGTCTGATTTTTTTTTCTTGTGTATGTATGTGCTCTTTGACAGTCATGGCCAGTTGGGGCACAGAGGCCTCACCTCTGAGGAGGAGCCCAGGGTGGTGGAGGCACTCTGGGGGATGCCCATGAGCTGCGTCGCCACAGGAGGCTGGCACTCTGTCTGCATTAGTGGTAAATGTTTCACAAAGACTTTGGCAGTAAAAAAAAACCCCAAAACATCACGTGTTCTTTTCTTCACAGATGGGGGCGACCTTTACGTGTGGGGGTGGAATGAGAGCGGCCAGCTTGGACTTCCATCACGAGGTCTGAGGAAAGCCCTGCAGCCGCAACGCAGCCAACAAGCAGGTTTGTCTGTTTCTTTAAGGAATATGCACTGTTTGATAGATTTCACTCCAAAATGTACATATTATACTGGCAACCCAAAGATTTTTGTGCGATCTATTGAGTTGCACCTCATCATAGTGCACAGCGTGCTGTGGCTTTCTTTCCCCATGCAGCATGTATGATTGTGACAACACTGAAATGATGCTTGTCAAATGTTCACTTATGAAAAACAACAAAAAATTAAACTTCGGGAATCATTATATTTAAAAGAGACATTATTTTTTTTAAATACATTTTTTGGAACAACAGTCTATATAAATGTGTAGGATATCAGGTATGGGAAAGGCTTCAGTGATCGTGAATGAACCGTCCCCATAACTCTCGACTAATGCCACATACGTTGCTTGTAGTAGCCTCTTGAGGGTAAAGTCTCCAGCAGTAAAAGCTCATTTACATTGACTGCACTGCACAGGAGCATCGTACCAAGATGCCAGCGCATCTCCTGGCGCAGGGCCCCAAGAGGGAGAGAAACATGACGAGGTGTTCATATCGATCCAGGCATTCCCGGCTCTGCTGGATGTCACCCCGTCGTGCGAAATCCGGACAGTCAGCTGTGGCTCCCGCCACACATCTGCTGTAACAAGTAAGGAATCCCTCTTAGCAGTGGGTGTGCAATATTGTTTCCCATTTCCTGATAAGTCAGTGTCACTGACACATTTATCTAATATATTCTCATTTTAGCCAGAGGTGACCTCTACACCTGGGGCTGGGGTAAGTGACTAATATAAAAACACTCCCAATAGCAGCACCGATGAAATTACAGTGTCATGAAAACACATATGGTCAGTATATGTTGAACTTCCCCAGTCCATCTTTTCTTGTATTACCATTCCAGGTGAATACGGCCAACTTGGACACAAGACCTTAAGCAGTTCAGATGAGCCCCGGCTTGTGGAGTTCTTCAGGGAGCAGCAAATGTTTGTAGTTGATGTAGTGTGCGGGATGTGGAACACCTTTGCTGCTGTTGTCAAGGAGGAAGTAGCTTGCTCTTAAAAATGCAATGGAATCCCAGTGATGAGCGACACCAGTGGACATTCGACCACATATCAGGAAGTGATAAATTATCACAACAAATACATGGAGACTTTGGATCAAATATATATTGGTAATTCTGTACTTTTTTTCAAGATTTAAAATTTTATTTACAGATATAAAAACAACGTCTAAAAGATTTGTTATTCAAATATGATACATAAAACAGCTGAGGTGATAAAATCCATAGGTAAATATAATTTAAGGCAAATATCGAAAATTGTTGTAATTTAAAATTAAACACCATAATATGAGAGGGTGAGGGCAATTCCACAGCCCACGAGAAGCCTTCACAGCACAATCTTGAAAGAGCTGTGGAGATATGAAAATATATAGTTGCAGTTAAAGTGAATACACTTGTGTTGATTGGAATAAATATCAGCGATAACAATCATTAGACTTTTACTCACCTAACAAAATCTGGGGATCTTGAAATGACATGCTGGAACTCTGAGAGGTTCACAGTTCCATCCTTGTCAATGTCTGACTCTTCAAGAATCTAAAAAAAACCATTCAGCGCTATTAGGCCCAGCAACACGTCAGCATACTGAGCTGCGTTCACCAGCTCATTTGACCATCTAGTCAAAGAGGAGAAGCCTGAGCGAACTCACATTGCTGATGAGCTGTCGCATTTCCTCTGCCGTCAGTCTTGTGTCATCAGTCTCCCCAGTCAGACAGTTAACCAGCTTCTCCAGATCACCACAGTCGAGGGTTCCATCATCGTCAAAGTCTAAAAAATATATCAATATGCTTAATACACTGATTGACAGCCTTACATGTATTATTAACAACCAGCTAAATCTTTCTAAAGCAACTTATTTACCAAATATACGGAATGCGTAGTGGGATTTGATTTCCAGAGTGGCAGAGTCACTGAAGGCACTCAGAAGATCCAGAAAGTCCTCAAATGTGAGACTTCCGTCCTTCTCTTCAGATGTCGAGAACACGTGGCAGATTCTTTGCTTGAAAGGGTTGGACTGAGACGGGGACAAGTACAAGGGTCAGTGCAGTTTATCAAACAGAACGCATAAGAGAAGCCTGGTTCAGCGGCGAAAAGAAGTGAGTCGTCCATGTAAGCCAGCAATGTAATGCCCCATTCCCCCCTGTTTTACCTTGAGCTCGGGCAGATTCAGAATCTTCGCCATCGGTACTCTGGTGTTTTGAAGGTCTTTCGTATCTTCAGCGAGCTGTTCAGTGAACCTCTTGTGTGCGCTGTGATCGTGTATTGCAACAATTAGTGTTTGACAGATTAAAACACACGGCAGAAACGTGGCATGCGGGTTGAACACTTACAGAAGAATTTCTTGTTTCGTCAAGAATGTCAGTTCCTGCAAGGAAATGTCAGCATTATAAGGATGATAACAGTCACGCATACACGTTTTCATACCTGCATCTGACATGTGCAATAAAATTAGCTGCCACGGTCTCGAGCTTGTGAGATGACAAGTGACAAAAACGTTATGGTTAGTTTACAGGGAATGCGACGACGACAGATCGCATATTAACCAGCCTGCCCTTCAGATGACAACTTTTCTTTTCCGTTAAAATGTTGGGCTAAGGTAGATACGACGTTATCCGAGGTTATTACGGGATGTGAAAACTGCTCTCAACTTCAGTCGCTGTTAACGTCCACAACTACACAATTATCTGCTTTCGGGGACTTTGCTTTTGTCACTTACTTGATATTCTGAGAGCAAATCCTTCCCAAGTTGACTTGCCGTCGTTCCCATATTGAAATTTTCGACTCAAAGCCCGAGTGCGTACTTTTCGGTTTTGTAAATAGTTCTCCACCGAACTACAAGACAACGAGCTGCTTACGTATCGCGTACTTCCGGCTTCTGGTTGGCGCAGTCTCTTTCCTGTATTCAGCTACGTAACGGTTTCCACAGTGACGTGCCTGTAAACAGCTGTGACGCTGACAAAAGGTCGACAACCATCAGGTGACATAATAGTTACTAACATAGTAAGTACATATACTCAAGTACAGTACTCAAGTACTGTTTGAAGTACTCTTGTATTTCCATGTTATGCTACTTCTACTCCACCCCTTGCCAGAGGGCAATACTGTACCCTTTACTCCACTACATTTGTTTTACAGATGTTAGCTGCCTTTCAGATTTTACATACGAAAAATCATATGACAATGTTGCGGTGCCAGTAAGATATCAAAAAACCATTGGACCCCCACCAGCCATCCCTCAACAACCTCAGAACACCACAATAAAAAATATCTGCATTATCCATCTTTTTAAAATAACAATAATAATAAAAATAAAAGGGTAGTGTGTAACAACTATCTTTAATGTGACTTATTACTGGATTGCATGAACAATAGTATACAAAATGGAAATATTCAAGTGATGTTCAAATCATCAACTTAAAATGTTACATTTGCCATACCATACAATATCACCATCTCTCCTTTTCTGGTTTTTGATATTTTTTTAATATTGTTCAGCTTGTTTAAATTAATGAACTTATCCTGTCTATTGAGCAATGTCTGTCTAAAAAAGTCAACAGGAAAACTCAAAACCTTTCTAATCATCTTCATTTGATTGTACCATAAATAGGTTCTTTTTTCTCATTTGCAATGGAAACAAACAAAATCAGTATTTCAGTGCATTTTTCTTCTATAAATTAAATTCAGCTTAATTATTTATTAAGCTTACTAGTATACAAACATTCAAAACTTCATAATATATCTACAAAAAGTAGCTTTTGGTAATGTATTAATACACAGGGCCTTCCCAACATGACAAAATATTTTGGGAACTGAACACAATCTACAAATGTTTATAACTGTGCACCTCATCAACAAAAATGAATGTAGTGTAAATGAGAAATAGATGAGGATCTTGACAGGGAAATCAGGAGATGAATAACTCAGCCCCAGGATAGAAGACAAACTATGCTCCCAGATTTGTCTCCCAGTCAGTTGTATCTGAAATTGAAAAGTAAAAACACAATTATTCTTAATACAGTTAGAATGATGTGCACAGAAATAAGTGCCAATAAGTGTAATTCCATCATTCTATTCTCTTATGATAATTAGTTTAATCCTTTCGGATCACACCTGTCATTTTGGTTCCCTCACTGGTCTCAGCTGAAACACCAATCCCATACTCGTTCTCCCCAGTGACTCTGAAGAAGTAGATCCCTCCCTCCTCTAGGTCAGACACCTTATAGGACAGTCGACGGCATTTGTCCGTGAGTCTTGTCCACCCTTTTCTGCTGATGTCCCGTATGTCCACGTGGTAGTTCTTGACAGGAGCTCCTCCCTCATTCTCAGGAATGTCCCACGTGATGGTGGCAGAGCTCTTGGTCACATCTTTAACTGCAATACAAGTTGGCGGACCAGGGGAATCTAAAACCCTCACATTCAGGGTCACAGAAGCAGATCCAGCAACATTTTGCAGCTTGACCGTGTATTTCCCAGAGTCGTCACGTGTTGCCCGTTCCACTGTGATAGAAGTGAAGGAGCTTGTTGTGTTGATGAGTCCTCTGATTCTAAGATCTACATCTGCTTTGTCCCATGACACACTGGGAACAGGTTTGCCTGTGAAAGGCACAGTCAAATTGAAGGAGCTGCCATCTTTAACAAGTAGGGTCTTCCTCATCTCAGGGCTAATATCAAACCTGGGCTCCTCCTCTCTCTCAATAGCTACTTGAGGATCTGTTTCAGGGCTGGGCTCACTGACACCAATCTTATTTATGGACCTGACTATGAAAACATATTCTGTCCCTGGCGTGAGACCAGTTACCGTAAACTCTGTTTTATCTGTGGTATGAACACCAACAGCCCATTCTTCTTCTGTTGATTTTCTGAATTCAACTTTAAACCCTGTCACTGCTGCTCCACCATCAAACAATGGCTTGTTCCATGACAGAGTGATGGATGACCTTGATGAATCAACTATGGTGGGCTTTGCTGGAGGGGAAGGTAGAAACTTTGGATCCTCTGCCATGCTGAGTGGGCATGGGAGACTGGGTTCACTTAGCCCTGCAGCATTCTCAGCAAAGACTCTGAATTCATACTCGCATCCTTCACGCAGACCAGAGGCTTTGGCTCGTAAGTCGTAGACTGGCTTTTTGTTAACTCTTACCCAACGAACTCCCTGTTTCTCCCTCTTCTCAATGATGTAACCACTGATGCGGCTACCACCATCAGAGTCAGGTCTCTTCCAGCAGATGGTCATAGTCTCGCTGGTTGCGCTTGTGACCTCAACATCCATTGGAGCAGATGGGATAGTAAAGGGATCCACAGCCCTGATGGGCTCGCTTTCCAAAGTTTCACCCTCCCCATATTTGTTCACTGCCTTCACTCTAAACAGGTATTCATTTCCTCTGAGGAGCTTGTTTATCTTACAGGTAGTTGCCATCGTGTCACCGTACACAAGTGTCCAGGATACACGGCTTGTTTCACACTTCTCAACAATGTAGTGCATGATCTCAGCGCCACCAGTCTCATGAGGGGGTCCCCATGACAGGGTGCATTTCTCTGCTGAGAGTCCAGATACTTCCAGAGGTCCAGCAGGTGGGCCAGGCCTATCCAGGACCTTGCAAGTGATAGCTTTAGATGTGGTACCACCTATATTCTGTAGGGTCAGAGTATACTGTCCAGAGTCTTTCCTAACACTTTCTCGGATAAGTAGAGAGGTATGTGTCTTTGTTGCAATGATCTCAATCCTTCCCTTGGTGCCAATATGTCTGCCGTTCTTCAGCCAAAACACTGTAGGGTTGGGGCGACCAGCGATGCCAGCATCTATTCTTAGGAGGTCCCCTGCTTTGACAATCACCACCTGTCTAAGTTTGTCCTCCAAGACAATTTTGGGTGGCTCTACATCATGCTGCACAGTAACAGGTCCTGTGGTTTCAGAGGGTGCACTGAAGAGCTCAGCTGAATTCTTTGCAATCACATGGAAATCATACTGTTCACCCTCTGTGAGGTCAGTCACCTCCAAGAAGGTGTCCAGTAAGTTGGTGAAGTTGCACTTAAGCCAGCAACTATCTGGCAACTCTTTACGCTCAACGATGTAACAGGTTATTTTAGCGCCGCCATCATACTCTGGTTTATCCCATGAGAGAGAAACTGAGCAGTTGGATATATTGGTGACTGTGAGGTTGCGTGGAGGATCGCACTGGTCTCTTGCTGCTACAGGATCAGATGCCTTACTGCAGGGCCCAATGCCTGCCATATTCTCAGCACAGACACGGAACTCGTATGTCAGGCCCTCTTCAACACTTGTCACTTTGAACTGGTTCTCAGTCACTGGGCTTTTGTTTAACTTTGTCCACAGAATACTGCTTTGATCTTTGCATTCAATATGATGTCCAGTAATAGGGCTGCCGCCATCGCTTTCTGGTTTGCTCCAAGCAATGATGATCACCGACTTTGAGGCCTGCACAACATGGAGGTTGGTTGGCGGACCAGGGGGCTTGAATGGATACTGAGCAACAACATGTTCAGATTCGACAAACGGGCTCTTGCCGTAGCGATTCTCTGCAGCAATACAGAACTGATATTCAGTACCCTGTGTCAGACGGGAAATTTTTATTGATGTTCTTGCAACTGTAGCTGAAACAGTCTGCCATACTGTGCTGCCTGTGTCTCTCTTCTTAACAACATAATTACTGATTTGAGATCCACCATTGTAATGCGGTGGCTGCCACGAAAGAGATACAAAGTCGGCGCTCACTTCTTCCACACTGAGGTCTCTTGGTGGTCCAGGTCTTTCAAAAACATTGACAAAAATTTCAGACGCTGTGGTTCCCACAGAGTTGGTCAGAATGACCTCATACACACCAACATCTACCCTGGTTGCATCTTTGATAATGATCTGAGATGATGTGTCAGTTGCCTGCACATTTACCCTGCTGGTCTCTTTCAGCACATTGCCATCTTTTTTCCAGGCTACTGTTGGTGGCGGCACACCCTTGAAAGGAACATCAATCTTTAAATCACTCCCTGCCTTCACACTGAATGTGTTACACAGCAAATTGATAACAGGCTCAGAACTGGTATCCTTTACAGTAACAGGTGCCAATAGGGACTTAGGTTCACTCTTTCCCTTTTCATTCACTGCGCTCACTCGAAAGAAGTACTCCGTTCCTTTTGTCAACCCATCAACAGTCACTTCCAGTGCTTTACTCTCTGAACATACTGTCCACGTGTCATCTCCCTTGGCTTGCATTTCCACACGATAACATGTGATTTTGCTTCCTCCATCGTGGTCAGGCTTCTCCCAAGAGAGTCTCACACTATTGCGAGTGACATCGCTGAGTGTGATTTTGCCAGGAGGCAGAGGAGCCTCAGACACTTTAACAGCATCAGTGATCTCTGCTGGCACTCCAGCCCCAAACTCGTTCACAGCCAGGACACGGAAATAATAAAAGCATCCCTCCTGGAGATTGTCAATCTTGTATGAGTTTCTCACACAGTTGTTACATACGCTTGTGAATGCCTTTCTAGCCTCCTCTCGCTTCTCCACGATGTAGTGCGAAATCTTTGCTCCTCCATCAATGAGAGGTGGCTCCCAGGAGATGGAAACAGAGTCTCTCTTCACATCCTTCACCTCGAGGTTTGTTGGTGCGCAGGGAGAGTCCAACACTCTCACATTTATGAATGCTGATTTAGAGCCACTGCAGTTCTCAGCCGTCAACACATATTTTCCCGTGTCATTTCTATTGACGTTCTCAATCAATAACACTGTGTAGGTGCTTGTTACCTCAATCTGAGCACGCTCACTGAGGGCTCCTTCTTCCTTTGACCATTTAACCTCAGGCTCTGGCCTTCCTCTGACAGTGACAAAGAGACGTAATGTGGAACAGGATCGAATGTTCACAATCTTCCTCAAGGCAGCGTCCAGCTCAATCTCGGGTGCCTCCAATTTTTCTGCTGCTTTCACGGGCTTTGGTAGATCCACATGCTCTCCAACACCAGCAGCGTTCATCGCACGTATACGAAAATTGTACTCTGCATTTTCTCTAAGTCTCTTTACGGTGTAGCTTGGTTCCCCTACACCTGTGCTTGGTGTGCATGTAAGCCACTCGTCCTCCAGAGTTTCTTTCATCTCAACTATAAATCCACTGATTGCTGCTCCGCCATCATAGATGGGCTTTGACCATGTCAGAGACACGGTACTGCTGGAATAGTCTGTCACTTTAGGGTTGGTAGGGGGACCAGGTGGGTAAGTAGCTTCACAGACTTTTATATATTCGCTTGGCTCACTGGGTGCACCCATGCCAGCAGCATTTTCTGCCACTACTCTAAACTGATAGTAATGTCCCTCAGTCAGACCTGTGCACCGGAAACGCAAATCATTTAGTCTTCTCTTGTTGCATTTAGTCCACCTGACACCCTCTCTGTCACGTTTCTCCAGAATGTAGCCATCGATTTCGGAACCTCCATCACTCTCTGGCCTCTCCCATGTTAGCATTATCGAGTCACCGGTCACAGCACTGGCTGTAGGGGTAGAAGGTGCACTGGGTGTTGTAAAAGGGTTTTGTGCAATGAAGGGGTCTGATTCCAAAAATTCACCAACACCAAATTTATTCACTGCAGCAATCCTGAATATATATTCTTTGCCAGGGACCAGTTTTGTCACTTTGTAACTGACGGCTTCAACGTGAGCTTCAACCCCTGTCCATGTCACACGACTGGTCTCTCTTTTTTCAATGATGTAGTGGGAAACACAGGCACCGCCATCATTTATAGGGGGGTTCCAGTGAAGGTTACACTTCTCTGCACTGACAACTTTCACTTTTAGAAGTCCATCAGGAGGACCAGGTCTATCCAGGACTTTCACATTCACTGGTATAGATGTAATTCCACCAATGTTACTAAGGCTCAATACAAAGTGGCCCCCGTCCACTCGTGTACAGTCCCTGACAGTCAGAGTTGTGTGAGTGAGGGTGTTTCTGACTTCCATTCTCAGTGTAGCTTTGTCAATTTCTTTTCCGTCCTTTAGCCACAATACTTCAGGGAGAGGCTTCCCAAAGTAATCAGCATCGATCACAAATGTCTCACCAGCCTGAACAACAGTAGTGCTCTTAAACTTAGCATCAATGAATGCTGTGGGTCCTTCAATAACATCCTGAGCAATGATGGTTACACTTTCTGAGGGCATGCTCCAAACACCTGCACCATTCTTGGCAGTTACTCGAAACTCATAACTTTGGCCTCCTGTCAGACCTGCGACTGTGAACTCATTCTCAATAACACTGGTGAAGTTCGCTTTCATCCATCTGCCATCTGGGAGCTCCTTCTTTTCAACAAAGTAGCCTGTGATGGTGCTTCCACCATCATATCTGGGTTTCGCCCACTGAAGTGTGATGTTCTCTCTCGTAATGACAACAGCTTCGGGCTTACCAGGCGGATCACAGCGGTCTCTCGCCACATAAGATTCAGATGTCTTGCTGGATGAGCTGAGTCCAGCAATATTCTCAGCAAAAACTCTGAATTCATACTCAATACCTTCCTCCAGTCCACTTGTTTTGAAGCGAGCATCAGGTATGACAAGCTTGTTCAGCTTGGTCCATAAAATGCTGTTCCTCTCTTTGCGTTCAAGATGATAGCCAATGATGGGGCTGCCTCCATCTTTGGCTGGAGGCTCCCATTCAACAACCATGCTGTACTTTGTCACTGTGGACACAAAGGGGGTCCCAGGAGCAGCGGGCACACTAAATGGATACTGTGCAATTACAATAGGTGAGGTGATTGCAGTACTCTTTCCGTACCTATTTTCTGCGAACACTCTGAACTGGTATTCACTTCCTGTCTTCAGCTTGGTGACTTTGATTGTGGTTCTTACTGTGGTTGCTGACACAATCTGCCATTCCATACTTGTAGTTTCACGCTTCTCCACTATGTAGTTGTCTAACTGACAGCCTCCTGTGTATTCGGGTGGCTCCCAGGAGATGATAACATAGTCAGAACTGACTTCGTCAATCCTCAAGGGCCCCGTGGGTGGGTCCGGTTTTTCGAGAACAACCACAGTAATTTCTCCTGTATACTTCCCAGCGCTGTTGCTTGCTGTGACTGAGTATTGACCAGCGTGCTCCCTTACAGCATGTCTGATATGAAGAACTGTTAATGAGGATGTAGCTGAAACCTCTAGCCTTGATGTCTCTTTAACTGCCTGACCATCTCTTTTCCATTCAATCTTTGGCGCAGGGTGCCCAACCACTGGGATCTCCACTTTTAGTTCCTCACCGTTCTTGACAGTAAATGTGCTAAAGGTTATCTGTAGTGCTGGCTTAATAGCATTTTCCGTATCTGTGTTAGGGCCAGGTGGGACCCTAGGGTTGTCATCTCTGTTGTCTACAGAACTGGCAGAAGGACCTGGTGTGAAGATCAAATATGCATTAAATAATGATGATTAATTATAGGAGGACACTTTCATTTTCATTTACCGTGTTGACATTATTCAGAACGGTCAATAAACTACTGCTTGAATTACTTTCTTCTAGACCTTTAGTAAAAACATAGATAAAATAATCCAAGCTTGAGGGGTCTAAATACTAGCATCTGAGCAGCATCCATGCAGCCGAAAGCTCCAGAAAGTTAGTGTTATTTCATTCCAGTTTATCATGTTTGTTCAATATAGATGTTGTCTTTTGTATAGTAATAACTTTTTAACATGCTGCTATTGAAACTTAAAACAATATATGAATATACACACTATCTAGGTTACAAAATGATAGAATGAATTCATGACATACCTTGGAACGTGAGTGAGGAGGATGACTGGGAAGCTCCTGCTGTGAGCGCTGCATCAGTGTCCGGTGTCACATTTATATTTAGAGTGTGAGCTTTATCTTCTGCCTTTTTTCCCGTCTACAAAAGAGAATGGTACATTAGTGTCAGACAAAAGTAAGTTAAAGTGATTCAGGTGCAAACAAGGCGAGAATATTTTTTTTTGTCTGAGACTGTTGTGTTTGTTTGTACATAGACTGTAAATTTATGACCACAGAAAATGTACAACAAACATTTCACCATAAAAGGATTTTGATAAAACTCATATTAGTTTGAAACAAGTTATCATGTAGGCTATCCTCCTGCAGTGAGTGTGATGTGTTGGTAACAGAAACCCTTGATGGTGTTAAAAATAACTACAGGCAGACCAAGCTGCCATCTGTTCAGATAAAACTCTATTATTAACTCATATTTTAAGGGTTAGTTTCACTTCACTTCACACTAAACCTGAAGTAATTTTTGAGCGGCCTTCAACACTTTCTGTATTATTTCTGTAACTTTTGAAATTATCACTTGCAAGTAGCACATTCTCACACACAAGCGCACTTACTTCATTGTTGCTTGCTTCCATTCTTTCTCTTATTTGTCCTTATTTATGTGGTAAATTGTAATATCCAGTTAGTTCAGTTACGATGCACCGACAATGGTGATCCCGAAAACTGTGAGGCAGGCATACACATTTGCCAGTCACTGCCTGCTTTATCTCCAAAAGCATGCTGCAGCTAAAATAACCATGATGCCTGATTGGCCAGCTGCTCAGGCTTTCAAAGTTCGTTGAGCCTACTTAAGTCAGCTTGGAAAAACTGGAAAGTTACTCAGCAGTAATGTATTATACACATACTATTCCAATTACAGGGGGGTTTACCATATGGCTTTACAGATTAGTTATCTTGAAAACAGGCTACGTTTGTCTATGTAGTTATTGGTGGGAGAGTGAGTCATATGTGTGTGCACATATTAAGAGCCTTCATCTGAGCAAATGGTCAGCCATGAAAATTATAAGGCTTATAAGACTACAAAATCCTTTACATGTAGGCTAATTTTATTAGTATAAATGCAATAAACCTGCTGTCCTCAACAATATACAGGGGATGTAACGTTTCCTTGTTTGTCCATATGTTGTGATTGAAGACTATGTCTTCTATTTTAATTTTATATTTGTTTGTTGGAAATAATAGTCGTCTGCCAAATCTACTGCCATTATCTTTACAGAAAGAAAATACTTTATCAGAAGCATTTATTCTGAAAAAGAAAGAACCGGAAATACACCAATAAACGGCGACGACGAAGAACGCGTGGAACTGCGGAAGCGAGCCAAGTCAGCAAGCTGGTCGTCGGGAAAAAAATAGATGGAAAACAAAATTATGAGAATATAAATACGACTAAAAGCCGTTACTCTGCTGTTTGTTTCGGGACGATGATAAACTCCAAAGGTGAGTTCTCATGACAAAATTGGAGAATGAATGAGAGAAGCTCGTGGCCTTGTTTGTTTGTCAATCCTCAGGCGATGGGTTTTCTCGGGATTGTTTTTTTGAAAGTTTTTTTTCAACGATCACCGAGTCTCTCTCCCTCTCTTCCTGCCGTGCCTGGAGATGCTTTGTTTCCTCATTCGCAACGTGTTAAGCTTTCCTAAATTGACTTCAAGCGAATCTTTAAATCCCGACTGGGCATTAGTTCGTTGCCCAAGATATAGTTTTTACTAACGTCATCCCTGTTATGATCATTCAGTCATCAGCGTAGTGAATGGCAGTGAGGCAGCGATCTCTTCCATTCACAGCTGACACCTCGTGGCTTCGCCCTCAGCTCAGAATGAAACGCTCAGACCGTCTTTTTTAGCGGCACTGGAACTCTCATCATGTGTTAACACAGGAAATCAAAATTAGTCTGGGATGTGATCTTTGGATGGTAATTTAACAGCATGTGATTGGTCGCACTGATCGGAAATTCCTGTCTTCGTTGTCGTATCGATGATTATGTGACATTTCGGAGTGAGCTTTATTGTAGGGAGACTGGAAGACTTTAACATATATCGTTTAAAGCTTTTATGTCTGTGGAAGTTTTCTAGTTTTCTTTGCATCTGTCACAGAAAACATTACTATTACTGGGTTTGGCAGCAATGGTTAGAAAAGAAAAACTATTTGAGATTGTCAGCCTGGGCTTGGGAAAATTGTGATGGGCTTTTTTTATTCACTGATATCAGACTCTTTAATAAATAACCTTAAGTTGTGCCCCCGATGTGCCCGGTCTGTCTGATTCAGCAGGACGACACGTAACTAACCCACCACAGTGAGCACTGTTTGTCGAATCTCATGCCTCTCTGCCTGACCAGCAGATCCGGCCATGCCGCTGCAGTTCGTGTACACCAACCAGGACCTTGTCACAGATGTGTGTCGGGACGGTGGAAACGGTCCCGGGAGGACGTCACCACCAACAAAGTTTGACACAGCCATCCGAGCCGGCTGGTCAGACAGGGTGGACAGGGGACTCTTTCGCTACCATCTGGGTGATCTCCAAACGCGTATCCTGCCGGGTTCGCATAGGTATGTGGCCCAGTTGAATATTGAAAGAGGGACAGAGAGAAGAAAGCCTCAGGAGATACTGAGTGTTCAGCAGGAGTTCAATGCAAGACAGTTTAATTTTAACAAAATCAATCCAGAGGAAATCATATTAGAAATGGTAAAAGACACTGGGGGAGGCACAGATGTGGATCACAGTGGACAGTTGCATCAACCTGGTAAGATGGTCGTGCTGGTCAATGTCAGCCCTTTGGAGTTTGGACATTGTCTCTTTGTTCCAGATCCGTCGCAATGTTTGCCACAGGTTCTGACAAGGTTTGCCATCCAGGTTGGTATCGAATCTGTGCTCCTGAGCTCCGACCCTGGTTTTCGTATGGGTTTCAACAGTCTGGGAGCATTTGCGTCAGTCAATCATTTACACCTACATGGCTTTTACCTGGACCATGAGCTCAAGATAGAATCTGTGCCGGGTAAGCCATTGGTCCCTGAAAAGGGATTTTATCGCTTGATGGACTTCCCTGTAGGGTTTTTGTTTTACACAGAATCAGAGGAGATGGAGAAAGTTGCCAGAGCTGTCTGTGAAGTGACAGACTTCCTCGTGGACAATAATATTGCTCACAACTTGTTCTTGACGAGAGGTCTGCCCTGTGACGACACACAGAACGGAGAGAGTCTCTGTTCAAGAAAAGGCGTTCGTATCGCTCTGTGGCCCAGAACGTCCTGCTTCGGTGCCAAAGAGGAGTCCGCCTTCAATGTTGCTCTTTGTGAGCTGGCTGGACATTTACCATTCAAGAACAAGAAGGACTACAAGCTCAGTACTGAGAAAGATGTGATGGAGATCATTCAGAGGCATCTTCTGCCTGATAGGGAGCTTCACAGGTTGGAACAGCAGCTTACTCGTCATTTAATGGATTTATAAAGTATGATGGCTGGGGTTGGGCAGATGGACAATGCCATGGACCATGGCTGATGGCTGATTGTTCATCATAATGTTGAGCGCAGCATTATGAACTTCTGCTTCTGACTAACATCTGCTACATCTCAAGCAAGGACCCAGGCAGGCAGCCCGCGATGAAGCACTCGGCAATAGCACTGTCAAGCACCCAAACAGTACAGTGAAAAATGTTGAATTTAACCATCAAATTTTCCTCCTGGTATTTATTAAAAAAATAGTTCATCTAAAAAGATCAATATTTATTGCTATATCTATCGACTATGTAAACTTTTAATAGTGATAAGATGTGTGGTGCTCCTGTTACAAGTCAACTAGGTTGGATGCAACATGTATTTGTTCACTGTTCCATTGTTTTTGGTGACACGAATTAAGAAAATAAAGAAAATTTCCTCGTATTTTTTGTGCTGCAGAAGCTCTTCTGCACAATTATATTTAAATTTATCATTTATTCTTATAACTGAGTGTGTGCTTTAATCAGCTGGTGGAGGTGCTGTCGTGAAACTGGTATCAAATAAAACGCTAAAAGGCATTTTATCGAAAAACGTACGTTATTTGTGTATTTTTTGTGTGTTTGTGAGAGAGAGAGAGAAAGCAAGCCATGGATCTTTTTCGCAACGCACATGTCAGCTTGTCAAAGCCGGTGAGGCACAGGTATACTTAACACCGTTAATGTGTTGCATTTTAACTTGGTGTCACACCTTGCTCACATTGGGTCATTTGTATTGGATCAGAGCCATCACTGTTAACTTTTTACAGTGGTGCCCGGATCAGGGCTGATCAGCGCTGCGTGTTCTCCCCGAAGAGCACATCATCTGCCAGAATGACATCGCCAAGGTATCAGTGCTTAAGCTGAGCGTGTGAGATGGATGAGCGCGGATGCCTGCTCACTCATTTTAATGAGACGCCTCACTGGCAGGTACAAAACCAACGCACTGATATATATGTTCAGCTCCTGACAGGCTCATTTTCACCAGTGACATGATTACACCTCACATTTTTCTTAGTTTGTGCTGCCTTAATGAACAAAGGCATATGGTTTTGTTATGTCATTAACCTTTGAGGCTGTGTGTGCCAGGGATATTTTCATGGTAGAGTACAAAAACGCATGCCCTTTTTATAATAAACATTCCTCATAGCACTTTACAGTTATTGCATAAAAATCCTCAATAAAAGCAATAAAACCTAAAACTCTCTTTAATAATAAAAGCAAATTGGTAGCAAAAAAAGTATTCATTCTTCTTACATGTTTTTATGATTTTCATTTCAAGTCTGTGAGTTTACTTGGCCCTGTTCAACCTGAAAAATAAACACCTATGTCAGGATGCTATTTATTGATGTAGCACAGCAATCATCGCACAACAGCTGCTGATAGGACTCTGGGACTTGAGTTACAAGTCAGCATTGTCTAATTTCTTTTCGATAGTTTCCGGTAGTTCTGCCCACTTCTTGTTCTGTCCTCACGGTTTCATCAGAGTGCAGAAGAAAACCCACCACACTGACATTTAGGAGCTGCTGTATACCTCTGGTCTTGTGTATTTGACCTTCATGACACAGGACAAGGACGGGACAGGTATGTCTGGATCATCCCCGCTATTTACATTTTGCAATCCATGCGTATACATTCCCCCTTGCTTCCTTTGTGAACGTTACGTAGTGCATACAGAGCTGAGAAAGTTTACTCTAGAAAATACATTACATCATCACAGTAAAGACTGAGAACGGAACAAAAACATGATAGTTTGTACTGACAACAGGTGGTATGTGAACACGGAAGCCATTTGTGAAGCATGACTTTTGTTTGAGTTGTTCAAACATATTGAAAGAATAGTTTCATATTTAAGTAAATACTTTTTTTTTAAAAATTGTCTCTCTTGCTGAGAAGATTGATAGCACTCTCACTTCTAAGGCTGGAGCAAACAGCCAGCCAGCTGAGCAGAAACAGACATGAGAAGTAGTCTGGCATGTAACCCTCAAAGGGGAGATTTTTGTTTTAACACTTCAGGTTTATGGATTAAACAAATTAGATATAGTGTGTAAATTGGTATCAGGCTTCACATTTAACTCATGAGGAGAGAGCAAATATTATGAGCACACTCCCACATAAATTAGAAGCACAGTCGGCTATATGATAACATCATGCTTAGCATGTCAATCTACTGAATCACTTAGCTATATCCAAAATAATGAAGCTGTCACAGCACATTTACAGCAAGGCCCAAAACAACTACCAGTCATAAGGTAAATTACCACAGACAAGAGTATATTTTCTTATTTCAATGAACTATAGTATTAGTTATTGCAGCACAAAACTTTGTCTTACATGGGTTAATGTTTTCTTAATTCTTTGAACATTTAACCTCAAGGAAAAAGTTTTAGGGTAAAATTGACCACGTCACAATTTGTCTGTATGACAGTGCCAATAAATCTTGAATTTAGTGTTGGAAAAAACCGAACCCTGGGCCCACCCTTCAACCCTCAGGTTATGATGGTTGACTGAGTAAAACCTGTCGAGCATCTTTTAATGGGGCCCAGCATGGATACACATTATTTACAGTTAATACCTCACACGAGCCGCCCTGAACAGAGCAGACAAGAACATCCCCGCTCCCATGACTAGTAGTAGTAGAAGAGAAAAAAATAGTTGATTCTGTGGAAGTTACTATAGGGACAGGCTTCATAAGCTGTTCAATAATTACAGTTTGTTTTTATCTGATATGCAGTGTTGTTTTGCTAAGGAAGGGGTTTACAAGACAATTTCAAAGGTAGGTAATCCCTCTTGTTATTGGCTGGATTACAACCTTGTAAAGTAAATACTGTATCATATCTTTCCTATTTGATTAGGATACGAAGTATGCTTTCTCCCACCTTCCTCCTCCCAGCAGTACAATTTGATGTGACTGCATTCTTGTTATTTATACCTTTAAAGATTATTCAAATATGAAACATAGTAATTAAAACAGACGCTTTTAATAAAAGACTCAGACAAGACACATGTCCCCACCTGAGAAAGGTCTAGTACATTTCCAATGTGTAATGTGAAGGGAGGGAATTGGGGGGAGTGTCCTCGCATTAAGTAAGTGAACGCCCATCTTTGCTCTTCTCCACTTGGATATTAGATGCTCAGGGCCTTTAAAGTATCTCTTTTGCAGAAGACAGATCACTTGAATATTTCAGGGCTTTAGTAACTCTTGGAATTTGAAAAAAACAAACAAGAATAGAAGAAAAATACAAAATCAACGAAAAACAATGGGCTGCGTTCAAAGCTTCAGGGAGTTGTGTGACCGTCCTAAAAACACCAATGTTCGTCTGAGTCTTCCAGCGGTTTGCATTGTATGGCAGACAGCAATGATCATCTTATTCGGGGTGTTCATTCGATACGATGAAGAATCCAATCCACACTGGATAGAGCACAGAAAAGCCAAAAATATATCGAGTGACATTGAGAATGACTTCTACTTCAGATATCCAAGTAAGTGACTTTGTTTGGATGTTTGAATGTTTCTTTTTCTACCATACTCTGTTTTCAAAATTTCTCATCAATGTTTACTGCTCTTTAAATCTTTACACACCTATCATCCTTTAAACTATATGTAACAAGCTTTCTTTTAATTTTGATATTTGTTGCAGATTGACTCTTTACGAGATACAGAATTTTGCTGTTTGATTTATCCAGTTGATGATAGTTTTTTAGATTATGTTGACCTATCATATTATTCAGACATTGCTGACACGGATCTGACATACACAGGTGCACATTCTCCCTGGGGCTTGAATCCTTTTCCAGTTTAACTACAGCTGATCTGTGATGTGTCAATGCTTGCCACTTTGCCTCTTTGTCTGGAAAATATGCATATATATATATATATATACACATACATGTGTCACACGATTTATATATACATGTATATTTCGTGGGTTACGTGTGTGTGAGTGTGTTGCTTGGGTGTGGTTGTACTATACACTAGCCCAGCAACCAACCCACGGTGTCAGTGTCAGGCTATCATGAAGCCATCTCAGGTATGGTGTTGGATGTCAGAAGACAAATGTATGCCTTGATAGAGTTTGTTGTCTGCGACCATGCAGACCTCATCTAAAAGTCACAGGACCTGTCAACTGTCCTCCTGACCCAGTCTTAAACATCTGAAGCCTTTGTTGTTGGCAAGGTGAAAAATGCATTCAGTTCGTTGTGATGTAGCATTTGGTACGCTGGGTTGCTTGTTGCAAATTCTTTCTTGCCAGCTATAAAATTTCACAGTGCAGTGGGAAACTATTGTCTGCCCTGAGATGTATCGGGCGGTGACAGTGTTACGTTGTAAAGGACACTGGCTTGATAAAGTTTATCTCACAGTTAATATTAGCCACAGAAGTTTGGTATTACCTTAATAAGTGTCTTGATATAACTAGGTATCATCAAAATCATCAACCTCTATTCAGCAAGTGACAATATATATATAATAATAATAATATATATACACACTTTAATGTCCTTGAATCATCTTCACATGCCCTCTTGTGTCCCCGCACTGCAGTGACATGTTGTGAAAGCAAACCTATATGTGGTTTGCTTGTGTCTCCTTGGGCATGTCCATTCACTAAACCAAATTATGTACCATTATGGTCCGTATTGCTAATACCATATTTTAGAGTTCTATTTCCCAAATTAACAATGTAAGGATGACAGTATTGAATATAATTGTGACTTAATGACGTGTTTTTTTCTTTAATACAGACCAACATATTCCAGAGAGATACAGTACAGTCTGTAATAAACCCAGAATAGACAACATTAATCTTCTGAAATACTGGTATCTGCTCTTATACAATGAGCCATGACAAAATGAACCTAATTGGAGCACGTAATATTAAACAAGAGAGGAAACATCACAATTCATTTGAAAAAAAGAGGAGGGTTTTTGAACAGCGTTACAACCTCTGTCCACTTCATAAGTAAGCATAGTATCCAGAATCTTAAATTCACTCCTCAAATTTGATCAGATGTGGACTGTAAACATAAATAATGGAGAGGGAGTGGACAGGGACGTGGGCCAGAATGAGACAGGAAGGGGGGGGGAAGGGAAGAAAGAAACCAGGGCCTGAGATACACACACAAAGCAGAACCAGATATGGGCTGTGATTAACATCTCTGGCAAGCCCTTGTCTGAAGAGAGTATTCAGATATTCTCCAAAGAATAATGTACCGACACTAAAAAGGAATTTGATACTAAAAATCGTTTCTGCAGGAATTTACATCTTAAGGCCCAATACACGCAGAATGCCACAGCATCTGCAAGCGCCGCCTCCGCCAGTTCAGACCACCTCTCTTAACCTTAAACCACTCTTGGTCTAAAGTGCTGCAACAGATACTTCCACAATAAAGTGGATTTTGATATTGATGGATGTTTTTTCGAGAACAAAGGAGCACCAAAACACCGTAATCTTTCCCATAAACGAAACAAGTGCCTTGGAAGCATTATCCAAAGATGGTGAAATTGACACATAGGAAGCAGACAAGGGAGGCCGCTATTATGGTTTGGGGGTAATGACATGCAGGCTATGTCGAAGAGGCCCGTCACCTGTTAACTAATGCTGTCAGACAGGTGTACTGAAATGTTAGCGCCCGCTTAATGCGTAATTTCGTCGCAACATGCGCCTAAAAACATGGCAGGGTGTGTGCGTAAAGCCCGCACATGACCCATAAAACTGTATCCTGACTGCGGCAGAAACGTTGTGCTTTTCCTATTCATATGTATGCATTCATGGGAGGGTGGAGGGGAAAGTGGGGAAAACATGGGAGGAGGTTTACACATTAATTACACATTCATGTGTTAGTATGAAAACTGCGGGGGAAATTATTCCGCCTGCAGAAGACAGGTATAATCCGGCGCATGTCGCTTTTGGTTGCACAGGGGGAAACTTCCGTTAAGAACGGCAGCAGTCATCCGGGAAAGAGCGTCAGAGATCATACACTCATGCAATACTAGTTGAAGCCTCGGCGATCACACGCGGTCGCCTTATTCCTGGCCACATTATTCTTCCTGCCTGTCTGCTTTATCAGGCCTCCACAGAGCATTTCCACCTTTGGTAAATTTGGGAAATGAACTCCACAGGTACAAAACATTGTAACTCCACACACAAATCCTGGTCTTCATTTTGAAGGTAGGAAAGGTAGGAAATAATTCAGACTTTTGAACCACTGTGCCACCACCCAACACCCTTCCCTACTTTAAAAAAAATCATTGCCATCCTCTTCGTTCTCCCTATAGGTTTCCAGGATGTCCATGTTATGATCTTTGTCGGATTTGGCTTCCTGATGACGTTTCTTAAGAGGTACAGTTTCGGAGCAGTGGGTTTCAACTTCCTGATCGCAGCCTTTGGGCTCCAATGGGCGCTGCTGATGCAAGGCTGGTTCCACTCCCTGGACTACACTGATGGAAAAATCAAAATTGGCGTTGAAAAGTAAGTGTTTGGTTTTGTTTCCTGTGAGTGAAAAGTATCCTTTCTTTTCATACTACATCGTTTTGATATCGGTCCATCAACTAACCTCAAAACAAACATATTTTATTTTTTAAAAAGCCAAAACTGTGGGAATTTATTCAGCTCTGGTTCTTTTGTTTAAGATCTGGTGAATAAAGTACATCTGAATACAGTCCCACTTGTATGGTTTTCATAGACAAAAACCCACACAAGGATGCAGAACCAGTCTGAAAACATCCTAAAGGGAATATAAGATGTAGCAGCTACTGATAAATGATAATACAGTTGAAGTGCAGTGAGTCACTGTGGGTCAACGGATATTTTGGTCTCTGTTTGTGTATGTACACGGTGCAGAGAAAGTGATAGCTGGATGAGTTTACCTTTGGATCAGTCCTCAAAATAACATAATTGTTTGTCAGTAGTTATGCTTTCCTTTGCTTCATTGCTCTTGACTGAGTGCACCCTTGGCCAGAAATAAAGTTCATCACAGATTTAGCTAGTACAGATTACAGATCTTATATTGGCTTGTTTGTCCACTACTTATTGGCTGTTTTCCCTCTTAAGCCTGATCAATGCTGACTTCTGTGTGGCGGGCTGCTTAATTGCCTACGGGGCAGTGCTGGGTAAAGTCAGCCCAGTCCAGCTGATGGTTCTGACTCTGTTTGGGATCACACTGTTTGCCGTGGAGGAATATATTATCCTGAGTCTCATACATGTAAGTTTGAACCATCAATATTGTTCACATGTTCATTACATATGTTCAGCTTTATCCTTAAAATGGCAGGGAACGCCTCATGGCATTGCTTACAATGTTATTAAAACTCACAAAACGCACCAACTGTAGGATGCATGTTTGCCTCCTGTTTCCTGTAGCTATAACTAATGCTAATATTTTCTCTGGAAGGCCAGAGATGCTGGAGGCTCCATGGTGATCCACACATTTGGTGGCTATTATGGTCTTTCCATCTCGTGGATGCTCTATCGGCCAAATCTGGACCAGAGCAGTCGCCTGCAGGGTTCCATCTACCACTCTGATGTCTTTGCGATGATCGGTGAGTCTGTTTTACAGCTTTTAACTGCTTGTGGATTTTTTTTTTACTGCACCGAGGAAAATTTCCACTACCTCCCATTTTTCTATTTATTTGGTTTACGAGGCCCCCTTTGCTTTCTGCACAGGCACCCTCTTCCTGTGGATGTTCTGGCCCAGCTTCAACTCAGCCATCACGGACCACGGGGACGGCCAGCACAGAGCAGCCATCAACACCTACCTGGCTCTGGCATCGACCGTGCTCACGACCGTGGCCATCTCAAGCCTCTTCCAGAAGCATGGAAAACTAGACATGGTAACAACCAGCACTTTTGTTTTTCATGTCAGTCACGAACACTGTCATCTTAAGTTAAGCCAAGTTACGCTTTATGATAATATGGTTGTGATAATCATGGGTGTGTATGTTTGCTAAGTTGGCTTTGCAGGTTATGTTGACACGGATCACTTTGCCGTGTCAACCATGGCACGTATGACTTGTGCCCCACCTGAGCAAACTTGAGCTGCATTTTACCTTGATGGGTTAATGGGAAGCATATTTCTCCTTCACCTGATACAGTGAAGTGAGATCAAACTGACACACATATACAGCACTGTGTCAGAATTATGATGAACGCATTTTCTCTCAGGTTCACATCCAGAACTCCACTCTTGCTGGAGGTGTTGCAGTGGGAACAGCAGCAGAGTTCATGCTGATGCCTTACGGATCTCTGATCGTCGGATTCTGCTGCGGCATCATCTCCACGCTGGGATATATCTACGTGACGGTATGGTACTTCTCTTCTCCCGCTGATCACTGCTTTCACAGCTCTTAAGCCCCAGTCTGTATTTTCTAAAACTCCTCTCAATCGAACCTGTAAAGATTTTTTAGTAATCTAATCCTAATTGATACGTCTCCTCCAGCCATTCATGGAAAAGTACCTGAAGATCCAGGACACATGTGGAATCCACAACCTCCATGCCATGCCAGGAGTCATTGGAGGAATCGTGGGAGCCATTACCGCAGCAGCTGCATCAGAGTCAGTTTATGGCACTGAAGGGTGAGTGGTCCTCGCTTACAAATAGGAAGTGAGCAGCCAGATATCATGACTGCTTTAACTTTTTTAAAATCTAAATTAATCTTTAAAATCCAGTTAACTGTTAAAGGAACAGAAACTAAAGAAGTCCAAATATAGTTTTATCTCTGCTAGAACAACATTGTGAGCTTCTCTTTCTTTTGTATTAAAGGCTGATTAACACCTTTGACTTTGAGGGTGCTTTCAAAAACATGGTACCGACACGGCAGGGCGGTCACCAGGCCGCAGGCATGTGTGTGGCTATCTGCTTCGGTGTAGGCGGAGGCATCCTTGTTGGTAAGGAGGAACCACCAGCCTGCAGTTTGACCATATGACTGAAAATATAAACCGCATATGTTAATACCCGGGATGTTATTGTGTTTGAACTAGATGGATGTGTTTACATACAGGCCGTGTGTTGGGGTGTGTTTGTACTCTTCCTAGGTTGTATCTTAAGACTACCTATCTGGGGAGATCCTGCGGACGACAACTGCTTTGATGATGAGCCCTACTGGGAGGTGAGAGACAAATCTTTACAGCCATAAAGACATTTCTGCAGTTCGAAGCAGGAAAAATCAATATTAAGTCACAATTTGGCCCGTCATTCATCCCACTGAATTTTCAGAGAATTAATAGCAGGACTCTCAAAGATTACAGATGTTTTAATGATTTTGGGTGAGTGGTGTTTATATGATGTTGGAGAAATCTAGTTCAGCTAGAATGCAATTTACCGAATGGGCTTTGGGACACATCCCTTCGTGTAAAAATGGTCCCAGTGCTGGACCGTGATTGGTCAGCACCAGCTGCTCTAATTCAAACCTGCTGATTGGAGGCTTTTCAGCTCATCCACTGATCCACAATCTGATCTGCCTGGGAGAATTTCAATAATTCTTCACTGCAGGGCAGCCAATCAGGACCAGGTCCTGCTGTGATGAAATACTCACAAGGAAAAATGTGTGAAAAACAATTTCTTACATTTATCCAGTCAAAACTACATGGAATTTTTAGCATTGTCTACATAACATATCTTGGCTTGGACATGTATATAAATATGAAAACAGGCAAGAAATACTTTTACTTACATTCTGTTCTTGGTCAGAGACATTTTACTGTTTTGTGTTTGTTGTCATCAAGCTGTTTTTTTCCATTCGTTATGTCCATTTCTGGATGAGTCACTGTCGTTCCGTCGCCTGTATTTACAAAGAAACAGCCCACGATTTTCCATGTTCTGACATTGTCAGGTGCACATCAAATCACACATTTTGCTGTCAGTGGATTTTGTGGCTATTCTTTCCACTTAAATCCAATTGTTAAATAATGATCTGATTGTTTACAGCTTCCTGAAGATGAAGAGAGCATCCCACCAATCCTGCAGTACAACAACCACATGCGGAACAAAGATGTGTAAGTGTAACTGTTTCGTTTCTCAGAAAAGCCTTTTCTGGTCACGGAGATTTGCTATGGTCACACCAAACAAGCAATGCAGGTAGTGCTTTTGTTGTGGAGAAATGTCATTGCCCTCAGTGTCCTCTCGGTGGCAGCAGATCCCAACATGCAGCGACCGCGTGTGACTCATTGTGATTCCCACCCTTTGTTGGGAATATCCGTTCATAGTGTTGAATACAGTATAAAGACACAGTGAGGATGTGGTTGCACAGCATGGCAGGGTTGGCACACAAGACTGCACTGTCCCTGTCACTCAGTGTGTGGGGCTAGATTATGAAATGCTGACAAAGTTCCTGCGCTACAAGTGAGGCTCAGCTCTGCCCTTTGTTGATAGGGGTTTTTTGCACAACACAGTTCTGCACATGCAGCCCTTCAAAGTGACCTTCATGCTGGGCAACATGTTTACTGTGGAAATTAAAATGATAAAGTTACGGGACAGTACCAGAGACTGCGTATAGTTTCATATTTCAATGAAGTATTCAACTCAGCACAATTGGCCGGTAGAGTCAAATCATGTGGAATTGTGAGCACAAGTACATGTATAAGCCCAGTGAATAAAAAGGGGTTTTAAACGAAGGCCACTGAAGAAAATGTATCAAACCTTAACACCATCTGTTTATTTAAGAGATAATATTTACACATATACAATCAGCTGCAACTTTTCTATGAAAATCATTCTTTTTCACCCATTATGCAATGTTGTTTTTTTTGTTGACCAGAGTGGAGACAAATTTCACCATGGAGCAGAACTGATTCTAGGCCCCGATCCAGATGGATCTCTGTCTTTATCGCACATGGGCCATTTGTTCCTTTTGCAACCTATTGGACAGAATTATTCATTTTTATATGATTATTCCTCATCAGTCAAAGCCAGTTATTTTTTTATACTGTGCTTTTCATACAAAACTCTAGCAAGTTGTTTTCCTTTTCTTTTTTTTTCATTGGATGTTTGAAGTGGAAAAACAAATCTGCCAACAGGGTAAGGTCTTTTCTTTTTCTGCCAGATATTTATTTTCAGTTTAAATCCACAATAATGCAATAATATATTTTTATTCAATATTGTACCAAATGAGTGACATCATCTTTGTTAAGGTGGAATATTTTCCTTGTTTCAAGTAAAAAAGGTGAATTGACTGAGAAAACCGCTGCATTTTTCACATTTCCCATAAAACAAGATATAATGGGTCATTGTTGGATTAAAGATGACTGTGAGAACATGACCATGGTTTCTTTGAGTGCTTGTGAGAGAAATATTTGCGTCTATGTTTCATGTTTCCTTCAGACACATTTGAGTTGCACTTTAAGGATTTTTCTGCTGGAGTTTTCACATCTCAGTTTGTCCTGATTTGAGTAATTCCTGACTGCATGACATGATAGAATGCAGGTGAATTTTGAGGTGAATAGACAGACAGGCACATTTGGTCTATTTTACATCTTTTCCTGATTGCCTTTGGGTGCATTAAAAATAGAACTTGTGTGTCTTCATTGAGAACTTTTAAACTGAGATGAATAATTGATTTAATAAATGAGAGCTGTGATATTTGTTTAAAGCGAGTTACTCTGTTACATAAAGCTTTAGCATTTGTAAGCATTATATAAACACTAATTGTTTATAACACATTATAATGGAGTCATATGCACATGTAAGTGTTTCTTGATGTACTGTATTTGTCAACAATGATAAATTCTACAGGAGTTAACAGACACTTCAATATTATATGTACATTAGAATGTGTTATAAACAATGTTTCTATAGAGCTTATAAATACACATGGGGTAGTAGTGAAGTATTTTCAACCCTGCTTTCAAATTAACACTGATATTTGTACCTTTATAATCATTGTGCACAATAGAATATTTATGTCATGCTGTTTTGAAAAGTGAAAGGTTTGTTAACGGTAATGTACTTCTGAAAATTAATAAAGCATTAATAATAAACCTTTGTAATTGCATTATATACTTGATTTGAATTTAACAAATGTAAATTATTTATCACTCTAAAAAAAAGCCAAGTGTTAAAACGTTGAAGAGGAAGTCTATTTCTCCTCTCTCTGGCAGGGTCAGACTGAGGGTAAAGGTCGCACCCCGATTGCTCTCTCGGGACACTGCAGTGACCAGAAACAAACCGCAGACCAGCCTTGTCATTATAACCCCAGGTCAAAGGGAAGCAAAAGAGCAAGTTCACCGACAGGGCTGCGCACATATGCTGGAGTCAATCATTTCCAATTGATTAAGAGAGAGAATTCCTTTGGATTCACATTCGCTGGTTCTATATTTTTTCGAAATGTGTATAAAGTATAAACTGTCCTTCAGCAGATGGAAGATGACACATTATTTGTCTATTAATACTGAGGATAATTTGACCTTGCGTCTTGTATATGTGTATATGTTAAAGAGCTTTCCTGTCCCTTGTTTTCTGATGATTACAGTGATTTCCACATGCACTGTCCCCTGTCCACCTAGCTGCAGCGTTTCATCTGCCAAAGGCGGCAGCAGCAGCAGCAGCTCATGGTGGGAGTGTGGATGATTCCCACACATGAGTAGCAGCGAGGAATCCATCTCCTCGTCCCGTCTCCTTGCTAACAAAGGCGGGCTTAGGGCTGTTTTCTTTTGTCATCAGTAACGTGTTTGAGTAAAGGAGGTAATGGTGCCACAAGTGCTCCAATTAAACGAGATGCAGCCCTGCTGGGAAGAAAGGCTCCCCCGTTGCCCTCCGTACCCAACCCCAACCCCCACCCCACCCCTCCATCCCATATATATACACACATACACAAACTGGGCCTCTTCTCATCCTACCCCCATGCAGTTCCCACCCCAACTCTGCTCATGTTTATTCATCAGCCACTTAAAGGGCAAATGCAGAGTCCTGTTAAAACTAAATGTGACTCATTTCTGAATGATACAAGGTCTTTCCCGGTGAGATGGAGGGAGCCAGGTCTTATGCCACCATGACAGCCATGTTTGAAGTTGTTTATCCTCCTGGCCAGCAGAAGCTGACCACAGATGTGACTTCCATGAAGGAAAAAACACCAACTGTACAGGGGTGGCAGGGGAGGAGGGAAACCAAGAGGCCACAGAGAAAAGTGAGATGGAAAAACTTGAGGAGGCAAGGGGGCATGAAAAGGGGGAGGGCCGGACACAGAATGAGGCCTCACTTTCACTGCTGATGACTAACTGCCTGCCATACGGGCTCAATCACGGTCTTTGATTGACGGGCCGATGGAAGGAGAGGGTGGGAAAGAGGGCGCAGGAAGAGAGCTTAGAATGGAAGGCGCACAAAACATACTCCCATACAGGGGGCCACGGAGACGCTCATTAATGATAAAGAACATACCAGGAAAAGCATGTTTTCTCTGCATGCCAGCGATGTTGTTTGTAGGTTGAGATTAGTTTGTAATCTTCTATACGTGGTGATGTAAAATGAACAGGACACTACAGGGTTAAATGCAACTTGGGAGGTCGTGCTATGCAGCACCTGGTTGTGGCTATTTGGCTTTTTGTTCTTTTATTTTGTACATTTATTTGGAGAAAACAATGTAATATGTCTAATGGTGATTGTGTTGCAGGGATCTTGCAGTTTACAGACATGTGTCAGTCACCCTGCAGTAAGGACCCCACTTTACAGTTACGAGGTACGGCAGTTAGACAAGTATTCATGGATCCATGTTCACTCCCTTATAAAGAGAGCCGTAAAAGCCCCCATTGAAAGCATCCAAAGGTCCATAAAACTGTTCATAAACTATTCAAGCCCTCACTCTTTTCTCCTAATCTGCTCACGTTTTGTGCAGCTTCAGTGTCCCCTAAAGGTTACCTCTCACCAAGAGCATCTGAGTGTTCAGGTCTGGACTGTCCTTTTAAAGCCCAGTCCTGGCAAATACTCAGTCAGGTACATACATGCTGTATTTCCCACCATCAGTCCTGTCCCCATTTTTCTTGAGTTTTTGTTTCTAATTTGATAGACATTTATTTGACAGATTTGGTTACTTTAAAGGAAAGATTTTACATGTATGAGGTGCTGCTAAAATACAATGCATTTTTTTCTGTTAGGGCCCCTTGCCAGCTTCTGTACTTAAGTAAATATTTGCTATACTTGTACTATACATTATATATATATGACTGTAACACTGTTAGATAAGACACTGTAAGATATTTTGTACTTCTACTGCACTACATTTCATTACATTTCTTCTACCACCTACCGCACATGGAGGGGACTCAACACTTAAATTGAGAACCACGAGATTAAGATATCTAACATTAAAATATTCAACCAGTATGTTAACTTTTGGTACTTTAGGTAGATTTTGCTGATAGTGCTTTTGTGGAGAACTTAATGGTATTGGAGTATGTTTATATTATCATACTGCCACATTTACTGGCCCTGTGATAGACTGGCGACCTGTCCAGGTTGTAGGCCTACCCTGCTCTTACACAATGTCAACCCCCCCACCCCTCCTCAAACTGAATGGCTGAATAGATGGTAGGCCTACTTTCACTCGAGTAAACGACCACCACTAGCCATTTTTTTTCTTTTGCCCTTCTGTTTGCACCCTGTCCATAAACCTCCCAGCTCTGGCCGACCCCATGCATCCCCCAGGCCTCCTCACGTCACTGACTGTCCACAGAGGCTGCTTAAGTGTCCCTATCGGACCACAGTGGAGAGGAACAGCAGATTATCCATGATCCTATCCGCTCACCGCGAGCTCCTTCATACGCTCCGTTACACCAGCGTTTAAAAGGAGGAGGGGACGCCATTCAGGACCATGATATGAATCCCAGACGTGAGGACGAGAACAGAGCTTTCACCCCCCGTTTCACAGAAAAAAAAAGACCCCCTTTCTGGCACCCTCTAATTCTGGTTGCTACGGGCTTCTGGGTTCAATGGTGGACTCCCGTTGTGAGGGGGACAAAGCCCCTCAGTCATCCGGCCATGGTTGCTAGGGGAGGCAGAATGTATGGGGAGGGACGGGCCGCCGTTGTCCCAGACGAAATGTCTCTCTTAAGGCGGCTGAGATCTGGTGATTGACAGGTGGCTACACGCTCCACTGCGGATCACCCGGGAGGTCTGGGGGGCCTTATGTCTGTGACCGTGTGTGTGTGTGTGTGTGTGTGTGTGTGTATGTGTGTGTGCGTGTCTGCGGCAGGTTATGTTGGTTATGGTGAACGGGGGGGTGGGGGGGTGGGGTATATAGCATACAAGGTTTCTGCCACTATTAAAGAGGCATCTTTTATTACCTGCAGAGGGAGCTGCCTCTGCTTCAAATGCATGTTCAATAACCCTGTAATGATCCAGTGTTTGCCTGGCAGGCAGCAGCACTCAGATGCTTCACTATGAGAAAATACAGTAGAGTTAAAATCCTACTTCAACCCCCTCCCCCTCCAATTTAAAGTATGTTTTTTGACACTGGGCGGCTGTTTTCACATTCACCTACTGAAGTAGACGGGGTTGCATTGTAAAGGTATGGCTTCAAACATTTTTTGTACACTGTAAAAGTACACAAGTATTATCAGATAATGTATTAGAAGTAAAAAAAAATGTCAGGGGAAAAAGCCCCTATAACTGCCATTATATATGACTTTTAAACTCTACTGATGTTCCAATGCAGAAGTGGCATTTTGCTGTTGTTGCTAGCTGAGGTGGAGCGAGTTTTAACTACTTATAATGCTGCTGGTGAGTTTAGTCCATTGGTTCCCAACCAAGAGATCAGGCTCCTGCATCGCGTTACAAAATGAATCTTAGGGAGCTTGATGTGATTAATGTGGTGAAAGGAGAAAAAGGCAACATTCTTCCTCACAAATTTTTATCCATTTTTTAAATTTTCTTTAATCTTTGCCTTTTGTGTGTGTGTGTGTGTGTGTGTGAGAAATAATGGATCTTTTTACCTCTTTGGGACCCAGCAGAGCAACATTTTAATGAAACCGTCTCAGCGGAGCTGCTCACGACTCATGGAAACCTGATAAGGGACACCATTAAACTTATTTATTTATTTATTGTAAGGGGTCATACACCAAAAAGTGAGAGCCACAGTAAACATTACGGAATGAAAAGATTAACCAAGAGAAATAAGTCACACAATGATTGTCATAAAATGTACACGACCAGTTAGTCTCAGTTTGAAGAAAAAAGAAGAGCCTGAGAAATAAAGAT
This sequence comes from Psettodes erumei, assembly GCA_016785225.1. Classification (NCBI taxonomy): domain Eukaryota; kingdom Metazoa; phylum Chordata; class Actinopteri; order Pleuronectiformes; family Psettodidae; genus Psettodes; species Psettodes erumei. The sequence continues at coordinate 5,363,869 of JAFBJZ010000772.1, read as the reverse complement.
AAGAGCTTTGGTGTAAATGAGACACGCAGCGAGAGCATATTTTAAATTAAAAGGGTAATTTAAGGCGGTGGTTGTGTTTATCTGCATCTAAAGGATTAGTGATATTCATCTTTGTGTCTCTCCTCCTCCAACATGGGAACTATCACCCCGCCGGTCTCTGGACATTAGCAGTCGAAGTTTCCCCCAACATGGGCCACAGAGGTGAGCGGGATCAGACATAGTATAGGATGTGGGGATCTAAAGGGGTTCACACACAACACCGTCTCCCCTCAGATAGACGTCTGGGACTGTCTGGGTTCTGCACTCCCAGACAGAGATCTCTGTCCATCCGTCAGATGCTGCGCACAACCCCCACCCCTGCCTCTACCGCCCACACACCCCCCTTCCCCTTGACCTTGACTCTCTGTCACCGTGGCCCTCCAGACAGTCTGGGGTCAAAGGCTAACACAGCAGCCACACATCAGTCATGGTTCGTGTCCCCTGTGTCCATATAAATGCTGAATAGTAAATCATGCTAAAATCGGCCTGTTGGAATGTGGCTTTGAATTCCTGCAGAGATGAACCCAAAGACCTCAGGGAGGCCATCAGAAATTATTGTAACTAGATACTGAGACTATAAAAACAAATGGTCAGATATTATTGCTTTACTTTGTCTAATCTTGGAAGAATGTGGAGTTAAGGAAATCCACAAAACTGAAACAAAATCTGCAGTCCAAATATATCTGTCAGTAGTTGAAGAGTGGTTAAAATACAAATTTAAATTTACTTTTTTCATAAAGACAGTTAGCTTCTGGTTGCGTCAAGTGCCCTTCCCAAGCAGCCATGTTACGTTTTTACCTTTCACCTATGACTGCTGATTCACACTGCCCTCAGCCAATCACATTTGAGCAACCGGCATGTCATGACAGATTTGTGAGAGAAGGGAACGGTTGCAGCCTCACATGGCTTTTTGAAAAAAGCCAACCCACAGAGCGTGCAGCTCTGGAGCCTCGTGTGAGCATGCGCATCACGCTGACTGTGTTTCAGTGTGGGCTCATCTGTCTTTCCCTCTCACATACTGTCACTCTCTTTATTCCTTCCCTCCTGTCTCTACCACCTTTTGTCTTTGGATTAATTAGCCAGAAATGCATTTGTCTTTTCTTTATCAAAACAAATAGATCCCCCATCATTCTGCTTAGATGTAAATTTGTAGATCAGCTCATTTCTTTGCAAGACATTTTGCAGGGTAATAAGCCACTTCCCTTTAGAGTTTGACATTTTGTGATGTGCACCACAATCTAAAGAGTGACGTGCAGCACCACGGGACAGGGGAAAAGACAGCACTCACAGCAGTGGATTCATCTCACACTGAGTGATGTCTCCACATACACAGCAGACATGAACAGTGATGTTTACTTGGGCAAACATGAGCTCACACACAAAGCTTGCTGTCCTTATTCACACACCCCGGAGAGGGGATCCGTTGTAGCTTCAGGCCGAACGCAGAACAAGCAAGGAAATTCCCAAGTAGTGCAGAAACCAAGTTGCATGTGCAGCACCAAGAACTTTTTTCAGATTTGTCACCAAACCTTATCCATCAACTGACGCCACATACTTTTTACACCTGGTCTCAACAGGAAGAAGCATTTGAAAAGTTATGCATGATTTGCATGTGTGAATTGCATTAAGATTTCTTTTAAATTAGCAAATTGTAAAATAAGGACTACAGCAAAGCAATGAGCACAAAATATTATGAACAAATAAAGTTAATAAAATATGGTACAGATTAATTTTATTTGAATTATGACTTAGACTACAATTTACTTCTTTCTATTCGTCTATTCGGTTAGTGACCGTTATCAAGTCATGTCAGAAATGAATGTTACTGTATCGTCACAAGGTTACGAATTAAATTTTCGTTATAACAAATCTCGAAACCAAATTCAGAAAATATCATGAGTTTAAAAAAAGAGATTTTTAAAAACAATCAAAATGCTTCCTAGCAAAAAAAAAGTGCTGTGGGCTGCAGGATTTTTATAGATTCAATACTATACTTTCGCGGACACGCACGCACACGCGCACACACACACACACACACACACACACACACACACACACACACACACACACAGGTCTGTGTAAGATTTTTAAAAAGTTAGCGATTTTCTGTACTATGAAATGTCTGGTTAATACGTGGATTAAGCTTCATACACATAAGTGGTTTTCGCATTATTTTCCCATTCGATTCCAAGTAGCCTGCTCTCTGCACGCGTCAGGTGCGCTGACTTTTGGCCCCTTGTGCAGGTTCACGCTCCTCCAGCGCGATGAGCACCAGCTGAAGCGCATCAGTCGTCAGTGGAGCTGCAGAAAAGCCTCCCTCAGCCAGCGGGCGGCTCTTCCTTCCGTGAGGTCTCAGTCTCGGACCGCGGTCCACGGTGTGCTGCGACCGAGCCGGTTTTTGGGGGTGTTTTCCCGTATGAACAGCCGTTCACGTTGTGAAGGCGCCGTTTTTGTTGAACCAATTTTCTCCTGTTTTGTGACCAGTCGGGGAGATTGACATTGTTTTCTGTTTCATTTCTGCAGTCTAGTTTTACTTGGGGAGTGGAGTTTGTTTGTTCTTTTGGCAGTGGATATCCAGACTTTATTTGTTTTCAGTTTAGAGGTTTTATTTGATTTTGGTAACTTGGCACTTTTCCCCAATCTTAACAGAGTGCCATGCCCTCAATAATATTTTTTTTTTTTAAACTTTATACAACTTTATAAAACTGACGTATTTACTTCTGTCTCTTAATTTAGAATCACCGTTAATGGTTGTCATTTAAAGTCCTACCTGACAATCACGTATGTGCCCTGACACCTATAACAGAAGTCAAAGTGTACTGGAATAAGCAGCCTGCAGGTTGCTCTCAGAGGAGCTCGTGTTACAGGCTGGGAAGGAGCTGCAGCCAGAGGCGGGACCCGTCGCACTGATGCTATTACACAGTTAACACTGATGGGAAGTCGTAAATAAAAGATGTCAGTGAACCTACAGTCAATTACGGAGTGACACAAAATAATTTTGTTAAACGAGCATTAGCCCCTCATATTTCCTGCTTTACAGGGATCAATATGCATTTTAAATATTACTGATCAGATGTAGCAAATCTCAAAATCGGCTAAAGTATAAACGAAGCCTTTTGTATATATATATATATAGGTAAAAAATATATACCGCTTCGATTTATAAACTCCATTTACAAACGGCCTCTAAAATCTTTTTTCTTTCCGGGATTATCAAAGATGAGTAAAGATTTCTGCAGAAAACCGTATTTTATTTTGTAGTGAATTTACACGACGTTTTATATCCTGGTCAGGTGTGTAAACTTCCGTTTTAGATGTTACGGCTTGTGAGTTTCTTGGCGCATGAGTTTGTTCATCTGCTTTGGGATCAGTTTCTACTTGGCGCTGTCACTTCAGCACTCGGCTGCCTCTGACACGGCTTCATAACATATATGCTCCAAAATGACTTTATACCTTGTAGCTGAATTCTGATGTGTATTTTTCTTTACGTGTTATTTTTCAATAAAACCTGAAGTCAAATTCACATGTCCAAGATATCAAGCTAAAATACGAAATAAAAATATATAAGCAAATTTAAACATATAGCTATTGTTAATACATAAGATGAATTATATACAGCATGAAATAACCCACTTAGGTTTACAAATGACATGTATGTATTGATATGTATTGTGTACATATTACTGTATAGTTTATATTACTGTATCCTGTAATATAATGATATATTTAAAGTAAGATGATATAGTATTGCAGATATTTAAATCATCATTTTATATAACATTTTAATAGACAATACAATTTCAAAAAATGAACAAAAGTACATTGTTGCAGGAGATGAAGCAGAAATAAGCAGACTTTCTTTCGTTTTCATATTTCTATATTCTGAACTTTGGCAATCTAAGAAATCCAAAATAATTTGGATGAAGCGTCAATTCCTTGGAGGAGGAACCAATTGATTATAAAGAGACCCACGCTCTTTAGAAGGAGAAAGGGCCCTCCTGTTGTTTCAAACCAGCTCCTTTAACTTCCCAAAGTGCAGGGGCCCAGAGGCAGGGCTTGGCTGCAGAGCGACTCCCCCAGAGCAGCAGTGGGGTTGGGTGGTGAGGAAGGGACTTGTAGGATACATTGAATCAGCCTGATTAGGAGTTTAGACGAGGGTAAGGCACAGGTCTGACTGAAAAGGCTGCCGGGCAGCCCCTTGAGTGATACTATTCACATCCTGGGAGAAAGGTCAGTGTCAGAGGAGTTCACAGGCCCCATCTCCATTCTTATGCTAAGGGATCATACACATGGGCTCATTCAGCGGCTGGAAAGGCATAAACAGCTCCTGCCGACTTTCCCTCCAAAATGTTTGGATTTCTCAACTCGAGCTGTGAGGTCCTGCCTCTCTGTTCCTCTTCCTTGTAGTGAAAATTGGTTTTGATGTGAGATTATTGATCTGAACGTCACCATCCATGTGTATTTACATCTTTACTCTTGTAGTTAAGTCTAAATAGTGTTAAAACATTCTGTAGAGGAGCAGAAATATACAGCATATATGTTAATATATGTTTTTTCTGGACTTAATCTAGTCTAAATCAGAGCTATAGCTAAAAGTTTATTTTCCTCTTGTAATAAGCTCCTATGAGGCGAAGCTGTCATTGTTTTACTACTACTCTACTCACTACTCTTTTTAACCAGGTGCATTAACTTGCTATATGTAGACTTCTTCATGCATTTCCCTGTCTGTCTCTGAGTCCAGTGGTCACTGGGGAATAGTAGGAAATAGCCACTTAATTAGTGGCCCTTGACCTTTGGCTCTGGCTGGGGCGGCTCCTGACCTTGGCATCTCTCTGGCCTGTTTATTGTCCTCTGGGGGACTGTCCAGTTCACGACCCCTCGATCCCTACTGACTTTGAAGGGACTTTGCCAACAGGTCCTGAACCAGCTGCCCCACCTCACAAGACACTCACCAAAAAGCAATATTGAACTAAAGTGACTTATCCATGCAATTACCTCTGCAGAAGAATGATATGATACCGTAGCTGTCATGATTATTCCTGGAGCTCCCTAATATCTGTCTGCAGAAACAAACATAAAGTACATTTGCTGAGCATAAAGGGTAAATTCAACAGAATATGAAACATTTTTTAATGATGAAAATCATGCCAGTGTAACAGTTTTTACAAAATCATTTGGGCTCTCTTCCACCCAGGCTGTACAGAGGCTGATTTCACTAATTGGTTTCCATTCATCCAGAGAGGGGAACTAATCACCAAAATCAGCCTCTGTAGTGGTTGGATGGATTGAAAACATGCTGACTCCTGAATGGGCTTCCACCAGTGAGATCTCTACTGCTGAGTATGATTTTACGTTTAAGTAGATGAAAAAAAGAGTTGTTTTACATGCTGTTCACACTTAAGTGACTTATTTAATTGCATTTTCATTACAGCTCCCTTGTGTGCGCACTTTTTGTGATATTTCATTATAGTGTAATTATGTTGTAGTATTTATGTTTGGTTTAGCCTACCTTTTGTTTTCTCCAATTAGTATATAGCACATGTTCACGATATATATTAGTGTTATCTAATAATCCCTGTATTTATTTATTTATCTATCTAGATACTATGTATAGATGCATCTGTTATACATGTATACAATTTTATGTTGTAATTTTGACTTTTTTGTTTATAAGTATTGTTTCATTGTTCATAAAAAAAATAAACCTTTAATATCTAATAAATGAAAAACTTAAAAGCCTCAACTGAAAACATTGGGCTTTTACCTGTCACAGTATTTTCCTTGCAACCATACTTAACAAACTGCTGGACTCAGCTGTATCTGTCTGTTTTTTCCCCTTCTGTTTCTGCATTAAGAGACAGAAATAATCCTCTGTTGACCCTGCGCCTGTCCATCTGTTGTTTGACTCCGGACACAGATCAGTCGGACACTGATTGAGGTCCGACTGACACCGGTACATCCTGTAATCCTGAAACCTGATTAATCGTCAAAACTGGGCCCTTATGTGGAGTAATACATGTGGATTTAAAGGCCACTGAAATATAGGTTACACTTTTATTCTCTAGATTTGTTTGCAAATAACAGCTTCTTATTATTTTTTATGATTTCAGCCTTTGCTTTTTTGGAAAGTGCAGCAGTAACTGTACTATTGTAAAATTAAAACAAAATGTCCGTTTACATTTCCTGATAAATAAAATATGAAGGAAATGGAAAAAAAAAATTACATTATATATTTTAATAGTGGGCAGGGTCATTCTGTCCATAGAGTTTTGTGGCTGATGAACTTTTTCTTTCCCACACTGATTCAACACACGTCCCTCTGTCTGCTCCTCCTAATTAAAACTTAATGCAGGGTCATTCAAACACACACACACACACACACACACGCACACACGGCCCTGTGAATTAAAAAAAAAAAAGAAAAAGAGAAAGGATCCTGTAGATCCAGACTTCTGGAAATTTTGACACTTTTGCCTATTTGCAACTCACTTTTAGTTAAAAACAAAATGCTAATGGGATATAAAAGATATGTAAAACAAATGCTGATCCTTTTCTTATTGATTATATATTAAAGCATCCTATTGCTAACAAACAAATGTATATCACAGAGGTAATAATATTTTCATAATTTTTATTTCAAAGAAGTGTCTTTGACATTTAAAACAATACACTTTAATGCATTTATATCTTATTAACTCATATTTTCACTTTGGATATGAAAAATATTAACTGACTAATTGACACAATTTTAAAACATGCTTTAGCTATGAATACACATATAAATACATTCAAGGCTTTTTATTTGCAGCTTTTCAAATAATATTGTGTAAAAATTGTGAAATTACTCATCAGTAATACAGTTTCTTAGAACTTATAAACTTGTTATTTCCAAGGATGACATCTTTCGCTATACATTTCAGATTTGTACAACACATATTTTGTTTCTCGTGCTTTTCCTGCAGTGCTTCGTTCAATGAAAATCTCTTGCGCTCCTGCTTTGGAGAAAGTTTCTGAACAATCTGGAGATGGCATTTTGTTGAGTTTGTTCCACAATCTCCTCGTGCCTGCAGAGTGCAGAGTCTCACACATCCTGTCTCATCCTGAGGAAAAATGAAATGAGGGAATCATTAGCATGAGAATCAAACTTGAATTTGAGAAACAAACTCTTCCACTCTGCAAGGAAATCAGTAATATAAACAATTATTATAATCGAAAGAAAGAAAGAAACTTAAGAATTAAACAAAAAATTTTATTAGTTTTGTCAAACACTCAATAATAATTAAAACCCTTACTTATAAAGCTTGCAAAGTGCTGAGCAGTCAATAAAAACAGCAAACACTCACCATAAAAGAGATTAAAACAAGAACCAAAGGACCACAGGGTAAAGGAACACATAAAAAGGTAAATGAACTCCTTGCATAAAAGTAATGTCATATAAAACAGAGTCTATAGAGACACATTTCAAGAACAAGAATATAAAAGGCTATGATAATTCTGCAAACCAAAGCTCTTTGTTTATTCCAAATGTTGATGAGTATGTTTTCACAACACTGAATTTGCGGTTGTGCATGATTTTTTCTCTTTTTTTTGAGTTTTGTTCACCAGAAATTGTAGGCAGTGTTTAAGAAAAACAAACTTCCTTTTCATGCCCTGTAAAAATAGGCCCCTGTGCTCTGCGTGTTGTTCTTCTCTCCCATTTTCAGGCTGTATGCATGGAGGGATCTTGAGGCTTTTATCCCCACAGGGAACCAGCCCAAACTCTTTCTCTGTCAATTTTCACCCACTCTCCAATTCAGACGAGCTCTTTCTCCCACCAACCCCACAATGAAGGATTTGTCCTCGTTCTCTTTGTCCACCTCTGATATCTTTTTTTGACTGCTCCCTCTCTGCAGACGGCATGCAGCGTATGCAAATACGCGCTCTTTTATTTGTGAGACCCCTCCCTTGAATGAATGCAAGCTTAAATGAGGCCACACTTTTCACACATTTACAGAGGGGGCATGGAAACATGCACGTATTACAATCAGTGGATTTGCATGCCCACTCTGACACGCAGTCACTCAAATGCTGAACACTGACCATTTTAATATGCAGCAGGCAGAGAAATATATGGTTAACTCATGTCACAGATTATTGTGTCTCTACGTCTTCCCAGGTCATTTATCCAAGCAGTCTTGATAACAGAGAATATAAACACAACAGCAGCGTACAAGCTTATGTGAAGCTAAATTTAGCCACAGGTCAAAGATCTTTATGTGCACAGATGAATCAACTGCCTCACACTTACCCAGAGAAACTGCTAGTTTTTTGGTCTCACTGGAGAAGAATGTCTTTGTCCTCTAATTTCATTGAGATTGAAGGCCATTTTCTGTTTTAGTCCTCTCTGTAGGATGATTTTAAGGGCTACAATTTTATCCGAATGTCTTTTTTTATTTCTGCTGAATTCTGTTTGAAAAAAACTTGAGACTTGATTTGTGGAGCTTGGGGAAGGACACATAGACTTTTATTTTCCAAGGCTTGCAAAGAAGTTTACTTCAAGTGCTGTTTCACCAGAGCAATTCTGAGTTTAGCATCTCATACGCCCATAAGGCCATGATGCTCACACACACAATGGGCATTCAGACGTGCAGGATGAGGCTGGGAAACGAGACAGAAGCGGTTCGACAGAATGCACCGAGGAAGAGGTGCAGACTGTGGCACTCTAAAGGTTGGATGAATTACGGCAGCGTCTGATGAACATAAAGTGCAGCTCTTGCGGCTAACATTCCCAAGCTGGCCCGTGCCATCTGTGAGTATGTGTGAATGGGTTGGAGTTGCTGTGTGTGTGTGTGTGTGTGTGGTGGGGGGTTGACGTCTGCTGGACAGCTCTGACAGTTCGGCCTTTTCAGTCGTACATTACTGAGCCGGCCGGCCTCTTTCCCATAGCAACCCTAACAGAGGTCAAAGGCTATGTACCCCCCATCCACCCACCACCACCACCACCACCTCCACCTCCTTCTCTTGTGCTCCAGGGTGGCCACAGACTCTCTTAACTTGTTGACCGGTCGCAGACAGAGTGGCTGCACACATGAACTTGAACTTGACTGAGCGATGTAGTTGTATAACCATCTCAGAGTGACTTTAGGATTAGGATATAGTTAGGACATTTGACTTTTTCCCCACGAACAATTCCTCTTTGAATCCCTTTTTTCACCCTTGTCACCCCGGTACTGAATTCATGTGCTATATCACAGAAAAAATGCTCAAAAACCCCAAAATGTTTCCCCATAATTCTCCTCACTCTCGAACCTCATCTTCTCCTGTTATGATTACAATGAGCCACTGTATTAAAGGCTCAGTCACCTAATTCTCCTCTACTTTCATTGGAGCATACAGGACCCCTACTCAGGGACGCCACAGCCAACAGACGTAATCTGAAAAGCCTGGGATGTAGGAACTTCTCTCCATCTCGATCTTAAGATACTTAACATTGGGCTTTGTGCTAGATTAGTCTCGGCAAGAGTTGCATTAAAGAGCCCCGATGAGCCTCGCTTGACCCACATTGGACCTCATCCAAGACTACGGGCAGCCTGTGAGCTGGGATATATATATATATATATATATATATATATGTATTAACAGTGGCCACACATAGTGAGGAGAATCCGAAGAAGTAACCCAGGATCTACAGTGTATGGTATTAACATTTTATCGCTACAGTGGCTACGCTGCTGCACCCACACAGAATGGGAAGCGAGCGCCGGCTACTGTCACTTCATCATGTCACACGTTATAATTTCCTTGCTCTGAAAATCCTGCACCGCAAAAGCAACACATGGTTAATAATGAATAACAGAGGGAAGGGAGAAGAAAGGGAGAGGTAATCATCTCTATTGTGGCATTTTCTGGAGGGGAAATCCATTTTTCTGTCAATTTTGTGTTATGTACAAGGAGAAAGGATTGTGGAGTGAAGAATGAATATTTAAGTCAGTGTATCTACAGCGTGTGACGACAGATTTAGGGACATTCAAATCCTAAATCCCTCTGACACGGTGTCAAAGAGCCTAACCTCACGGTCCAGACGATCTCTGAGAACTCTCTTTGTTTCAGATTGGAGTAAAGCCAGAGTCTTAAGCAGTTTTGTTTTTTCAGACACCACATATCCAAATCAAGATGAGCCCTCCCTTGACAGTGGATTTTAATTCCGTCTATTCCCGCTTGCTAATTTGTGATCATTACACGTCATTTCCCCCCCGACCGTGTTGCAGAGAGCGAGAATCACAGATCTCGGCAATCATTAGGCGAATAAATATTCTGTGTGCATTTGTGCACGTATGCGTGTCGCTCATTTTTACACTCTCCAGACACTAGCGAAGGCGATTGCTCCTCTCACAGGCGTTGTCAGGATGAATTCATTTTCCTGACAAATTTGCCACAGTCACCGCCTCTATTTTGACCATGCTGTCTCTGTCGACTGCTGCAGCTCTCACATACAGTTGCAGACCAACAACCCCCCCCCCCCGATTCAAACACACACACACACGCTCCTCGTGGCTCCAAATTGCTTTAGCATGGCGCTGCACAAGCTAACGCAAGCTAACTTCATCAGCAAAGGCAGAGGGGAAACACTCAAACATGGCTCCCATTGTGCTACACCTGCCCCCTCTTGCGTCCTTTACATCCTTTACATGTTTGTCCCCACTTTCTTTGACAAGTTCTTGATAAGCCAGTCTTTAATTTCACTTAACAAAAGCAACAATTTGACCCCAGCGCTTCTTTTTTTTTCTGTTCCTCTATATCTAACCATGGAGATCGGTAACAGAGAGGTAGCAAGGAGCAAGCTACGGTATCTCCAAGATTAATTTCTCGCCTTCACCTTGCTTTCTCTCTCCTGTCAAATCTGCCTGAAGCAACGCACCGTATATCACAGATGAGCAGCACAAATGCAGTTACAGAGACAGCTCTGAGTCTTTTATATGAATAAAGAGGGGGAATAATCTTTTGACATGTGGGCGCTGCACATGCCTTACATATCTTGCGGAGGCACACGTACAGTATAAAGCTCATTAATAATCATTATCTGCAGGTTACATCATTCAGCTTGTTAGGCACACCCATCGCCTTAGCTGAGTCATTCGCAGTGATATACCGTGCCACCAACTGCCTCGTGAGATTTTCGTGATGTCTGTCTTCTTGTATTTTTTTTTTTTTTGTACAATCGGTGAGCGATACAACTGTGTAGAGTCTGTCTTCGCTAAGGACGAATCGTATCCAGTGACAAACTGAGCAAGGAGGGACAATGACGCTGCAAACAGATTAAATCTGAAAAATAATCAGACTTTGCTTAGCTTTGCTTTGCTTATACAAAAAAAAGGTGAAAATGGGAAATCTTTGGGGTGCTGAAACAGCTAACATTACACACAGTACAACCCGGTGGCAAACGGTGATCTATGTGACAGGGTATAGGCCCGAGCATATGCTTCTATATGCATATCATGTATGAATGCATCGCTAATGCCAGTGAAATCCTTCTCATTTAGCAGGAAAAAAACAGCATCTCCATGCCTTTCAGACATGCAAGGGCGGCTGAATAGACTAATGAACAGTCAGGTGGCACTCCAGGGCCTAGACGACCCCCCCCCCCAAATCACGCACATATCAAACACACATACACTTGCACACGCATTAAAACTCAGCGGCTCGCCCGACCCCAGTGATCTGCACGACAGTCTAATGTCTCTGGCATCTGCTCATGTCTCGTCTGGAGGGTCTTTCCCACCCTGCCCCCCAGCCCCGGCCCGCCGCATCACCAGCACCCACAATGGTGGGAAAGCAGGCTTTTTTTTTGGGGGGGGCTAAACAGCTATTGAGGGGGTGGGGGTGTGGAGTGAGAGAGAGCGAGAGAGAGAGAGAGAGGGGCTGAATGATAATGTGAAAACACACAGCGCTGTTCATTAACACACAAGCACTGCAGCTGCACATGTTGGCCCTCGACACACATGCTCACGTGTCCCTCTTTTCTGCTTCAGGTTGCTGCCGCCAGAGACAGAGGGACACAGGGCAGCTCTACGCCATGAGAAAGAGCATACCCAGGATCTGTGTGTGAGAGGTTACAGGGATGGAGCTGGCAAAGATTTTCAGCCTTGATATTTGGCAGTCTGCGTTTGCCCTTGTCAGAGTTTTGGCAGAATGTGACCTTTTTAAATTTGCAAAGTCTGTCTTTTTAGTCTGTGCATCAAATCCAGTATCTGATCGTGTGCGTGCAGCTGGTACCAGCAGAATTACATTGCGCAGAGTTGTAATCAACATTAAACGGCTGAGACCAAACGTCTTAAAAGATCCGACATGAAAATTGATCTGTGTTCAGTAACGATCGTAGATGGAGTTACCGTGGCACCTCTGAGCCACAGACACACCCGGTGAACTGTAAAACATTTGAGAGGAACGTAATGCGTCAAATCTTCTGTTGAACATCACTATATAAATGTTTTCAAAACCAAAAACAGCACTGATGTCAATACACATAAGCAACCTCTTTGTAAAACAGAGTATCTTTTGTTCATACAGTAAATTCAATCCAAGTTCATAATGGTTCTACTTTTAAAAACATCAATAATGTTATTACCCCAGATGGGAAATTATCCGAGCATCCCTGAATCAGCTCCCAGCAAAATTCACCTGAGGGGATTAGCACATTAACATCCTTAAGATACTGTATAAAATATCATAATCTCAGTTTCAGAATGATTTCAAGCAGTTTTGCACGAATTCCTGTGCGAGGTTTCTCAGGTGAAAACGACGCACACCACAGCCTGGTGTGCATCAGGGAGGAAAGAAGCGCCATGACAAGAGAGGATGGCAGGTTTCCCTCAACCAGTGCCAGCTCATTAATTTTGTTTGCAACCCCCCCCCCCCCACACACACACACACACCAGCAACCACCCTTCCTCATCCACCACCCCCCTCACATCACCCCTTAACTGCTAATTAGCAGGAGCAGGAGACAGAGAAAACGGAGAGGCCATGTGTGACTGGGGAGGAAATGGGAAACTCTTCTTCTTTCCTTCATCCTTCCTCCTGTTCCCTCCCAGCCCCCAATCACCCGCAAACGCACACAGACTCCCCCACCTCCTGCCAACCAACACCATTACCTCTGGTACCCAACAGAAAACCATGTTGCAGCTCACCTTGTATGCCAGCCCAGCCATTTTAGGTGTCGCGGCAGCGTCTCCCAAGATGGCTCCTCTGAGCGCGCCCATGCTCCGGGGATCCGGCGGGGTCTTTGTCCGCCTCCTGGCACAGGCAAAGTGTCCCCCATTGGCAGTACAGATGGCATTAGAGGCTGTGGAGCTGAAGGGGTGAGAGGGAGGAGGAGGAGGCGGCAATTCTGGACCGCCCGTGTTTCCCCCGTTATTCTCCTCATTTGCTTTTAATGACGGTTCTACCTTCTTTTCCTCGGGATCGCCCGCTCGTTCAGTGTTGTGAATCAAAAACCTGCGACAAGAGAAGACAACGCAGAGAAAACAGGAAGAGAAACATGAAAAAACACACATTTTGCACTTTTCTTTATCATTGTGGTCAAACCCAGCCCTACAATTGCAGGTTCTTAATTAAACACATGATTTGGTTGTTAAAAAATCAGCCGGTTATCTGAACTTTTCCCTCCTTGGCTGGCTTTGCTCACTCAAAGAGCTTTCCCCTCGTCCTTTTTGTGCGCATGAGTGTGTATTTTTGCCACAATAAAAGCACAAGAAGAATCATTATAGGTGCACATAGGTTGAGACAAGGATGCCTTGGACCATCCCATAAATAAAGCCTCAAGTGTTTTTATTCCTATTCATTAAGGAGGCACGCCATGTTCACACGCTACCTATAGCAGGGAAAGCTCAGGGAAAAGAGTTGGACCTCGGCCTTTTCACATGTCCAATATCGCGCTGTGAAACGAAGCAATTAGCCCGGTTTGACAGCGAGCTCAACTGTGATAGGTAGTTAACAGAGTGAATGAAAACCCATCTCACTTTGGTGCTCTTTAGGCTTTAGTGGCATTCTCTGGGCTGAGCGTATCCAGCGCACAGCGCTGAAGTACCAGGTTGAAAGGTTCAGCTCCTGTCTACAGGATGGCCCTGGCCTTCTCATTGAGGCGAAACACAATGTTTCCCAAAGGCTCCGAGACTCGGTGCAGCTTTAAATACAGACGCCAAGTGTTTTTTTTAACCCTGTGTGTGTAGGGTGCTACACCACTCAAGCGCATTATTAGCAGGCCTGGAGACATTAGTGCCCGGACAAAGCCTGAGCTTCCCTTTTCTCTCATCTATAAACAGAGTCTCACAAGTGAAATCTAAAATCTGCTCTCGTTTTTTTTTTTTTTTAAGAAATGGAAAATGCTCTTCCAAAAGAAAAGGGTATATGAATTGAAAAGATGGCTGTTAAAAGCGATAGATAAATGAAGGGCTTCTGTGCAGAACTGACTTGACCGGCGGGTGAAACATGCCAGCCTGTCCCAAAGCAGAGACAATACCCTCCTTAAGCAGAATCATGGAGGATCTCAAGAAAATCAGGAACGCTTGAGCTGCACTGTTTTTTCACTTCTCGCATGTGACCAGGAGGGATGAGACTGGATGACACTCTAACGTGGGATGTAGGCCTTTTTAGCCCGAGATATGTTGATACACGTTACTAAAATTACAGGTGTAAAGAGTCAAATAAATGATGGCTGAATTCCATTTAGCTGCTTCAGTTTCAGGCCTCTGGTACTGGGACACTGTAAGGTTTTCCGCCGTGACAAGTCTAAATGTCTGTGGTGAAAAAGGGCACCATTGTGATCTACCCAACATTACCCCTCTGCCTACATTCATAGTTTTTTTTTTCACACACACCAAAATAAGCACACAAAAAGGAAATCCTCACGATGATGTTTCTAAATCTCATATCTCATCCATTTCTCAAATGGAGAAAGCTTGTTGAGTTCTTGTTCTTAGCGATCCTCTTTTCCTCCACCCACTGGGCGACCTGTTTTACATTCAGCACCGCATGTTGCAGAGGGCCTGAATGGACAATGACCCTAACCCTACCTAAAACTGGGCCAGATAGTGACAGTGGATCCTTCACGTATCTCATGTGATGAATCAGATAAAGAGCAGACAACAAAGACACCGGGGCCTATCAAACTGTGCAACATAGTGATAAACGAGAAGCTAGCGCACCTAAAATGTGCAATTTAGAGAAAAGAGTGCACAGAAAAATATCTGCAAACTATTAAAATGCTTATAAATCTGCCATATCGTATAATCTGCTCATTATAAGAGGAAAAAAACCACACATCATTTTTGAAACCACATATGCAAAAGCCCTTTTGCATTACTTGTATGCTGAAAAAAAAAAACATTAAAAAAAGAAATTCTTACCTCATGGAGGTGAAAGTCAGAATCCGCCAATCTCTCGGGAAAGAACTCAAATGTTACGGAAGTCATTTCTACTTTCGGTTATCTAGCTTTATGACAGGTATTTAACACTCATACAGCTAGATAACCAAAGACAAAAACAGACCTCCTGTCATGCTCTCATGCTGTGGCGCTCGACGTGACGATCTGGAGAGAGAGGTGAAGGCACATGAGCAGGCCTGTAATATTTCAAACACTTTGCAGCGTCTCTCATTTACAGCCAAACAACTGAGGATATGAATCAGATGTGTTGGATTTATTAAAAGTTGGGCTGTGACATTTTTTTGTTGGGTAAAGAAGCGACAAATAAGACATTTAGCCATCAAAGATATGAGGTGTCTGGTCGAAGGCCTGTTCAGTATTGATCTAATTATACTTTAAATTTCTGTACAATTCATATTATACTTGAGTTATATTTGAAAGGCCTCCTTTAATGATACTGAGAAAATAATGAAAAACATTATTCTGTGTTTATAGGCGTGTGTGTATCTTACGTAAGCATCTCCCGCAATTAACATCCAACTGCATTTTCTAAGAAAATATGACAATATTACATATTTTACAAAGAAGAATGTGTCAAATGTTTGTTTCCTATCAGCTCCAGAGAGACTTGTGAAATATGAAATGTGAAATATCTTACAGGCCAGTCTGCACGTGTTACGCTGCATTTAAAAAACACCCACCTGCACACTGGTGGCAGATATTAGTTTGATACATTCACACAGATAAATTGTGGGACATGTCTGTGTTCTGCGGTATGACCCTCTTCCACTTTCACATGATGGCTTTGTCTTTTAGGGTAAAACATTAAGATTAAGTGTGGACCTGCCCTGGGATTTTATGCAATGAATGACACAGTAACACATAATACACGACTGTTGCAATTGGAAAAAAATATGACATTGTTGCAAAATCATAAAAAACATGCTTAAAGGCTATCTACAAATGCAAGTTGGTTATAGTATCAAGAAGGAATATTTCCATATCAGCCAATTTTCTGACTGGATGACCATAAAACGCCAGTGTGACCACAGCAGGAGCGGCCTGAAACCATGACCATGACAATGAACCTGAGACAGCGATAGGTTTAAAAAAAATGGCTCTTTGATGCAGCAGGTTAAAAGGGATCAACAGCAGACTCTCGTTAAAAAAAAAAGAAACCTACTAAATCTAAATTGAGCTGGGTTTTCAATATGATTTCATTTGTTCTTGGCTCTTTGGTGCTCTTGGGGCCAACGAATCCCTACTTTTAATGAGAGTTGTGATTGGCCTACTTCTTCTAAAACGAGATTGTTTCACATCGCAGGGATTATCCGCCTGAGCCATCAAAGAAACCAATTTGTTCCTCGTCATAATATCGGCCCGAGGAACGCGGTATAATATGCTGGCACTTTTATAGAACAAGGTTGGTTTTTTAAATGTGTGGGGGCCAAACTCCTATACGCTTTTCTCTTATTTTAAATCGTTTCTGCAGGTTAAATGATGCATTTCCTCGCGTGAAAAAATAAACAAAAAGGGGAAACTTCCCATGCATCTCGTGTGTGATGAAAATTCTCGTGCGTGAGACACATGGACATGGCATGAGAGGAGATTCTAAAGCAGGTGAAAATGGAACGATGTCCGTGCACATACAATGCCTATTTCCACAACGCATTTCTTACCTTTTTTTCGGAGGCAAAGCTGACTCTGGAGGCAAGTGTCCTTAACTTTATCTCTTGATGAATTTTTCCAGATGATTTTTCTCCCCCTGCTTTTGCATCGGGGCCCTTGTGGAGAGCCGGAGCCGCTGCTCTCAGACGAGTCCAGTGTCATCCTCGGTCCTCCGGCTTCTGCCTCCGCTCCTGCCTGCGCGCTTCCTCCACTGTCATACAACTCGCTCCCGCACTGACGTCATGCCAGGACCAGGGCGGCGTACTGACCAATCACAGAGGCCGCTGGCACCGAAGAGTGTTCACCTTCAGGAAGACGTCTCACTCGTCATTAATGTATTTGGCTTTTTTTGATTGCTTCACTAGTCACATTAACTACGTTATTACGACTTCTACTGCAAATAGATCTAATAATAATAATGATAATAATAATAGTAATAATGGTCAATATGAATATGACCAGAAAACACAACGGACAATGTTTTTTTTTCCAATAATCAATAAAAAACTATCCCAAGGTTAATTAAGTGAATTTCCCAGAACTTTTGACCTTATCACATCATCTTCAAATAGAGTTAGAATTTTAGCTGTTTTAGCTGTTAGCCAGTTAGTTTAAAAATCAGAGACTAAAAGCTTATCCCAAACCTTGAATACAGCAGTTGGCAAGACAATATAATCAATTTTCTTTTAAAAAAGCATTTCATGTGACCTTTATCAATGGATTAATTTAAATGGAACCTAGTAGAACACTTGTCAGGCCAGATTGTGATGTACTGTTTCATGTGGAAAGCTTAAAATGGGAGCACTTGAGCTTCCGAGGTCTTGCGATCCTTTTGAGGGATTTTCAGTTGTCCTATTCTATGCACATCGTATCCACTTTGCACACATTTTATTCTTCTGTATCTCATCGTCTTCTTTTAACAATTTCTGGGAAACTCAATCCCACATATCTCCTGATTTACAGTAGCAATAGGCAGCTAAACTGGTAATTAGTATTTTATTGTTACTACTAGTTCAGACAAGAAGTGCAAACGATGATTTCCCGCCTAATTCTGTTCGGTTGAAAGAAATTCGTGAGCGATCTGACAAATAAACGATCTTTGAGGTCTGAGGGGGATGTAACAAGTGCTGGCCGTGAGATCAGGAGCCACGGCCAAGAGTTGTATGTTCCGTTTTTCCTCCAAATATGTACCGTCAGGAAAAGGTATTTTCTGACCACTTTTAATTACACCAGTCAAAAGAGATTAGTTCCCAAAACGTCATGTCTGTTCGTCACGTTTACAGCACATGAAGGCAGAATGTAGGACACAAGACTGGGATGATGAATATTGGTCTCTGAACAATTCAATTTCAATTAAGTGAATAGAGCTCTCAGTGCTTTGTGGTTTAGTCATAGATTTTTAAAATCCGTGGTCAGAATGTTTTTTAAAAAACAGGTTCTAAATTTATCTGAATGATTATTTATTCCTGAAATAAATGGTTTGACCTCTGCAGAGACTTAACAAAAATGTTTCTAGAGGGTTTCAAATTGTACTGGCTCAACCTGGCATGTTTAAATGAGTCATTCACCCCCGATTCTATTTGGAATGGCAGACAGATGGAAAATAGCCCACGGCTGAGTTGGATTGTATAACCTGTAGCTCAAAAATTAATATTTCTGCAAAAAATCAGTTCCATGTTGAACAAAATTTTATACCAGATAGCTGAAAATCCAATAAGCTTTAAACTAACTGGTCCATTTTTTTTCAGTTTTCAATATGATTCCCAATGTTTTTGTGTGGTTTGTGTTATTTTGCTCATTTTTTCTCCACGTGGTCGACTGAAGCCCCAAAAATCTTTCCTGCCACAATATATAGGACTTTTGCAGATTACAGCTGTGTTCATTTTCGGCAGCCGTTAGATGCTCATGGTACATGCTGTATCATGGGGTGCCATCAGCATTTTCTGTTGACCCTTTTAGAGGTATGGTGGAACACTGGAGACGGGGAGTGCTATTTTGATCACATGTAGTAGCTCCCTTTTCTTCCTTTCTCGGGCTGCATACATGAGACTTTGTGTTTTCTGTCATAGGTCGAGTGAGTAAATGCAGTGAGCAAGAGGTGTCCCACAAAGATGTTTTCCGAAACCAAGACAAAGAACATGCACATCACACTCTATAAACCAGCTTGTACGAGCAGGTAAAAAATATGTGCTTAATATATGCAAATATGTATCATTCAACCATGAAATATAATTCACATATAGGAAAAATTGTGAAATGCACTTATCTTTTATTGACATGATATCCAGACTGATACATGAGCAGCAAGTGAACAGTCAGCAGCATGAAACAAAGGCATGCACAAGGCACATGGCCATTCAAGTAGATGCAGTTTGTGGAAAACCAAGATGAGGCAGCTCTTTGTATCTCTTTCTCACACAAACACAAACACACACAAGCACAGAAGAAAGGCTGTTGAGGTACATGAGGTAATCTTCATAGTATTCCAAAGATGATGTCTGGCTGGAAGAGGAGAAATTGACAGTGAGCTCATGTTCAATTTCAATGAACACTGACGAGACAATGCTGTACAGTCAGGCACTCACACGCTGCAGGAGCTGCTGTCCCATGAAAGGGCGGGAGTCTGGAGGCCAGCCATCTTGTCCCACTGCCTTGCAACGTAGGTACCCATAAAGGTTAGCCGCTTGGAGGGCAATACTAGCCACCACAAGAGACTGGGGAAGAGAGGCAGACAGACGGACAAGCATTTGACACAGATATTATGTGATGTAGCTGTACACACCGGCAACATGTGTCTCACCAGCCATTTAATCTTTAGGGAGAACAGGGAGGTGAAGAAGAAGAATGTCCAGATGAGAGGACATATGATTAGACCCAGCCAAAATATCCTCGCCTCGGCCTCCGTCCCGGTGTTGTTGCCCTTGGAGGTCTGCACGCACACACACAAACGCGACTCCTCGTGTTTAATAACCCCCCGAATGCTCTTCCACATTCAAAATGGCACACAACAATAACAGCGTCTCACTTTTCTGGCCTCGAACAACCAGAGACTCCTTCCGTCCTCATCGATCTGATTCCACCAGCGCAACCCCACCAACAGCCTGCCAGTCACGTTCTGGAAACAACACAGGACAACGGTGCGTGAGTAATAGAAACCATCGAGGTGAAAGAAAGCGATTTAACAGTATACTGACGTGCGTAAGAGGGTAAAAAAAAAAGAGGGGGTGAGGCGTAGGAAAGTAAGGGGAATTATGGGAACCTCTCACCTTGACAGACCAAAAGTCAAAAGAAAGCAGAGTGATGATCAGGACAAAACATGATGCAAAGTTCTTGCTGATCCAGTCACAGAGCAAATAGGCAACGATGGCAACCACTCGGAAGAACAGGTGGAAAAAGGAGGCGAGGGGGTGTCTGCAACCAAATACATATTGGATTCAAAATAATGAAAGAAATCCTAAAAATCCCAGTGAAGCAGCAAAGGCATCTTCATTGTACAGCAAATCTACACCTAGCAGCACCAAAAGAGACAAGGAGAATTCTAACAATGATGTATGTGAATATAAAATTAGATTTTACGTAACATATATATTACAAGAGAGATGAGATTTGTTTTATACGTTTAACGTGATTTAAATAGAAATACAACATATTGGAAAATACCTCCCAACTGCTCGATATCTCCATTGATTTGATCTTAACACAAGTTTTTTGGGGGAAAAAGGACAAATGTATGTATGCTGTATGATAATAACCGTGTCCTGCAGTGCAGTCACCTTATGACTGCGCTTCTCCGCGCCCTCTCCTGCTCATCAGCAGCAAAGTCCAGCTCAACATCCTCCGTGTCATCCGCCATCGTCTGACAAGAAGCCAAAGACATGATACAACACAGGACAACGATCATCCCACACCATCTTTGCTAACACAACACGGGCAAACGCAAAGTGTTCAGAGGCACAAGAATAAAATCTCAATTTTTTCATGATAGTGGATGTGTAAAGAAAGGCGAAGTACCATTTGGTGGAAAGCGGAGCTGCACTGTAGGAGCCAGGTGTTGCAGTGAAATGAGACCGACACCAACACCGCCTCCACTGTCTTTCACATCCGCATCATGCAGCTGGGTTCAGATTTATTCCAAAGTACCGGCGGCTCGCTTATTTAACGTACCACTGCAGTAGTGCCCCTTGCTGCGCATTTGTCGAAAACGGAACTCTGTTTCAGTGAAGGAAACAGATGGGGAAATACGCTCATATCGTACCAGACGACTTCAAAAGATGCGACCGCGGCAGGACTCGAACCTGCAATCTTCTGATCCGAAGTCAGACGCCTTATCCATTAGGCCACGCGGCCGACGATGTATGTAGCCATGAGATATTCCCACTAATTGTCTGTGATAATCTCAATATGTCAAACGTGTGGCTATTTTTGATGCCAGGCATTGTAGATAATCCAGTGCCATAGTATAAAGACGGCAGCGTGTCCACCGTGGTACATATTCTATTGTTTGCTTGCACTCTTCAAAACGCTGCAGTCATCCGGGCCACTTGGGGGCGCTAATGCTGCTTCGTCTTTGCTTTGGTCTCGAAACCTCGCGGCTTGTTTGCATGCTGAATATAACAACCTGTTTCTCCCTGGAACGATTTTAAACGTATTTTGGGGTATTATATTAATTTAACGTTTTACCAGCTGAGGTGACTTTATTTCGCTTTTGGTGCCCGCCTGGCTAACAAACGCAGCGAGTGGTCGAGAAAGCTGCGCGTACTTTATACAGTTGCTCACAAGTTAGCAGCGGTCGCTTTTGGCGGAGAGTCGTGTAAGTAAACATTATAGTAAACATACAGTCTTTAATTTAACCGTGGTAAACTATGTGTCGTTCGACTGTGCTGCGTGTGGTAAGGATGGCTTTTTGTAGCTTTTGATGTACTCACCAAGAATTATGCTCACGCGTCTGTTTGATATCATTTGGCGAGACTAGGACGATTTATCAATATTGCATTATCAAAATCATAACATAAGATCAAACATTGCTGATCTGTATATACGTCTATCTCGTACCTAGCTATGTATAGCAATACCAAGTCATTTTGTGTTTAAGCCCAGCCTAACTAAGTTGCGTCATGTCCTAATGCTTGATGTACTGTGTCAGTGTCTTCCAGCACCAGTGTGAAGTCCTCATGAGGTGATGCTGCATGCGTTGCGCTGTCCTCTGCAGAGGTCTCTCTTCTCTCTGCAATGGACATGCCCACGCTCCCTGTTCTCCACCGAGCTGCGCTCCGTTCGGGGCGAGGACTCCAAGGAGGCCCGCCTGAATCCCCTCAGCATTCAGATGCTGTCGAAGAACCTCCATAAGCAGATCTTTAGAGGGGTGGAACCAGAATACAGAGAGGAAGATGTGGAGCGCAGCATTAGCCACCTGCAGAAACACCAGCTGTGGGGGAAGGACACGGCACTGTTGCCCGATGTGGAGCTGAAACTTCCCGAAATGTACGGCAACAATATCGATGAGCACTTTTGTGTCTTGGCCCAGAAGCAGAGTCTTCCCTACCTTGAGGCTGCCATGAAGCTGCAGCAGGCCAAACTCCCTCCCATGCCACAGGAATGGAGCTGGGAGGTGGGCTGGACACGCTATGGGCCCAGAGGGGAGAGTCAGAAGGTGGATTTCCCAGAGGAGTCAGCGCTGGTGTTTGATGTGGAGGTGTGCACAACGGAGGGACAGTGTCCCACGCTGGCCGTTGCCGTGTCTCCCACTAACTGGTGAGGAAGAAGAAGAATCGTAATGATTGTGTAAAGGGGAGAAATGCACCTGTTGGCATTTGACTTTATTGGACAGACTAAGCTTCATTGTGATGTTATGGGCTAAGGTGTTTTGTTTAAAAGGCAGAGGATGAATTTCCTTTGTCTCAATAATGCAACCAGAATTGCACATTTTCATACATGAAAATTGGACATGGGCAGCAGTTAGATGTTTTTTGTTTTGTTTTTTTGACAATTTTTTTCAGGTATTCCTGGTGCAGTAAGCGTCTGATTGAAGAGCGGTACTCCTGGTCTAACCAGTTGACCCTCGCTGACCTCATCCCACTTGAGACACCCATGAACTCCTCCTACCCTCCAAACGGCCTGTGGAAGAATCGGCTCATAGTTGGACACAATGTCAGTTTTGACCGATCTTACATTAAGGAGCAATACTTACTAAAGGTATGGTGATGTTTTTACATCCTCTCGGCTTTTTGTTTCTGCACATCTTTCTCGCATTTTGTCCTCTTCTTTCTTTGTTGGATCTATGTATGATTCACATGTGCAAATGTGCCAAGTAGCATGTACCATTTATGGAATACAACTTTGTTTTCTTTGTTTACTAAAGAATTCCAAAGTACGCTTCATGGACACCATGAGCCTTCACATGGCCATCTCGGGGCTGACTGGGTTCCAGCGCGTTCTGTGGATGGCCAATAAGATGGGCAAGAGGAGGGGTCTCCAGGAGGTCAAGGAACACATGAAGAAAGCTGGACAGAAGAAGGAGGGCCCAATGGTCTGCATCTTTTCCTCACAAGTTTTTCTACAACATGCATTATGAGTTTTTCCATCAGCAGAACTTGAGGTGGCTTGATGTTGTGGTGCACAGATCGGCTCCTGGGACTGGGTGAATATCAGCAGCATTAATAACCTCGCCGATGTCCATGCACTGTATGTGGGGGGGCCACCTCTGCAGAAAGAGGCCAGAGAGACCTTTGTGAAGGGCAGCATGATGGACGTCAGGAACAACTTCCAGGTCAGGGGTTCCCAACAAACTTTGTCAGACTGTCAGTTATCAGAAGCCGTATTATTCATATGGAAAGGCAAATGACTTCCATTCATCATTAAGCGCAGGTTGGCAAATAACTTTGCCTTTGCTGACCTCTACAGGAGTTGATGCAGTATTGCGCCATGGACGTTCAGGCCACTCATCAGGTCTTCATAGAGCAGCTGCCCCTCTTCATGGAGAGGTCAGTAAAACCTGACTCAGTATCAGTTTCCCGTTAACCCTTCACCAGCCAAAAATGATTAGTGGATCATCAGACGGTGACTGTTTGGTCACCAATGCCGCATGATAAATTCATCTTGACCATCTTTTATAAGGTGTCCTCATCCAGTCACGTTGGCGGGAATGCTGGAGATGGGCGTGAGCTACCTCCCCGTCAATCACAACTGGGATCGGTACCTGGAAGATTCTCAAGACACTTACGAAGAGCTCCAGAGAGAGATGAAGAAGTCTCTGATGATTCTGGCAGATGATGCCTGCCAGCTACTGCAGGATGACAGGTGAAAAGAGCACCAGGGTGTGAGATGGGAGCGCAGCACATCGTTTGATTTTGGCCATAATTGTGGAATAACATGAAGGATGATAGATTTATACGTAATCTATATTTCTGTAAATCCACAAGATTAGGCACGTTGAAACAACCACTGAATATGTGCTTGATTTTTTTTTTTATTGAAGATACAAAGAAGACCCCTGGCTTTGGGATCTTGAGTGGGATGTGCAGGAGTTCAAGTTGAAGAAAGTAGCAGGCAGCAAGAAGAAACAGTCAAAAAAAGCAGTCGAACCACAAGTTGTTACTCCTCTCCCAGACTGGGAAGAAGGTAAAAGCTCAGATCCTGGACCACAATGTTACACCTGTCTCTTTTTTTAAGACAGCTGATTTCAGTAGTATTGAAGTATGAAGTATTACATCAACAAATCCGAAAGTTGCTAAAAAAATAACAGCTGAGTTGCTGTGGTAACAGATCCAGGTCCGCCATCTGAAGAGGAGCTGGCAGGCCCCTGCCCCAGCAGGCTGGCTGTGGAGAAGCTGAAGGAAACCATGAATCGACTTCCCAAGAGGAGGCAACATCTGCCGGGACATCCGGGGTAAGAGCGCTCCCTTACGCCACAGAGCCTCTTCTATTCGCCACTGACGCCTGTAAGTCCACGCTCCTCTCCCCCCGCTGTGTCATCAGGTGGTATCGTAAGCTGTGTGAGAAGATGTCTGAGGAGGACGGCTGGTCACCTGGAGCCAGCCTGATCAGTCTACAGATGAGACTGACGCCCAAGCTGATGGGTCTGATGTGGGACGGTTTCCCCCTGCATTACACAGAGAAACATGGTTGGGGCTATCTGGTACCTGGACGCAGGGATAACCTAAATTGTCAGGAGGAAAGCGCTGGGCCTGTGTGCCCACACAGGTAGTTGCTGCACCGCTCTCCATGTAAAAGCACAGCAGGGCCTGGAGACATGACATCATCAGGGAAATGATAGCTGGCTGAAAGCTTCTGTTTATCACGTAGCCTCACATTTGAAGTAGGGTGTGTATTGATGCCCTGTTGTGTTCCACAGAGCTATTGAGAGCATCCACAGAGAGTATTGTGAGCAGAACAGCAGAGAGCCGCCCGAACATCTGGACTCCAGCCCTTCTGATGACCTCATGTTGACGGACAGCGCAGTGTGGGCAAAGGTGCTTTTTAAAAATGAAGTTTACGGTAAAAAAGAAGGGGATGTTGAAATGCTCTGAAACCTGCACCACTGATTAAGCCCACAGGCTCAGAAATGACAGAACATGTATGATGACAGCGGTGTTTCCTAACCTCATCTGAAGGTGGAGGAGTACGGTTCCTTGGACAGTTTGACGGAGGAAAATGAAGTCAGAATGATGAAAAATGGCAAGAGGAAGAAGAATGCGGTGAGCGAGTTGATCGTTGTTATGTGCAGATGCTTCACACGTACACTTGTGATACTGTAAATTACTGTTAAGTCTTCACGGTAACTCTTTTTGCAGGCTTTATAATATGGAACCACACTCATCCAACGTGTGTTTATTGTCTCACTGTGATTCGTTGCTTGACGTGCTCTGGGTTCTGTTTCAACAACAGCCCCATGATCCGCACGGTGTCCTGGAGACAAGTCAGTGCCATTATCACCATGGAAACGGGCCCTACAATGATATAGATATCCCAGGGTGCTGGTTTTTCAAACTGCCTCACAAGGTAAAGTGAGGTTTCAGTATTTACGCAGAATAACTAGCATCAGCACGACATCACTCCTGCTTTCATTCGTCTCGCTGAATACCTTTTTCTTTCAGGATGGTAATCACAACAACGTGGGCAGTCCGTTTTCAAAGGACTTTCTGGCCAAGATGGAGGATGGAACTCTCAGGGCGGGACGGGGTGGAACCAATGCTACACGAGCTCTGGAGATCAACAAAATGATCTCCTTCTGGAGGAATGCCCATAAACGTATAAGGTACCCGTCAGTTTCCACCTCAGAGAGAAAAAAAAATCATTTTGGGTAATCACAGGTCAACTTTGTCAAGGATAGAGTCGGTGAATACGTTCATTTATCGTGTCCCCCTCACAGCTCTCAAATGGTACTGTGGCTGCGCAAAGGGGAGCTTCCTCGTACCGTCATCAGGTTTGTCCGGCACGTCTATAGCCGTCCCGTATTTATCGGTATCATTCTTATTTGAGTCGTTCTTGCATATGACGACCTCTCTGTTTCCCAAAGACAAAAAGAGTTCGATGAAGAGGGTCAGTACGGCGCCATTTTACCTCAGGTCATCACGGCTGGGACGGTGACACGCAGGGCCGTGGAGCCAACGTGGCTGACCGCCAGTAACGCGCGGGTAAGGGGCAGAGACGGCTGGGAATGAAACAGCACGCGAAGGGATTTTGTTTGCACGGCCTGTATTTTGTGTCCACGCGCAGCGGGATCGGGTGGGCAGCGAGCTGAAGGCCATGGTGCAGGCCCCACCTGGGTACCACCTGATTGGAGCAGACGTCGACTCTCAGGAGCTGTGGATCGCTGCCGTGCTCGGGGAGGCGCACTTCGCTGGCATGCACGGTGAGATCTGTCCCTTCTGGGGTTTTTTTTTTTTTTAAACCATTTTGAATCTGTCTTCGCCTGAACAAGCTGCGTCCGGCTTTAACGGCGCCGCTCTCTGCCGGGTTTAGGTTGCACGGCGTTTGGCTGGATGACCCTCCAGGGGAAGAAGAGTCATGGCACTGACCTGCACAGCCGCACTGCTGATGCTGTGGGCATCAGCAGAGAGCATGCTAAGGTGTTCAACTATGGTCGCATCTATGGCGCAGGGCAGCCCTTCGCCGAGAGGTTGCTGCTGCAGTTCAACCACCGCCTCAGTCAGACCGAAGCTGCCAGTAAGGCCAGGCAGATGTATGCCTTAACAAAGGGCATACGCAGGTACTCTCACCGGGTTGAGCGGTTGTGTGACTTTAAGATGTCGCTTTTACTCAGCGAGCTTAGTTCTTTGCAGCTGTGACACTGCTTGTTGGTGTTTTGTTTTTTCTTTGTCAGATATCACCTGTCAGAGGAAGGCGAGTGGCTGGTCAAAGAACTCGAGATAGAGGTGGAGAGGGAGGAAAACGGAGGGGTCTCTCTGGAGGAGTTGCGGAGGATCAGCAGACTGGCGTCACAGTGGTGAGGGAGCGAGCAAAGCTTTGCACAAATGCAAGTTGTCAGGAGCAACAACACATCCGTTCGCTCTCTCCTCGTAACCCTCAGCTCCCGGCGGAGGAGGTGGGAAATTGTGGGCAAACGCGTGTGGGCGGGAGGGACTGAGTCGGACATGTTCAACAAGCTGGAGAGTATAGCTCATTCCGCGCAGCCAGCCACTCCTGTTCTGGGCTGCAGGATAAGCAGAGCGCTGGAGCCCAGGGCAGTGAAGGATGAGGTGAGACAGAGCTGATGTGTGACGAAACCAAAGTGGCAACTTTGCACATCTTGTGTCATGAGACGACTTCAGATGTCTGTTCTTTTCTGAATAATTTTAATGTAGGATCTTTTTTTTAGTTCTACTTTCTAGCTCATACTGTAGATGCAAACTTTCATCACACTGTGTGCATATTTAGACATAATTAGGTCTGTTGTAACTGGGAAAAATGCGGCTTTGCAAATCGCAGAGTAATCCGGCGCCTTCCGTGTTCACGCTGTCGCATCTCTTCCTTTTGTCAGTTTATCACCAGCAGAGTGAACTGGGTGGTGCAGAGCTCAGCAGTGGACTACCTCCACCTGATGCTGGTGGCCATGAAGTGGCTCTTTGAGGAGCACCAGATCGACGGCCGCTTCTGCATCAGCATCCACGACGAGGTGCGCTACCTCGTCCGAAGCGAAGACCGCTACCGAGCGGCGCTGGCGCTTCAGATCACGAACCTGCTCACGAGGTCTGCTCACGGATTAGCTCTCGCTCCTTCCTTGACAACATTCCCACCGCAGAAACCAGCAGCGAACGTGGGACAGACTTTCCGATCGTGTGCTTTTGTCTCCGGCAGGAGTGCGTTCGCCCACGCCTTGGGCATGCAAGACCTTCCCCAGTCGGTGGCTTTCTTCAGCGCAGTTGACATCGACCAGTGTCTGAGGAAGGAGGTCACCATGGACTGCGTGACCCCCTCAAACCCCACAGGTCTGGAACAGAGATACAACCTGCCTCCTGGTGAGTTCTGCACACTCCAAGTACATGCAGTTCCAACTCAAAACAGACCTGTATCAAACCCACACAGCCATTTGACATCGTGCCCAACATTTCACTTTATTTGCACTGCATCTTACGGCCAGATAATATATGAAAACATACACTACACTAAATGACACTTGACAAAGCGAGGTTTAAATCCTCTTCAAGGATGCATTTATGTGTATGGGAAACATTAGATCTGCCATGAGTGAAGCCAGGGACTGATCAAATAGGGCCACCTCAAGTACCATGTAGTGACGCCTGGCTCTTAACAACAGAACAGTTTATTCATTCTGAGAAGATGAGGACAGAATGTCAAGTTAGTCCTTGACAAATCTTCCAGTACTGTGAATAAGATATTACACCGTGTTTAGAAAGACATAAACAAAACCCAGCTTTCTATTCAACCGTGTTCAAACAAACGTGCGCACACCTTCCCGCAGGCGAAGCCTTGGACATCTACCAAATCCTCGACATCACCAAAGGCTCTCTGAACAAAGGAAGATAGCACTTTCTGGGCCACGCACACACAACAGGCTGATCGTCAGCAGGTGGAGAGCGGCGAGGGATCGAGAGACGCGTTGGCTCACTGTTTCCTCTTCTTCTGTTTGGGCTCTTGCATCTCCTCTGCGTCCTGTGACTGCGCGGCCTGAGAGGAATCGAAGGACAGACGAATACTGAAATCTCACCCGGCAGCGGCCTACTGAAGTTAGAGGGCGCGGGATTGAATTAAATACCGAACACTTTAACTCAGACCGTAATGCATTCCAACAGTTAGCTCTGTCTGGATGGTCCGATTCGGCTGTTTTGACTGACGCACCTCGCGGCTGCCAGTTGCAGCGTGAGACGGCACGTACCTCCTGACCGTCGTCCTGCTCCTGCAGGGCTGCGTCCAGGGTGGCCGCATTGATGCGGAAATCTCTGGAGGTGCTCAGCTTCATGTACTGCATCAGATTCACCTGGACGACGTACACGCAAAATGTTGGCGCACGTAAGTGGCTCGACTGATGAAACTGTACCCACAGCGTTCACGGGAAGATGGCGTATCTCGCGCAGTCTCTTTACGTATTTAAGGGATAAGGTTTTGTCGTGACGCAGCCCACAAACCTTTGATTTCTTTGAGAGCGTGATGAGGAATTTCTCGTACTGTTCGATGCTGAAGATCAGTTCCGGGATGGCCTTTGTCTCTCGCAGGAGTTTTGCCTGCCATGAGAAAATAAAAAAAGATCCGTCCATGTGAACGTGTCGTTGTTGGAATGAATCGCAGGGATTTCGGTTCCGCGCGCAAGAGATTAAGATTAAGTGTCCTTACGGAAGCAGCGGCGTTCACTTCATTCTTTTTCTTTTTCCTCTTGTCATCTGCGGCGCTAGTTTCTTCGCTCTGACAGAGAAACCGTTGTTTTGTTCTTTTCAAACATCAACGCTTCCTGCTCAAATCCATAACCGATACACTTTGAAGAGCACAGTAACAAACTTTAGTGTACCTGCAGATGCGTGATGAAAGTGTAGCACTGTGGCGTCAGGTGGGAGCCGGACAGTTTGACCTGCGCAGAAAGACGAAAGGAAGCATGAGGTAGGCATGATGTCAGAGGCGCCGCAAGATTCAAACCGCCAAACGACTCACCAGCTTCTCAAAGCGCGCCGGCAGCATCCCGTGCTGGGTGGCACACGCCTGGATGTACTGAAACGACACGCGGAGATGAGACGGGCGTCACGTTCGGTAATCTTTGCGTTTGCCTTTTTTACGCCGAGATCACGGAGCGGACGAACACGCACGTATTTGACCAGGGTGGTGAGCGTGGTGTACGTGCGACGCAGTTCTCTCAGCAGCGTGATGGTGCAGGTGCCGGGCGGCAGGGGCGTCTGGACCAGCTCATTTAACGCCGTCAAAAGAGTCCCGAGCTGCAGCGTCACCGCTTTCTCTACTGGATCCTGCTGGCCCGCGACCTGGGTGGCGTCTCCTGCACGTTGGGAACGCCACGTCGCAGAACTTTCAGCGTGATTCATCACTGTCCCCTCTTGGCTCTCAATGTGTATCTCAGTGAACGTGAACCGAAAAGGCCTCTTACCAGAGCCGGAGTCGGAGGTCGTCTGGCCCTTCTTTCTGGCGATCAGCCAGTCCACTTCGTCGAGGACTCTGTCAACCTGAGACAGGACCAGCAGCTGGGGGGAGAAGGTTAGCGTGATGGAGACCGTGAACGCACCACGCCAACTGACGCTTTTATCCAAAGCAATGTACAATCTGTGCCACGGCCAATCAGAAACCTCCAGTTAGAAAAAGTGACGCTCACCACTGCTGTCGTAGCCGTCTTCGTGTTGACAATGGCAAAATGAGACTGTTTTTCCACCTCCACGTCCTAATCATGGAGGAAAAAAATTAGATTTCAACTGTGGATGATGTTGCTGTCAACATGTGTACTGGGACAGCCGTGCATTCAGTATATGTAGCTGTGCAGTGCAAACAGAACCGTTTCGATGTCCCCCAGCTGGCTGTGGATGTCCTGGCAGAGCTCCAGCAACAGGTTCACAGGACTCTTGTAGAGAACATGGAGGCTGAAGAGAAGAGAGAGCAGCCCCTTGGAAAAAGCAGGATCCTCTAAAAGGAGGCAGGGGGGTTATTACACCTTCATAATGTCCATGACACTGATAAGTTCAGCTAAAGCACTACTCACCAAAGCTGGTCTCCTTGCAGATTTTCACGGTCCACGTGATCATCTGAACGAACTGCAGACGTGGACGTGCGTTAGCAGAACACATGCTACTGAAATTTTTTTTTTTTCCTGCCGAAGCGCACGAGTCGACACCGACCTGCTGGGACGAGGGCTTTAGCTGGCGCGAGAGCACGCTCAAGATGCTGACCAGCAGCTGGGCCTCCTTGCTGTTAAATTCCTCCTCTCCTCCGCTTAACTGGGCGAACAGCGCCCTCTGTTGACGGGGGAAAGACATCGCCGTTCAGACATTCAAATCACAACTGTCGGAGAAAGGCAGGTGTGTCAGCGCAGGATAATAAGCATTTGACAGCAGCCTCATCTAAAATAAATGACCGTACAAACGCGCCTGAAACTGTCGGATGTAAAAGAAGTTCATCTCTGCCAGGTCGCCATCGTCTGGCTGCGCGTCATCCTCCGCGACGTCTGCAAGAAACACAAAACGTGATGTGGTCCCGCATCGTAAACTCCCTTATGGTGCGCTTTGGAAACCATGTGCAGCGGACCCATGTTGGAGAGGAGCTGGGCCATCTTGTCTGGATAGCGCTGCTGGCAGGTTGTGAAGATCCTGAGGAGACCCTCCAGACATAGCTGAGACAGGCTGGAGCGCTTCTCCTTCTTTCCCGCCTCCTCCACCGCGCTGGGGACGTTGGTGTAACGCCACACCAGCACACTGGGAAGACATTTGGACAAAACGCGGGCCGCTCGTCAGTCCAGCAGAGAGCACAGTCGTGAACGTAGCCCGACGGGAGGCCGTTATTTTACAGCGAGGGACTCCAACCTTGTCATGTTGCAGAGGAAGCGGAAAGTCTTATCTGCGTTCTGTCCATCTGGGCCGTCTGTGCGTCCGGTTTCCTCCAGCTGCTGGATCTTCTGTACAGCTACACTTACTGCATAACGCACAAACTCTGCACTCGAGCGCAACACGGACAGAGCCTCCTCTCTGCTCTGAGTACTGTCCCTGGAAGAAAATCCTTTTTTTGTTAAAATTGTCCGACCTTTTTCTTTTTCCCCGTTACATTTTCAACAAGTTTGAATGTGTTGGTGTTATCTTCAATGCACGTTTGTCTTTGTAAACAGCGTCAGTGAAGCAGGTACCTGAAGAGCGCGGTGAGGAGAGTTGAAATAAAGCCCAAAGAGAGTAAACTGCGGGGCGTCTTGTGCGAGGGCGCTCGACCTTTTCCACACTTCTCCTTCAGAATCTCAGACAGCTTGTGGTAGCGGTTAAACAGCTGCATGAGCTCCTCGAAGTGGCTTTTGCTGCAAAGCGCAACAAGGCGAGTATCATTTCAGCAGTGTATCACCAAAAATGCCACACAATATCCCCGGCTTAGGAAGCGGGGTGGTCGGGCCTCACCTGTAGTTGGCCTTGATGAAGTTGTACTCCATGAGAACCTCATAGACTCCCATTACCAGCACTGCGTAGATGTTATTCTTCACGCCAACGCTCGAGGCCACGGAGAACTCTGCCGACTTGTCCTGATCAACGCAGACAATGCACAGCTTACCTTTAGAGCAAGGGAGCGTTCATTCGTTCCCAGCAGACAGCCAAAAAGCCGACGCTCACGTGAAGGCCAGCTCACTGTAGCTCAGTGTGCATCATTTCTTTTTTTACACGGTGTCAGGAAAGCATACCAGTTCAAAGTCCTCCAGTTCACTCTTGATCATGCGTCTTGTCGTGCTCTCCAGGATGGCCTGGAGTTCAGACTGGTATCCCTCCTCATCCTCTTCCTCCTCCTCGTCGTCGTCGGCGTTGGCTGATCGCTGTATGCTCTGCAGCCACAGCAGGCAGTGGACAGTGCAGCTCACCAGGTGGGCCTGAGATGGAGCACACGCTGTGTGTGGCAGGCATACAGGTAGAGATGTTTGTACAGTGAAGCAGGAGCACAGAGTGGCAAAACTGTACCAGAGGCTCCTGGAGGTAGACTTGGTCTCCGTGAGCCGTGATGCACGGCTCGAGCTTCACCGGCGGCAGCAGGTCCTGTTCCGGCTCATAGTATCTCCTCAGCTTAGGAGACAAGGACATACATCCCCCGTGACAAACGGGCTTTTGGGTCTTATACACTGTGCACGTGACAGACACACATACCTGTGAGAAGAGAGTCTGCATGATGGAGCTTGCAAGATGCGAGTTGCGACGGACGACATCATAGAAGCCCTGAAACAGGAAGAATAAGCGCTCTCAGTACAAAGAAGCCTTTTTACACCTCAAATGGTATTAAGATTTATAGCTGCACTGTTGATCAGAACAGAAAACGGAAAAACAGTCGCCAACCTCATAAAGCATAAGGCGCACATCAGCCTGCTGGCCCAGGCAGCGACGCAGGCTGCTGAGGATCTCCAGGCAGAACGCTTCATTGGCAGCAGAGTTGTAACGTGAGTGAACGTCCACTTGGATCTGTTCAGGGGTTCAGGCGGACAGTTACTGTTTGATAGACAATGTTTAAAACCCCACATATTTTCCGCAGCTGCTTTCCAGCGTCGACGTGAAGGCCACATATGCGCACCTGGCTGGAGGAGACGCTCTGGCTGCACTGGCTCGACGCCAAGCTGCCCAACACTTTGAAGTTCTTCAGCAGCAACAAGAAGCCAGTCACTGCAGACTTCCTGCCGTCCAGTTGGCTAGTAGGGAGCAATTTACAGGGATAGATGCGTCCTGTTGAACTCTCAAATGCATTAACCAAAGCGTGATTAAACCTCAGCTGATGGGGAGAACAGAAGTACACACCTGGAAAACATGGCCTTGCGGAGAACGAGAATCAAGGCATCTTTCAAGGACATGCTGACCTTGAGCAGGGGCTGGAGGTTAAACAGGGGGGACGATTAAATAAAAGGAGAAGAAACACATACGATGCGTGTCTGTGTCTGCGTTTGGGTTACCTGGACAGCTTTTAGTAGACCCTGAACAGTGGGTAAGGGCAGGAATGACAGGTGGTCAAACGTCTCCGTCACCTTGGAGGATGACTCCAGGAGGATCATGGGAGCAGAGTTCACGATGTCACAGAAGAGATCTGATGACATAGAAACAAAAACAAATGAATTGAGGAAAAGACACTGGTGTGCATCTGAAATCCAGGACCAACATCTGAACGTTGTATTACCCAGGTAATGACTGACAGGTGAGGCTGTCTTTGTGACCAGTCGATTCAAGACCTGCTCCAGTATCTCGCCTCTGATAGGCTCTTGCACCTGCGTCGAAGAACACATGCTCCAGTGAAAGACTACTGCATGTGGTCAGTATTAATCCTTTATATTGTGATAATTTGAGAAAAAAAAAATTCACCTTAAAGCCCTGGAGGAGCACCTGACCTCCCAGTTTACACGCCTGCTGAGTCGGGGTCCTGGCTACGGTAGCGGACCCCTCTGCCGCTTTGCCAAAGGGTCCAGGTTTGGGCCCAAATGTGTCCATGAGGACGAAGCCCAGCTGCACCAGCCCCTGAGTCACATGGTCCCAACCAAACACACTGTACAGATAAAAAAAGAAATTAAACAGTTATTGTTTTTAATGTTACAGGTAAGACGGGCAACAGTATTTAATTTATTATATTGTAGAGGATGCATATTGGATAGGATTTTGTGGAAAAAACACAGTATTGTTATAGTGAAATAAGTACATGCCTAGTTCTTATTGAAGTAGATTAATAGATGCTCTGATGTTCTGACCTGTTCTTGACCGTGTCCACGATCATCTGAGCCACACTGCAGTGCCCGGGCAGGAGGTCCTGCAGGAGCTTTGACCCCTGCTGCAGCTGTTCATCCTTGAAGCTCTTGATGACTGCTCCTTTCAAAAGGTCAAACACCTACCCGAGCCAGGGGAAGGGCGAATGAAGGGTAGGCGAACAGGAGAGGTCAGATAAAAACAGGACTTAACTGAGCGTAGGAAAAATTCTTTCAGTTTTCTTTCTCACCTGCTCTTCATAGCGCTGGATACGTGACACTGAGAGCAACAGGGCGACACTGAAAGGGCACAGGTCGCCGTACGACATCTGGAGGAACGCAATTTAAACTTTTATTGTGTGTCCCACAGTATTTCTTTCTTTAAAATATCAAAGATTATTTCTTAGAGATACTGTAAGTCATAACTAACCTTAAAATTTTTAAGGAATTCTCTCCCGAGTTCATGGTCGAGTCGTATAGCAAAGACTACATGGAGAATGACTGTGCCCTCCACGTGCCTTAACTGGTCCTGTGGAATGGACTGAACCTCCAGATCCAGGCTCCTGAGGAAGAAAAAGTGAAATAGAACAATCAGTAAATGGAAGTTAGGCAGTAAGATTCAGAGTAAATACAGTATTTCTCCTTTGTAGTGTATGAGTCACTCACTCTCCCTGTTTCTGCTCGTCTTCCTGATGAACATCTTGCTCCTTAAAATAACTGATGATTCCATCCAGGACCTGTTTCTTACAACCCTAACGGGTGGTACACAGCAGACATTTAGATGTTTGATATCCTGGTACTGAAAATCAACATTTGTTGCACACACACATACCTTTGTAGACAGCAGCAGCAGCTGGTAAACGAGAGGAGGAATCTCCTGCAGTTCCAGTTTGGTGAACATCCGCAGTACTTTGTCCACCAGGAACTGCAGCTCCTCTGATGAGAGGGGCACATCCCTTAAATGAGGCAGAAAACAAAAAATTATGACGAGCTGCCTTCGGCCCTTACACACAAGCACCAATATACTCGCACTATTCTATGGGAAAATGAATAGTGTGTGAGACTGTGATGGAGTGATAGTCAAGGGTGATACCTGAACATAGTTGTCAGGTGGATCACACACTGTGGGTCCCATCTGCAGGGAAAAAAATGGTTTGAAGCTAAAAGGACAAATACGTGGGCAGCAGGACACAGTCAAGAACTCCCTCAAAACTCCATGTGCATGTACCTGCTGGAGCAGAGGCTGTTGATCAGCTGCTTCTTGTATTCCTCACCGCTGAGTTCTCCTAATGTTCAGTTACAAGCAACCACAAGAGACTAATCAAACTAAAGAGATTAAACGTCTTTTCAAATTCCCACCTTGTAGATAACGCCACTAAGTAAGATGTTGATGTATTTGTATAATACTGAAAAACAAAGTAACTCGGGCTAGAAATTGACATTTACCTTTTCCATAAGACAAAGCTTCACAGGCTGCAAGGGCAGTGAGCACAGTGGGAAAGAGCTCCAGGGATTTCCCACTGCCCATTTTTCCCGCCTTGATGGCTTCAACAAAAAGAGATGCCAGTTTTGCAAGAGAGGGTCCAGGCAGCGTGTGAGTCTGTGTGGAACATTTAGAAGGCAGACTGGAATTAGACAGAAGCTATTTCAGTACGGTGAAGACACACAGCGTGAACAAAGGAAAGGACAAACAGGACACAGTTTTAAGAGATGTGTCCAATTCAAACAAACCTAAAAACTGACGGGTAGGACAGCATGCTGTGGAAATTATTTTGGAAACAATATCAGAAATTGAGGACTTAGTGTATGTCCACAAATTAACATTGTTTTAATTATTAGTTCTTTCATCATTTATACAATTTCTGGGATATGTTAGCATTACGTAGATGTATTTTCTCAATCCATGTCTGGCATCAAATAACTAGTATTAGTACTACTCAAATACTTCAGCTGAGCTCAAATCAGTGTATAGCATTGATGTGTTATTTGATTTCCTACTCAGCTCATACATTTGGAAAGCCTGTACAATCCCGGCAGAGTCATTCTTATTAATAGAAATGGAGTGATGTCCAATAGACATGGATATAAATGGAACATTTTCTCAATCAGGCGGTTTTTTTTTATTCACCTCAAGCATCAGCAGTCCAATAATATCAGCCACCACCTCGGTCTGCAGGTCCCCGGACTCACACAGTGTGATGCAGTGTTGGTAAACAAGAAGCCTGCGATCTGATCCTTCAGTGGTGCTGGGTGGAGAGCCTAAGCAACAGAGCACACATCAAATCCACCGCAATACAAGCCGAAATAGTGTGTGGCTCAAATTCTAAACTGCACCATGATGACAATGTGCGTTTACCTTTAAATATGCCTTTAATCGTGGCACCGACCTTCTTACCCTTTAATGCCACGTTTGTAATCGCGGTGATTAACTAGAAAGCAGATCACAACGGAGGTAAGTGTTTCCGACGGGGTTTTCTCACAGTGCACGGTGGAAGTTTTTTTTAAGGACAGTTGAAATCTGGTCACTGGCAATAATTACCTGATCATTTTGGAGGGAGGAAAGGTACTTCTGTAGTTCGGCAGTTCTGTCTCCATCTGACAATAAGATAATTTTGTCCACTTCAGCTTTCATGATCACGATGCAGGCTGAGAAACGCAGTGATACTAAGGAATCCCCGTTTGTCGTCACCCTCAGCAAGCTTGTTGGTGTGGACTCAGTGCACCACTACAACGTTTACCATTAAATGTTATATGGGAAAGCACATTAAATTTAGTTAAGTAGCCCGTGAAAAGGCAAAACCGAGACTTCTGGCATCCTTGGTAACACTTTGTTAAGACCTAACAAATTGCCCGCCACTCGACACTTCCTGTTTTGCTCCACGGTTGCCACGTTTGATTCAAAGTATCCCACAATCACAGCATTTGATAGTTCCTCATAAATTTCAATATGCAGTACAATAGTACAGCTACATAACCTATGATATCTTATAAAGTGATAGTATAACATCTATTTTAGTGAAAAGACACGGCTTTCACAACCTTTTAAAGCACGTTTATAAAGCACACCTACGGGCATAGTTGTGTACTGGGTTGCCAAGTTCGCTATGTGTAAATGACTCGGAATTCTTTCAAGAGACAATCGCTGGTTTACACTCATTGATATGTCATTTTCGTGGACTTGACTAAATCGGTTGTTTGACTGATTAATAAATTATAAAACCGCGATGGTTACTGTCCTAACGGTTTATGAATAATCTCATTCAATCTCGGATTTTAGGAGGGGAAAGTCGCCAACTTCGTCGAAAAGTCGGGTTGTCTAATGCTTGTCCGGTTTGGGATAAATATTATCCATCGCCCTGGGTTTGTCCGCTGACACAACGTCAAACTGAACGACACCGCCGTTTGAGGTTATAATAATAGTAACGGAATGATAGCGTTCATTATGACGGGCCAGTGGCGCAATGGATAACGCGTCTGACTACGGATCAGAAGATTCTAGGTTCGACTCCTGGCTGGCTCGCTCCTTTTCTTACTTAAAACCTTATGTTAGTCCATGTGTGCGAACTCTTATTGATCTGAATTTTAATACCCGTGACTATGATGAAATGACTGCGCTCCATAAATGTAAGTTTGCCGACACTTGGCGACGCCGTGATCATTATAGTTGCACATGCTGTGGCATGGTGTTTGCGTATTTCTAACTGAGGAACATGCTGCTATGGCTGTGCATGCGCAGTTGTCCATACATGTAATTTCTTGCATCATCATGCATGCCTTTTTGTTGTTTTATGAATTTATTATAGATCTTCTGGGAATGTGACAAAGTCGAATACCAATACTGGTGCCTTATCATCTTGTTGAATTTCAAGCTGGAAGGTCCACTCTGTGGGTCATCTTCATAAACCTGGGTGACAATAACAGACTTTATACACGATTTCTGGTACAAAAGGAAAAAAGAAGGAACGTTGCTGCGCGTTTTACTTGCACCCGGTGTGACGTCAGAAGGAATGTTTCTGCCCATGCTCGCGAGGACAGGAGGAGATCAGCCAGACTGCAGCTGATAGATATGTTGTAGTGATGTAATGTTGCCCGTTTGGTGACTACGGATGGCTGTTTGTGCCAGGCTCTGCGGAGTGGGTCAGTCGCGAAGGTGCCGGAGGCGACAGCGGCATAATAACCAGCAGGGTCAGGGTAGCGATTCCGACATGGACGAGGAAGAAGGGGAGCGGATCGTGGGCCAGAGGCAGGGCGACGTTTGCGGCGGCGGCGGCGGCGGCGGAGAGCGGCGTCGCCACTGCAGGGCCGAGTGACGCTTGCGAATATGGCAGCGGTCATGTCAACAGAGGAGGCTTTCTGAACCGCACAAGCACGGGACCTCCACACCCGCAGTCATTAGCGGAATTACCGCCGGAGCTCCTAGTGGAGATATTCTCCCTGCTCCCCGGAACGGCGCTGCCGAATGTGGCCCTCGTCTGCAAGAAATTCAAACATATCCTCAGCACTGAAACCATCTGGAGAAGGCGGTGCATTAAAGGTAAATACAGCGATAACTGCACGCTAGCTTCCGCGATGGCTCAGTTAAGTGTTGAGTCACATTTTATTATCAGATGCGTGGTGAGAGTCCTTCATGTCGACAGGTTGTATGTGTCCGGCTCGGTGCTCAGCAGCTCCGCATCCTCGGAAATGTTTTCCCCTAAAAGGATTTCTATCGATCAGTACGGGAACCATGAAGGAAATGACCCCAGTCGCCGTGTCCTTACCAAAATAGAGCAAGGCCTCTCGCTGCTTTGCTTCCAGGCCCATGTTAGCTTTCCAGCTGATAAAACTCTTGATGCGGGGGGTGGGGGGCTGGCTGGCTGGCTGGGCTGAAACATGATTGTGATCCCCGTCACCATCCCAACGCTTCATGTTGTTCGTCATGAGACTGTGCTCAGGCTCGAACAGATACGTGTACATAAACAGACACTGTTGGGTAGTTTTTTTTTAAATTTCCAAACACCATTTCAAACACTTATCAGTCACTTGACATGTGTTTTCTCTGCAGAGTTTGGTATGAAGGAGGACCTGAGGAAGATGGAAGTGGGTGGCATATCTAGCCGGGAACTCTATGTGAAACGTGAGTTTGACTGGCATGTAACCATGAAAACTGTTATTTCTCCCATTAATTGATCCAGTAAAATATTTGATTCCTTCCTACTCCATTGTGCCATTCAGCGTTTACATTTTCCTGTGCATATGTGAGCCAGGTGTCCTCAGAAATCTCCCTAATGTCAACTGTGATTTTCTGCAGATGGGAAGCAGTCCCGGCATTTTCTTTTTTTAAAAAAAAAATTGAACTTGAGTTCTCTGTCCCACTTAAACTCAGGCTGTTGATGGTTCAACTTTTTATATATATTTTTTCTTTAATGTCTTCCCCCTCATCTGTTTACAAGCAGAGATTCCAAGCTCATTTTGCGTTTTGCAATGCCAGCTGCCACAAAACATACCACCTGGCAATGCGGTGCCCCTGGTGGCTCTTTTGAATAGACTACTTTGGCACATTATGAATTCAGAGTGCGACCTTGGACCGAGTCTGCCTTGGTCCGTGGTTGCTCTACACATGCCTGTGTTGTGCCTGTCCAGGTGTCAACCCACGGGTGAAGTCTGGGCGCTTTATGAAGCTCCTCCCGGACTACGAGCACATGGAATATAGAGATGTGTACACACACTGTATGTACATGGTCCTCACTGTGAATGGCTGCAGCATGAGTGCTTGTGCGTGTGTGAGTGAGTGAGAGAGAGAGAGAGAGAGAGACTGATTTGAAATGTGAGCAAAACGTTGCAGCAGTGTTACTCATAGAGTTGTTCTGATACTGATACTATTTGAAATACTGGATTGGGTATCGGCGAGTACACAAGTCTTTGCACTGCCGCCAAATAAATAATTAATTTATTATTCATTCATTCATTATACTTAAGTTTCACACCCAGATAAGACTTCCTCTTTGATCCTCTTAAACAGTAGCTAGCCACTGGCAACTACTGTAATTGAGCAGTGATTTACATAGTTGCTATTGCAATATTGTTTTATGTTGTTACTGTACTATCTAAAAATGTAAGTGTCTTATTTTACTAAATTATGGCTTCACTTGAAGTTTTCTTTTGAAAGGAACGGTAATTAATTTCTACATTTATTTATTCAAAATAAAAGAAAACTTCTATGGCATTTAGGTATTTTCATGTATTTGTTCATGTTTTACAAAGGGTTTAACTGAAGCTATACAAGGATTGCAATCACATCACAACCATACAGGGTTGTGATTATACAGCTGTTAATGTTTTTTTTACACAGTGGTATCTGATCAGTACTCTGTATCTGCTGATGCACAAGTTCAGGTATCTGAGGAAATTTGAAGGCAAAAATAAAATGGTATCAGAACATCTCAAATTATGCACCTTGCGCATGAACAGTAACATTTCTCCTCTGAAGTGTTTGCTTTCATACAACGTGTGAAATGGAAGGCTGGGTATTTTGGTTTGCCTTGTGTGAGGTGAGAGAAACTTGGTCAGTTTCCACTTGTTTTCTTTCTTTTTAAGTTCACATCTCATCGACTCCGCCGCGACAGACATTAAACAAAACAGTTCCGTCTGTGGATTTTAACACCTCCTCTTCTCTTTCTGACCATGCAGAGTGGAGCTTGTTGTAAATCATGGGAGCATCACTGCACTGCAACTGACTGCTGTGATGTTGTGCTTTTGTGTTGCAGTGCTTCACCCATACAGACACATCTTGGGCTTATGGCAGCCTGACATAGGCCCTTATGGCGGATTGCTCAATGTTGTGGTTTGTACTATTTCTCAATCAGGACATTTGCATTAAGATGAGGCACAGTGACCATAACTTTCAGTTTTCAAACAAAGTCAAATACTTATGATTTTGATGTTGCAATATTTTAATTCAGGATCATTTCAATGGCTGGCATGTTATTAAAAGTGTTTTTTATTCAGGTGGATGGACCGTTCATCATTGGCTGGATGTATTTGCCACCTCATGATCCTCGCGTGGAGGATCCCATGCGAAGACGGCCACTTTTCCGTATCCACATGTGGGAGAGCAAAAAGGCAACTGTGGAGTGTATGTATGGACACAAGGGTCCTCACAAAGGAGATATACAAGTAAGGGCGTACACTAAAGAAATGAGCTCAACAGATTAAAAGTATTAATTAAAAAATTCTCCTTTAATTTGAAGTTTGTAGCTTTAAAAGTGGGCCGTCCTCTAATATGTGTATTCTGTTATTTTTCAGACCGTCAAGAGGGATGAATTTTCAACTAAATGTAACCAGACTGATCATCATCGCATGCCAGGAGGCAGACAGGAAGTGAGTCAAATCAGCAATCTATCGCTTGCTAAAACCAGTTGACCTGTATGTAATTATTAACTTTTCGGGCTAATTATAGTTTTAAAGCTTATGTGTTTTTGATAAGGTCCAACTTCAAATACTTTTATGAGTGTTCCTCATTTTCTGTGCATTTGCAGGAGTTCAGGACGTGGTTGGAGGAGGAATGGGGCCGAACGCTAGAAGAAATCTTCCATGAGCACATGCAGGAGCTCATCCTGATGAAGTTCATTTATACTAGTCAATATGAGTATGAGTCTTTTCCTCACACCTCAAATGTCAGTTGATTTTATGCCTTCAGTAGCTCTTATAGGTCAAACAACAATGACAACAATAAATTTTTATCTAACAAGAGATTCCTCTCGTGGACAGATGCATAAACCTACAGTTCCAACAGACCTGGCAGAGACTCAGATAAAGCTCTGGCATTTGTATGCTTTCTTTTGACAGTAACTGCTTAACGTACCGGAGGATCTACCTTCCCCCTGCGATGCCCTCTGACCTGCTGCAGCCAGGCCTCTTCAAAGGTACCTACGGCAGTCATGGCTTGGAGATCGTCATGCTCAGTTTCCACGGGAACTCCGCAAGAGCCACCAAGCTCACTGTAAGTTAGTTAATCCTTGTCAGAGGCTGTGCTTGTCTTAAAAGAGAAACTCTCCTCATGGCAAAGTTTCCTAACTCATGGAAATGACTCGTATGCATGTTGGCCCTGCAGTATAAAGTAACTGCAGATTTCCTGTGTCTAATTCAATAACCTGTAAATTTCCCACAGGTCATCCTTCTCTTCTGTTAAGCCAAAATTCCTGATGTAATCATCACTCAAGCTTTAAATGGGTGCTCGTACACATATAGTGCCTTTTGAATATAACATTTCATGTGTCAGACCTAATGGATGAAACATTAACCCAACAGAAATGATCTGCTA
Source organism: Psettodes erumei (assembly GCA_016785225.1). Classification (NCBI taxonomy): domain Eukaryota; kingdom Metazoa; phylum Chordata; class Actinopteri; order Pleuronectiformes; family Psettodidae; genus Psettodes; species Psettodes erumei. The sequence continues at coordinate 5,320,617 of JAFBJZ010000772.1, read as the reverse complement.
GTGGTAACTAACTAACATGGGACATCTTCCTGCAGGGAGACCCAAACGTTCCTGCAGGGCAGCTCACTTTGGATGTTGATCTGAACCGGCCCGTCATCCTCCCAGAATTGGAGCAACAGCGCAAAATAGAAGAACTGTCCCGACTTGTACTGGGGGTACATGAGGAAGTGCAGAGAGAAGTGGAACAAGGGGCCAGGGGCACCTCTTCCACAGTCAACGCTGCAGCGGAGGATAGCTGTGGTGGTGCCAGCGGAGCAGAAGAGATTGACGTAGACCATGGTGCCTGTTCCGATGGCTCTCAGCCCGGCCCCAGCACTGGCACCAGCCCTCCTGAAGCCCAGCCATTCGTCTTGCCCCTCGGGGTTATGGCTCGTAATGAGGTGTACCCTCGCACCTGCAGAAAATGGTAAGGTCTGGGAAAATATGCCCAGTATAAATTCCATAGGTCAACTGATTGTAGATGCATTTTTCCACAGTCACAATGTTGTTAGATAAAAGTGCACATACGGTTTGAGCTGTTGAAAGTTCATGGCCAACAGGTTGTAATAATGAGGGCTTTTTTGCTAAACAGCGGTTGTGAGGAAATGGTTCTCTTGCCTTTTACAATTATAGCTTTATAGCCAAGGATATTTAATCTGCCATGTAAAAAAGGTTAAGGTGATTGTTGGCTTCTGTGTATGGTGCAAAATGGATGGATGGTGCAGAGTGCCATCAAATTAAGGTAAACTCTGTGACCAGCCAGACTGCGACACAAATGGATATGGATATCCATCAAAATATTGATTGATTGATAAATTGATGTTCCTCCATTTCAGCTTCTATGGGACAGGCCTGATCGCTGGACATGGCTTTACAAGTCCGGAGCGCACCCCGGGGCTCTTTGTGCTGTTTGATGAGGACCGCTTTGGTTTCATCTGGCTAGAGTTGAAGTCTTTCAGTCTGTACAGTCGCCTGACGGACCATCTAGCCCACGCTCACGCCCCAAACATGGAGCGGTTTGAGGCCATGCTGCAGAACATGCAGTCCTGGACATCCTGATGCACCAAGCTTTAAGTCTCCTCCCACATTACAATGCATAGCAACAAACATTACACACGAATCACCTCTGTCCTCCGCTGACATCATTACTGTCATGTTAGCTCATGACCCCAACCCCCGGGTTCTATGTATGTCTGGGCATTGGGTTTTACTGTCTAATTCAGCTAGTTATATCACTCTGACCTGGCACACCCATGTTCCTGTTCCCATACAAGCACTTTGACAGGTCTCTCAAGTCAGTGTCTCTTATCACACCTCTGTATGACCTTAATCCTCTGGTGCAGCATGATAACAGGTCACAAGTTTTTAATTTATTTATTTATTCCCTGCAGGAGAAAAGGAATGACATTTCATGCCACTTGTTATGGATGAAACTGTATGTGCCTCTGATTCTAAAACCATGTCTGTACTTGGTAGTGCTTGAAGAAGATAAAGGTGTCCAATGTATTCTACTATATAGTATTATAATAATGTCAGTGCCCAACATGTTGAACTGCATGCTGCGTTTTATTTGGATTTAATCATACTACACTCATAACCATTCTCTGAACATGTTTTACTTTCATAAAGCAGCATGCTTTGTTTTATTGTTTTGTTTTGCTTTTTGTCCTTAACAGACATCAGAATTTAGAAAAGACTCACATCTCAGGTGTTTTTCTCTTTGCCACAAGTCAGTTAAAAACAGGGCAGCATTATTTATGTATAACACAATAATGTACAACATTACATACATTTTATTAATTTGTCCAACAGAAATACAGAGTGAGTTTTACAATGGGGCAATTTTCTAACCATTGCCAAGAAAGCACTTGCTGTCTTATCAGACACTGTAGTTTCATCAGTTGGTTTTAGGCAGACTGATATGTTTTTGTCCTTTGGACTTCTGAGATATCTTTTTCAGTGATATGCTTTGGTTCATGGTCCTACATCAGACCTCACAAAATATTATGTAAGTAAGGAAAGATGTACTGTATTGCAATAGAATAACATAACCTATACATAAGCTGGAGTTAATCGAAGTATGAAAATTATACAGTTTATGTGCTCATATAATTATGGCCTGAAACAGAAACTTGTCTTACCTTTTGAAATGTAATGCATTTGTCGTTTCTATCAATAGCTCACGCATTGTTGGCCTGGCTGTATGCCTGTAGAGCTATTCCCTCCACTTTTCCAATTTATTTCAAACTTTAAACCAGGCTTATTGATCATTATACAAATTCAGCTATACAGCTTAAAGTGCATCTCAAAGTACCAAGTAGGTGTCTGTATGACTCACTACGGCCGGATGGTTATGCCCAGTAGCTTTCTTACTCCAAGTGCACTTTTCTGGGTTAGTTAATCATTAAAACCACTGGCCAGCACTTTTATATCAGACTGCAGCTTTATTCAAATTTGCTTCTGCTAAAGCATTATTTGAATTATTTTGTCACATTTTAGTGTTTTCCTCTTGATTTTAGTGCACTTGTTTTGTACATTCTCCTGTCTATAAGCCGACTGTACCCAGCTATTTGAATGATTTGCCTTTGAAAAGTGTTGCTTTGTACTATTTTCAATGCCATAGGCCTGATTTTGTGAAAAACAAACTAAGTTTGACCTATTGAATTGCTTACATCGGACTTCAGGGAGCTTTCCAGCTTAAGCGCTCTTCTCAATAATAAAAAAAAACCAACAACTGAAACACAGTTACATTAGTTTATTTTTCCTGTGATTTGTATGTGTACCACATTGCTGTTACACAAGAAAGCCAAACTATTATATTACACTACATCAAGAATCAACTGGTGTTTAATATACATAGCAGGTCCAAAAAGTGTTCACTCAACTTAACTACCTACTGTTTTTCCCAAATTATTTCAAATCATTGTGCATTTATGGAGATATGACTTTTGCCCTATCTCACAATGGTGAAGAATCATTCAAAATGTTTGCTGGGTCAAGATTAATCCAGCTATTTGCGTAATCCTTATAATAGTTGGACAAACACAACCAATTACATAACCTTCTTGGCATAGGTAAACATTGATGGAATGGAAAAGGAGAGGTGACTTTTCTACAGCTCCGCATGTTCCATTTTTTCTTTATGTTGCCTGATCTTCTCTGGGAGTGTCTGAGTCAGGAAGAAAAACTGCTCTTTCTTCAGGTGCTGACCAGTTACCTGCTCCTTTAAACCGATTACCATGTATTCTTCTTCTGCTCCATACATTGGCCAGTGGGCAAGGCCATCCCCATTAGGAGATCTAGACATTCATTCACACACACACACACACACACACACACACATGCATGCGCACACACATACAAAGACAGAGAAGTTATAAAGAAATATATTTTATCACCATGTACATTGGGGTCCAAAAGACTGAGACCACTTTCCCAATAATTTGAATGGGAAATGAGGGGGTAATTCTTACCCTGTACGAGCAAAGTTGCTCCAGTAGCTCATCATAGTTTTGCTTAACTTCACCTCCTCTTCAGGGCATTCATCTAAAATAATGATAACTTGGTAAACCACTTAACACTCCAGGAAACACAAAGACTACCCACATATCTGGTGGTCTTTTGAAACAGTAAATTTTATAATGCTCTTACCAGCTAATGTGACATGATTAGTTGTGAAACAGTATCCAAAGACTGTAAATATTTCATCAGCATGGTCACTCTTCACAAAGCTTGGCCTTTTTGCCTGCAGGAATGTGGGAGGATGCTGGTACTCATACAGGTATATAGGGGCACCTGCATCTGATAGCAGACAAAAGTATGCAATACATCTTGTTTATTCAAGTGTGTGACAATAAATATAAAATATTGGTTCTGAACTAGATTTGCATAATCATGTATAAACATTACCTCTGTGGGCATTAGCAGTCTTGATGACCGGAACGTTAAATAGGACATCAGCAATTATCTCACTGAACCCCTTTCTATTCTTCACACGATCTTCACCAGTTCCAACATACTCATCTATCAACAGATCCTTCATGATTGCATCCTTGGGCTTGAGAAAAGAAGTGAAGTCTGTCAGAAAAGCTTGAGCGGGGTAGAGAGTAATGCTGTAACTTCAGGCAGTGTCTGTCTTACATCGTTGTAGAATATGGACAATATGTTCACGAGTTGCTCCCTATCCAGGCCCTCTGTCCAGTTTGGTGGAGCAAAGAGCTAAGAGAAGATGCAGCTGCAGTTACCATTTAAAACATGCATGGAAGCCAGTCAAAACAATTTCATTTTCATGGGCTGATCTGGAAATCCATAAGCACTTCAGTGATGCAAAAAGATGTTAGTATTTTGCACTTACATGAGAAAGCAACCAGCCCCCTTCATCATTATTAACGCCTGTCATAAATGGTATAGTGAGAAGTTCATGTTTATCGAAGAGGTCATCCACAGGTTTTGTAAGGAAATGCCCATCAACGTTGACGGGAAACCTCAATCTCTCATCCTAGAGAGGAATAAAATGTATAAAATAATAATCAGAGACAACACTAAAACAGCAACATACAAAATCTAAACATCTTACAGGAGACAAAAGATATTTTAGCTGCATGTTCCAACTAATCCCATCAAGCCAATGAACATCCGTTTTATCTTACCTTCCCCATACTCAAAATGATATCAAAATCCACATTTTTTATACAATGGGCGATCTTCTCGGTGCTTTCCTGGCTACAGCCAGATATATTTGCTGCCATCTGATGACAGAAATATGATTATTATTTAGGAATACAATAATATTTTCAGTATTGAACAAGTAGGCACATAATAATTAATTAACCTGGGCCACTGGTAGAGGATCATTTGTTACAAGTACATCCATTGCAGCAGTACCACTCTCAGCAATGGCACGGTGGAACAGGCCATCAGACAATGGTGAGAGAAGCTGTTGATTAAAGCACCAGAAGAAATACAGGTTCTATGAACAATAATACATTTGCAGTGGCACAAATTTGTGATACCATGTGAAAGTGAGTTGATTTAAGGTGCTGTCTCTGCAGATTGAACCTTACCAGAAGTGATACGCTCACTCCACCTGCAGATTCCCCAAATATTGTAACTAAATCTGGGTCTCCGCCAAAGTTGTGAATGTGCTGCTGGATCCACCTCAGAGCTTGTACCTGGTCAAGCAGTCCAAAGTTCCCAGGTATGTTCTCATCTCCAGTGCTGGAGAGAACATACAATGGTGATCAGCTAGGCTACGTTAATACCAGCTGGTAAGTGAACTAATATTGAATTTTTGTTCACGTTTTCATCAAAAGTAGCAGGATGTAATTGTCATTGTAAATGGAAGTGACTTGAGCATTTTCACCTCAGAAAGCCCAGGAGTCCCAAGCGATACTGGATCAAAACCACAACCATATCCTGGTGAGCAGCCAGGGCAGAGCCATCATACAGTGAGGCTGAACCCATAGTAAGCCCTCCACCATGGATCCAGACCATGACCTGGTAAGTATGAAGCATAAAGGACATTTTTATTTCATTCTAACTGAATTCACCTCCAAAGAATCTCAGTCAAACCAGATAAAAGTTAACAGAAATGATCCAATTATTAATACTGAGAAGGAGTTGAGGAATCATTGGTCATTCAGTCATTCATCCTGTTTAGTAGAACTTAATCGTCTGTCCGACAGCTCATTTTCATAGCAGAAATGAAAAAAGTCATAATAATATGATAATTTCATTCAAGTGAAAGAACCTGCCATTAGATTACTGTCAATTCCACAGCACAACACAGCAACATAACACAAATCAACTTCCCCAGGAACAGTATCAGCTGAGCAGTATCACTCTCAAACCACAACATGGAATTCTTACCGGAAGCTTTGCATTATGAACTCTGTTTGCAGGAGTGTAGATGTTGAGGTAAAGGCAGTCTTCTGAAATGTCTGGAATATCTGCCAACATGCCAATTTTTTCAAGCATATCTATAGACACCTGTTTGTCCTGTACACACCTGAAAAGGAGATTTTTATGTTTTGAGTGTTAAGTAATGGACATGACTCCCACCAGTGTGGTATGCAAAGGTTGGAGCATATGGAGGGTGGGAGGCTTACATGAGTGGCTGCTCGGTGGCATCTCTCACTCCTTCCCATGCTTCAATAGGCTGTGGTGCAGCCAGTCTTAGAGCAGGACCTACAGGTGGTTTGGCAAACGGGACACCCAGGTAGGCATTGACTCCAGTCTCCTTCTCCTTCACGTTCACATGCACACCCCTCAGGCTCCCGAGCTCGGTGTGGACTTCAGGTGCTGTCAGGATATTAGCACTGAATGAGGACTGATTCTGACACTTTATAATTTTTTCAGTTCAGGGAGATTATGTGTTAGAGATAAGTAACATTGTTGTGTGGCTTATGTTTTCACAACAATGTGCAACTGACAAGAGAACACGTCTGAAATAAAACACAAACTTTCCATTTCAGGCATGTGAAAGACATACTTTTCCAATCTCTAATATTTCCCATAGTGGTTGTATAACTAATTCACCCACGTAACTGAGCACAGGAACAAATAGTTGACCAAAAACAAGTTGATCAACAACAATTTTTATTCAGTCATTAATAATTCCTTGATGATTAAATGGTTCACTATACTGTAAAGTATAATTTAATGTCATCAATACTTAATGAAAAACACTGACAGATTAATTGTTGAAGAAAATAATGAATATGATAACAATAAATAAATCACAAATCACTGTTATATGCAACTCTATCATTATGGCAGACATTTTTAAATGAAATACAGGCTGTTCCCTGCATGAAGTTACTGGAAAACCCATAGTTCTGTGTCATCAGGTTATTGAGTCACACCTTGAGTCCCCTTTGACCCAATTAATGGAGTTTTGCAATGCAATACTGGCCTTTGACACACCTTTTGAGTACTAAGATTAAGTGGTTTTTAAAAAATTCTACTGTAAAGTTGTGCTCTTGCATGTCGTCTCTCTACATTCTCCGTGGGTTAAAATAACACTACAGTAGAAATGATGACTGGAACACAAGAAACGAACAAGGCTTTGAAAAAGGAAAAAAGAGGACGCTGTATCATATTGCTCAATTCTGGTAATTTTATGACACAGTGAGCATTTCTTGTTTCTGGTTATTCGGCATAAAGACAAGCTGGCAGAGGAAATTATTATCCCGAATAATGTATTATGGGATAACGGATATGATATTCACGTCTAGTCACAAAGTACCGCCAGTATGAAGGTGTAAGTAAACGTCGACTTTGGTACAATAACGCGACCAGGTGAGGTAGAGCATCGAGATAACATCTTATTCAGTGCTATGAAGGACACATGCAAACTGTAGTTACAACACTATTCACGTTAACGCAGAACAAGCAACGCGCTGTTATCACAGGTGTCACTGTGCGTGGAAGATAGTTTCCTCTTACTTACCGTGTCGCTCTGCAGTAACACAGAGACAAAACACTAGAAGAAGAAAGAGAGCGGTCTTTGCACATAACCTCATGATGGTCGTCTCTTAGGGCTCTGGTGGTTTCTGCAAAGACGACGCGCCTCTAACACAACACCCACTTAAAAACTTTGCCCTTAATATAGCTGCGCTCAGAATGATCTGCAGAATAAGAGGTTGTACGTCAAAGTAACAGGTGCCACACTGAGCCGTCGGCCCATCCCCTCGCTGATCTACCGGCCACAGGTTACATAGAACTTCCTGTTTTTTTTTGTTTTTGTTTTACCAAAATGAATCGAAAGAAGAATGCATCACACAATTTGAAGTGTCACTCAACGACATATTTCAGGTGGGCTTTTATATTTTATAAATTGTATAATACTTCCCTTAAGATATTTCCCTCGATCAAAGTTGACGTAAGACATAGACAATACATTCATAAACGTTACAATAGACTGTTACAGGTAAATGAGTAGCATGTATACCCGTTGTTGCCATCGGGCCAGTGGCGCAATGGATAACGCGTCTGACTACGGATCAGAAGATTCTAGGTTCGACTCCTGGCTGGCTCGATCTATTTTTTTTCTTTTTCTATATATACTCACTTTCTATTCGGTTCGACAGAATGAGAGATCTCAACCGCTGAACTGACGTCCAACTGACAGTCAAGCAGAGCAAACGTTAAATTTAATTTAGCTCCGCACAGCCAAAATTGCTTTTGCAACCCTGCCACAGAAATCAACTTGTGTATAAAATAATACGAGGACATCGTTGAATAAATAAATATGAGGGGGCATTGCCAAGTTGAAAAATTCTTGTGGTGCACCAGTGCATTCAGAATTACTACGAAAACCCTAAATACAAAAATAACCACTTACAGATACTTCGTTTGTTCCTATAGTGTTGATTCATAACCTGACGTTATTTTGAGACCCAGTACAGAAATTAATGTCGACTCGGTGATTTCCTCCAAAGCCATTTTACATCATTTAAACGAAATTATTAGCGATGCCATATCAGTGTCACAGTTTCCTCTTGACACAATGAACGGAAATGTACAATAATTAAAGTTAAATCTGCTGATGACTTGCATGCATGTGGTGCATTATCTGGTGACGGTCGGCCGCAGACTGCTTGTGACTGAGCAAGGGTTCCCCCGAATGAGCGGGGAACCTTCCATGTGAGGAACCATTGACTGTATGTGAAGAACACGAAGGCAGGGGTTCATCTCTCGCGAGGAACGACGCCGTTATCGGAATCTCTACAAACAACACGAGAATTCATCATTCACACGGTAATATAACCCAATCTTACACGGTGCATGTGTTGTGTGCCAGGACGGAAGGGAAGAAGCTGGAACAAATTCCAATTTTATTGTTATTTCTTCCAACATTTTACAGTATTTGCATTACATGTCGACGGCCTTTAGGCCCCACTAGCATGCTAATAACCGCGCTAGCTTAGGCAGCAGCTTCTTAGCGGTGGTTCAGCTTTAACGTTAGCAAGCAAGCTTGCAAATCCGATTTTGTAGCAGCAGCAGCTAACATTGGCTCGTCTGTTTCTGCTCATGCTAGTCAGCTAAAGTAGTCCCGTGCGGTTTTATTTCCCACAGAAATGCGGTAGTAATTAAAACAACTGGGATACCTTAAATGAATTTGTAAACAGTTTGGTTTATTTTGCCCATACTTCGCATCGCCAGCAGTTCCCCGCCCAGTTAGCGAACTAGCTCAGGCTAAACGCAGTTAGCTAGGCTAGCGCGACTGCTCCAGCGCTAAGCGATATTTTCACTGTTGTAGCACCTTAGGCGGTAGCATCGAGAGAAGCCGCACACTACTGCATTTCCCGAAGACTTTCAGAACTAATGCTAGTTGATGTCACCCGTTAGTTCATAAAAACGGCGGCTTTTCTGTATAAAGTCAGCTATTATCATTAATAATGACGTTATCACGATATTACCAAATATCGATCCATACTGGACTGAAATTATTTGCATGAATATTCAACAAGAGAAATGGACTCAAGAGGCTCACACATTGTCTTTGGATACCTGTCCTTTAAGTCTCATAAACACACCGTAACTGTCACCCTTGTTTTTAAATATGAGTCGACTATTCTGAAGAGACATGTCCCTGTACAGATAATGAATCATTGTGTATTCGACTTTGAGAATTAAAATAACAAATAAAAAGTTCCTTTGCATATATTACGTCGACCGTGTAAAGAAATGTTTTTTTCATTGTGATTCCAGAAGGTGACAGCATTTAGCTGTCATAAAACAACACTGACGCTGGCCTATGAAAGTTACCTCCTCCAGTAATTAGAAAGGAAAGTGAACTTTGTTGATGTGATTCTCAGAAATTAATGTTTACTCCTGATTGCGCTTCATTTCATTTGTAGATGTCCATACAATTATCTTAGCACTCAAAATAGTCATTGCACGATCGTAACCAAGTGTCGTAATCACATCACCACTCTCTCTTACCAAAATGGACTTGTTGTAGCAGCTGTATTATGTGCGCCAAAATGTTCCCACGCTCCCGACTTCAATTCGCCCGGTGGTGGACTCTCAGGGTTATTATCCATCCTGACCTAATAAGACAAGCCCAACTTTTTACTGCAGTCATTCAGTCACGATGCCAGTCATAAATCAGTCAGCCTGGTTTATGACTGGACCAAAAATAATCATGCTACACAAACATTTACAAAAGGTTAGATGTAATAACTGATTTTACTTGCGTCATAGTGTTAATAGTGAAATGAAAAATGCAAATGCAGTGAGATCTCAATAGTCTCACCTGTAATCTTCCAATATGGTGACACGAGCTTGTCGACAGTTTCGGCCTCGGTTTTGGAATTGTTACACTCCTGATGTGAAAGTACCCTGCGTTATGGCTGCATGTCATGAAACACATTTTTGTTGTTGTCCTGCTTTTAATTTCAGCGGTGAACAATGTCTGAGCAAGATTTGGATGAAATTGTGCAAATAACAGTGGAAGACTTTAACCAGGATGACCGTACAGGTGAGAGTCCCATGGGGCAAAATGAAAACTTACATTCTAATGTATCTATTCTAATCACTGAACTGCCTAGTGAATTGCTCGATATTGACGTTCTCCTCACATCACCACATATGGTTAGGTTCCAGTTTATGTAAGTGCAGCACTATTGAAAATGGACATTTTTATCAGCAACTGTGAAGGTATTTTAGATCTGTGTAAGAAACATTATGTGGGACTGGAATTTGGAATCAACAGATACTCACTTCATAGTAATATTACCTCGGTTTGGAGCAGGGAGACAGCTTCACTCTGGACATCCCATAGTAAAATTAATAATTTAAATACAGGCTGTTTGTTAATAAAGGCTCTCTATGTGATTTTTGCCAGACATGCTGGACAATCACGAAGACGATGAAGAAAGGCCACAGAAGAAAAAGAGGAAATTAAGCAACAGTCAAGAGAATAACAGCAACAACCAAGACATATCTGTTATCAAGGTACCAGCTCTGTGTGATGGACAGCGGGTAAAACACACATGTTTTTATATTTCCACAATTACTGAATGAAACTATTTTTTTGGGGGGTGACATTGTCTTCCCAGAACTTGTTGGTTTCATTCAGTGCATCAATCAGCCAGCGACTGGAGGGAATTGAGTCAAAGTTACAGGCTTTGGATGCCACGTGCAAAGCCCTTGGACGCAAACTGGATGCCATGGTGCCCTGTGCCAAAAGTCCCATCCAGGTTCCTATGGTTGCAGGATCGCCTCAAGGGGCCACTCAAACGTGGAACAAAGTGCGGTGGTAAGCCACAAACGTTTGCCCGTCATCAAATTTTCAACCAATCAGATATCGTCTCCATTCCGTCCTTAGAGTGCAGTCCAGTGGAGGTAGATCAAAATGATCTGTCGTTTTTTGAATTTTTTTTATAGCGCAGAGAAAATGTCCATTATAAAATCTCTTGCTTGGGCTCAACACGTAGCACATGCGACAGTTAATCCACGTGTGGAACTTGTGCTTCAGTGTTGTTCCACAGACGAACGTTATAGTGAGCAGCGAACAGCCGAAGGGCCAAGAGGACACCCCGCTGGAGAACCTGCTCAGCAAGTGAGTGGCTCACAGTCACACTGTTCAAGTCAGAGATGGGAACACCCTTCTCAGCGCGGCGCCTCGTTAGCAACGCGCAGTTTTCAGTCCAAGCAATCACGGACCGTACAGAATCTGACTTCCTCATACCTCATGCCTTTACTTTTATGCACGTTTGATTTGCGTTTCTTCTCAGCACTGTGACCAGGCGGCGGCAGAACACAATCCTGGTGAAGGTGCCGGCCCCCGAGGAGAGTCAGGAGGAGCAGGAGAGCGGCTCAGAGGCCAGCGACTCGGTTTCCAACGGTGGCCACTCCAGCAACACACAAAACGGCCAAAACGTCACGCTCATCACACTCAATTCAGAAGGTATGACCGAACGCTGCTGATAGAGACACAGAAACACACAAGCCATTTTTTTGTCTGTGTGTAGACAGAAAGGAATATATTTGCAATGTTGAAGACAAAGTTGTCTTTTTTTTTAAGGACCACCTCATTGATTGGAAACCTTGTTCCTCACATGCACATAAACAGCGTTCCACTTGCCTTTTTTTTATTTACTTAATAGCTAATCAGGGTCACAAATCTCGAGCTGCATCCTTGCGGACAGAGCAGCGGTGAGAAAAGTTGCGTGTGGATTTCCAAATCAACTTTTTTTTCCCAGTAGAGAGAGCAACGAGGGGCAAATTTGTTTGGGTGAGGAAAGAGGAAACAAACCACGTTCCTGTTCACTGACTCGTCAGGGTGTCCGTGCTGGTCACCCGTCTAAGCAAAAACAAAACAACGACGTGCGGCAGTCTTGTCATCCGCGTCGACCGCAGACGGCAGCTGTAATGTGCTGCGTGGGGAGTTACCTTGAAGTTTGCTTCGACCTCCAAACAACTGCTTTTGACTGGACTTTCGGATGGTCTCCACACCGAAAGGGAAGCCAGCTGTGGCCGTGTGTCATATTCATTTCACTGCGGTTCGGTCTCAGACTGTATTGAAGAACGCTCTGATCGGTCAGCCATGCTTCCAGTAGCTGTACTCAGCGGTTGTGGCTGAGCCTCGGAGAGCCTCGTTCCTCTCCTGCAAACCTAAACGAGGTCCACGTCGGCGGCGGCGTTGGTTGGGCTGTTTCCGGCAGGCTTGGGGAAGTTCTTGGTTATCTTCAAAGGCGAAGTCTTACTCATTTATTTGCAGCTGCGGGTTACCATGCTCGCCAGCATTAGCTATATAGTTCCATGTGGCGTTCCGAACAATGTGCCCGATGCTTTGTTTGTGTCTTTGTTTGTGTGCAGGGCCTAACAGCTAACATACGCTGTGAGCGACAAGCCAAACCACATATTCTGCCTTCTAATATCTTTAATAATAACACGGGTTTGCCTGTAATTTATGTAGTTTGCCTGTCCGGCCACATGGGTGTGCTGCTGTACTACATGGTACCTGATCGCAGCGCCTCTGTCGTCGAGCACTATTGAATTTGTCAGCATGTGAATCGGTACAATTTATAGAGCTGATACATTTTTCTTTTTCTTCAGTGAAGGGAAAGTAAGTAGACTGTGCTTCCTGCCCCTGGATCTGCGTATTAGTAACGGACTATTATGAAGAGTTGAGCAGTGCTATATAAATGCATATACTACGGGTGTGCCTAAAGCCAGATTCTGCTCCTCCTCTGTTCTCTAGACGACTACCCAGAAGGCACCTGGTTGGGCGACGAGAACAACCCAGAGATGCGGGTCCGTTGCTCGGTGTCCCCGGCCGACATGCTCCACATCAGCACCAACTGCCGCACGGCGGAGAAAATGGCGCTGACGCTGTTGGACTACCTGTTCCACCGGGAGGTCCAGGCCATGTCCAATCTCTCCGGGCAGGGCAAACATGGCAAGAAGCAGCTGGACCCGCTCATGATCTACGGCATTCGCTGTGAGTCCTGACGTCGCAACCGTGGGCTGTCGGCGAGCTGGTCTGCCCCGCCTCGCGTCGTGAAAGGTTGTAGGCGACGCGATTGGCAGGCCTGGTGGCGAACCTTAAACGTGAGCCACTTTACAAAAACCCTCTTTTTATGTGCCGGCTGCTGGGGATAGGCATTTCAAACAAAGACGCCGTTTGATAAGACAGACCATCTTAAGCCTTAGAGCCAAATCCATTAACATATATCCTTACAAGTATGCGTAGGAGCTGACATTTCACCGCTTCACCTCTCAACTCCTCGTCAAGTGTTTCCCAGCTGTTTCAACTTGCTACCTGCCACCGGCAAAATGACCCAGCAGCGACTGCCGAGGCGACGTCCGGGAACCCATGTCTTTCTCGTGATTATTGCATGATTTCGGCGTAATTTCAATTATAACAGCAAACTTCACTCAGCTGGGGTTCAGTTTAAACCCTTGCCCCCTTTGAGCAATAAATGAACTCTCCGAGACCTTCCCACATTTCGTCCCCATTCCAGCACAAAGCGGCACCGAATTGAACACAGAAATAAACTGCCGTCTGTATTCCCAGGGCGGGATACAACAACATGCATTCATCACTGCACACACGCATTAATGTGCAACACATTTTATAACATACCAGACTCTAAATGACAAGCACATGTCTGGGAGAAAGAGCCTAATGGAGTCACCCACAATTCAATGAACTCATTGATTCCTGATTAAGCAGACTCAGGGCTGTGATGGTAGACAGATGAATATCCGTGAAACTCCAGTGGCCATATACTGTATTTATATGATCCTTATTACGTTTTAAAGAGGGGCTCTGTTAGCTGCAGGCTACCCCTGCAGAATCCAGCTTGTGCCCCCTCTACAGGGGGGTTTTAGCAAATATCCCCCACGGCACAGGCAAGCGTTTGTATACGCGGTAACCTGTATTTCTTCTCAGCGATGTGGGTGTGTGCAGTAACATGCAGATTTGGCCTGACATAGAAGCATGCAGAGGCTGGAGCGGTGCCAGGTGACTTTTGGGGGCGACTCACTCTGCCTGCCTCAGAGGAAAAAAAAAAAAAAAAGAAAGGGAAGAGGAGTTAAGGAGCACCTGCCCCGCCTGCCCGTACAGGACCCGTCAGGTGTGAGAGGGCTGCCGCACGCCGTCATCCCGCTCTCTCCCCGCGGATACCCCTCAGCTCCCCCTCGGTCTCGCTTGCTGCCCCCGGGCTGTCGCCGCGTTGTTAATTTACATCGAGATGAGCTGTCAAGCGGCTCACCTCCTTTAAACCGCTCATGACGCCGAGGAAAACAGCCGCTACACACAGCTGCACCCAGTCTCACCTGCACACGGCGTAGCTCCGCCGGGGGAGGGACGAAGGGAGGAGTCACAGTAACGCTGCTGGTCGAAGGACGTGGGCTGAGGAGGAGGGGAAGGAAACGGGATCAGAGCAGCCGTTTCCTTCAGATTTCATAAAATTAGCCATCCATGCACCCTTTCCTTTGGCCAGACAGCTTTATTATGTTCAGCCTGTCTCTATTTCTGTCTCTGTTTGCTCTGAGATAAAGGTGGCATTAAATCTTTTCCAGTATCTGCACTGTTGCAAAGCGTGTACGTAGTGTAATGTATCCTGTTGTTGTTATGTCAAACTTCAGACTCCAGCTTCTCGCTGGTGAACCATGCTTGCTGCTACATAGGTGAGGTTAGGTGAGTGCAGTGGCGTCACGAGGCTCTGAAAAGATGCGAGAGTTTCCCGTTTCTTGCTCAACAATATGTGAAAATGCAAATTGAAGACGGGAGCGTTTCTGAGGGAAAAGGACACGTTCAAACGCGAGTTCACGGCCGAGCCGACACTATTTCTGCAACGGCGCCGTGTGCGATGGCCCTTTGACCTTTCCGTGTGCCCACAGGTCACTTGTTCCACAAGTTTGGCATCACCGAGTCGGACTGGTACCGCATCAAGCAAAGCATCGACTCAAAGTGTCGCACAGCCTGGAGGCGCAAGCAGCGCGGCCAGAGTCTGGCCGTGAAGAGCTTCTCCAAACGCACGCCCCGCAGTTCCGTCACAGGTAGAGTACCGTCGGAGAAACTCAACGTTGCGTTGACTTTGTGCTTCATTCCACGGGAAGTGTCGGCCACAGGAGACATGTGCCGCGGCCGCTTGTGCTCGCAGGCCAGCGACGGCACCGCAGCCTTTTCTGTGTCTGCTGGTTTCAGCGGAGCGCGTGACATCTGTTGGCTCTCAGTTCTGAAAATGATCAACTCTGTGCTGTCAGCGAAATAATTTCAGATTTTGTTTTTCTTTTCAACTTTTGAGCTGCGAATTCAAACTGGTGCTCAACCAATTTGAGAGGAACGAATGGAAGTGTTTACAGTCTGCGAACTTGGAGGACGTTCTCAGCTAAGTTGTAGCAGCTCCTTAAATTTACCAGGCCGAGCTTTCCACCAATGAACCGCGCTTTCTCTGACACTTCACTGGTTCGTTCGGCTACACGCTTGCGGGTCGCTTCACTTCAGCACAGTCGCACAGTTTATGTGAACCTTTCTCTCGTGGATTCCCGCCCAGCTCCTTTTGTGGGTGTTGGACGAACGAACAGCTTCGCACACACGGTGAACTCGGACGGGTCCCGTTCCGTCATCTATAGGAAGGCTATTTCGAGACCTGAGTCCAAATTCAGCTGCGGTGCGTGTTTCTGCAGATGGTTGCAATCTGCGCACAAAGCCTGCTGTCCTTCCCTCCCTGTGAGCCGTCGCCTCTCACCTCTGACCAGGGAAAAGCAAGACTGCAGGGAAAACCCAAATATCCTGTGAGCGCACACCAGGGCTGGATTGTCAGACCCTGCCTCTTTCAGGCCCCCCCCCCCCTCCGAGACACAGACACTCGTTCAGATGGTGCATGCACAAACACGCGAAGGCGCACACCAAACAATCATTCCTTCCTTAATCAGATTATATGTTAATGGCCCGGCAAGAGGCAATTCTTCTGCTCTTAAAATCATTGTTTACTAGCGAACCAGCACGTACGGCTCAGACCAAAGCTGTAGTTTCCACGAGCCACCTGTGTCTCGCTTCCTCATCTGGCAAACAAAAGCGCCGAGGATTATTTCCATAATACAGCGCATAGCTGTAATAAAAGATGGAAGACAGCCGCGCTTTTCAAAGTAATGCAAAGCAGAGCTTTTTGAGGCGTTTGTGATATGTGCTGTATGTTTCAAGTCATTTATTTTCACTGCGTTCGGTATTTTTTTATTTATTTATTTTTTAATGGTCAAGAAATTAGCTGGGCCGCCTCTCGGTGAAGTGCTGCTGCTCGGTCTTTGAGAAATTACCTCAAATGGTTTCGGCCCTGCTCTCTTTTTTCTTGTTTTTTATTGCCGAGCACTTTGCCGTCTCGCGAGAGAAGGTGTAGTCTTATTCGTTTTTGTGGCCCGCTGCGCTGCTTTTGACTGCTGACACGGTGTCTGGAACGCGTTCGGGGGTCGGTGCGGAACGGCGGCGGGTGATGCGACGCGTCCATGCAGGAATTTCAGACGGCTGGTGTGATTGCGGGCGTTGGGACTGAGGCCTGGAGTTTGCGTTTGGCTGCTTGACCACGAGTGTGTTTGGATGGCTCGATGCAGAGTCCTTGTTGTGTATTTAGGCGTTTGATGAAGTATAAACACGCCATCATCCAGCAGATGGCCTGAGAATTAGCCAGGTTTTTTTATTAGCGGTTACTAAGGCCCCTTGCATGATCGCGTGTGGGTGTGTGTTGGGGATTGTGTGTCTGCCTGCGTCTGTGACTTATTTCTGATGTGTGGTGAAATCATTCGTGCTGTTTTTCTGACCTGCTTCCACTGTACGCGCTGGCGCACCAATGACCTCGTCATCCTTACCAGAGGGAGGCATCGCAGAAGAAGCGGCCCACATCGAGACTGCCACCCAGCAAACCTTGCACTACACGCTGGCCAATCAGCAGGTCCAGTTCCACCGTATTGGCGAAGATGGACAAGTTCAGGTGGTGAGTATCAGACACTTCATCCCCTATTCTTCCCCAGAATCAGCGAGCAAACTGTTCTTCTTTTACGACACCATATAAGGGTTCCATAGCGCAGGGTTCGTAGTGCATGCGGACAGGTCACGCACACACACACACACACACACCAACAAACCAAAACAACACATACAGCACTCTGCAGCAATGTGGTGCAGCTTATGTCAGTGAAGGAATGGGCCTTGGGGATTAGATGATGCTATGCTATGCTCAAAGGTCACAGTCAGGCCTTTTACCACATCACGGGGGGGTCTGACAAAGAGGAAGTGACCGAATGTCTCTAATCTGGTCTCTTCCTGTACCATGAAATCAGTGTTTAATTGTGAGGGACAAGACACTCACCCCGTGTCCGCCTCTGCCAGACGCGTTGAAAGGTTTTTGTTTTTTTTCCTCCCCACCGTCGCCAAGCGCTCGTTCATTGTGGGAACTGTTGAGTTGGGTCCCTAACACTGCAAGGTCTCAACCTTATTCTGTGAAGAGCCTTGAGATAATGCACATTGTGGGTCGGTGCCATAAAAATAAAGTTGGATCGGAGTGGGTCGGACGTTTTGATTTAAGCCTATGGCCCGCTGGAGGCCTTAAAGATGCCGCGGCTCGTGAGATGCCGGAGCGTTGTGCGTGCGCGTGCAGAATTGATCGAATCCATCTGAAGGGCCAGGCCATTTGAAAAAGGCAGCTCGGCTCGGCGTTTGCATGAGGTCACTGAATGACGTCATCTTGTAAGCACAGTCCCGTTATAGTATGCGAACATCAGAGAAGTCATTTCCGCTCTAAACCTCAGCTCCGTGTTGTCCCGAGGCTACGTCGTAATTTACAGCGCCGAACGCTTTCGGCCGGTGACGCGTGGGTTTGTGGGGGGGGCGATGATAAGTGACTCGTCTGAGAAAGGAAGGAGCAGGCGTAAAGGATAGGAGGGCAGACGCGCAGGAAGAGAAGCCGGGGAGAAGGTGGAAGAGTGGGAGAGACTGTCAGGGGTTGGCTGCGCAGTTATTACCCTCCCGACACTCTGCGGAGAATTAAAGGGTGCAGCTGAGCCTGAAATTTATGAGTGCTGCTAATACAGCGGAGGAAATCGAGTATACTCGCTGCCAGTGATTCAGCGCTGCAACCATAATTACCAAACAAAATTTGTACTGCGCCGTTGCCAGACTGCACGCATCGCAACGGAGGGGGGCCGCTCAGTTAATTACTTTTAATTGCAGCCGAAATCGCGCTTAAAAGGACGGGTTCACAGTTTGCTCAGGCCTGACTCCATACGGATGCCTCCGTGCCCGAATGAAACGGCTCCCTGGCTGCGATCCCTCCTCCTTTGCGCACCGGCCAGTAAAAGTGGCGAGGGACAGAATCCGCAGTCGTCCTCATCCTGTGTAATGATTTCCTCACACGCTTATCTGAAGCTAACGTGGGGCTTTATCAGTCAGAGCTGGACCGATCAAGAGGGGATCTCCCAAAGCCACAGCCGTTTGAGAACCAAATTTCCTCTCTGCAGCTCAGCGGGGATACACTGTCCAGGGAAACACAAAGAGCAAATTTTATACAAAATAAGACATTTGTAGCCGCCTTTCCCGGCGTTACGTTATCGTTTGAATCAGAACTTAGAAGTAAAGGGAAGCATGCAAACGCAAACCTCTTCAGTTGTTCCAGCGCCTCTCACCCTTCTTCATCTCTCTCGCAGATTCCACAGGGTCAGCTGCACATTGCCCAGGTGCCACAAGGAGAGGAGGTGCAGATCACACAGGACAGCGAGGCAAGTGTGTGTGTGTTGTATGTGTGTGTGCGTGCTTGCACGTTTGTGTGCGAGGGAGAAAGAGAGAAGAGAGGCAGTGGACCACTCCTTTTCTTGAATCATTCCTCCTGGTATATAAAATTTCTCTGTCAGGGGAATTTGCCTCCAAACAGAATAGAATCGTGAACTGATGCTTGAGAAAAGACACGGTTTGCAGGGAAGGAAATTAGTGTTTGTCTACTTTAGTGTGGGAATGTCAGTCTGTTTTGTTGGAAGACTGGTTTGTAATTTGGTCGACTCCTGGCGAGCTCGCGAGCTGCATTATTTGCCCAGCTATGTGAAATTATCCTTAATATCTGTGTGAGCGTGCAGGATCTGCAAATGATCGCCCTCGGACAAAAGACAATTTCTGTTGTTTTGGCTTTGCCCAAATAAAGAACTTTGTCTCTACTTAGCTTCAGTGAGCGATGGAATCGATAGATTTGAAATCATTCAGCCGTTCGCGAGGCTTTTTCTGCGCAACAGCGGTCGATAGTCATGAGCAAAGGAGCGCAGCGCTGTCTCGTGGATCACTTTAACACGGCGCAGTGTCCCGCAACGTCGGAAGACGAGCGTTGGCCTCCCTCCGCCTGCGCGGAAGGGAAACGGGCCCTAACTTTGAGCTACGCCCGTTTCGATAACCCAGCGAGTGGTCACATTTGTGATGGCGCAACACGCGATGGTCGACTGTAAACGAGGAGAGTCGGGATGGACGGCGCCGTTACGCAGCGTCTGTCGCACCCTGTAAGCTCGGCTCGACTTGATCAACTTCGCGCCATACCCGATGACGGTAAGGTCATGACTTGCGTCTGCGTAATCCCCCAGATGTCTCGTGTCCCCCCCCCACACACCGGACGTCTCCGCGCGCAGCGTCGGCCCTGCCAGCTGAAATCAGAATCTAACTCCAACCCACACCGAACGCCGAGGAGGAATTCCTGCATCAGCATCGTTGCTAATGATTTTTTTTTTCGAGGATGTGGGGGAGAGATTTGTTTCAAGGCGCCAGTCTGCGTGCACACGCACGCACGCCGTCACATACTGTATATGAAATGTGCCCACACGTGCGCGACAGCTTGAAATCTTTTGCGCAAAAGCAATTGACACCTCGACCGGGTGTTTTTCTCATTTCCTCCTCGGTTGTGCTAAAGGGCGCTGGGAGGAAGGAGAGAGAGAGACGGGGTGAAGCGCCGGCAGGAAAGCTCCAAAGCTTTGCCTTCTCTTTGTGGCTGAGCCCAGATTTTTTCTCTCTCTCTCTCTCTTTTTTTTCGTCTCTCCTTCCCATTCCATGATATTGTTTGTTTTTTGGAGTTCAAAGCTTAGCAACAAAATCCCACTTCTCCCAACTGCCACTCACGGAGCGTGTTTTCATTACGAACGGGCCCCTTTCATCGGAGACGTTGGTTTTCGTGTGCTTGAGGAGGAAATGAGCTGTTTGAGAGATTACGCCGCTCTCTGGCCATATGGCAGCGCAGCGCGTACCGTACATGAAGTGCAATTAGCGAGGGACAACAGCTGGGGCCCGGGGGCCGCGCGATGACCTCTCATCGCGCCGTCTCGCGAACGCCACTCCGGCTGTCGAGAGATGCGATGCCAGGTCGCCGTGTCTCGAGAGCGGCGGGGTCTCGCCGCGGGCGGGGGTAACGGCAGAAGACGCCGGCGTGAATAGGAGGAGCATTGCACCCACCTCGCCTCCTGATGTCATCGCGCGTAAACGGTCCACTGCCAAACCCGTCACACTCAGAAACAGTTCAGACACTTCTCAGATATCAGCACGCTGTTTATTAGAAGAGGGAGGGGCTACTTCAGCGTATGTCACGGCTGGACTCGCCTTGCCACACTGCAGGCCTCACTGATCTGTCGTCCATGTAGGCACAGGCCAGTAGGAGGATAAATAGGTGGGGAAGATGCTTTTTTTTATGGCTTTGTGTTTGCTGATTTGAAATAGGTGAAAGATGTGTGCGACAGCAGGATGATGTCATGATGATGTCATTTCTCTATTGCAGGGAAACCTCCAGATCCACCAGGTGCATGTTGGTCAGGATGGACAGGTAAGAATGCATTTAATGTAAATTAAATAAAAGGTTTTTTTTATTATGTCCTGCAAACCCACCACATGGGCTGGGTTATGGTAACGGCGGACGCGCGTGGTTTGGCGTGGGGAACAGTGGCGGCTCCGCTGGCTTTGGTCAGCTTCACACAGTAGCCCACGAAACATCTCCCATAAATGATTCATGCGTCTCGCGGGCCCAAACCCTGCGGGCCGCGCGAACGAGCTCTTTGTTCTGCCGGTGCGGCGGACACGAAGGAACGCGGACAGGCATCGGCCTCGTTTCATCCGTCACCAGAACACTCAAGCACCCAGATGGAGGGTTCCGTCTCTTTATGTAATAGACGGCAAAACGTGGCAGATCCCGAATGTTTCTGCCTCCCGAGGTTGCGAACCGCGCCGGCTTCCACGCGCTGTCACACGCACATCCGCCGCTGCAGCGTCGCTGCGAGCATGGCAACCCCGATGCACGTGTGTCGGGAATATTTTGCCTGAAGGTTTTTCAGCGGTTGACCCAGTCGACCAATCTCCCCCTTTATTCTGATGACCTCCAATAGGCTTAATAGAGGGAGACAGCTGGTGAAATAAAATGCACCACGTAAAAGCCACAAGTATGTACACAAGAGCTTATTTTTTTTTTTTTTTATTCATGGGAAATATACGCTCGCTGTTAAGCGAGGCAGAAAATATAACCTCCTTCCACTGCCGTTTGGCGGTTCGCTGAAAATGTTCTGACGCGAGGATTCCCTGACGTCTGCTCAGCTACAGCCTACGGCCGCGTGCAGCAGTTATGGGAGAGTTTCATAAAGTCAGGGGGCAAAAAGACAAAATCAAGGGATAGATAAACCTCGTGATAATATTGTCAGCGTTGGACGTGCACCAACTGGCCTAAACTAAATACTTTTAATCAGCCCCGACTTCCTGTTCCTCAAAATTGTGACCATTTGCACTGCTGCAATCTGGCTGCAAGATGTAAAAGTGCGGTCCATAATTTTTCTTTCCAAAAGCACAGCAAGGATGATGCATCCTGACATGACAACCTGCAACCCAGTACACGTCGCGCAATAGCAGATTAAGTGAAGCACTTCAGTAGCTTACGCAGGGTTTCCATTCCTTTTACCTCTTTGTTGTTCCGTTTTTCTGCCGCCGCCCTCTACCATGCGGTTGGATGTGACAGCGCCATGCCAACGAGCAACACGCGCGCACGCACCTGAACGCGCACCGAGGTGTGCCCTTCGTCCTTGCTCGTCGCTCTCCCCGCTCCTTTCCTCCGAGCCGGTCTCGATCGAGGGCGGAGCCGCCCTGCGTGCGACCGCCGCACGCTGCGCGCCAACGCCCAGAGGACCGGCGCGTGACGTGGCATTCGGCATCTCGTGCCGTTTGTGTGGAAGCGAGGCTTTAGGGGAGGAAGTTTGTTCTCACGCCGCCCGTCTGATGACTAAACTGTTCTGTTGGAACAGGTGGTTTTTGTACCAGCATGTGGAGCACTTTTTTTTTTTGTCTTCCTAAAATGTGAATGGATGCTTCACATATTCACCATCTGGTTCATTGCTAGAAATTTACATATTATGTACTTTTTTTTTTTTTAAATTAAAGGCAATCAAATCCATGGTGACCCCCTACATAACTTTTGCATCGTGCACTAAAACGACGGCGGGGACTTAAATTAACAGGGTACCCATTCATTTCGGTCGCTTTATGCTACACTCTGTGCTACGTCGCCCCACATTCCCGGTACTTTACTTATGAATGGCGTAATTCCGCTGTTTATCCGGCGATCGCGTCGCAAACAGAAGGAAAAATAATAATCGGCCCGTGTGATAAATTTCCGGCGCTATAAGTTCCTTCCTCCTCGCGTTATAAACGACCGCGCAGCGCTCTGGCGTCTGATGAGCTCCCCGAACCCGCGGAACTGCGCCTCAAGTCAGTCGCGTCGGCTCATATTTCACCGTCTCCCGAGTACCTTAAACAGCACGCCTCCGCCGACGCAGCGCCGCGCGTGCGAAGGCCCGGTAAGACCACATTAGCGCTCGCTTCCAAGGTTTGTAGTAAAACCAGTCAAAAATAGAGCCTGTTGCCTTAAATTCAGACTTTCTGAGTTATATTTGTCACTTTGTTGGCTCGGCCGTGTGCACCCTGCTCATAATTCAGACGTTTTTGGCACGAGCTGAAGGCAGTATAAGACGAAAGAGATTTTTTTTTTTTCCGTCAATATCACGCCAGCGAAGAGACTTGCGGGGCTTAAGAGTGCAAGTGAAGGAACAACCTGTTGAGTGGAGTAATGCCTTACTTTGTTCCATCGCACTGACTGGTAATGTGTTTACAATAACGTTGCTTTGTGAGAGATTAGTGGACCTCCCAGCGCCGCGTTGAAAAATTAAGACCGTGACTACAACATGTCGAAAACATGGCGAGGGGGCGGGGTTACACGCCACCCACCGACTGGATCCGCGTGCGTTCGCCCTTCTGCTCGTTCCTTCATTTTATAGTCTGATTGAGGTTCCAATCATTCAGTTCATTGATGCGTTCAAGGCGGCACTGGCTATCTGCGCGCTCGCTCGTTTGCGATGTGTAAATGCATCTGCTTTCGATGAGGGCTTTGCCTTTGTTGTTTGTATTGTTTTATTGCCTCTTTGGCTCCGCGTGCGTTTCCATTGGATCGAGGTAGTCGCCGCGCGTGCTCGCGCCCCCTCTCTCGCCCCCTCGTAAACACACATGCGCGCTCGTGTCCTCGGACGACCTGCCCGCTAAGCCTGACGGCAGCATCCCCCCCCCCCCACCCACCGTCTCTCTTTAGGGTCTTGAAACCAAGTTTGCGCGGAGCTCGGTTTAGATTTTCCACAACAATACTCATTTCCATCAGTTCGTAATATCAGTTCAGCGAGTGCACGGGCTGCTCCTGCAGACTGCCATCAGCTTGGTCTGGTTAAACTGCTCTGCTGGGTGTACGTTAACACAACATGCATTAAAAAAAAAAAAAAAGACATGCACGGTTGGAAACTGCAGTCTTCTGTATATATGGGCGTTAGTTCCTCGCAAATAGACACCAAAGCGCCCCAGGATGCGAGAACTAAAAACTGCACAAAGGCCTGTATTCCCTGGGCAGTGTCTGGGAGCCTAGTCCAATAAAAAGCTCTTTTATTTTCCCTTTCTTTTTGCTCATACTTTGATTGGGTCTGTAAAATGATATGAGCGCGGTGCCAAAACAAACACGCAGCGACTTATTCCCTAAACCTCGTGTTGCAGGTCGAGCTTTTCACACGCGCACGCACGCACACACTGCAGTGGCAGCATCTCTATTCAGCTATTCTCATGGAGAGGAGGGCCGGCGAATCACAGGTCAGCCCTTAAATCTGATGAGTCCCAGCAAGAACATGGAGACACTGAAGGGAAACACGGCCCAAACAAGTATGACACCAGCGATAGCGCTTCATACGAGGAGATAAATCTCTTTGAGCAGATATGGCTGCGTACAAATGACATTTTACATCTTTATCTTGATTGGTGCAGTGTATCTTGGACCAGAATTTGTTAAGAACCTCAGACAAAGACAATACAGCTCAGACCTTAAACCTGATTTGTGCTTTCTTGTGCGTCTAATTTGTGTGTTTACTGAGACCTACATCGAATAGGCCGCGGGTGATGTCACTGTTTTTGCAATCCGGCAAAATAGTGCCGAGGCTATGTTGGCGTAACCGAGCCCGTTGAGTTCATCACGCGGGAGCCGTCCTCTCGCTCCGCTTCCTCTCTCCGGAGCAGTCCCCCACCCCGCGCCGGGTAGCCGGGGTTACACCTGTCTTTTAAAGGCCACCTGCCGCATCCAATCACTCGAGGCCACACTCGCTGTCAGATGTTTACACTCTCAGGTCCAGTCTTGGCTGCATTTAGCTCCACTACATAAAAAAAATAAAAAGTTGTGGCGCTCTCAGGCTTTAAGTTTTAACAACTTCACACAGATGTTTTTGCGCTCCGTGTCTCCATCAGGGTCTCTTAATCATCGCAGATGTTTTCCTTGTTCGACTACAACATGCGTAGTTGGTGTCTATCTGCGGCATTTGTCACATTATTTCTGGCTATTATCAAAACCTTCATTCTGAGGTGGCCTGGCTCGGCTTTTTATACTCCGCTATGCGTGGAACTGCTGTGTCAGTTGTGTCTGGAAGCAAGAGGCAATATTTATTTACCGGACACAGATTAATATCATTATTAGAGTATTAATCTGGCCTTCATTCTGGAAGGAGTTTAATAATCCCCTCTCCAATGGGGACCGCCGTAGACAATCAATCATTCAGTTCCTTGTGTGCAGGCCTAATCAATCTTTTAGTTTGTTTTCAATAAATGACACGTATTGTTAGTTTCCCCCCTCAAAGCTGTCACTTTATTGTCAACAGACTGCACTAACTGGCCTGAGATAAATGCTCGTTGGCTTCCACAAGGGCGGCTTTATACAATGGAAGATGGAAATCGGTGCACCGTTCTCGCTTGGCGTGTCGTCGGAGTTTTTGTTTTTGTTTACGAGCGGCACATCGTGTTGTGCACAGTCCAGTTTCATACTGCCTTTTGAATGAATCACAATTCTGACTTGAGAATAAAAATCCATTGTGTTCTTTGGCGTTGTGTTCGCATTACAATGGAAAAACAGGTTGGGTGTTGACAATGCGTTTGCGATGCATCCCCCCTTCGTTGCAGTCTTGCGTGGACAGGACTGCATTTCAAACCCCCCCACCCCCCATGAGAGCACTTGATCAGGACGTTGATACATTTTGCAATCACTCACTGCAGAAAAAAAAAAATCATTGTCCGCATTCTTTCACCCCGCAGCTTGTGATCCCTGCGTGCGTCAGCGTGAGTATATCATGCTGTCCAGTAATGGAGCTCGCACTGTACATTCTTTGGTTATTGTTTCATAGTGCTCTGGACTGAACTTAAACAACGGATCCTTGGCACGGCCCAGCGCCGCCGTTCCCAAAGGTCCGTGACTGAGCGATGGAGTTGAGTTAATGAATAAGTTACGGCATTGGTTTGACCACCTGAGGGTTTCCCCGCGGGCCCGTGCTCTTTCAAAATGAATTGGCGTGAATCTTTTTCTCTTACGGTCATTGGGGAGCGCTGCTAAATCTGTGGCAACATTTACCGCCCTCCTTTAATACTTTTTTCTTTTCTTCAAAAATGCACCTAACCAACGACCCCAGCTTCAGCCACATCCACGCGCGCGTTGTTTGAGTGAGTGAGTGAGTGAGTGAGATGTGAGGGGGCATAAGGGGTCAACCCCCAGGTCCAGCTTCATTGGCAGCATGAAGTGAGTTGTCTTTTTTTATTGGAGGAGACGGGCCGCGGACTGACCCCTCGCCCTGCCCTCCGTCCGCCCGTGTATTGCCAAGAGAAGACTCGCCGCGTGCAAAGAGCAGCGACGGCGTTGCGCATGTCTCACCCTTCACTCTGTTTGTGTGTTTGTCGACAGGCATGGGATCTGTGTAGTTTGGCTGCAGATGTTTGTGTATCCGCTTTCATGCCAGTGCATGCCAACTGAGCCCTGAACCTAGCGCAAACTGTGCCAGCTGAAACGCCGAGCGGAGCTGGATCCAAATTTCTCTGGCAGCCTATAAAAACCCTCTCATGCAGACGGAAAAGAAGGCAGAGCCATGAAACTATAAAATAATTCCTCTTTTACTGCGCTCCCTGTCTGTCACAGCCTCTTATCGAGTGCCCTTCTCTCCCTCTCTGTCTGGGCTGTGATCTTAACCTGCACTGATGCAGACCAAATGGAGGACTGGAAGATGAAAGGAGTGACTGATGAAGAGGAGGAGGAGGAGGAGGTGGGGAGAGAGAGAGACAGAGAAAGCCAAAAAGGGAGACCGTCTGGAAGTGATGTTTTGCCCCATTCATGATTGGGAAACTGAGACCAGTGGAGCTGTGAATCAGACGGGGGGAAAAAAATAACACAAACCAAACAAAAAAACGCACGCTTTTAAAGAAATGCACGGCAACGAGTGCCGCGCCAACACGAGGAAGCAGAAAATAACCCCGGCGTTCTAACGAGGAGGACGGGCCGTAACAGTCCGCACGTCGGGCGGGCACGGGGTTTGAAGGGGGCTCTCGTGTTGTGTTGGCCTGAAAAAAAAAAAAAAATCCAGCTCGTCTCAAGAGACAGCTATTTACTAATCCTGTCATCCGCATGCGTCATTTACTGAAGATGGCCCCAAATGCCGCCCATTGGAGATGTGTGTGTGTCTCTGTGTGTGTGTGTGTGTGGGGGGGGGTGTTAAGTGTGACTGTCAAGACTATGAACCCATTCCCCCCACCTCACTCTCTCCCCAGCTGAACCTCTGCCATCCCTTCCTGTCAGCACATGTTACGGTGCATCTGGTGGATCCTCCCAAGCGGCACTGTTCACGGTCAATGTGGGAACTGGGTCAAAGAACAGCAGAGTCCAGCTCGGCGCGGCGCGGGGAGGGGAGGGACGGATAGATGTGTCGCCGAAGGGCAGGATGAGAAGAACAGCGTCCGGTGGGGGAAAAGTGAGACAGCGGAGCGAGGTGACACAGAAGAGGAGACATGTATTACGTACCATCTGCGCGCGTCCGCCTCAGAGACGCCATCCTCCTGCGCCGTCTTCTGCCGCTCGGGCTTCGGTGAACGGCCGCCGTTTCCGGGAAGGCGTCTCTCCTCGCGTCTGTCCTCCCTGCCCACAAAGCAGATGCTTGAACAATGCGTCGAGCTCAACTCACAGAATCGGGGTGTGATCTGTGCTGGAATCAAACTGCTGGCCCGCGGCCCGACTTCCTCAGTCGTCCTCTTCTTCTCTCCGCTCAGGAATGTGGTTTCTTGTGTGTGTGAGGGGTTGTTCCCATCCCCGGGATTCGCAGCGCTGGGGGAGGGCGAGAATGAGATGAAAAAGACACAAACAAGATGTTTTATGACCGATGTTTAGCGTAAGTGGGACGTATGTAAGCAGTCAAGGATTTAGGGGTTCTCGTGGTGGATCCCGTTTCAAAGGAGTCGCGGTCTGCTTTGTGTCCCTGTGGCACCGTGGCCGGGAGCGTAAGAGCCGCAGGCCGGGGGAATCCTCAGTTCCGCGCGTGCGCGTGGGCGTGCTTTTGTTAGGAGGCTACCCCCAGTGGTGTTCTCCTTTGTCTTCGTGGAGGCGGTTTCGGCCTCCAGCCGGTTCCCGGGGCCGACGTGGACTCTGGGTTGATTGCAACCGGGGTCAACGTCGCACTCGTGCCGCGTAGACGTCTCAGTCCAGGTATCGGACGCACGTGAAGGTCATGATGAGAAGAGGCGTGGGGTAACTTGATTAACAGGACGAGATTAGTCGGCGGCCTTTTGTGAAGAGTTTGATCACTGATTTTGTTTTTGACTGCACACACAGACACACACACACCAGAAAACGAGCGAACAAAAGCGAACTGGATACGAAGTAGAGTGCTGGTTGAAAAAAAACCCCAAAAAGCAGCATGACTAGCAGTGAGGGAAAAATAAAAGTTGTTTTTCGTGCGAATGACAGCAGCTTACATAACGCGCCCTGCAACTGAAAGGTGCTTCGTCGGTTCTCCGCTGCACCGGCTCCAGAGCGAGGTCGAGACGCCGAGCCCTCCGAGCGGTTCGTCACGCGCGGTAAAAGATGATTGATGCGACGCCTGCGTCTAAGGACTGCCGCGCGCTGACGTAAGATGACAGACGTCTCTCACGGCAGGCCTGAGATCCGAGGTGAAACCCGTGGATTCTTGGCTGCCGTGCGCCCGAGGCGCTGAGCGCGTTTCAGTTTGGGACCCGGTCTGAAAGACAGTTTGTTTGGACGCTGGCATGTGCTGCTGGAAAGGTCGTCCACAGGTCATTTGGACGGCGTTTCCTCTTAAAATCTGTATTTTCCAATGCATTTACATTTGCTTGTGGATACTGAAAAGCGGGGCCCAGTCGCTGAAAACGGAATGAAATATATCACTTCAGCTGTTACAGGAAAAACAGCATTTGATTTAAGAAACATCTTGGCCTCCGTTAATGTGCATGTAGATCCTGACTCGGCACCGCGTTAAATGAATCGTTGAGACGGGCGTTTTGTGCAGCGTGATGTTTTGTTAGTTAGGCTTTACAACCTGTGCGTATCAACTTCTTGGCCTCCGTTGAATTAAACAGGATAATTGGAAACACGATAAAGTCATCATCTTAAATCACGAGTTTTACGGACATTGTAAAAATGCCTTCGCCAATCAGGCAGGCCGAGCTGGTATTTGCACTGGAGAACAGAGGAAACCTAAGCTGGAGTTTTCTTCCTTTTTGTTTTTTAAAAGGGACTTTTAATTGCAGCTTTTATTTTTGTCATCAGCAGCCCCCCCCGCCCCGCACTTTTTTTTTTTTGATTTGCTGGTTCTGGATCCGAATTGAAGCAAAGCCGGTTTTGTCATAAAACTTCTCTGAGCCCCGTCTGAATCTCGACTCCCGGTCGGCTGGTGGGAGTTGCGGAGCAAAAGGATGCAAGGGAGGGTTTGATTGGATGCAGGTGTCGAGCCGTGGTGCACAAACAGTGTCAGGGTGTGGGTGGAGATGGGAAACAGTACACCAAGTTACAAGGTCAGGGGTCGCGCGAGACGAGAACAAAATTTCGAGCGGCCAGTCCGTACTGCGCGACGTACGGCGTGGTCGGGAGATGGACGCGTCGGTGCTTTGTGGGAAGAGCGCGCGTCAGGAGGCCGAACGTTTAACTGCAGATAAGCGAGACCGCAGAGGAACCCTGAACGACACTCTCTGGCTTCTATTTCAACATCAGACATTTTCTGGATTTGCATCACGACCCCTCCGTCGTCCATTCGGTCATAGTGGAGGCCGGGGCCCGCTCGAAAGTCAGAACGGGCCTCGGACTCGGAGGTGCAGTAAAAGGCATGTGGAACTAAGAGAGTTAATGGCTGCAGTGAGACGCATTTAGGCCAGTGTGTTCACTTTCCCACTCAGCAAGCGCTCAGAGCTTTGCTGTGTCTACGGGCATCTTTACAGCCAAGCCACAGCCAGCCCTCGGTCTACCCCCCCCCCCCGCTCCCCTCCCACCTCGCCTACTCACCCGGAGCTAGTGTTTCTGCTTGAACATCTGTCCGGGGTTGGCAGTTGCAGATGTTGTTGACGGCTGTGAAGCTGAGAGGAAGTTCCAGCCACTCAAAAGTCCAAATGTTTCTTTTTTCATTTCCTTGTTTTGTTTTGTTTTTTTCCCCCAGATCTAAAAGAAAAGGAGGTATTCCTCTGAGAATTGATAGGAACCAGATTTGTGTAGCTCTCTTTTTTTAGAATTCAGGAAAAAAAAAAACCCAAACAAAACTGTCTTACGCGTATGTATTTTTGTTTCCTCTAAAAGGGATGATCCTGTGTTAGGGGAGACGCCGGCGTACTTTTGAGCGCAGGGAGGGTGAGGCAAAAATTGTTAAAAGCATACCCAGACACCAACACACGCACACGCACGCTAAGTGGGTGACTCACAGCATCTCCCGATTCACAGCTGAGTTTAACCGAGACCTCCTGAGAGCCTGGGAATCGATGCCAGCCTGCAACAAGTATGTGCATCTTGGAAGCGACTCCTTTTTTTTCTTTTTAACTGACGCAGCGCTCTGGGACTGTTAGTCCGTTATTCAAGCCTCACCGGAGGAAGTTACAGGAGAAAAGTGCATTTTAAAACCCTCAGACAAGCGGAGGGCGCGGGCCGGGTCAAAAAGTCTTGTTTATTCCATTTGGTTATTGTCTGTCAGTCCTGAAATCTTGAATGTTTTCTGCATTAAGTTGCTCTTGTTCTTTTTTTTGTGTGTGTGTGTGTGTTTCCTCTCCCATCGCTGTATTTCTTTAGTGTCCTGGATCCATTACTGAAAGCATTACAGCATCAGCAAAAGATTTATTTTTTTTTCTTTCCCTTTTTTCTCAAGGCCACGGCAGCCTGCAGAGCCTGCAGAAAATTTAAGATGTTCTTGATTGTTCAGTGCTCCTCTCTCCAGCACTGCGCTCCAGTATCGCAGCCCTTTAATCCCGCTCTCTCGCTCTCCTCTTTGGCCCTCCGGCATGGGGGTGGCCGACCGGCCGGCCAGCCGGCGCTGATTGTTTAAGGGTCCCGTCCCATAAAATATTGAGATCACCGGTAACTAATTCACGAGAGATTCTGCGGATGGCCCCGGTTTCTGACAAATTGAGCTCACGACTTCAAATCTAATATGCTGGGCTGCGTTTTAAGTGAGTCAGCCCAGCTCTTAGTCGCCGTTAGGCAATCAAGACGGGGCTGTAAAGTTTTGCCGTTGTCAGGGGACTTGTCTGCTCCAAAAAAGCCCCGTCAAACATTTGTCACCTCGTTGCATAAGGTATTAGTTTCTGCTAACAGCCTTGATTTGTCGTTGATTAAACATGCTACATCAGCCGGTTCATTTTCTACCTCATAAAAGCTTTCCTTGATAGAATATTGTAATTATTTTTGTTTTTTCACCGTTGCCGACCGGTTTAATGATGATTATGCACTATTAACTGAATGAGCGGTAATTATCATCAGTCCTCGCAGAGTTGCGTAATAGTGCTCAAAGGTGTTTTATAGGAACTTCCAAACTTGAGGTAATCATGGAGAACAAAGCCATCATTTATGCTGGTGGGGAGTAAACTCGTGCGTCCGCTTTCTGGGCAGCTCCCGTGCAGCGGATGCACATCTCCTGAGCGCAGATGGAGTTCCTGACTGTGTCTGGTCCAAATGGCGGAGACGGGTTGTTCTGACGAGGCAAGTCGTGGGACAGGATGTGGGTCCTGTGTAATCACTGCAGAGATCTCACACACCGTTCCAACTCTGTAAATGCTTTAGTGAGCCTCAGTGTGCTGCTCGCCGCAGCTGAGAATGCAAACTGCTCTCAAATGGAGGTGGAGAATCTAATTGAGTGGGACAAGTGTTTACAATCTCAAGTGTCAAGCGTAGCATCCCCTGAACCCCCGGTAATTGTGCATTTAGATACACTGGTTGGGCAGCACGGACTCCTCATCGTGCCTACGTACGGCCGCCGACAGACGAGCACTTGGCAGAAGCCGCGTTTGATCCTGGATAAGAGAACCATACGTTGATAATGTGGAGTTGAGGATGCATCGCTGCGTCGGCCGCGCAGACACACACAAACAGCTGGTGGTGTGTTTGGTTTCCCACTGGTCTCGATGAGATGACTGACTGAGCCCTGTTGGCATAGATTTGGCCTCCCTACTTTCACAGTGCACTCTATATGCACCATAAAGGAATAGTTATGGAGTAGGGATGTACTCCTGTTGCGTTAGCTTAGCCTAAAGACAGGAAGCGGGGGGGTTCTGAGTTTGAGAACGACTGGTCGGCGGATTTCCTCTTGCCTTTGGACACAGCCGAGCTCATGGTTGCCGCCTGCTTCTCGTCTCTTGCTGGTTTCAACTTCATATTTAGCGCACAGACATAAGAGTTGGCGTCAAACGTGGAATCCATCCCCTGAACTGTCTGTTTTGCACAAACCCTTTGGAATAATTCTCCGATTGATCAGGAGTGCCGTATGGCTCGTCATACGCGGTGACTCACTGAACCCGTCTCTCGCCAGTTGTCTATATCAGAGTGTAACTCGTGCCCTTGATCCCTGCTTGTGCTTGCAGTGTCCCGGTTGTCTGGTCGGGTGAGTCAGGCAGGATGCTTACGCTAATAGCTTCCATCGGGCCCGGTGAATTATGGTGATGAGGCGACAGATTTTGTGGTGACACTGGCGAAGTCTGTCTGACGACGAGGAAAGCCGACGGGTGCGGTGGGGTGGGGTGGTGGTGGTGGGGGGGGTTAACTGAGCGGCTGGGCCCGTCACTAACTGAACTTCAAAGCAAAGGCCGGACTGGGGGTTCGGGAGGCAGTGTGGGGCTCTGAGATTGGAAGGGTTAGGGGGCAACAAACATCTGTAATTGAGGTTTGTGAGGTTTGGGTTTGTTTTGGTTATTTCTTTTTTCCTGCAGGCTTGCATAGTCTCCTTTAAATTTTTAATGTCTGTTTAGCATGTCCCAGCCAGTCCCAGCACCGAGTCCCAGCTGGAAGACGACTGAGCCGGAGACGGAGACCTCACATGGAAATCACAAAGACAACAAATGAAACCTGCCAGGCAGGAGACACCGAGGTGGCCTGTGTTGAGTCTAAGGCCCTGAGACTGAAATTAAAAAAAAAAAAAATTGAACGGTTCATGTAGGACTACCATTTATTTCAAAGCAGTAATCCCCCTCCTCTGTGAAACTTGTTGCCGGAAGGCTCTGGGCCACACTGATGCGGTCTGTGACCTCTGTCTGACTAACACGAACATCCACAGGCACAAAGCTCAAATGAATGTTTCCCCTCCATCCGTCTTTCTCTGCGTTTCTGTTGACAGGATGATTGTACGTTAAATTGTGTGTCTGTTGTCACATGGGAGTCCCGCTGTCCAAATTGACGGCAGTGCTCGGCTAATCCCCGGAGCACGCGTGTGCTTGTTTGTGTGCGACCTCGGCGCAAGTGGCGCACACACATGCAACGCTCTGCGAGTCCGCGGTCGCAGCCTTTGCATAGGAATAGCCTCAACAAACTATAGGGATACCCAACAGCGCTCCAGCTGCGCTGCACGGCTCTGTAATTAGCGCGTCCAGACCGCAGAGCTCTAATGTCGCCTGGCTGACTTTCAACACTGTGGGAGATTAGGATTCCCCCGCGATGTCTCACTTGCCCATTCTCTGCCAGTTCCGTTTATTTCTTTGTGGATGTAATGGAATTAACCCAGGCAAAATGAATACTAACTAGCCCATCGTGTTACGGGGTCTGGGAAAACGAGACCTGTGAAAATATAATCGAGTTGAACGGACCGTAAAAGTTCCTTCTCCAACTCGATGTCCAAACGGAGGGTGGGATGCGAGGGAGTGAGAACAGCGCGGCTGAAGTGTTTATTTACGTCACTCAGATACCGCTGCATGAGTCTTTCCTTGCCGCAGAGGTACTCGGTGTGTTTGTGTGACACGGTGCCGGTACACAGTGACAGCTGCGATAAATAAAAGAATATAAACACATGGGATCGCACACAAATGAGGCTCTCTGCCGTTTGTTTTTGTTCGCCTCCTGCTTCCAGTGGTGTGTGCTGAA
Source organism: Psettodes erumei (assembly GCA_016785225.1). Classification (NCBI taxonomy): domain Eukaryota; kingdom Metazoa; phylum Chordata; class Actinopteri; order Pleuronectiformes; family Psettodidae; genus Psettodes; species Psettodes erumei. The sequence goes on along the minus strand of JAFBJZ010000772.1, from coordinate 5,286,244 downwards.
GACCGTTGCGGGGTGGGATGGTGCTGATGAGGGCGGGCGGTTCGCCCATTGGACCCATGTCGAAGGTGAACAGAAACTGTTGACGACCCCTTCCTCCTTTTTCCGCCCTAGGTGCTGCGTGGAGCTCAGCTGATCGCGGTGGCGTCGGCCGACGGGGGGGCCGCGGCAGTGGAAGGCTCCCCCCTGCCCCCCGACATCCAAGTGCAGTATGTGCAGCTCGCCCCGGTCACAGATCACGCAGCTGCCGTACAGGTAAAAAAAAAACCACACACACACACACAAAAACACAAACTCTTCCAAGGTCTCATGCATGTGTACACAGACACAGATTGTTTGTAACCGGGGAGCAGTCCAAGCGCTGGAGTATGCAGCTATCGTTAGTTTGAGGTGAAACAGACCCCAGTATTAATCTAAATCAGTCCCTCTTCACGTGTTTGTTTTTTTTAAGCAATCCATAATAAATAACTGCACTCTCACCCTGTTTTCCTCAATCTGACGTACTCTGACTTGTAATCAGTCCTTCAGTGATGCCATTAATCTGTTCCGTACACTCGATCCTCAGCCAAAGGATGCAAGCCCCGTGATTTTGTGTATTTTTGTACTCTGAGGCGTAGTCAGTGCTACTTTTCCTCAAATACACAAACCCTCTGTATAATTTCATGCTACCATAGGTTTATGTTGCAACCCATCAGTTATAAATATTACCGCTCTGTTCCTGGCAAATAGCTTTTTTTTTATTTCTTTTGGTCTGTCATAAGGAACTAAACTAAAGATTACTTATGAGCCTCATCAGCTGTTCCCGGTCAAGAGGCTCATCACAGCCACAAAAATCGCCTTTGCAGCTGATTCAAGACACGGTCATTCCACGCAGTGGCAGAACGCCGCAACCTTTCAAGTCACAAAAACTGAGTCCAAGTGGGACTTCATTAAACCGGCCGAAACGGTCCAACAGGGCTCCGTCTCTCTGGCAGCAGTGGCGCAGGGAGCTCACCTCTAACCTCAGCGATGAGATGTTTCTCGCCGCAGTGTTCCCCGGAGCTTGTAGTTTTCGCCCAAAATGAAGTAGACGCCCTTGTGCCTTTTTAAAAAAAAAAAATGCATTTAACGAACTGTGTATTTTTTTTTCCTTAACACATTTGCTATTTGTTTGTACTGGTGACTCAATAAGTAGAATTTCATGCTCATCCAAGTGCTGAAACGGTTCGACAGCCAGTCACCTCACATCGCCTGCCCGCCCATTTTTCAACGCCATGCAGCCGTCCATCTGGAACAGTGCTTCATTGTGCTCGTGTACAGCTCCCAGAAAACAGGTTTTTTTTCTGGGGGAATTTTTTTTTTAATCCAAAAAAATGTCACACGTCTGAAAAGCATATTCTCTCTAAAGATGAAACATGCGTGCTCTTTTTAAGGAATGGCTGATAGTTGATGTTGTTTTATGCTGCATAATCAAGCCCCGCCCATCTCAAGCTTTATACAGAACTCATTCACTCTTTTCTGTCTTTACGTCGGTTTTAGGAATCCATACATGCCTTTACACGCCAAAGTGCCTGGTTGTTGGGGCCGACACCTGCCTTCGTGCGTCCCATGATGGTTTTGGTTAGCTTCGTGATAAGGCAGAATATGTCGCGAAAAAAAATTTCATTCATAATCACCGTAATTGAAGTTGAAATAGCAATACGAGCGTAATTCCAGCAATTTAAGCCTAACCATTCACCGGTACAGTGGGTCTGCTGCCCCCCCATTGTCATAATTCAACTTCAACACAAAGCACCAAGCTTTCAGTCATCATGATGGCTCTTTGGACAAACAGTAATTTAACACAATAAAGTGGAGTGGATGGAGTGTTACAAGGAGAAGAGTAGTAATTAGTAGATATGCCTAAAATCCCTTGATGATTGCGCTCGTTGAGCAACAGCCACATGTGGATTTAGGATGGTGCACATGGCACGGCGGCCTTTGAAGTGGTCAGTGTAACTCTGCGGGGAATATAAAAGAACAGCACTTTTCTATTGTTCGCTCTGCTTTTGGTTTTCTCAAATATGCTGAAAACCCGTCTCGCCTCTCACCGCTCCTTTCCTCCAAGTCACATGCAAGAAGCGGGTACCCTCAAGTCTTTGTTGTGTCGTCGTAATATAAACAGAGACGGCTCCAAATGATGTATGGCCGCGCCAAATGCCAGACCCGTCCCCATATGATCTCCTTGCAGACGTTGCAAGGTGATTGATCATATTCGCCTCCCTGCGAGACATGCGGAGAGCAAATGTGCCGACTGGCCGCGCATTCGGGTTTTGGGATTTCCTTGTTGCGACTCTGTCTTCTGCAAACCTGACAACCTGTCTTGTTGTCCATTTGTTGTCTGTAGTCGTCTAGGTAATTGGCCCCCTGCCCCTGTGAGTGTGGAGGTAGATAAACACTCTACGTTGATGAAATGTTTTGGGTGCACATCATACACTAACTGACCCTGAAACACTATTTATTTGTGCATTCACGAGCATGCGCTATTATTGCCACCCCGTGCACTGTATTCCAAGATCTGTGCTCCATGCTGCTTGGCGGAGCTAGCAATCAGACTCTTTGTTTACTCAACTGATTTGATTGAATGGATTCCTATGCCCAAAAAGAGCTCATTTTTTTCCCCCTAATGTTTGATCGTACACAGATCTTGACAAAAATCAACAAAGTTCACAGGGGTCTGATCCGCCATCGGCTTTCTGTTCAGTGGAGTTTGGGTTCAGTAAGGGCACCTGGGTGTAGTCAGGGACAGAATGAAACCGTCTGTGAACAATGTGGCGTCTCTTGATCAAACAGTATTTACACTCTTCCAAAGCAGGTTTTCATTAGACTTCAGGCCCAAAACAATGAAACGTGTTAATGTGCCAGGATTATAGGATGCTGCATCAATATGTACGGCATGCTAAAGCATCCCAATAATAACCTGACAAAATAATGCATGCGATTAAAACGGGTGGAAGGAAGGAAGGCAGAACACACAGAACAGCGCTGAGCAACAGTAAAGAGAATCGACGAGGGAAGTGGCCAGTGTGGGGGCAAAGATAATTGGCTCGGCTTTCCTGGTCGGGGCTGGGTTATTGTCACAGTTGGGTTTTTGATGTCCCACAGTGTAAACATTGCTGACTTTCAGTTCAAAGTTCAGAGCAAGGTTAGCGCTGGTCTCTGCCCCCCCCCCCTTCTCAAAAGTGTTGAATTGAGAGAATTGCTCTCATCTGTTTCCATACATGTGGAAGCATTTATAGAAGGTCTTGAAAAATTACTTAGGCTTTTGTATTTATTTATCTCTGCATTGTTCCTCTTTCTTTATAAAATAGTTTCCATTACACAAACTAGATGAAGTAGGGGGCAACTAACAATGATATTTCCATGGGGCTTTTCTGCAAGGGGGGTTGGGTTGAAATGGGAGGCTAAATTTTGACTGGAAAGCAGTCTATCTCCAGCCCAGGTCTGAAATCTGGACAACAGAAGCACCAACAGCCTGACTGAAGCACGCTTTCTCCAAAAATGCCAGAACAGTTTCTGACACATGCAATTCAAAGCAATGGATCCATTATCCATCAGTGTTTTCAGATGGAGGGCAAGGCCAGCGATGCGGCGGTTTAACAAGTCCAGTGTTACGAACGCTCATTGAAAAGCACTGATTCACTTGGCCTCCTTGCTGCCAGTGGTTACAGCGTGTCCGCCTGTTGCTGCATTGTGTACGCCGCTGCGGTGCAGCTGTGCTCCAGTCAACGCTGTTGTCTAGTGACAGCATGCTGGGCTGGAGGGAGGATTAAATGCTGCAGGTGTGTTTGAAGGAACCTTTGGCGTGCGCTCGAGGAAGGAGTGAGTCACTCTTCATGGTCATCATCCAGGACTGAGTCATGAACCTCTCATCTTTTAGGGGGTTTTACCCGCACAATGCCTCGCTCTGTCCGACACTGACAATAGAGACGGTCGCAGAGCGTTAAAATACAAATAGCTTGTCAACCACCTATCACTCTGCTTCTTTTCTCATTCCTCTCAGCGTCTTTCTCTTTCTTCTCTCTGATCTCTCGTCATTCCTCCTTTCTCTCTTTGGTCGGCTCGCTGTGTTTGTCTCCCACTATGATATGGGATTGGGAGGAGGGGGCTGGGAGGGCTGTCAGTATGGCTTGGTCGCCATCTGTTAGCTCACAGGAAACACACTTCACCCGTGTATTTGGCTTCTCAAGACCACGCTGATTAGCTCGGGCGGGATGCTGCAAACGTAGCGCGTTTAGTGTGCAAGATGTCACGGTCTTCCCTCTCCTCTCTCCTCATGTGTCCCAGGCGGCTGAGCTGACCCCAGCCCTGCAGGCGGACATGGAGGTAAAGGAGGCCATCCAGGGTGCCATCCAGGGCGAGAACGGCGAGGTGGTCCAGATCGTCACCTCTGTGGCCACCTGAGAGCCCACGTCCGGCTCTACGCAGCCCCAGAACTCTGCCCTACGGCGTGGCGTGACGAGGCCCGACGGGAACGTCGGAGGTCAACGAACAGTCTGACATGCAGACGAGTCAGACAACTTATTAACAAATACTGAAGGTCACTGATGAAACAGAGGGAAGAAGCGTTCTTTTTTGTTGTTGTTGTTTCTGCCGCAAACTCAATCTGCCGCAGCTCAATTCATTGCCAACTGATGTCGCAATGTGGAAACGTTCACAGAGAACTCAAAGAGGCTGTGATACTCCAAAATCAACTGTGGTCTCTGGTGTTTTCATCACCAGAAGGACCTGGCCCACCGCAGAATACACAGCGGGATCATTGACGTGATCCAGGGAGGATGCTGCTTATGCAGACCATCGCCCGGCCGCTTCATCAGCGCACACGCTTGTTTACATCAACTTTGGAAAGTAGTGGAGTTATTTGGAGTTGAGCCGCTTGGCTGACCCTGCAACCCCTGCGAGGGGTTCTTAAACCAGTGGATCCCACCTCACACAACCAATACTGTGCTCCTTGTTCTCGTTGTTTTCTCGTCACGGTGGACTGCAGTGGGAAGCCGATTTAGCTGAGGACAGCTACTCTTGGTTGCGATTCATTTGGTTTTCTGTCACTCTCCAGGAATTATCCCACACCTCGCCTCCCCCCACCCGGCTGCGAGCCCCGTCTTCCTTTACTCTGTGCAGCTTGTTTTCTTATTAATTCTGTGACACGGCTTTGTTTGTTTGTTTGATTTATCTGATTGTAATATTGCAGATTTTTTGGGCTTTAATTTCAGAAGTAGAAGATCATGAAATAGAAGAGACGGTGCCAGTGGTAGACCAGTACAAGTTGCTTGTAGAATACCAAGGAAACCTTAAAGTTGTTTATTTCCCCCAGTTTTGTCTCTGTGAAAGATACATTCATGTGAATAAAACATGTTTGTGGTTGCTATAAAGTGTGTTTTTCTTTCAGTTTCTTTCTGCATATTCTCTTCATTTCCATCAGCCAGGGTCATCAAAGTGGCTTCAAAGTTCTATGACACATAATTTTGCTTTCATCCGCTACAAATAGACAATCGAGGAAAGCTTGAAATATTACTTTGGTTTTGAGGTCTTGTTTCATGTTGCGCTAATTTATTTACTCATTTCGAAGTAAAATATGTATCACGTCAACTTCAATAAGCATATGATGAGGCTACTGTATTGTCAGCAATACTGACAAAATAGACTGTAAAAATGAGCTTTGGTCTCGACAAGAGTTATAATGGCTGCGTTAAAGCAGCTCCTGAGCTGTAATTGCTCTTTGTCAAAATCCACAATGTGCCCACTGTGTGGTCGTGTTTTTGTGTCAGTGAAGGCACCAAATGTGTTGTTGTGTCGGACCTCTTCTAAGGATGAATGCCTCTGCGGTCAGCCAGGAGAGAGATAAGCGAGGCACTCTGAAGGCCGTGTGCTGGTCAGGGGAAGTTTCCCATGCTCAGTGTGATGTAATAGTGTATTTTGGAGTCGAGGAAAGAACAAGGCGACAAAATGAACTTGATAAAACAACAGCCACGGTCTTGGCCGCCTCCTCTTATTTCCTTTCAGTCTGTTATTGCTGTCTCTTACCCTCTTTAAACTGCCTCTTCATCTTGACCATTCCCCTCTCTGCCTCTCCTACGGATTTCTCGTCTCGCACTTAACTTGTGTTTTTTTCCGCTCTCTTCCGTGGAAGCCCCGTTAAAGTCCATTTACTCCCCCTTAAAATGACACACTACGCTGGGATTATATTTTGTGGGACGGACAGGTGGGTTCGTCCCTTTGAAATAATCTTGATGTAGATGAGTTCAAATGTTGGCTTGGACAAGTAGGTCCCCCCTCACTGACCACTCCATTAAATCTTGGAAGGAAACAGACCCCGCTCATAACAGTGTTTTTTTTTTTTTGCTCTTCACTTTTACAGCCTTGGTCTCCATCCAGGGGCTGGAGTGGTTGCCATAGCAACAGGCCCTCTCTCAGGCTGCCTCTGAGATAACCTGCTGAAAAACAGAAATGATTGATGGATGGAGAGATGAGACTGTTTGGGAACAGAATGCATGTTTGGACAGAGGGAGTGGAGTGATGGACAGAGACCAGGCAGCGTATCTTTCTCTCCTTCTCTCAGCGGCTCTGTGCTCTCCTGCAGTGACGGCATCTCCCCTGGCATCTGCTAAACACGCAAGTACCAACCCCTGCTACACGCCTGGCTACGGCTCCGGCTGCAGATATATTCCCCTGCTTGAACTTTTAACAAGGCTGGAGGAGTTATCTCAGGATGTGTAAAGTTGAGTGAACATATTTGTTGAGGCAAAAATGTCCAAACACAATGTGTCTCCAGGATCATAGATCAGCAGCGGTTAATCTTTGGGGGAAAAGAGCTCCTCGCAGCCAGGATTTATCTTTCTCAGGCCAGTGGACAGATTACAGCCGAGCGGCACTGTCACAGTTTACAGCGTGTTCACTTTTGTTTTCTAAATTGTATTTCTCACCTGCTGACTATTCCACAAGGTCATGAGCAAGCAATGCAAACTTTGCCTATAGAGACATGTCTGTCCTTTGACTGGGTTTCCTGTTGTATGAGAACACAGTATTCAATTCTATACACATTAAATCACAAGGATTCTGGACGTGGGTATTGCTGTGTTCTTAAATTAGATGGCAGCAATTCTATTGTTACGTGAGGATTGTACGTTTTTGTGATGTTGAAGTCAGTTGACAGTATGTAAATTGCCCTTTTGATTGCTGTATGAAACATTAAAAACTGCTAAAAAAAAAAATCTGTATGATCATGCCGTAGTTTTTTAATTTTACCTATGATTTGATATGTCACTCTTAAGATTTCCTTCCAACAGCACTTGCAAAACAATGTTCTTTTGATACATGCATAAATAATGATACAGATCCATGTAGAGTGGAAATTTGATTATTTTTTTCTTTTTTTAATACAAAAAGGAAGAGAGGAAGTCGATTTATCTATAAACTACAACCACTGTCCAATCCGAATGCACTATTCCAAGAATATTTATAGTTTAGTTTATAATTTACCATTTGATTTCTTTGTTCCAAATCTGGAGATCAGGCGGCCAAGAATGAAACGCAGGGATTTTATGGTGCTGTCAGCTGCTTTAATTGTGATTTGTGCACAGATGTAAATATACTTTGGACCAGGAACATAACAGATAATATCTCAGTGTACAGAAATAACCAAGTAAAAGCAAACAGGACTTGATAAATGCCCTTATCCACCACCACTGGCTATCACGACTTGTTACAGTGCTTCACGCAAAACCCGCTTGGTTTAATGAATCAACGAGTTCTCTTACGTTGTTTGAAAGTGGTGCAGTTGTCATGATCATGTTTAAATGCTGTGTTGGGTGACTCTCTTAAAATCAAAATTATAGAGCTTATAGTGAGAACTCTTAGATTTCTCTCATATTCATAAATAAATCTACATCTCATATCCACGAGCTCTAATGCAGCACGGCTTTTATTTCTCACAAAACAATCAATCAAACAATCAAACATCCGGGAGTCCCTTAACTCATGAAAAGTAGCAGTAATATCTGTGAGAAGTGGGTGCATCTGAAGCTGCGTGAATGGGAGGTTCTGCTTCAGTTTGGGGACCATATGTGGGAGAGAGGAGGGGTACGATCTCATCCAGACAGCGGCTTCAAAATGCTTCCTGCTCAGCGAATGTCCCAAAAACAACCCGCTGTCAGCCCGGACCGTCGACTGAACGCTTCTTCGTTTAGCGTCGAAGGTAAGTTTGACGTTGACCGGCTTTAAAAATTTAAAAAAAAAAATCTGTACCGTTAATCGAAATGCGACTGACGTCGAAGTTCTGGAGGAAACTTAAGACGTGATGACGTGTGGGCGTAACTACGTTTGACAGCCTCACGCGACGCTGTCTGACGCGTCGCTGCTGCTGCTGCTGCTCTCTTTATGACGCTTACTTGCGTTTTTGACCGCCGGCTTCGACTTAAAAAGCGGCGCCGGTGCAGCCCGTTGCGATAGGCGACGTCAGGCTTCTCAGCGTGCCCCAGCTGACCTGTTAACAAACGTCTTAACGCGAAGCGTGAAGCAGGTGCAGCGTGCCAAGGATCCGTAATCAAGTAAAGAGGTATCTGCACTTTTTGAAAATGAGATTTGTCTTTATAGATTGCACTTAATGTCTTTCAATTAAAGACCTGAGGGCAGACAAGTGACACTTTGAATCATGACAGTTACCTTTAACCTCAGTGACGGTGGCCCCAATATGCGAATCACTACCTGTGCACTGCTGATGAGTAATGGGGCCTTCCCTTTTATTTTCTGACAAAAGAGACAAGGTGCGATGCACTGAATAAGGATATTATCAGAGTTTTGGTGCGTGTGTTGTGGGTGGGTTGCAAGAAATCGTCTCAGATGACCAGGCCTTGCCTGTTTCATGAGCCGCAGTGCCATACATCAGATCTCACTCGCAGATATTAAGTGTCCTCGACGATTCCTGTGGTCTGTTTGAGCAAGTGACTGCTACACATTTTATTAGCATCAAATGCCAACACAGACAGCCTACTGCTTACTGTCAGCTGCAGAGAATTCAATAATAAGAATGCTCTTTGGCAAATGGCAGATGGCAGCTCACCAAAAACGCCAGACTGATAATGTCTGTGTAAATATGCGTCAGTGTAGGGTAACTTTACTTTGAGAAAATGTATTTTTCTTGCATTATAGGTCAGACACGGAAATGTGAGTTTCTTTTTTTCACAGTTTGTGAGTTCTGACATGCCAGAATGGTTCTTTGTTTTCAGAGACATTAGGGACAGAGAGGGGTCATCCAGTTTGGCCAGAGGCCGACTCTGGATCCATGGGAGAACGACTGCTTGTTTGTTAATGCCAAAAAGCTCTCACGTGATGAAAGGAAACTCAAATTTTCTTTTCATTGAGCAGCCATGTAAGTGCTCTGAGAGAGGCTGTGTTTGATTTACCTACTCTTATCTCTGTTATTAGGGGTCCAAGCCCCGGCACCACCGGTGCTGGGAACCCTACTGTTTTTGTTCGGATTTTTGTTTTTCCTATTATTATTTTTTTTTTCCCAATGGAACAAAGTCATACTGCAGCCTTGCCTCGGGCGCCAAATGTCATATGTGGACCGCTAGGTGGCGCTGTTGAAAAATTCAACATGTTTGTGCCCCTAATTCCCAAACTGTATATCGCATATCATAATTAGATTCTCCTATTCCCTGAATGAAGCTGAATCACGTGATATAAGCCCTGCCCATTTATGCCAATTTTTTTTCCAAAATTGCAACATATGCCAAACCTACTTTTTTCAAACTCTGAAATCAATCGAAAGTTGGCACAAATCCTCTACATCCATTAAAGACAAAAATTTTGATACACTAATCTGTTTCAGTTATGTTAAATTATGCAAATATGAATATGATATCTTAGCATAGCATTTTGCATAAAGCAAAATTGGCATAACTTAAGACAACCACATTTCAGAACCAAGTTGGAAACTCAATTTTGAGAAAGCCAGTCAAGTTTTGGTATAACCTCCATAAAATTTGGTGCAGACCATCTGGGTACCACCCTGTGCATCTACAAAGTCTGGTCATGATTGATAAAAGTGGGCGTGGCTTATTAAATTTGTCAAAGTTTGTAAAATTGGCTAATGTCTACATCACCACAAATAAATGGTCAAATGTTACTTAAATTAGCAGTGACTTTCTCATGACGGTAATAATTGTGCCATTTCAAATTGCGTGAGTCCAAAATTATCATTCAGGAAGTGGACTCAAAAACAGGAAGTGATGCCACATCTTCACGTCGGATTAATGCAAAATTTGGTTTGATACGTTGTTACGCAATGTTATGTTGGGTGCCATTATCAAAATATCACAAAATATATTTAGTGGATTTTCCTATTTTTTCACATATCCACATATTACACTCTTTCACACTTCCTGACACTGCTCACTGGAAAGATAATTATCAGTTACAAAAACCACCTTTATTTAAAATAGAATTGCATCCACGGTAGTGTACCTGTTAAACTACCTGCCTCCATTATGCATTAGATGCACCAAAACCTTAAAAGCATTTACCCCCCCTCCACTGCGATGTTTCCGACCTGTCCCGTGGGTGCTCGGACATGTGTGGCCGACTTGCACGGCCATGGCGGCACGTCCTGTCCTGGCTGTGGATGGCCTGGGGGGCTTGGACCCCTTTTGTTTCCTGCTCGAAGGTCTAGTGATTGTAAATATGATTATGCCAGATGTGGCATGCAGTACAAGGCTCGGTCTGGAGCTGCAAATGATCGATATCTCAAAGCATACATTCTTCTGGTTCAACTGTACTGGGAGGTCAGCCCAGGAAAACAGGGACTCTGAGGTTTCTGGAGCTGCAGAACACCAGTGTCTGACACTGCATCCCACCATCTCTGGTTATAGTCACGCATTAAACTCTCAAAATTCCCAGAGAGTCACTGTGTGTGTGTGTGTGTGTGAGTGTAGCTCTCTAGCTCACATTCATTCAGTGTGTTTGTGTGTATGCAGGGGAGCGACATGCATTTCATTGTGTTTGAATTTTTATGAGCCTTCATAAAGTGAGCTACTTGCCTCCTGTTGGTGTATCAGTATGCAGCAGAAAGCCTCCTTGTCCTCCTTGACACTGGGGTTGTGTTTTATACTATGAGCACATCGTCTCAGGCCAGGCAATTCACTGGCTCACCTAATCCCAGTCTGCACGCGACAGCCTGCCACCAAAGTCACGAGAGGACAAAAGACACTAAAGCCTTGTTCAGTCTTTTGAACGTGTGTTTGGCTAGACAGGCTGGATAAATGGAGAGCGGCATGGAGTTATAATGAGGCCCCCCGTTCATTGAAAACCAAGGCACGGAGAGATCGGCAGGATTGGACAGACGCAGCGCATATGACTCATGCAAAGTGTTTTTCTGACGCTGCAGTGAGTTGGGCAAGAGGGGATCACTGGATGGAAGGAGGGATTAACATTTTAATGGGGTGAAAGAATAACAAAAGGAGAAAGGGAGGGAGGAGGAGAGCTCGGCTACATCGTGATTTCCAGTTTCAGCTGGCAGGTGTTTACTTTAATTGACAGATGTTTGGCACATGCATATTTCTGTAATGGCCAATCGACCATTACATCTCTCATCTAAATCAATGTGGGTAGCCATTGTGAGCTAATTAACATTTCAAACACAAGCTGGAAACTGATTTATACATCAACTGGGTTAGTTTGATTTACCGCTGTTTAACATAGACAATGCGTTTCCATCTTTACACGACATTACACAATATATATGATATATATATTTTTTATCACCGTGGATGGCCAGAACTGATGGACATAGTGGCCGTTGCTGGCTGGGAGGCATAAAACCTTGTTAAGACTCACTGAAATATCAGCCCTTGCTCAGGCAGTTTAAATTGTCATAGAAGGAAAAGCACAGGTGAAATAAACCAGGTCTCTTAAACGGAATGTGTTCTGTTAATGTTACCAGTTAGACTCGTGCGAGAAGCCAAAACGTCTGCTGTGAAAAAGATTGGTTGTATGTCATGCAATCCATTTGTCGAGACAGGTATGGTAGCTTTGGTTGGTCTAAATTAATCTTCCCTGTCACCACGGCAACCGTAAAACCGGGAGCTTGGTTTGAAGGAGCTAACTTTACTGAGTGCCCTGAATGATACACCTCCCCACCAGCAGTGAACAAACGTGATGGTAGATGATGTTTTATTTTTACCTTTTAAGCTCCCTTTGTGGCTCTGGATGGATAGAGACCATCGATTGGTTTAGGTACTTATGTTTTCGCAGTTTAGTTTCTTTGACCTACAGGTCACGTCCAGGACATCCTGTCTCCTTTCTTAGCACCTTAATGCCTCTTCTGCTGCCTGTCACGTCATGTCATTCTGTGTGTTTCCTTTTAATGAGCTCCAGAAAGTGTGTGGCAAAACTTAGAGAGGAGCAAAGTGAAAGCAGATCCTCATTACATATCTAACAGTGAAAATAAAACACATGCACCACTTTAGCTAAGAAAAAAAAAAGGGAACACTGGGAGGAGGATGTGGTATGAACCTCCCAGCTCAGGCTGTGTTTTGGCTCAGCTGTTTGTGTTTTGGGCCCAATCAGGGTCCGGTGCTGTAAGATGGACAGTGGCTCAGGGTTGTGCCATGGTTATGATGCAAGTGAAGAAAGAAGTGTGGAGGAGGAGAGTGGCGAAAAGAACTGCCACGGGGTCTTGTTGCCTTCCAGCCCCGACCATCATCTTTGCAATCAGCGCTGAACAAGAGCCTTTTCATTTATGGGATGCGCCCTGCCTGCGCCACTCAGCTCAGCCGCACTCAGCCCAGGAAAATGAGGTGAATGTTGCTGTACCCAGCTGTGTCTTGGCTCAGTGATAGTTTAGTGCAATTAGAGAGTGAGAGACAAGATCAGGAAACACCCAAAGGCCGCGTTGTCACTGCTCAGTAACATGATGAAGTGAGTGTGGCTGGCAGTGGCCCTTAGAAGGCCCAGGGAGAAATCAGATGTAAACCTGAAGGATTAACAGAAATCCAGAGCTTGCACTGAGTGAACTCGAAAAACCTAACACAAACTGGAAGTCGGTCAGTTCATTGTGAGGGCAAAATGCAGCATAGCCTCGGTGAGATAGCAGTGTGAGGTCTGGCTGAGACCGAGTCTGTACTGCTGTTGTATATCTGCGTCAGTGAAGGAAATATATTTGATTGGATTGTGTGTTTTTGAGCCATTAAGAGAGTATATTGTTATCCAAGATTTGTGTGTTTGTGTATGTGACTGGAGTCGTGCGTGTTCATTTTTCAGAATAATGCTCCACCATCTGGTTCAGCTCTTCTTGATCACATGATCAGCGGGTAGAGGAGTTTGGTTACAATACAAACACAAACAGACACACACACACACACACTGTCCTGTTTCACTATCTCTGTGAGGACACTTATTGATATAATGCATCCCCTTACCCTAACTTTAACCATCACAACTGAATGCCTAACCCGAATAACCCTAATTCTATCCTTCGCCCAAAAACCAAGTCTTAACCCTCAAACGGCTCTTTGAAGTGGCGAGGACCAGCCAAAATGCCCTCACAACTTACACACACACATTTAAGTTGTTGTCTAACCAAGCTGGAGAGCAAACCAAACATATTTTATTGTCTTGTCTGGATTTTTTTTTTTTTTTTTTTTTTTAGATGATTTGGTTGAAATACTTTCTTCTGTCTCTAAAATATCACCTCCATAAACTCACTAACCTTCTTGTTTTCAGGGACTTGTTGGAAGTCACTGACCTGCAGATCTGGTGGAAACTACACAGTCTTTGATCACGTCTCGCAACACAAGACAGCTGCATCCTGAATCATGTTGACTGATCACGTCAACGATGTTCATTTTGTCCTGCCCACACTGGAGAAGCCTCAGCCATATTGAGTTGATTAAAGATGCTCTCAATCCAGCCTCGTACATTCGAATAATATCTTTATCAACCCATATTTCCAACAGTGGTACCAAATAGAGCATGGTCGAGCGCCCGTTACTCATCCTCTCTTATTCTCTGACCTCGAGCAGCGCTCTCCACACATGCACAAAAACTTTAGCGGTTAACAGCCTGCGACTGATGGTATGATGGGTATATCATGAGTTGGAAGCAGAGGGTGGTCAGTTACTCGTTCAGGTTCTAACCGTTGCGCTCATTCATAAAACTTGGGTCACAAAGGTGCTATTGATGGTGCGTAAGGATCAATTGCTGGCAAAGAGATGATTGTGAATGTGTGCAGGGGATGAAGGAGGAGTGAAGATTACCGGGCAGGCTCTCGCTTTGTCTCTTTGGCTCAGAAACATTCCTAGTTTATGATGAGTGCCACCTGAAGATCGAATGACAGAAACATGACATTGGATTCCCAGGAATGTGTGTTGTACACTGTGTGTGCATGCACACACGCTGGAGATGCAGGCTGTCTGTATTACTCTTCTGCATCCTTTTATACAATGTGTTTCTGTTCATAACTATTGTTATTGCATGTGTTGTATTTTTGACCACAAATAAGGAGCAGCACTTACTATTATAAATACAAAAGTAATTTTAAAAAGTCACTAGTTAAATTTATAATTTATTGTTTGTATATTTAAGTATCAGTACAAAACCTGTAATCCCACGATGTGAGCTAATGTGCCCCTTCATTTTTGAAGCAAAGATGGAGTAGTTTACTACTGTTTGTGGACAGATAGATGGTCCAATATGGAGAACATGTGATGTAAGAAGAGATGAATCTATATTTAAATCCATTCCTTACATTTGTGCGCTTTCTGAACGCTGTGTTATATCCTATGGAGCCCTGAGTTTTAGACGATGTCGGCATGTGGAGAAATCCAAACCTATATAAATAAGTGTACACAAAACGATCACCAGCAGTGTACCTGACAGTGTTCTTACATTTATGTTGTTTTAATAGCCTTTGCACTCCACTTTGTTCTGCTCAGGCTGTGTTTTGAATATACTTTAGACATAGACATCACTTACTTTGCTTTCTTTGAAATGCAAAGAAAAACAGATTGATCAAAAATCCTTGTATTTTCACAGCTGCCGATGGTGTCAGGGTGCTCGAGAAGGAGTGGTACATACTGAAGCAAAGCCGACATGACTTGTAGTCTTAAGGTGTTGTTGCACCAACCAGGAGGGGAAGTGTGAGTACACAGCACTTTAGAAACTTTATTGGGAGGGAATATCCAAAATCCATACTAAAAAACAACACGCCAGTTTTGACAAGGTCTTTCTCAGGGCGCGCAAACAAGGTTGAGGCACTGTTCAAACTCTGGTTGTGGGTAACCCTGTTACAATAATAGCCCAAGATATACACTGAAGGTGTAAAATGTAAAACAATCAAGTTATATACAGTATATTGAACATATTGAAGAACATTCTCAGCAATGCTCCCAATCGTTGCCTTGTTTTCCAGGGAGACATTTCGGTACAGTTCAGGACGTTAACAAGCTCACAGCCTCCCTGAGGTTTGCGTGGGAAATGTAACACTAAGTAAAGCAGAAGTCAATGAGACAGGCTTTAAGCTAGTGGACATCAAACATTTCAGGGTAATTTCCAAATGCACACTGATTATAGCACTGTATATCACTGGCAAAGAATTTGAGGATGAAAATTGCTTTAAAAAATGCGCTCTTGGCTCGAGCGATGATATTTCATACTAACGATCAAAATGGATTATCTCAAGTATGATCACATTTGCGTGTGATACACATACGTGTCCCTTTACTAACATTGTTGGCATATGGATTCCTGATTTTCTTTTCGATTTCACGGGCTATTATTTTAAGTAGACGCATGGTTTGGAAGCAAATGCAAAATGCAAGAGTTTCATTATTTCTTTCTTGGCACTGTACACATAAGTTGGTTTTCAGAAGAGTGAATGAATGTATTACAGAAACTGACAGATATCAGATTGGTCATATTAGAGGTAACTGTAACAGATCCTTCTTGGCTTTAAAGCTTGACAGACCTTTTTTATTTATCATATACGTCTTTGGCTGCAGCAGAGTTGTATCAGATTTGCTTGCTGAATGCTTATAAAGCCTATAAAGTTTCAAGAATAGTTCAATATCCAATCAGAATGCGCTCATTTGCCTTCTCGCCAAGATTTAGGTGAATGGGTTGATGTCGCTCTCATGTCTGTCTCCTAATTCCTTAATCAAGGCTTCAGCCAGCAGCTGGTTAGCTTAGCTTAGCATAAAGACTGGAAACACGGGGAAACCATTAGTCCAAAGGTAAAATCTTTTCATAGCACCTCTGGAGCTCATAGATGAATGGATTTAAATAAATTGAGAGTCAATTAAAAGCTGGATCTCCAACATTATCCAGGGGATGTGGTGGACACAAACAAATAGAGACCGGCCCTTAAATACAAGCCTGGAAAACAACAACAACAACGGAGAGAAACTCCTGTATTTGACATGTAATGTGCATGCCAGTAAAAGATAGTGTAGGTTTCTGCCTCTTTAATTCAATATGATCATGCTACTACAACATGTTGCCATTCATTTTCAATTATTGTCCTAGTTACTAGTCACCTTGTGTGTATTTGTGTGCCCTGTTTGCCTTGTTGAACTTTCATCTCCACCAGTTAATGTTGCGTGTTGTATGCCTGCAGATGGTTCATTCATTCATAACAGCCGTGAAAAGAAATGAAGGGTGTCTGTCTCCTGAAACACTCAAGGATGTTTGACTTTGTATGTGGCGAGTTTCTTTTAACAGAGTAATGCAGGAAGTGCAATAGGGCAAATGTGAGTGAGTCAAGGACCTTCCTACAGATATACAATCGATTTGCTCTTTTCAAACAGCGGGAATCAGAAATAAAGGCCTTCCTCCGATAAAAGTCTGCTGCAGATACAGGTGCGTTTACTCAAGGGAAAAAACAGCCTCGGCCACTATATTTTGTTTGTTTGATTGGAACCAAGTCCAACCTTGTGTATCTGTGTATCATCAGTTTGATGACGTGTAACCTGAGCAATGGGCTCAGCTGAGCCCAACTCCTACCAGAGAGTCACGCTGAAGGGAATGCCAGAGTGAGCTCATTGGTCTCGTTCATACAGTGTGATTTAGCTTTGAGCGGCTCAGGTAAGAGGAATGGTTTCGTGGCTGGCAAAGGGAAATGTTGGATATTGAGGCATCTTAATCGGTTATTATTTATTTAACCCCCTTTAAATGCGTCATGTTTTTGGTGCAGGATCGCATGAGTGAGGTTTCTGTGTGAACAGTAGTTTTGTCTAATATTTATAATGGAAGCACTCACATCTATGTATTATGATAAGACATGCGATCCAGGTCATTACTGGCCGGGGCCTCGACTTTGAGACGTACACCCAGACCTATGAAGTCACTGCTTGTGTTGAGTGAATGTATTTTGATTAGACATTAGATCTCCGTCATTACTGATCCATCTCTGTATTAGTTCTATATATCATTTCATCTCATGCTCTCTGCCGTGATTGCTTCCACATGTCAGGCCCCGGGGCCTCACAGGCCCACACAGGGCTGTGGTATGGGGGTTCAGGAGCCCCTGTAATGGGCTTAGGCAGTCATAGCGTCCCCCTGGATGGATCAGTGGAGGGGACACGGACGCCTGCTGATGAAGAGGTGGGTGGTGGGATAATGTGAGGACTGTCAGGGGAGTAGTGAGAGGATGGCGGGGCATACTGGGCAAAATCGAGGAAAGAAGGGGATTTGGACAGACACATCCTTGGGCTTGCCTGATGCTGATGAAAGAACTTTGGAGCACAGGAATGCATAGAACAGATGCTTCCAAACACAGCACCATATGTCCATGTGAACATCCACTACATCCACCCTAAAGGTATTGTACGGATGTGTGTTTCCACTTAACAGTGTATATATTTGTGTTTAGCCTCTGGGAAAGGCGGCTCACTCAGCGATTAGTGCGTGTTCTGATGGCATGGTGTTTGCTGAGTGAATTCAACAAAGCCCCTCACAGGATAGTTCTTAAAGACAGGATATGTTTCATACAGCCATAATAAGCACAGGGGAGCTCCGGTTGTCAGTTCTACCCCAGGTGGAGTGTACATCTGCCCAAATGATCTGTGTCGGGAAAAGCTCAGGAGGAATGGGGAAAACAGCTGTGGGCGTTCGTGGACACACACACAAAAACACTCTCATCGCAATTTTCCACAGAGAACGGCTTGCAGCATGATCAAATGATGGACGGCAGTTTGGCAGTTTCTTCGGTTCGTCTTTCTGGCTGGCCGTCAGTGGTGAAGAAGACCCCGAACTTTGGAGAAGGATAGGAAGAGGCCTGCAAGGGAGATAAATTTGAACCACCGTATTTTGATTTATGGCATCTCTTTTGGACAGGGGGACTATTGTTTTGTCCAAAAATATTGCTGTTTTGAGTCAGGCCCCTGAGCCTGTTGGAAATTGTGTTGTTTTGTTTGTCATTTGCACACAGTTTTACATGGGTTGTGTCAATGAGGTGCAGTGAAGTGTTGCATGCCCCAGCCATAATCAGTGCTTTTCTTTGTTTTGATTTTTTTTTTGTCCTTCCTTTTTTATAAGTTCAAACGTTTGCTGGCGCCGTTCTTCTGTTTTGCATGGTACTCATTTGTTAGCTTACAAAATTAACCCTGGCGTTATCACATAATTTTGATTGCAGTCCTGAAAAAAAAATGGCTGAGAGAACTTTCCGGGAAAAGCTCTCAAATAACAATGCTCAGCAATTATCCAGCCAACCATGACAAGCTAGTGAACACCATCACCCAAACTGAGAGAGGCTGAAGATATTTGGCTTCTTTGGTAGAAAAAAATGAAAAAAAGAAAACAAAACACATAAGTTTTTGTGCTATTTCTCTCTGCTTCCACGGTTCATGGTAACCTGAGAATAATGTTCACAATGATTTGATAAGTGCCAAGTATTACAGATGCTTGTGCCCACGTTCCTTTTGGCTTGGGTCCTATTCTGTGCGCTGGCACGGTGCTGGAGACCGGCAGAGCATCCTGCTGAACCCAGCGTCATGCGTCTGGTTCAGTGAGCCGTCTCTGTGTTCGGCGAGTGAACGTAGCACAGTGCAGTAGATGTGCCCTGAAAAAGGAGGCCCGCGGGCCTTAGAAAATAAAACAGCTTTTCTGATGCTGCAACACTGAGCGTGGCCCATCTTTATTTGAAGCATGTGCGCGAAACAAGATAATGCATTTTCGGAATGGTCTGTCCCTGTAGCATGTGCAGTTGTCAGCGTGGCTCGAGGGTGTGACTGACTGAAAAGCTCTCATCGTGTGAACGGGGAGCCGTTTGCCCCTCTGAATATTTAGACTGCGAGACCACATTGGTTACAAACAAACAGTGGCTGTTTGTTTCAATGCACAGACATGTTGCGGGCAATTGGATAAAGAGTATACATGGTGGTGTGTGTACAAAACACTGCACTGTCGAAGCAATTAGCCACTCACCTGTGGCACTTTCCATCCACCACACACACTCTTCTCTCATTATCAGCCCCGTAGTCCTCACCACAGGGTTTTAAGGTCAGTAATCTGCTGAAAAGCTGCAAACAGCGCCTTTATTTCTTGCCTGCCTTTGCCGTGTCCTCCTCTCCACCTGTTACTGATCTGTTTTATGTGTCTCGCGTGCGTCTCTCTCAGGCTAATCAGTTCTGGCTATTGGCACAGGGGAGCACGTTTTACCCCAACCTCCGTTTGCCAGCATTCTCCCCCACCACCCCCCTGACCTCTTTTAGACCTGGATACATGCTGTGGCTTTTCCTGTGTACATATTGCATAGCATGTATAAGTGTCTCCACTACTGTACTGTAATTGCCCACAATGTTTTCCATATGTTGTTGTTGTATTCTAACCGTGTAGCTTCCTCATCAGAGATTGAAACCCTGAGATGTCTCCATAAATAACGCGGGCATCATGTTGACCGGATGGTCTCCTCGTTTCTTTGCAATAATTTAAAAAATGCTTAGTCCCTGGAGGGGATCCCTGTCTTAGCATATTGGAGAAGTGTAGATGATATTCCTAAGGGAGAAGTAATATCTTTCCAGTTGTCAGGTGGGGGAATGGCCTGTGCTGTATGGCCTCACCTCAACTTTGACTCAAAACAAAATCCCAGCTCACGCACACGTTGCATGTAAAGCCTCACTGCTGACGAACCTGTGTTGAATCCAGTTTAATGAAGCTCTTCCAGAAAAAAAAGAGTGCCCTAATTACAGTTCCACAAGCCACATTGCTGTGTCAGGCGACTGTGGTGCAGATTTACCATTGAAAATCCATTTCAAAGCAAAAGCTTTGGTTTTCGTGTTTTGATTTCACCCTTTTCTCGTAATGGCTCTTTTGTCAAATTCGACCAGGGATAAATTACGGATTGTCACTATCCAGCTGGACTGAGTTCAGTTGGATTTGAGATGGGGTGCCTTGCTGTTCTGTAGTATGACTCATTGTCAGCATTTCCAGTAATATATCACTCTATGCTGGAGGCTAGGAGAAGAGCACACTTTTCATGTTTCTCAGCCCCGAAGCTGATTCAAAGGACCTTGCATGCTCTCAAGTATGTCTGTCCTTTCCTTGCCCGTCCAAATCTCAGAGTCCTGCTGTCTTTTATGTAGTAGAGCAGACTTTTACCAAATATTTTTGCTCTTTTCAGCACGCCTATGTGGCATCACGTTGCTTTTCCTTGCATTGCTGTGTTTGCTATTGTCCGTGAATAAATGAAAACAGTGATTGGAACCCTTTAAGAACACATCCCTTGCCCGTCTGATAGCGCGGGCACAGATTCAGAGAAAACAGCGAGAGTCATCACTTCAAGCCACTGTGTTTTCATTGGCTCCCTTGCACTGTGAGGAACTCTGGAGTTTGATTGACACAGTGTGGTTGCTATTACTTTATGAACTGTTCCAAAACATTCCTATCTTTTGCTTTTATATTAATGTTGAACATGGAATTCATATTTATTTAATTAGCACTTACTCTGCATCTAGCACACATTAACCTTTTTTGTGACTTAACAGTGATCCCAGTGTTTGGCACGCTGTTTCTTACGGCTGCAATAGATGGGCCGGGCTATTCTCTTGTCATTTTCCTGATTAATTAGTGTTGCTTTTGCATTGTCGCATTGTTTATCTTGCCAGAGATATTCAGAGTTTAATGCAGCTATTGAAGTGTGTCCAAGAAGCACTTGCACTGAAGCAATCCTGCTTTTTCATGGTTAGCGTTCTCATGGAGTGGGAAGGGTTATTGGGATTCAGAGAGCTGCTTTTAATGGGACCCTCGAACTGATTATGTATTTGTTGTTTCCTGGGTGCCGTCCATTTGAGTGATCGTCTTGGATCCAGATGTAAGTGTGTACCCTTGTTCTTTTGCCTGGCTGCACCATTGTGGGTTTTTTTTTACATATCAAACTCTTCAAGCACTTTAGTGGAGCCAATGATGAGTAAATCTTTCGCTCAGTGTGTAACAAATGACTGTCTACTCTTGTCTCTGATAGGAGGAGTGTGACCGAGCAGCAGGAATCAGCCGCCGAGAGGTTCTCCTCATACAGAAACGCAAACAGTAAGTGTAGAATTATTGAAGCATGAGTTGAAAAAACATTCATTATTTTGCATCGATACATGAGTATGAGAATAACTATATGTAACAGCACTGTATGGGGTGCGCTGATTCGGCACTTGCATGCTGAAAACATATATCACCAATGTATGAAAAGACATAAGTCTCCAAGTTTAATGAATTCTTACAGACAATTACAGTTTCACTTGAATAAATACATGTCAAGTCATACAAGTAGTACTTGTTCGTCCTAATATGGAGGGTGCTCTGAAAATCTTTTCCAAGCCAAGTCAGTCTCCTTCAACTATCTGTGATGGGTAAAGTATTTTCTCAGGTTAAACTGGCCAGGCACATTTGGCTTTCACCCACATGATGTATGATGGAGGAATACCTAATAGACAAATCTTAGAGTAGAGTATCGTGCCCTGTGCGCATGAAAGATGGCATGATCCTTCATAGCAGATGACGAATGATGTCGGCTTGGATTCACAGTAGTTCAAACGAATTCTGATGGCGACCCGGACCCAGAGCAAACATAATGTCAGAACGTATTAAAATGTCCTTAGAAACTTCTCCAAATCTATCTCTTTATCTCCACTGTTGATCCAGATGTTAAAAACAATCTTTTCTTCAATACAAATATCTTAATATTCTGTTGCCAGCAAAGCTTCAGATCCCATGAGGACGTAAATGCCTGTCAGGGAAGTAGTAGCTATGAGTGTAACTATGAGTGTTTGGAACACACTGATCATATGAATCAGGGTTGAAGGCGAGGATTATGCTGCATGAGTTTTGATACTTTTGCTGGACAAAACACCCAAACTGTGGGCCTACATTGTTAGGATTGCCGTAAGGTTAACGTATTTAGTATGAACACTTTCTAATTCAATGAAATGAAATTGTATTTTGCAACCACTTAATATCCCTTAGAAGAAAGATAATGTAGCCAACCTTATACGCTGAAATACTCTTGATTAGTGACATGCATGCAAGTTCAGATTATCCTTACTCTTGTCAAAACCTTAAATAATTAAGATTGAAGAATCTGGCGTACATTTGATGGCTTTTTGTTCAAAATTCGGCAAAACAATATTCACGAAGTAAGACCAAGAAAAACAGTGACATTAAACTCAGACCAGCTAGCTATGAAGCTAGTAAGGGCTAGATTCTCTCACATTCTCACTTGTCAACAGACGTTTGGTGTGAACCTCTATAGCTTGAGAGAATCGGCCAGCATGTGAGTGAGTGTCCTTCACTGCTAATGCACAGCATTTAATGTCCACAGATTTTTTTTTTTTTTTTACAATGCTCACGACTGCATATATTGACACACACGTTTCCCATTTTTAAGATTCCACCTGACTTTTCTAAATATCCAGATGGTGAACCTCTTTTTTTCTAAATTCACAATACAACACATGTACATTTGTGTATTGGAGGACATTGCACTGGACTTGAAAGCTTTGTTATGGTGTCTAAGATATAAAATTTCATTTCAAAGACCAACTGAATTATTATCATTGTTAAAAGACTAGAAATACCCACATTTAGTGAAGCTGAGCTTGTACTATACTTAGTGGTTTGAAATAGTGTGTGAAAATATATTTCTACTAATCCCGGTTATTTACAAATCATCACATGCAAAGGGCAAGGAGAGAGTCACAAAGAGAGAGAGTCACATGCTGAGAATTAGCAAACAAGATTTATTGTATAGAATCTGATATGATGAATCTTCAGCCTGTGATGTGGAAGATAATGTTGACTCTCGCAGCAGTATGGCTGTAAATCTTGCTCTTCTTACTCTTGAATGCTCATAATGTTGGCAAAGGAATGCAGGCGTGCTCAACTCTTACTGTATGTGAAGCCCAGTAGAACAGTACAGTGTACAGTAGAAACTGGTAAGCTGAGGAGCCACTGGAAGAGAACATTGCTTCTCATCTATTATGCACCATGTTCAGCAGTGGCCCACTAGGGGGCAGTGGTATGGTAGCGGTGATGTGCCGAAATTGTTTATATAAATAGATAAATTCTGAACAACTTCTCTGATTTATTATATGTTTTCAGCTGTTAAAAATGATATGCCCTCATCAGTAGTGGGTCCTTTGTGGAACCTCACCTTTAAATCTGATTCGGTTTAACCCTCAAAGAACTGCTGGAATGCTAATTAATCTGTATCTCTTAATTGCTACCAGGTAGGACGTGCAGGTAAATACAATTATGTAGTTACCAGTAGATTGCCGGTAAATACATAATTGATGAGATTAACGTGGAGGAAATCCGAAGAATAAGAACTGGCTCCAGAACTCAGGTCTCTCTCGCACTGTTTACAGAACGGCAGTACCCAGCTGAATATAAGGCATCTTAAGAAAATATTTTCCTCGTTAGTTACCAAGCAGATATCAAGAAGTATTGAGATAAGAACAATCCTGAGGATACTGTGTTATTACTTGGTTATTTTTGGTATTTTGATAGTGCTGTCATATTTATATTGCAATAAATTGTTTCTTTTTCTTTGGCGCATTAAAATTACAACACAGGGTTTTCGCAATCCTGAAAATTTGACCAAAGGGGGGCCAAACCACACCATTCAATCAGCACATCTATGAGTACAGTTCTACAACAGTACCGCCAACAACAATAATGGTTTGGATCGCAGTTAAGCTTTGATTAACCTGAGTTGTGATATCATGGCAACTTTACAGAGGTCCTGCGAGTCAGCCTTTTTTTAATGTCAAACTAGGACTGTTGGAGATGTTTCTTGCAACACTCTCACATAAGATTAGTAAAATGTTTAATACTATTCAAAATCTGAATGATTTATTAATCCCTGGGGCGAAATAGCTTTGTTACAGTTTCTCCATTTAAATATAAAAGGCATGAAGATGAAAAAATAAAATAAACATATAATAACAAATAAAGTCATTGTTAACCGTTGCACTGAGCACAGAGCGCCGATATTAAAAGTTGATATCACAAATGTACAACAATGTGCAACGAAGCCACCACACAAACACTGAAACTATTCCAGTCTTTTACCATTGTGGTACATTTGTGCAATGCTTCTGTGTGGTGAGGTTTTGTCAGAGCCATGCGTCTTGATGATCATGTTCGTGACAGCGCTGGCGGACAGGAGGCCGAGCTGTGAATGCTTCAGTGTGGTCTTTGAAAGGGCCACTGTAGAGTTTAGAAGCAAGTTTCACCTCTCTTTCTCAATGGATCATTACCCCAGTGTGTGCAGTGATTTATGAGCTGCGTTACAAACGCGAGGAGCAGTTCCCGTGTGTGTGTGTGTGCTGACATCCACCCACTGATTGCTGCTATTTGTCTATGCGCACGTGCCTTTTTTGTGTGTGTCATATGTGTACGTGGGCGCGACATAATGGAAATGGGAAAAAAAAGGTTTGCTCAAGCCAAAATGAGTCTCTTTCAGTCTGTCTGAGGGCGAACGAGTGTTTTCCTGTCTGCCTGTGTGATACCTGTGCCCTCTTGGGTCTCGAGTTTCGCTCCTGGTAAGCGAATACAGTAATGTTTCACTCTGCTGGGTGCTGATGGATTGCATTTTAAGCGGAGGAATGTCAACTCTAAGACTGAATGGCAGAGTGCATCCCTGAAATACCACCACACCCACTCCAGGCCTCTAATGGACCTGATTTTGGACCCGATCTGCAGTCTCAAAGAGAAAAGTAACCAACGGCCGACCT
The DNA here is from genome assembly GCA_016785225.1 of Psettodes erumei. Classification (NCBI taxonomy): domain Eukaryota; kingdom Metazoa; phylum Chordata; class Actinopteri; order Pleuronectiformes; family Psettodidae; genus Psettodes; species Psettodes erumei. Next base: position 5,261,015 of record JAFBJZ010000772.1, on the reverse strand, counting down.
GCTAAAAGCAGCACCGTGGTGCTGATTTGTCGCGCTAATGTGCTCAGCCTTGTGTCTTTTGTGTGGAGATTAGCCCTGTCCTGTTTATCTTGGGCGAGGTTGAACATGTTGTTGTTTGGACAGGTCTGTGCGGTACTCCAGCCATGATGAACGTCAGTATATTAGCTTGTGACTGATACATATCTCTCCCCATGTGTATGCACATGTTTATAGACAATGCTGCTAAGTGCATATGGTGTTATTGGCAATGCGAATCCTCACGGGAGTAGTTTGCCTGCGCGGTTGTTTTTACTGTAAACAATTTGCGTTGGTTACATGGAAAATGCGTTCCAGAGATCAATTTTTGTGTATGAAAATGTGGGTGAATGCACCGTGCGAGCCCTCCCAGGTCAGTGCAATGTCTGTGAATGAACAAGAAAGGAAATGGCAGGTGTTTGGGGAGCTTGTATGAAAGTGTTTTGCATAGTTACATTTGTGTGTGCCTGCTGTCTCTTGTCTCTCTCTCTCTCTCCACAGACGTGTTTGTCTGTGTGGACCACCCAAAGCCTTTGAGGTCGTAACAATAACAGGTCCACTTCCTTCCAGCGATATGGCAGCAGTTTGAGTCGAGGGGCTGCAGATGGAATATACACTATCAGCCCGTATCCCGGCAACAGCAGCCCCTCTGTTTAGTGGACTTGTCACAGTTGTGTAGAAGATTATTCCCCCTCCCTCTGCCATTATCTAAATTTGCAGAATCCCAACTATATTGCCACAGCCTTGTGTTTAGTGTGAGAAGTCAGATGTTCTTGAAAAGTGCCAGCACAGCTCAGCGTGTTAATCCGTCTTCCAGCAGATGTGCGAGTTCGATGTTGCAATTAATCTTTATTGTCTGAAGCTTCTCTCGCAGTGTGGTGCTTTGAAAAATCTTCTCTTACTGTTTAAGGTTGTTTCTCTCCTTTTTTTGCCTCTTAACTTCTGAGTAAACAAATTCCTCTGGTTAGACGGCATTTTCGTTTTTGTGATTCCTTATTTTGTGATTCTTCCTCCTCCTGGTGAGCGAAAATACACTGTGGTAATTAATATGATAATATGTGTGGTGGCATAATTTTTTCCAGGCATCACTGCGAGCCATGTTGAATTGAGGTCTGAGTGAGGTTTCAGCTGGAAACACTGAGGAGAGGCCTAGTACAGTATGTCTCTGTCAGTGCTTGGCCAGTTAAAGAGGGGAAATAATATTTGTTTTTTGGAGAGAAGAGCGTTTTGCCCACAGCCAGAACTATTCTTATTTGCCCAGATAAGCAGAGTGAAAGTGAAGCTCTGTTCACCTTAGTGCAGTGTTTGCTCTGCGCGCCGCAGCGCCGGTTGAAAAACGGCGTCGCAGTTCACCGTCCGGCCCTGAGTCGGCTCCGCATCTCTCGTGAAGCTGGAAAAACAGCACAACGTCCTCACGCTCATGGTGTTGGAACCAGAGGAACCCGTGCTGTAGCCTCAGCCTGATGATTTGTCCCACCGTACGGTTTAGCCTCAGGATTCGAGCGCGCATGTGATTAAACTTCTGCTTTGAAACGTTCCTTTCATATTGCTCTCTGAACTGGCTTCTCGACGCCCTAACCCTCATGGGCTGTTGATGTGCAAGGGGCTGATTTATGACATTAAATGACAGTGGAGCACTCATCTGTGGTTAAACTGGGTGCAGTATACTACTCAGATGCCCATGGCTGCCAGTCCCCCCTCCAGTCTGTCTAGACAGGGTAAACACCAGGCTTTGTAGACCTGCCGACTGACAATCAGTGATGATTAGGTTTGTGGTATATGAGAGGCTGGGTCAGTTAAAATGATTGACAGCCGGGGGCATTCTTTGTGTATGCTTGGTGTGTGATCGGGAGGTTCAGTTCTTCATAGCTGATGTGAAATGCCTCTAGTGAGGAGAATGAGAGTGCTCCACCTGAAATGATCAACGCAAATTCTGCTCGTGAAAGTCAGGTGGCTGGAGACACCGTGACGGAAAAGGCAGTTATCTCAGCTTTGCTTTTGGGTTATGAGAGTAACCTTTCTTTCCCGCAGCCAGCAATAACATCCATAACTTAGCTGATGAATCATACGGCTCTTAAGGCAGATAACAAAGGGCCTGGGACCTTCCCCGGAAAGACAGCGTTGGTTTTGATTTGCTCCGAGATCCCCAGATCCCATGTCTCCCTCGCTGCATGTGCGTGGTGTGGCTGCTGTGTGACTTTGCTGCAAACTGGGGGACGGTGATGGTAGTGATTCTTGTTGTTATTTATGTGTTTTGCGTTGGGAGTTGCTGGGAGTTCTGGCAGGGGCTGGTTCCCCTGGGGTACCATGGAAACCCCATCACAGCTCTGGCACTGGATAACAGGTATCCATACTGTCACTATTATGCTGATGTGCCGAAATACTCAAGCACGCATTATTTTATCCATACACAGTAGTTTATTTCATTTCTTGACATCCTTTGCATGCAGAGAGATGAGAAACTAATTTGAGGCACAGAATGGCATTGCGCAGAAAGCAGCTCTCTAAGAAGTGCATGGTGAGCTGTCTCTGTCTTGAGAGAGAGGGCTTTAATGGTCAGTGAACAGAATCCGTCTGCCGCTGATTGAAGCAAGGTGCTGCAACAGGAGACTGTTGTTTGCTGGGCGGCCTAAGAATGAAAACTATTTTGTATTATCAGTATGCGCCGCTCCATCTCAAACCGGTCCCTGCATCGATTGTTAAAATAAAAAGGTTTGAAGCCCGAACATGCTTCTTACTGGCTCATCTGAGCGTGCATGCATAATATCTGCCGCTTGCAGGGTCTGAGTTGCAGTGGTACGTTTTTAATGTGTCGATGGAAAAAAACCTCTCATCGGTTTAAAAGGAATGAACACACAAAACAAACATCCTGGCAGCGGGAGAACGTGCCAGGGGAAATGCTTTGGTTAATGGCCAAGACTGTGCCATGGTGAGTCACTGAGTATCAGTATCAAAATTTAACGACATTGCCCAAGGCATCCAAAACCATCTTGCACCTACATGTATACTGTAGGCTGCGCTAACCTATTTATGTCTCAAACTAAACCTTTCCCAGCCCATGTGGAAGGATCTATCAGAGATCTGGATCAGTTTCAGAGAAATCTCCTTTCCTATCTCCTTTTTCCCTGGTGGTGCCAGCCACACTCTTCATTTGGACTGGTGAGGAGAGAAAGTGAGACAGAATGAGGAAAACAGTGTGTGTGTGTGTGTGTGAAAGAGAGAGTGGGGGCATTTCTGCTCAACTTGGAATAGCAGTCTTAAGTTAGATTGTTGAGGTGACAGAAATATTAGTGTGATTCCCCCCCCTTCAGCCGTGGGTTAGCAGGTTCATTGCACATTACTGCTCTGTCTACATTTAGGGCCTGTAGGGCTCGGTGTTGGCAGCCATTACAGTGTCTTGATGTTGTCTGGCATAGACAGTCAAACCGCAGGTTTGTCACAGGTTAATGGAGATTGCCCTGCAGTTGTATTCACAAGTGAGGGCAAACTTGGGATTGGACAATCACATTCACATCGATGCTGAAGCAGCTGAACCTCTGCATCTTACTGGTTAACAGGAGTTAGCATCAAGTGGGGTTTAGTTTGAAAGCCTGTTTCTCGTTTCTCTAGTTCCTTGTTTTTCAGACTGTCCTGCATCACACTGAAAATCCCCTCGTTTTATTGTTGCACTGCGCGAGCCTGAGCAGTATGTCTTTTCTCCACAAGGGGGTGGACATTCAGCACACATATGGGGCTTTCTTCATTGTCAAAGCCTTGGATCGGTTTCAGTGAGTGGCCGGGGACACGATGAATCCTTGCTGACTGGATTGCAGCTGATTGTGTCTTCACGCTGTGTTTTGGTTTCACTCCTGCATGGGCACTGACAGAAAGCCCTTAAAAGCCAAATGCACAGTCATACTCCCCCCTGTGCCATAAACTGCACTCCAGCACAACACAGCGTGACAGAGAGGACTTGAAACTCAAGAGGACCCAGGCATTACCTTTAAGGACCTGCTTATTACCCCATCAGCGTCTCGTTATCTCTCGTTTCCTCCGCCGTTCCACCTCCAAAACCTTAAGGCCACAAAGATAAGAGTGACGAACGTGCAGGACAATTTGGAAAGAAAAAGGCAGGCAGCCTCCCTCATGCACATGCATGTGCACTTATGTAATATGACAGAAGGAAGGGAAATTAGGATTTTGCATCTTGAGAAGACCAGCATTCCGGACATGTCATATCCTTTCTTTCTTTACTTCATTTTGTCCATGCAAGCATAAGGTCCTAATCAGTTAGCATGACCGTCGTCAAAATTGGATGGAAGGTAAAAGAAAATGTCCACATTTTGTTTTTCCAATTGAGCACTTTATCTTGGTCTTGCCTTTATATATACACGCACTCAAGCCTTTTTGTAATTAGGAAATGGTGATGAATAATCAAAATGAAAGGTCTTTCCTAGTGGGTTTTTTCTGTAATTTCCCAGCAATATTAATGGCTGGGTATGACTCCAACACCATGATGCTTCTGATCAGTTTGTGTTTAAAGTCATCCCTAATGGTGAGCCACGGTAACGCGCACACACACGCGTGCACACAAACACTGCAAAATAGACACACATGCACTGGTTCAAACCCCAATGAATGGATGTTTAAGAACCTCGGATCATTTTGACCGCAATAACTCACTGTTTTCACATTAGTGTGATGTTACATTTTCCAAATATTACAGTCATTACAGTAAATGTACTTCACATGCCATGTTGCATCCATCTGCTGTTGCGCACCTGGAGAAGCAGCATATCACAGGTCAAGAATGTCATGTGAAAGACTTTCTGTGTGTGTGTGTGTATGGGTGCCGGGCATAACTGATTTCCGGATGCGCCTGCAGATTTATAAGGCCCTGCGCTTTGTCCTCACTCAGCCTGATACTCAAACTCCTCTGCCAAATTCAGATGCACTGCGCCGCCTCTCTCTCATCTCCTTTCTCCCGACGCTTAATCCTCCACCAGGATCCCACCACGCCACTGCACTGTATAATCCCAAAACATTTTTATCCTATTGTTTCTGGAACCACGGCTCCTCTATTGTCCCTCTAGTGTCAGTCCATTGTCACACTTTTCCAACTTTGACTCTCAAGAGAAATTTGTTGGCTTGTATTGGCAAGATTCGAGCTTGTGTTGGCAGGATTGCGCTGGCAGTATACAGGACTATGAGTTCAAACTGGGGACGTTTCCTGCAGTACGTTAAGGTGGCCTGTTTAATCTCTTAAAATCAGTGGCTAAGGAGACAGACAGAGAGAGCCTCGATTTTGCTGCTCTCAGTCAAGAGGAATTAAAAAAAATACTTTTGTTCTCCAATAAGGTCCTGCACCACTGCAGTCAGAAATTTATGTTTCCTCTGTATTTATTGTCATATCTATCATCCAGCATAACTCTCGAAATGCTCTCTGCTGTTTTTGAGGTGACCTGCTTTGACCTTTCCTTTTCATCAAGTTTCAAATTATTCACTCGAGGCGTTGGCTCACTTTAAAAACACTGTGGAATTTCTGCTACCAGGCCGCTAAATTTGCTGATTTCATACCAATGACGCACATGGCATCATAGCTGATGACAGATACATAGCAGCGTATCATACTTGTTTGAGATTGCGCTTTCATTCTAAAGACGCAGTGGCATGTTTGTAATAAGCTTAATCCGTCTTCGTCTTTTCTGTTTGAACCTGCTGAACTCCAGTTGCTGATTCAAGCACCACTGATTCACACATCAGAAAGCCTGGAAAAGTGCCATTCCTAATTCACTCAGCTTTTCCGTTCACGGTCCCCATTTTACGCTGCTTTTATAAAAATGACCTCAGTTAGGTATAAAAACAATCCTTTTTTTACATTAACATCTGGGCTTTGATGGGCTGCATTCAACTTGTCAGAAACTGGGAGCAGCGGGGTGTATATTTTCAGGAGCACTCATCTGCTGTTTGCCCATCAGTGCTGAAACAACGCAGATGACCTGACATGTATATTTGTATGGACGAGCGTGTGTACATACAGCATGCTCCTCTTCACTGATCTCCGGGGTTCGACACTCAGTGCATCTCTGACCCCTGTGTGTGTTCGGCAAAGCGCTCGCGTTTGCAGCTGCTGTGATGGTCACCGTTGACGACAGGGCATTGTTTGACCTTGACCGGGGTGTGTCAAACTACTCAGAGTTGTTATGAGAACAAAGGGGGGGAGACAGTGCATGGGAGAGAAAACATGAATGAAGAATAGGGAGAGCGACCTGCTGGTTGAGGTCAGAATGGAAGAGAAAGACCTCTTGTGATTAATGATAATTCAAGGACAAACTTTTGGACATTTCTGAGTGCAGGGCAGACGTGGGTAGATTGCCTACAGTTTGTCTTGGAGTGTTTAAGGAACAATACCTCTTCTATTCTCCGTCTCATTCTACAGCTGGAATTTGGAGTCAGGTTGGTGGCTCAGGAAGATCCAGTCATTCCATTGTTATCTGGGGGAACGATGGTGGCGTAGTAGTTGTCCTTGAAGACAGAGGGGGGACTGAGTGCACCTGGACAAGTCCGCGGCTACAGTTGTGCAGCGGCTGGCAGCTTCTTTTCAACAAATATTCCTGGAGCAATATGGCAGCAAGTTATGTAAGGAGTAGAAGCTAGAAGTGGCCTCAAGGGATCCATATCTGCTAGTGCAAAAAACTATTCATGCCATAATGCTGAGGGTGGGTGCGGTATTTTTGCCGTCTGTCAGATTTTGGAATAACGATAGCTGGAGCGAAAATTTGGAACTCTTCATGCCAAATGATTTTTTTTTTCTGCACAAAGCAGGGCAAGGGAAATGGAAAGAAAAGAGCACTGTGTTTGGTCCGTGTAACTGGTGAGCAGTAACGGCGGATATCCACTGACCTGTCCTTCATATAAAGACTTGGGCAGCCACTCAGGTCTGGTCTGCTGTCGAGTCGACTGAGTTTGGGGTAAATGTCTCGGCGCACGGGTGTTAAGTAATGAAGGGGACTCATGGAAAGTTTCGTTCAACTCGGCACTGCTGGCCACCTCCTCTCCAGCTGGCTCCCAGTGCTGGTGCATATAAATATCCATGTATGCAATTATATTGTGAAATGTTGCATCTATTTCAGTCACTGGTTTTGTTCTGTCCATCAGCTTCGGGCACGACTCGAGCTAGGGCCGTCTGTCACTTTGACTTTACGACGGGTGCGGGAGGCGGCTGGTGAAAGCAGGGTGTTTTGGGAGGAACAGAGGAGAGGAGTGATGAGGGAGACCAGCTACGCTGCCTTGTTCTGTCACACATGTGGTTTTGGCTGGACACTGGACTGCAGTCTGACACTCTGACATCATTGGTTCAGGAATATGAAGTGACAAAAACAAAGTGTGTTTTGTTATGATGTGAACCATCTGTGATGGTGCCCCCATCGGGCCCGCTCTTGGTTGGTCTTAAAACATTGACAAGCCGCGCGCTAATGCTCTGTGACACGGATGGAAGCCCGGATGTGCCGACAGCACTGCCACATGCAAGGATGCCGACGGGGTTAAACAGGTCTATCACGGGCGTGGCTGTCATGGAAAACTTCAGTTAATATTTTCTGCCAACCCCACCGTGTCACAAATTAATAACATTCTTGTTAAGGTCGGAACAGTTGTGTGGCACATGTATTTACCATGCACACATACGCATTCAGCAGACATGAAGGCAGTGTCTGTCAACACATGAATGCAATAAACACTATTTGTCTGCCTCCAATTCTATTGTATGATACAGATCCAAACCGAGACTTCATTCGGTATCAGATCTGTGCTGGAATTGTTCACAGGCCCACGTTAAGCCCAAGGTTTTAAAGTTTAACTTTTGCTCTCACAAATGAAAATTTCCAACTGTGAATGAAAGCGGAGGACGGAACCGAACTGCACGGCAGTGAAACTGCTGACAAGCCTTGGTATACGTTTGGAGGCAGTTCCGAGCAATGACCGGGCGCAGGCCAGCGTAATCTGGATTACTGTCAGCGTGGTCTTTGTTGTTGTGGTTGGTGCAAATTAGGCTTCTCAACAACTTTGAGTGTGATGAAATCATACTGAGCCGAAAGGTGTCCTCAGGGCCCAGTCACTGAGTTAGCAGCAGAGTGCAATCAGTGATATTTAATAGCGCACACATGCATGTGCATATTTGCAGGTATTTACCTTGAAAGTGTCTCCGTACTGACAACGTGTGGAACATGACAAATGAGTTCAAGTTTCAAGGTTGAGACATTTTGATTTCCAAATATAATGTGTGTGTGTGTGTGTGTGTCTTCAGTTGACTCTCTCTGTGTGTCTGTGTACTTGCACAGCTGCTGCTCTGTGCACATCAGTGATGTAATCATGGTACGTATGTGTTCATGAATGTGTGTTTTATCTCTGGTATCAGTAGTGGGCAACAGCTACAACAACAGCCTGTGGCAAAATAACAGATTCAGTGGAAAATGAGGACTTGTAGTATCAAAGTCAGGGTGTGTTTTCATTTCATTTGGATGTTTTTCAATGCCATCAATATGTCACAGATGAAGCCCTTGTATCTAGTCCAGCTTGCGGCTTGTAATAACAGGTAGGAATTGTGTACTGACTGTTTTATTGCAAAGATACTGCATGTACAGTAATATTTCATCAAACTGGTGACAGCCGTTCCTACAAAGGAGATAAACGTTTTCTTTAGGCATATTTTTAAAAAGGTTGTGATGTCTTATGAATAATCTGTGTATATTGTTTGTTTTACTGTGCTTTGCCCATATGTGTCTTAGACACATCCATTGTGTATGTATGTGAGAGAGAGGGATATCTAAACAGACCTGTCATTAGGGTCTCAGCAGTCATCAGAGATGCATCTCTCAGACACGCTGAAGTGTCCGCCTTTTGAAGATTATGACATGTAATGCAATAACATGGATCTTTTCCATGTTGTTATTACGGTTTTGTTTACAGTATTGGGGCTCAGCACATGGAAGCTATTACCCTGAGGGCTTAGGAGTTCTTTTCCACAGAGAGAAAGGGGGCTGGAGACCATCTATGCATTATGCCCAAGGGCTTGTTTTTCCCACAAGTCCCCTGTCTTCTCCGTGGAGGAGAAGAATGCCCTGTTCCCTTTTGAGGCTTACAATTAAGAGTGTGAAACCTGGATCACAAGATGGTTTGTGCAGCCCTGAAAGAAAATGGCACTTTAAGGTCTGTGAGAAGGTCTACATCATTTAAAGCTCTGTCTTTTGCACCAACGGACGAGTGAAGTCTGTGGGGGGTTTTGTCACTTCCTGTGCACATCATCTTTCCAACCACTGCTGGACTTCACACTTAAATTCACATCCAGCTTTGCCATGATGGAACATCAACCATCTCTTGCCTCTCTATTTGGAACCATCTGCCCATCCAGAGATGATCCACCAACTTCTGCCCGCCTGCTAGAGTCGTGGTCATGACTCGGCGAGGAGAGAACGATAGGAAGCCCATCTGGACTCCATCAGGACTAGGTAAACAGAGCCAGATCCTACATGGAGCAGTGGAGCCAGGCCTTGGCTCCCACCCACCATCACAAAAGACTCAGGCAATGGCTCAACATACAAAGTGATACACACATTGTTATTAACTGAAACCGTGTGCAAAAATGCAAAAGGGCTCAAAGCCTGATGAGCAAACTCTCACCCTCCTGCCATTTTGGTTTAGTCCTCCAGTTGAGTAGGGGAGAACAGAGGAATTATAAATCATCTCCAAGGCCAGGTCAGATGTTTCCTTTTCATTATTTTGGTTATCCATTAAAACTGTTTTAATATGGCTTCCGAATTATTGGCCTTATATCTTTGTTTTCCCCTGCACATATCGCATACTAGCAGGTGCTTATCTCTACTATACCCAAAGTCGAAAAAGTTTTGTTTCGTATTCATCGAAAGGATTACACCAACAGTGGGGTGCAAAGGGAGAAGGGAAGCTGCTGCTGCACTTCATGTATATTTTGACAAATGAAATGATTTTGTGCAGGCGCATCCATCCTACAGAATCTGGGAAAGACCTAAGTAAGAAAAGAAACAACAATCTTCATCACTTTCATACTGGAACAACTGTGGCATCCTCTCTTACATGACCTTGTACCAACCTGTGTTTGTGTATGAAGATTGTCTCCGCCGTTGATTTGGAAATTCTCCATGGATGTCTCGACCTGGATCTCTGTGTATCTTACAGTAAGCTGTGAGGTCATGTTAAGGACACCAAAGAAGAATGAGAAAAAGTAAAACAGCAAGTTTCTACAGGTGTTCAAATCATACGCCTCTTTCTCATCAAGACTGCCATCACAAAAACAACAGCCGTGTTCCTTCAGCGCTGCATCTCCCAGCGGCTACTCAGCACTGTGGATTTCTTCGTGCTAGCATATATCAGTCATCCAGCTTTACTCCATGGACCTATCCTGACCTTGTTGTCACACACTACCAGGTTGGATTGTCCTGCTGGCACCCTGTGAACTTTTACACTTCATTACTTTCGTGTTTTATTGGCTTTAGACGATTTTCTCTTTCACATAAAGAGATTAACTGTCCTGGCTTTACGTTCACTGCACATTTGATCTTTTGTTCTATGTGGTGATCAGCCTTGGAAAGAGGACTGCTGGCCATAAAGAAGCTAACTGTTCTGCATCCTGTTTCTGGACAGATTTATTGTAATTATCAGGTTGTAAGCGGTCATGGCCAGGGCAGCTACATATGGAAATACGCAATGGTAATAATGATAATAGACCTACTTTATAAACATTGACATTTCACCTAGTCTCTCATTAAAATGAAGAGGAACCCCAGTGGTCCGTTGTTGCAGGCATCATCAGCGCTCCACAGTTGGAGATGTAGAATGGGTTGGAAGAGCAGAAGTTCTCATCTGGAGTAACACTTTTTTAGTAAACTGGTCCATTGGGAACCTGCTTCCAGACACTGGAAACAGTTTGGGGTTAGCATCAGACTGAGGCCAAGCTGGTCTCTACTTGTTCCCTTGCTGTAACCTTAAGCAATATGTAGTTGGAAAGCATAACCACTACATAACGTCTTCAAACACAACTATACTGTGGAAAGCTTGGTCCAATTCCCACAATCTTTCCTGTTTCCTCTGGGGTCTGTATTTAAAACTACCTCTGATGGGGTTCAAACCATGTGTAGAGTTTTTAAACTTCTCACTTTCCATTATGTTTTTTGCATGGCATCTGTGGCATGGTTGAAGTTAGGGAAATTAGCTACATTTATGGTTAGAGCAGATTTGACAAGGTGTCAAGGCACAAACCCTCATCAGTTGCATGAAAGTCAGACATGCCACACACCCTTGCTTTCTGCCTCAGCACATAAAGGTTAGACTCCTCTAAATTTGTAGGCACACTGTGCTGATACTCCTTACTTGCCCTTTCTTAATGCACAGTAGGAAAGATGGACGGTAACTTTAAGATCTATATTCCAGACTGGCCTCATCTCTCAATCAAATGCAGGTTTTTACATTAAGAAAGGAATTTGGAAAGACAACCTAGATTAGTATATGAAAGGTGAAAAGTGTGGAAGACACACAGAAAGAGAGGGAGTGAGTGTAAGAGAGATGTTGTCCGGCCGTGGATGTGTGCATATATTCATACTGTGTCTGTATTTAATTTCTCTGTGCTGTGGGGATTCCATTACCTTTTAGCAAGGCGAGCATTATGTCGCTTATGAACACCATGTGTCTGTCTATCCTGTGTACACGGGAAACGTTTATTAGATCTTGCCTGCTGAAAGTGAAGACTGCACCACGTGTAGCCTCTGTCATTGTTCAAAATTGACCAAAATGAAGTCTGCCAGCATTACTGTTCATAAGCATTTAAAAGTTCACTGCTGCTGTGGTGCCATCTAGACTATAGTGCATTGAGAACAAATTTAAACCGTCACCTTTTTCATATTTGCATATCTTATGTTGAAAACATGTAAATATTTTTTTGCTCATCAATCTACACAAAATTCCCCATGATGACAAAAGTTCTCATGGGGAGGATGAAAAGGATGAAAAAGGTTTTTTGTTTGTTTTTTTTTGCAAATGTAATAAAAAAAATAAAACTGAAATATTATATTGAGCTTTGTATTCAGACCCTTTTTCTATGACACCTGAATCTTAGCTCCAGTTTCTTCCATTTCTCTTACCCATCTTTGTGGTCTTTCTTCACCTTCACGAGACTTCATCTGTGGTTAATTGAACTGACAGGAGATGATTTGGGAAGACACACGCCTGTCTACGTAAGGTATCGCAGCTGACAATGCATATCACAGCAAAAACCAAGACACGAGGTCAAAGAAACTGAGGTCAATGATCTATGCCTTTACACGTCAAAGTAGCATGCTGTGAGGGGGGTTTTTCGATCGGTCGGGCATGGGAGATGAGGGAAGGTTGAGAAAAAGCTAAAGTACAGAGATATTCCCCTAGTCCAGAGTGCCCAGGACCTCAGACTGGGCCTGAGGTTCACCTTCCATCAGGACAGTGACTCTAAGCACATGGCCGAGACAATGCAAGAGCGGCTTAGGGCCAACTCTGTGAATGTCCTTGGGTGGCCCAGCCAAAGCCATGACTTCAACCCAATGGAATATCTCTAGAGAGACTGGAAAATGGTGGTCCACAGATGGTCTCCATCCAACCTATAGCTGCAACATAAGTAAATGTTCAAAAAGCTAAAGGGTTTGAATACGTTGTGAATGCACTGTATGCCTGATGTAGTCTATACACACACACACACGCACACACACACATTTCGCTGGATGTTTTCAATCCAGTGATGTTGATTATTTTTTTCATTAGGAGCAGATGCATTGGCTGAGATTGTGTTTGGTCCAGCAGTTTCAAATAGGATCTACTCGATTTTAGACAGGAAGTAGTATGTTTCACATGTACCCTTATTTAACCTTACCTAAAAAAAAAATTTCACTGAATGTCCCTTTTGTCCAGCTAAAAGTAAATGTATGAGATAGCAGGGGAAATATATAGTAAAAAAGCAACCAACTTTTCCCCCAGGCCTTTTAACCAATACAGATAAAGCGTGACATTTATAAAGAAATATGGATTGAAGGTCAATAATTATGTCAGAAGAGAGATGAATTGTTAAGCCCTTATTACAGAGCAAGAACTGAGAGATTTAAATTTAAACAGAAAGTATGCCTTGTTCATGATTTATATTTAACCCATTTTAAATAATTACTTGCAGCAGGTAAACTTTTTCTGTATATCAAAAGTGATAAATGTTGGAAAGCAACCCCATAATTTGAGCACCTAAGTCATCTTAAGTGCACCGTAAGCCCCAGTCCCTCAGCACATTCCCGTGCCACCCAGACTCCAGATTACTGTAAACTAAACCAAAGCCACACCATGGCAACGGAAGGGTGTCAATTTGGACAGGAAAGAATTTATTTGAACGTGACTCGAGTTTCTCTGGCTCAGCTCCCTGGTGGGGATGTGGAAAGGGTCCGGCTCTGGTTACTCTGTCCCTTGACGTATATGCCACATGCACCCCAAACAATAGTCGATTCATCCATGTCTCTGTCTGTCTGCGGCTGCACCAAGGGGAGGCTGCCAGGAATGAAAAACACCTCACGCTCCCCCAAGGGAGAAAACATACAGTGTCTGCACGGATTAAAATACTTACAGTCATACATAAATAGAGAGATGTATCCATTAGGTAACAGAAAATAAGTACTGAATAAAAACAACAACACTTAAAGGAGTCTATTATTTTCCCATTCCAGGAACATAATATATGCTTACATCTGTTAATGCACTGATCAGAGCCACCAAAATTTACTTTGTATTAGTATATGGACCCTATTAAGCGGAGGGCCAAGGAGCTCAAGCTTCAGTCATGATTTGCAACATCCTTGGTCCACATCCAGTTGTGGACCTACATTCCATGCCATTCTATCATCATCTCTCTTGCCTCATTTCCTGTCATCTCTTTACTGTCTACGCTCAATAAAGTCATAAAAATGCCCAAAATGCAGTTAAGTACAGAGATTTTAAATTTGACTGGTATTGAATCAGATACCCTGAGCTGAAGTATTAGAATTGAGAGTGAAATTTGGATTTATGCATTCCTTCTTGCATTCATTTATAAATATCACCTACAATCTCAATACTTCTCAGTACCTGGTTTGACCTTAGCTGACTGATTCTTATCAGTCTCATATTTCTGTGTGTCAGAATTATCTGGGAGGCCCTGCTATGGAGCTGCGACCTAAAATGCCATGCCCTTTTAATAAGGAAACCAGCCACGTTTGTTTTTTCTACTCCACAGCCATACTAGCATGACACACACGCACACGCACTGTGAAGTTGTTTTTTTTTTGTTTTTTTTACTTCAGTAGCATAGAGAAGTAATTGATTCACAGCATCTTGCATGGACACATACTGTTGGTTCTGTAGACACTGTGGCAGCTGGCTCTGGTCACGCTCCAGAATAATAAACCTATAGTGGGGGTGATGTATATGATCCCTACTGGACAGTCGCCCCTTCTTCTCTATTCTTCCCTCCCCCAGTTTCTCCTCCCCAGCCCAGGCCAGAGAGCGGAGGTGATGATGGGCCTCAGAGTTCCCCAGTAGGCCTCGCTTACTGGTCCCACCCTGAATGGGTGTCTGTTCCCTGACATCTCCATCTCTCATCACCACCCCATCAATCCTGTGCCTCTGTGACCATCCCCGCAGAGACAGGGCTCCACTTTGTCCCAAAACCCACCTTACATCCCCACTAGTCCCCCTGCCTCATAGACCCCACTGTGCACTAGGTGTGACAGCTACCTGATGGCAGAGGCCCCTAAATGACAGAAATTTTAGTTCAAGCCTCCCTCTGTCCCCCCAATGCATCAAAAACCATGGCGAGGAGCAACGGCATCCCCCAACATATCCAAATACCACGTGTCTGTCCAAGAGTGAGATGCCAACCCCCACTCTGTATATGCACAGTGGAGCCCCTCTACCTTGCTTTCATCCACATCAAGGTCCCCTGACCCAGTAAACGCCTGTAGGATCAAGGCCTCCTCAGGGAATAGAGGTGGATGTTATCATAGCATTCCAGCCCATGTGAAAGTATGCCAATTAGCATAGCTGGAGAATGTTGTTTTGCCAGCCTCTTTCATGAAGCCCCCTTCCCAATGGTAGGCAGGGCATATGTGTCTGGCTCCTAGCTGTCACTGGAATTGCGATTCATGCTGAAAATAGATACTTTCTGTTGCAGCTGCTCCCAAATTTATTGCACAGTATGAGCGAAATATAAATTCTACTGTAGGTGGCATGTTACCAATCCTGTTGAGCCCTGTCAAATATGATCGGTGTGCCTCAACAATTCCCGTCTTACACTTCTGAAATAGCTTTTCCCAGTGTTCCTTAGCTCTGCGGTGTCAGCACTCACAGTGTAGTGATGTCAGCTGACTGGCGATATGCTTTGATAGTTAATGGAGCTGGCCAGCCGTGCTGAGCACACTTCCACTGTAACAGAAGCAGTTTTGTGATGATCCAGTGTGTGGGTGTGCACATTCACCACATGTATGTATTTACTTTTTACATACGTCCTTACACTGGGAAGTGTGGTCAGATAATGAAGTCCTTTAACCTGACACCCTGGCAGTAAATCTCTGACCTACTTCACATAACACAGGCTGTACTGTACTGTCCTGATGATGTCACCAATTGGATTGTATTGAGGCTGATTTGAAGCCCAGTTGTGGCTGTAGGTCCTGGGAACATGTCATAATATAACATTACTTAAAAAGAAGATGACCACAGACTAACCTATGAGGATTTTATTGAATCCCACTTACTGGAACATAGTATATGGTCATCCTCTATTCAAACTGCAGAACGGATGCAAAGCACATTTTCATTTGCAGTGTACATGCATCTTCAAGGCTGTATTAAATCTTTTTGACATTCAGTGTAAATCTTGTACAATAATACAGTAATACAGGCAGACAACCGCTGACCCCCACGTCTGTGTCTTGCAACTGTTTGAGGAAGCCCACACAGATAATGGAAAGAACATGCAAACTCACAGAAGTTCCTGGAATGGAACTCAGGACCTTCTGTGAACCACTGTGCTACTGCAGGATCAGTTGTGTTGCTACACTAGCATGTGTCCTTAAACAAAAGAAGCATTCACTGGATAACCTTTGTTATCCCTCGTTGATGCCACCACTATGAAGTTTTTCACAAAGTTATGCTTGAAGGCTTATCATCGCTGTAGTTGGGAAACTCTTGTTTGTACATTCACCTATTGTAGTAACACAGATGGACCCACGACAAGGAGCCTTTGATCATAGTAGATATATGAAGTGAACGCTGAACAAAAGTAGAAAACCAAATGGTTTTTTTTGTTTTTCTACCAATTTTTCATGAGTTGAAATGAAAGACTAAGCACATGCTCATTTCTCCAGGTCTGTTTAAATCCATGTTGGTCAGCCAAGATAATCCATCCACCTAACAGGTGCGGCATATTGAGATGAGATGAGATGAAAGGTTACTACAGGACATGACATTTTAACGTCACAATGCCACAGATGTCCTTATCCATAAGGCAGTCCACACTGCTGACAACCAGAGCAGGGTCTGGAGAATTCAGTGTGCATCATTCAACCATCAGCCATCTAAAAAGGCGTTTACAAGCATTTGGCAGCACGGTTCACAGTGCGGCCAACACTAGGTGGACAAACCAGATACTGAGTTGTGAAATCTAACCACTGACCTTCATGTTGTACAGATAAAAACTTCCTGGACAAGTTTGTCAATTGTTTTGTTGAATCATGAATGTACTGTGGTGGTAAATACTTAAATTCTTTAAATACTTTGAATCTTGCATGTTGCTTTTATATTTTTTGTTCACTATACTTTTTTGATGAATAATGAATTGCAGTTGCAGTATTTGTGCAACATTGAACATTGCTGAAATAAAGTGTAATACTGGAAGAGAGTCCATCATAAACACAGTGTCAATCTCATTAAACTCTTGACTCCAGAGCCACCGTGTTTTTTGTTGACTGCAGAGATTTAAATGAAGAGGCACAGACGGTGGAGTTCACAGTGTGCACTAGACCTCTACTCAACCACATGTGCTAACCTCAAACAATGTGCTGTAACTCAAAAGCATTGTTTGAGACACGAGGCACACTCTCAACGTTGGTTCTGGAGCCAACCTGACCACGACACCAAATGCCTTCAGTTCCCTCAGAGATGCAGTACATGCCTCTGTCCAATTCTTGAGCACACTTTGTACAGCGAATAACCACTTGAGTACATTTGCAGTGTACTTTGACTCTAACCAAAACTACTCCTCTCCTCCACTTTCCACTGAATGCTCCTCCTGTAGGCGAAATGAAAACAGGCATCGCTGTCTCCTAGGGCTTTAATGTGTTATTGTAGACAAACCTTCTCATAAATTAAATTTCTTGGCAGAAGGAGTTGAAACTAAAAAGGTCCGCTTTTAGTTTTTATTTTTCTGTTTCAGTGCCTGACAAACAGTTCTGTCTTGGCGAGGGTAAGTCATTATTTCCAGTAGCCAGCAGGGGGCCGCAAGAGTTAGAGAGGGATGTCGGGTGAGCGGGTGTTCACCACAGTAGGGTGGAATAGCAGTCTCCAACAAGAATGCGTTACCACTACTCTGCTCGCTATAAATCAGTGGACTAGCTTGTGTGCACTGCGAGTGAGCATGTTGTGAGTCCACTGCCTAAAGATTTTTTTGTAAGTGGCTTCACTGCTAATTATGTTACAATGAGATCATAGACTTCTGTGTCTACAGCTTTGTTCAAAATAACTGCTACTACTGTTAATGATGATTTATACATACGTGTAACTTCACGGATATGGAAACAGTAGTGTTGTATGTGTCTGGATTTTCATTCATTCTGCCCCCAAATCCTAAGGGGCTTGTGGTTTGGTGTAGTGAAGTTTCCTGGCCTCTCTAGTTCTGCCGGTGGAGGGATATATGATCGGATGGGTTGTGTTGTCAGTGTTTGTGTTTCTGTGCTGACTGCTGCAGTGTTTTTGTGTCTGCAGAAGTGTGATTTGGCCTCAGGCTGTCATGGCTACTGGTTTCAAGCAGGACATAACCTTACGATCTTCCTGCAAATTTGCCATATACATAAATAGTTCCTTATATGACAGATGACATCTCTGTTTAAAGATCCTGAACATTATACACCATTTTATCTGCTACATGTCAACTTTGGATTAGTGGGATATTTGTTTTGACTTGCATATCATTTATGATCTAATCAAACATGATCTAGTGTGTTGCTGGAGGATGTACAGAATGTTGATGTTATTATCTGGATTGCAGTTTAATGAAAGAAGCCCAAATAAATGAGCCATGAAGTATTGTGCAGAAAAAGAAAATGTTGAGAATTCATGTCACATGAATTAGTGTTTCCCTCTTAGTCATGATCATCATCTATAGGCAGATGGTAATTTCACATGAACTTTTAGTTAGAATCACAGCCTGTAGGGTGAGTGTTTAATGGATATTTGTTTGCATTCAGAAAGACCCTTAATAATGTTGAATAAAGTGAAACTGCCAGCTGCCCTGTGGGGTAAGTCAGTATAACCTGATCTACTCTGCAGCAAAGCACAGATTGAACTGCCTTTGTGAAACTTTCTTTTACCCTCAGGGTAAATAATAAGGCACTTTATCATGATCAAAATTGATTATTCAGCCAGCACATAGCCAGGGCCTGTCATTGTTATATTGCAATTATAATGGGTTTCTTTCTTTCTTATCGATTGGCAACAATTTCATTGGATTGGACCGGATTGGTAATTGAAGTCTACATATTTAAAGATTTATTCCCAATGTGTTTACAATTATGTTTTTAAGTTTTCGAAGAAGTATTGCATGTGCATTTAGCAGTGCTAAAGACTTTTGGGTCACTACTTGGAGAGGTTTTCTTGAAGCAGGTGGAACTGCAGTACACCAGAGTCTGATACTCAGATGGATAATAATTCAGAAAAAAAATCCAACCTGGATTGTGACCTAATTAGAAACAGGGGTAATAATGTGTCATGCTGGTTTAGTCATGGTTTCAGCAAGTTATGGGACTGGGATCATCCACTTACATCTTTGTCCAACCTTGGGATCACTTGGAGAGGATTTGATTTTCGCCGTGGCTCCTGTTCAGGTCGACAATCTTCACATGCACTTGTGACAGTGATTTACTGTATAAGGGACCAAACTGAGACTCAGTACCCTGAGGGGCTTTAAAGTGTAGACAGAGCAGACAGTGTTTCAGGATGTGCACGCCCTTATGTAAAGCCTTGGCTCAGAGAGTTTACCCTGGTGACACGACCACTGTTTTTGTTGTTACTTCTGTAACATTAGTCCCTAAATCTATTGCTGATGGTACTTTGTTTTCTCTGGGCTCTGTGTGAGTGTAGAGGCTGCATGATTTGGCGATAGAGGGGCAGTAACAAAAGAAAAGACTATCTGTGTGCCAGAAAAAAATGTGGAATTAATCAAGGAAGTTGCTTGGTGAGCGCTTGTCTGGTTTTCATTGCCCCTCTAAGCCCTCTCTCTCTAATCACCTTTCTGTCTTTATGTAAACCTGTGACTAAAACCAACCATCACTTGGGCGTCTGGGTTTATGGGACACATGACAGCCAAACTTCAGTTCTAAGACACAAAGCCAGAACCATTCGCTTCTTTCCTATAAATCCATTAAACCCCATTCATCGCCTCATTCTCAGTAGAGATTAATTTTCTTCAAGTGTGGTCTGAAGTTGTGAAACACACTGATATGCTCTCATGTTCGGAGCTCTGTGTAAGAGAAAGTCCTTTTAAACTTAGGGCAGACTTCTCATTTTATATCTGGCCATTGTTTGACATTTTGGAGCACTTGCAAGCCCATGAAAATTGGGGCAACATCCATAAAATTATACGTACTCTTGGTAACTCCAAAACAAAAACTCCCCCAAAAGTGGCTTGTCTAACCCATTTTGAGTAACACTTTTTGATAGTTAAATGTTTAAACTCTGACATCATTGTCAGGTGATGAAAAGTGTTTGTCCAGCAAAGTGTCACTTGCCTATTTCATGCATCACAACAGACGTCACATCCCTATGAGTGTATCTCGGATGAGACTGTATAAAAGGGGAACATATCTGGTGAGTACAATGGCCTGAAATGACATTATCTTTGGTTGCTTTACCAAACTTCGCTCCTTGTTTATGTTTGTTTCTTTTCTGTAAATGTATACTGCTAAGATGAATAGTTTAACAGCATTTTGAGTGAAACATGGCTTCACAATGGGTTTCATTGGAGGAGGTTGGTGGACTGCATCTTTTTCATAATTTTGAGACTGAAGTTATCACAGTCTCAAGAAAGGAAACCAACAGTATCTTGTGTGCAGAGAGCACAGTCATCTGCAAAGAGGTGAACAAGGTGAACAAGGTTCCATACAAACAACACATGCAAAATCATCCAAATGACCATCCAAGGCTGTGGTTGAATTTGAAATGTTCTATAAAAAGCCTGACGGTTTTTGGAGACAAATGAAAGCTGTGATTGAGCGACCCACTGTAGAAAGATTGCAAAAAGCTCCGCAAACAACGGAATTTTTAAAGCAATGATGAAGCTAGCAGCCAAGAAAGCAGAGATCTGCTATTACCTTCTCAACACTCATGAGTTTGGGTCTCATGTCAGCACTTGTAAGAGGGCCTTCTGGGCCAAAATTGATCTCATTCGTCATCTAAGAGTACATCAATAACCAAATCAGAAATGCCTTGCTGTTTGTGGTCTTCATCGTTCACAATGGAAAAACAGCATCACAGAGGGGCCAAGGTTACGCGAGGTTAATTTTTTTCAGCTCGCCAAACACTTTTTCTAGCATTAACCACCAATTCAAGATTAAGCGTACCAATAGGTGAATTAATAGGTGGACCAAATCCCAGTGGTTATAAAGTGAGTTATTAATATTGCACCTTCCAAAGATTTAGTTGAATTTTTTTTACATCTGTTGTTTCAGGCGTGATGCCACTTATACAGTGTTTAACGATCATAAAACTTCTGTGTTTTTCTTCATTGTGCTTCTTGTTGGATTTTCTGTGAATTTTAGATGGAGAAATTATCTTCATTTGTAAATTCAAAAATGTTCTCCACCCCATATGTTCACGCCATAATGTTAAAACAGTGTTAATACAGTCCATTTTTCTGTCTTTATGAGACATCAGAGACACAATGTCAGCCACTGGGGCATTTTGATGCCCACATAAACAGCCACAGTGATATCATCTTTATGGGCGAAAAACAAATCACATTTGTGGGAAAATGCAGAAGTCAGAGATTTGTTTTCTTTTCCATGTTTCAGTGTTCCCATACGAGTAAGGGAATGGGCTGCTACTTTGGTTCCTCTTCGAAATAATTAAAACTTTCCAGGGAGACAGTCGAATGAGATATGTTCTGTTGATTGTGGCAGCCAGCTTCCAAAAATCAAGTAAAACTAAGAACTTGTTCACACATATGGTTTATTTCTCTGTGGCCATGGATTGTAAATCACTTGTCACTATGTCACAATGTCAGCCCTTGTCTGGTGTACACATTACCATTTATTTGTTTGTGCGCATGTTACTGTTGCACCTCTTGCTGAGATATTTATCAGCATGCCACTGAGTCATTCCTCATGGCAGCCTGTGGTTTATGTAAGTGTGAATGGCAGCTATAGTGTCGGGGTGCGTCGAGAAGCCAAGCAGAGAGAAGGCTGTCTGCGAGTGTGTGTGTGTGTGTGTGTGTGTGTGTGTGTGTGCGATCAGATCTGAAACCAGCACTTGTCCATCTTGGCAGCAGACCGGCGACACTGGAGAGGGAGAGTAGCAGCAGGAGCACAGTCAAGCATTCCTGCCAATCTCTCTGTCTCTCTTGCTCCTGAAAACAGGTCTTTCCCACTCTTTATTAGATCTGATTTATACTTTTTGTAAAGTAGCGAACAAAGCAGGTCCATGACATTATGCATGCTTTGGCACAGGGAGGATGCAGAGTGAGCACTCAAAAGGTCTCACCGAGGAAACGCGCTGCAAACAGAATGAAGGCAGCAGAAAACTTAAAGTCTGCACCGACCTCATACTTTCATTACTGTGCCAGAAAACTGTCTTGATCCGGTGAGAGACTGTTTCTCATTCAATTACGTGTTCCATGTGTGCGTTCCAAGGCTTCATGCACAGCGGCTTCTGAGCGGTCCCAATCTTTCACACACATCCTCATCTCCAGCACTCAGCCCATTGCCTATCAAAACAGGACTGCACAAGGTCTGTCTGGCAACAGCGTGCACGTATGTTTTATATGCATCTGTACAGTGTACGAGTGTGTGCGCACATTGTATTCTCGAGATATTTCCCAGAGTCTAAGTTGAGACACGTGCCACAGTGTTTACCCTCGCCACAGTTCGGTGCAGAACTGTAGGCACTTAGTGCAGATCTTGCTGAAATGGAATTTGTGCAGGTGTTTGGGCTGCGCATCTCAATCATCAGAGCCCTTTGATATGAGCCACAGACCACTTGTGAGTGTCACATGAAGATATTGATTTCTGGGGAACCTGGATTGTAGGAAACTCCAAGAAGCTTTCATTTGTTGCTTAATCTGCTAAAAGAGTGCAATGAGAAAATTCAAGAAAGACCCACTGTTGAGCAGAGCTTTGGAAATGTGTTGCCTCTCAGTTGCATGTGACACCTGCAGTTCAACAAGTTGTTACAAAACATGGTGTCAGGCTTGTTGCCTCTTTTTTTTCTGCCAAATTACAGATGTAATTGTAGTTCAAAATGTAAATAGATGAGCCTGAATAACTTTTGGCCCGCTTTGTGTGGATCTGAATGAGAGTACTTTGCTCAACTGTTGATCCATTGGTTTAGGTATGCACACCAAATAGCAACGTATTTGGCTGTAGAAGTCTACTGGGAAAAAAAGTGCTTTACCAGATTGCAAGGATGGGAACATGTGCAGCGATATGTGCCCTTTCAGGGGAAAAAATAGTAGTTCTCTTTGTTGTACTTCTCCACTTAAGTTATTGTTACTGTCATCTTTTATATGACAGTTTATAGTTCAAACATTTAACTCGGTACATATCTTTTTCCAATCTCAGAACTTTTCACCATATCAAGATAATGCTTTGACAGTTACTGGTAAATTTGGTCATGTTGCCCGTAGCTTCCACCACCACTCATCTAATTTTCCACGGAGTAAGTGAACATGACAGGTCATATGTCGGTCTGTTTGCCAAAGGTGTCAAAACTTGTTCTCAGTTGCTCGGATAAGTTGACGCTGCTGATTTATTTGTTTGTTTAGTGTGTTGTATGCAACTACTGGCTGCAATGCAAATTGGCCCACAGGAACAAGGAGGATTTACCCCACTGTTTTATGATAGTGGGTCTTGCTCAGTCCTGTTCTAAATCATCCCAGTTTCCACATTTTTTTTAACATGTTCGTCTCTGTTGCAAAGTCCTGCCAAATGTTTATGATTACCGAAGATTACACCCTCTGCCTGTCTGCATGCGGGGAAGTTTGTGGTGAGAGAGGAAGGATACAAAAGTTTTGGTGTTTTTTTTTCCAGTTTAAGAGGACTGAGGGTTTATTATTTGAAATAATAGAAAAAGACAGCAGTCATAATAAATAATAGTAAATTATAAATGATATCGCTGATCTTGATGGTCTCGTGAAGACCAATGTAAGCAACCTCTTAAATGCAGTGAAACGATGTTGCAGCTACCCTTTGAACTCAGCTCACGTTGCTTTTACATCACCAATGGATGAGGTCAATCTAATTTTACAGCTGCAGAAATTGGTACTGTAGATTTCTGTAAATGGCTGTTGGATGACCCAGTTTATTGGCAGCCTCTGGCTACAGCTGTGTAACATATTTCTCCTTTTGTGTTCTCCAGCTCCAGTTGTGACCCTTGCCTCGACTGATTAGCCAAAGACCAAAGACCACAAAGGTATGAACTGAATCTTCCCTTACAAAAAGTTGTTGATGTCTTTCTATCCAATAAGTAAAACCAAGGAGATGTCTGTCTGTCTGTCTGCCTGCGTGGGTGCAGTTATCGCTTTAATTCCTCATCCCACCTCCCGCAGTGTGTGTGTGAATCTGATGCTGTGATTTTAGTAGCTTGGTCTTTGTTTTAATTACATGCAAGAGTGCACTGGTCTGTGAACCATGCCACTGTTTTCCCCTGCAGGATCTGGCAGCTTGTCTATGTATGGATGTGCGTTTTATTGGTCTTGACAACGCACAGACGATAAGCGAGCAGCCAGTGATCTGCTTTGAGTGCAGCTCAATCAGGCCTGTAAACAGAGCAGGGCTCGGACAGCAGGCTAATGAAACAGAGACTTGGTCCATTTTCTGCTGCTTTGATCCAAATTACAGGCCCTGCTGGACCGCAGCATGTGCCTTCACTGTAGCACTTTTCCCCGCTTAAGCCTCACAGCTAATTGGTTCTGGTCTCCCCACTTCATTTCTGTTGACTGCAGGACAGTGACCAGAAGATTAGTGAGTAGAATGCTCGGGCTCATGCTCGGCAGACTGCAGGGCAAGGCACGCGCTTGCGTATTTGGATATGTTGATGTCTGTGAGCATGTGCGCTTATGTACACGGTGTGATTAGGGGTGTGCATGCTTGTCTAAGTGTGTGTGGAGACAAGAGGGAGCCCTGGGCCTCAATAAGGCCTCCTTTTTTTCAAGGAAACAGGAAAGAAGACATGCTGGGTGTTGTGCTGCTGAGGTTGGCCCGGGGTCGATAAAGTTATGCTGGACCAGGCTGTCCTGCATCTCAGACCGTGACTCAGAAGAACTATTAGCGAGACGGATAAACAAACCCAAGCAGGGTAGTTGAGTTCAGTTTGATCTCCACCACAACTGCGCTCTGCGTGATATCTCCTCATTGGTGAATCACATTTAGTGGAAAGTGTGAGGAGGAAGAGAGAGCAGAGAACGTCCAATAGATAAGCACTTACACACCTTCTGATATGGAGGTTACATTAAATTTGGCGTGAGGGTTTTTTGGCCTTTGGACTGGCCCAAGGAGGAGGATGTGAAGAAGGGTGGGTTGGAATGAGAGCAGGGGAGACGAGAGGGGAGGTGTGGAGGCAAGTCTAGGTCTGGGTGGAAACTTGAATGGAGTGGAAACTGGGCTCGAGGCCACTCAGCAGATCCACCTGAACCCTGCCAGAGCAATCAGCTATCAGGAGTTTAGAGAGGGAACCATTTGCCCCCTAAGTGAATTCAGCAGGGGTTTTTTAGGGATTTGGCCCGCTTTTTGAGCCCTAATGCAGGGATATTTTGGTAAGTGAAGTCCTCTTGTTTTCTGGAGTGGGTGCCAGAGCCTGTCTGTCTTTTAATGGAATCACAGCGGACACCCCGGGAACCACCGCCAGGTGAAGTGATTCCGCTCTCGACTTCCAGCTGTGTAAACACACACACACACACACACACACTCACACGATCTCCCACCCACCCACACACACATGCAATGACACATGTACTATCACTTCTAATAAAATGCTTGCTGGCTCACATCGAGGGAAATGCTCGCTTTCCCCCGTTGCTCTCAAATAAAAGCAAAGCTCATTTTTCTGCTGTGGAGAAAGTTCTTGGCCTTGTAAAAAAACAATAAGTTGCTTGAAAGATGTAAACAAATTTAATAAGAGCTGGTGTTGTCTTTTCTCAGGCTGGGAACGTTCAAAGGAGCATGACATTGCTCCTCCTCTCTCACCCTCTCTATTGCTTTTGTATTTAATTTTCTCGTAAATCCTTTATGTAGCCTTTTCTGCCAACGTTAATTCTGCGTGTAACCTTTACACCCCCCCCCGTCATTTAGTCATTCCTGCAACTTTATTAGACCTTGATGCAGTCATGTCTTACGTCAACCATTTTTTTAATAAATCAATGCTGAAAATGTTTATACTTGCTAAGCCTATAGTTACAAACCTATTAGGAATTTTGGCCCTTGGTCATTTTAGGACACAGCTTTACTCAGCCAATGTGGCCTATAGGGTAAGTTTGTGCAAGGAGGGAGGGAGGGAGGGAGGAACCGGTCAAAGCGGCCGGCAGTAGCTGTACTGTTAAAGGCATTTGGACTTTAAAGCTCCATTGTTTATATAACCAAGAGAAAGTCGAGACTCCCTTATGGCCCTTTTGAAAAGCAGATGCCGGAGATTTTTGCCTCTGCATTTTATGGCTTATTTGCTACCAAGGAGATTCTGAGATTCCTTATGGGACTAAATCTTTCCTCACTTTGCACGTGTCAGGCAGAAGTGGTCTGTGTGGAGGGGTTTGGCCACTAGTGGAATCGCACTTGTGTACTGCAACTTCTGTGCTCTACAGTCATGATAATATACTTTCTCTGCTCCCAGTCAGAATCACTGCATGTCCGTTTGATTTATGAAATGGCCTGGACCTACCTGTGTGAATTTTATTTTCAATTACAGCATTTAACCGATACTCTCATTCAAAACAGCATATGGTAAAATTAGTCCAGCATCCTTTTTTTTTTAAAGAATTTTTTTAACAAGGACACATGCTTTTAGTTGTGGCCAGATGTGGGATTGTAACTGTGATGTTACGGTCACTGTTATGGTATGTAGTCAACAACGAGGCAAAAGGTAATATGCGTGTGCGATCTGCATCTTGAATCCAGAATCCTGATGCAGGTTTAATACAGTAATGCACAAAACTGGTTAGAATTGAATTAATGTTCCACACTAATGTTCCAGCTCTGTTGATGGTTGCCCTGTATCAATTCTCAGCTGTTTTCACAGGCCCTCTCTGCTAAAAAAAACACCCCTTCCTAACAAGTCATGTAGTTTCCTACTAAGCCTTGAGGGCTTATTTTTCATTAAACGAGGAAAAATGTTCTGCTATTTGGGTGAGATAATTCCACTTGCTAAGGCGGTTCTCTGCACTAGCATCAGTGGCACACCTCGGGCACACAAACACACATCAGTCACTGGCAGCGCTGCTGGGCTCTGAGTCACCGTGCCGATCTTAAGAGAGGAGCAGCAATCACCCTGTGCACACGGGAGCTGTAGTGTTGACAGAACTTTCGAAACCAGATATAACAGTGTTGCAGATCTCGTTCAGTGTGTGAGCATATTTCTGTGCGTCTCGTGTGCAGTCATGGGTTAAATTACAACTGGAAGGTGTGATGTTTTTAATTATATCTAACCAGCCGTGCCTTGCAGCTACAGGAGGAAGGTCCAACCTAAAGCGTCATTCTGACACTCTTTCATGCCAGAACAGACAAACTGGCCCTAATAAGACCACGATGGCCCAAAAATTAGATTTTTTCCATTCTGCCTGGCTTGTGGACATGTAGTACTAACCCTAATCGTTGGTTTTCTGCAGCCAGAGTATGCTTTTATTAATGTTAGGATGAACAATTTGCATTTGGAGAAAGAAAAGTTCCTCAGAAAAGTTGTTCTGCCCAATAGCATAGTTCTCAGAAAAGAGGCAATTTTCTTGAATACCATCACGTCTGTTCATGTGACCGCTCCAATAGAGAGTTTGTGCAACAACAGCGAATATGTCTACACAACTCAGATTAATGTGAATTCTTAGTTTTTCTACTGAGAAAAAAAGGCTGTTAAATTTGTCAAATTGGATTCACTACAAAAATGTTAAAAACACTCAGGACTTTCAGGGGATCAGCTTAAGGGTAGGGTGTTGTACTACCTGCACAACCTCATTAGGACTTTGCATTTTGGGGACGCTTGCCAATTCCTAACACCCCCCCCCCATTTGTGTCAGTCCATGTGTTAGCTGAGAGCTGAGCTTATTGGAAGAGTCTGGACTGCAGGCTCATCTGTTTGCTCAGCTGGATGACTCAGCCCCCACCCCCGGGGGATCAGTCAGCTGCTGTCCACTGCATGTGCCACCATGCCTCCACAGACTACTCTTGTCCTCCCTGGTTGGTCCACATGCAAGTATTAGTATTGAAGTTTATGTGAGTATAAACTGGATACTTGATACTTTGTGCATAGAGGACAGTGATCAGCAACATTAAAACTCATAGTGTGTCTACATGTTGTGGCAGATCAGTGTATTTTTGACTCAGTCAAAGCATGAAGCCATGAAGAAAATAACTGGAATTACAAAATATGCTTTTAATTTAACATTACCAATGGTTCAGAATAAACCTTTTCAAAATAGGCCATGGATGTACACCGTATCTGTTTTAGTTATAGCAATGGAGAGAACTCGTGCTCCACAGAACATGGCATAGTGTATTGAATCTTATTGTGTATGTGTATATTTATAGTGTTCTATGTAGGTTGCTTTGTTTCTGATTTGAATGAAACCTTTTATGTATTTAACATTTGACAGCTTCTTTTCTTAAATAATAGGAAAACAGCCCAAGAAATGTTGTGCAACCTGTATGCACATGTGAAAATGTGACCTGCAACAGTCACAAGGTTGATGTGATATTCCAGTAACCCAGATGTGATCCAGCACTCTGTCTGCCCTGCCTGTTGACCCCAGCTCCAGTGACATTCGGTCTTTCCACAGTGACCCACTGGCTCACTGAGCGACAGCTGAGTGATATACTGTGTGTGTAAAAGTAAAGGGCGTTAAGTGGAACACAAGCCAACAGCAGTAAAAGCCACAATATATCTGGCAAGTCATGTCTTTTCTACAGCATATCCATCCCTGGCTTTAGTAGTTAGTGTGTGTGTGTGTGTGTATGTGTGTGTGTGTTTGTGCGTGCTATTGTGTGCGTGTGCACGGTCTGAATTCCCTAAAGTGGAGTCTGGCCTTACGGAGTAACCCCATGAGCTGATTTATGTTTAGATTTCATTCCATTCATTCTGTGATGCTGGGTGGGTTTCAGCAGGAACTGCTGACCAGTAAATCACACGGTGAAATGTGTGTCATATGCGGCCGACATTACGAGCTTCACGTTTCACAGGCCACTCAAAAGTCCCGCATGCGTTCAGTGACTCGAGAAGGGGTACACGAAGATAAAGCCATATATGAACTGAAATCACGCGCGTGACGGCGTGTGCGAGTTTGTTTGCATTTCGGCACAGAGGTCTTACCCTGTGTGTGTGTGTGTGTGTGAGAGAGAGAGAGAGAGAGAGAGGAAGAGAAAAGGAGGGAAAGAGCAGTAGGCCAATTTGTGGAGATAGTGGAACCATTAAGCCATGTCTCAATAATGGAGACTAATGTGGGATTAGGCAGACGTAATGACATGCACCCGTCTGGAATGCTTCAGCAACAGCAATCAGCTTGGAAAATGAAGTGATATGGAATTTCTTTGACAAGCTTTCATTCATATTCATAGATGGATACTAATACGGAAAAAGAGGAGAGAGCAGCCTACTTAAGGGAAATGAGGATATGCTCCTGGAAAATGATCTAACTTATTAAATGTGATCAAGTCCATAAGGACGTCAAAGTGACCGCGATGCCCCTTGAAAAAGGGATCGCGTCCCAGTTCTGTTTAAGCTTCCCTAAACATCTGCGACAATATGTACACAATGTGTTTTACGACCACATGTGTATGTGTCAACAGTTGAGGCCTCGTAAGCTTGATAAAAGAACATCGGTGGAACGCTTTCCTCCGCTGTGCACTTCACTTGACTTTATCAGAGATCAGAGAGGCTCGAAGATACTGATAGGATACAGGACTGAAATTCTGGACAGACATGAATTTTCCATAGTGACGCCATCCGTGAGTGAGCCTGTGTACAAGACAGGGCCTGCCTCGACCTTCAGTTAAACAGCAGTCACTGATCACTTCCTTGGCTGAGTGAGTGAGTGAGGGCCAGAGCATCAAGGGAGGAGGAGAATGAATGACTGATTTGTGTTTTTCTAGGAGTGAGAGTTTTGGAAAGGACTCGTACCCCGCTTTTACCTCCCCTGGACTGCCCCCACCCCCCCGAGTCTGGACTGTACCCCACTCAGAACTGAACTGAACCTCGCTCAGCGATCAGGCCACTGCGTGCCATCATGCTGGGATTGACTGCATGCGTTTTAAATGGAGCTCTCTTCTCCGGCCTCCCGTGACTTCTGACCATTATATGTCCATCTCCGCTTCCAATTCTCTGCTTCACTTTTGCTTCCACTACTTCCTGTTGCTTTTTTTTTGTACCCACTGCTCCATTGTCCTCTTCTCCACCCTTTACACCTCAGCTTTTATGGGAAAGTAGTCAACGCGGACTGGGCCATCTATCAAGCAAGTCATTAAAAAGAAATACAGAGACAAACTGCACTTCTGAAAGCAAAGCAATGAATCAATTAGTTTCTCGTTACTGTGGGTTATTATCAGTAGAAATGTGGAAAAAGAAAAATGTTGCATGACCGACAATCCAACACTGTCAAGGAATTATTTATACATACATTATTAACACAGCTCATAAACACTGACTTGTTTTATTACTCTCTTTTCCAAGGGAGTTTTCACTTTTGTTTGATCAAACTGTAACTTGCATGATTGATATTTGGATGTAGATCCTAACTACCACGCAGCAGCACGCTGCCAGGTACAGCACGCAGTAAAAAGCTTGGTAGGCAACACACCTTGAGCGGTGAAATGCCCAATGTACTGCAGTAAAAGTATAATTACTATTTGTAGTTAAGCGCACCTTATATAAAAACGCCACACCACCCGAAAGCATTTAACGGCAGTGTGCTGAGCTGCAGTCAAGCTTAAGCCATTCATAAATCCACGTTTATGAATCATTGGATTTGTGCATCGCTGCCAGTTTTACCACCCTATCCATTTCCTGCGCTAAATCTCGCTCATGACATTGATATGACTGGAGCAGTTATGTCAACTTATAATTCACCTAAAGAGATTTATTTTTTAAGCTATTTCCTACATAGCTCTGGTTGTTTCATCCCTGGGATGGAAAACAAACACTGCTGGTGGGTGCAGTGGGTGTGGGGAGGAGTCTGTCTTTGGGGATTTAAATCTGTTGCTCTTTGCTCCAGATATTGCTGCTGAGATTTAAAGGTCTGACTGCTCCAGAGCATACAGCAGTACGTTACGCTTATTTCGATGGCAGTTAATTCTTTAACATAACATCAGTGGTCAGAATATTCAAGACCAAATTTAGGGTCATTATTATCGGCGGAATCCAGCCCTGACAGCGAGGCCTGCATGGGTGTGCTTCGTGCACTTTTGCCTGCATTACAAACTTTATAAAATGAAAGATTCATTACAAATTAAAAAGAAAACATGACAGTAGTGCATTACATTAACTTTTAGAGTTTGGCGCTGTGCTCAGTCGCTGTCTGTCGAAGTTGTTGCTATAGTCTAACTACATGGATTGTCCTGGCCTGGTTTCAAGTAGTCATAAAGATTTTACCATTTTTTTTGTATAGTGTTCCATGTTGAGAAACCTTCTCCACACGAGGGATGAACCAAATCTCGACTTTGTTCACCACCTCGACCCCAACCCCTCACCATGAGAACTCATTTCCAGAGAGTGCATGTTTTACTGACGTCTTGTTACATGATTTCTACTGTGGGTCTGCACAGCTCATACATACTCCTCGAGCTGCCAATCTTGGAACTGTTCTCTTTCTCCTTTTTTTGATGTGGGGGGGGGGTTGTTAGTGTCTCCTCCTGAGTGACCAACACACTGACACAGACAGCACGCTGCATAATGACGGAAAAATGCTTCCCAGTCTAAATTTATGAGGTGCAGGTTTTTTCAGATGCGATTTTATTGCACTGGGAGAGAATCTCCTGGGACACACAGCATTATTAAAATTGTTAACACTGTGTTTGTCAAAAGAACGGGGGTAATATTTCGGGACTGATGTCTTTCTTGTAATGATGTCATTGCTCAGTGGTCACCGGGGATCTGTCCTCCTGCAGTGCGGACAGGAGAGAGATTGGGTGGAACACATTTGCAGACACAATACATCACTGGCCTATTTCACTGCAGTGCATGAGGACGAATTTTGCCTTGTTCTCATGCTCATATGTGCAAATGCACATCTGCAGATATCCTGAAGGCCACGTGTCTCTGTGTTTGGGGCAGATAAGGATACTGATCTGATCAGTTGCAGTGCAGCGTGGACCGTATTGTCTTGTTTGAACTGTTGGACGAAAAATCAACTCTTCTTCGCCTGGGCTGCTTGTTTTATATTTCTCAGTTTCCTCTGCAATGCTCAATTGTCGTGTTTATGTCTCTGTTTCTCATTTGCATGCTGATGCAGTCAAAAACAGACAAGTGGATTTCTGTGTGTTGCGCATTTTCTCTAGATTCCTTCGGCACATTTGAGCGCTCCCAGCGCAACAGCCGAGCTGCCCCGTGTGTTTGTCCAACTCTTCCTCTCCTGTGGGCACAGAAGGACCGATGTTAGTAATTTAAGTGCTGGACCCTGTCCTGTAGACACATATGGTTTCACTGCCGTGGATCAAGATTATTAATCGTGCTCTGTTGCCTGTGAAAAATGAATGTGATACTTCTTTTGTATCACAAAAGGGGTCTGATGAGTGAAATGTCTTTAACACTGGGTCTGAATGATAGCATCAGGTTGTTTCCTGAATTTTCCCAAGTCATCAGGTGATATCATCTTCTGGCCAACCTTTGTTCTGGATATGTGAGATAATAAGTACTGTTTATTTTACATCTTACACCGTTGGTACACTCCTGTGAACCAAATGCAAAGTCGAGCATGCTGTGTCATGCACTTACGTTACAGCGATGTCCGTATTTCTCCACAGCAGACTCACCAAAGCAATCTGACGTGCAGTGCATTTGTTTCATGTATAACACAGTTGACAAATGACTTGGCTAATTTAAGTGTTTGCATCCATTTGCTTTGATCCTGGCTGACATCATTCTCGAGCTGATTCCAGTTTGGCTCTCATACCAGCATTCATGCTCTCTCTCTCTGAGGTAACGGCGTATATCAAATACAGTTGTAAAAATAGATAAAACTAAGCTATAGCTAGAAAATCCCCCACTTCTGACACCAAAGTATTTGATTGGCTGCGACTGACGATTTACATCATTGTGATTGGCCCACAGTTTGAGACTCATGACTTGGACTTTGCCAAGAACCATTACCTGTTTCCCCTTTCCTCTGCTTGGCTCTCAGTGCCTTGTGTGTGCACTGTGCGTGAGTCTGTATGCTTGTGAAAGACGCCTGAGTACTTTCAACAATAATTTTGTGCTGGACAAAAAGGCAAAAAAAATATAGCAATCTTTTTTTTAATATCAGCTAGCAATACATATCACAACATGAATTAAGTCAATATGTCTGTTCAGCTTAACGATTACCTTAATATAAATCTGAAAAATGACCCATAACCTTATAACCTTGAAACAGTAATTATAGCAAAAGTAGGTATTTTTATAATGTACATCACCACCGTGTTTTAGGGCAAACTGATGCCTTGTCACCACATTTATCAACAATATTTCTTTATATATTTGAGGAGGTTGCGACTGTCGACTTGTCACTTTCTGTCCTGACACATGACATCTCTCTTGCATCGTTTCATTCAACTCTGTTAACAAAACAGTCGCGTTTAACGGGCCTGTCTTTGGAAGTGGGCTTGTGTTCCTTCTTATTGACGCAATGTACCTTATCAACTGGATATGGGTGTTTAATATTTTCCCATCGAGCACATGTTTCTATCATAGTCGGTGTTTATATTTTCTTTATCACTCAGCCATGCAGTACCATAATTTAAATAGACGTTTTCCTTTGCACGCTAATGAGACTTGTTTATTCCTTTTGGACATCAACTCCCCATCAGCCTGCCTCCTGCGGGCGCACGTTACGACCCACGCTGACTACTGTATAGAGGTCGCGTAGGTCTTTAAACTCTCTTTCCCCCTGACGTCATGCTTTGGGCTATGACCAGTAGCAGTCCCTCTTCCCAGCAGAGCTGTAGCGCACGCTAACTGCAGTGAGGTCACCGCAGTAAAACAACACAGAAAGTTTCCTAAGGTCGTAAAGGCTGGCCGCTGAGTGTTTGGAGCACTAGGGATATACGTCCTGGATAATTGACGGGATAATTTCCGTAGCGGCAGCTGAGGTCAGACATGGGCTTCCTTCCCCCACTGTCCACAGTCCGCACATACAGCCGAAGCCCCTAATCTGCCCTTCCTCCCATCGCCATAACATTTTGTCTAATTGTAGTTTTTCCCTTGCCTCACCAGTTTGCCCCAACTTTCGGCCACACTCACCCCATGCCTACCCATTCTGGTCTGTAATAGTGTGGTCTTCTCCTGTGGAGACGCAGCCACTTCTTGGAGATAATGTCTTGTCGCTTGCTGTTTTGAAAGTGGGTTCAGGACCGACCTTTTGTCCCAAAAAAGAGACTTTTGACCTGCACATTTTTAACGAACAATATGGACACATTTACAGCAAGAAATACACACATGCTGGCAACATAAAAAGCGTCTAAATACAAAAACACAGGCACAACGAGCCAAATAGTTTTACAGCTGCCTTTTTTGAGCTATGCTAACTGCCTCTTAATGGTGATCACTTGGCACGATAGTCTGGACCTGGACAGAAGGTCAGAATTTGCAACTGCAGTTTGCTGCACTTTGGATGGTACTTACAGATTACAGGAGTGAATGTGTTTAGAGTGTCACATCTGATGAACTGTAAATTAAGATAAATTCATGTTGTATAAGCTTAAAAGTTAAAAGATTACAATATATGGCAAAGTTACCACCTACAGCTTTTATAATAGGGTATATCAAAGCTACATAATTGATAATTTTTGTGACATGGGGGCATGGCTATGACAAGGTGTTGGAACACTCACCTATGTGCACACAAAGCATCAATTTATTTGGAATCATGTTTCTGGCCACATGAATGAATGTAAGTCAATCCCCTGTTAGTTCTGGTTTGGTCTCCACCTGAGAGAAATACCTTTTGTTGCTGCTCCACTATATTCACCAGCTAAATTTGTCTACCATTGGATATCAGACAGGAAGTATAGAGAGGACTTGTACTTGATTTTTAATTTTATTTTTCGGAAAACAGCTGTGTGCTGCTCCGTCGAGCTGAGGGGAACCACACTCGAGTGATTAGTCTTTGTTTGTCGATGCAAGTTGCCTCTTTCACATCACACTTAGTCATTTGATCCATTAGTTTTTCACAAATATATCAGTCGGTGCAGCTGTAAACATAGGCAGATTACGTTAACAAGTTGCACATGGACACTACAAATAATCATTAGATGCAACAGATAACCATTTTCTGCTTTTTGCATTTAGATGTAATATTTCCTTTGAATGCTCAATTATTTCCCTAATTTTTTCCCCTTTATTTCCTCTTAATAGCCACTTTTCTCCAATATATTCCTGCCATATTCACCTTTCTCTGCTCATAAATCAACACTCCAGATCACTCTGCACACTTGTGTGTGGTGCACTGCTGTATGACTATCGTCTATTTGGTCTTACGAAGTCAGCTCCAGCTTTCTCCAGCCCGGCCCCAGCTAGCACAGCATGTTGGAGACTTGCTCTGTGGGTGGGAGGCAGTTGCATGCGAGGCACACTCTGGGCCGCGTGCTGTGGGCTTTTCTCCCCTTTAAACCTCCGTAGCTTTTCTCTTTCTCACTCAATTTTTTTTCCTCCCTTCTTCTCTCAGTTCCTGCAGTGGGGGAAAAACTTACGGTGCGGTTTATTTGTTCTGGTTTGGTGTCGGTTCTCACATGTCCTTGGCAGGCTTTCATACCTCCATGACAGTAGCCTGGATTGTGAGGGATTATCATGGTATCGTGCGCGTGCGCTTGTGTCCGCCGAGCTCTCCACGCCGATGCCGTTTGCGGCGCTACTTTTTTTCGAAGGACAGAAAACATATGTGTGTGCATCGTGTGTGTGCGATGCAGCCTGTCACTGTTAATGTTGGAGCAGCGAAGTGCTTGATTGCCAGCGTATTTCCCTGCCACAGCGCTTTGGTCTCCGGCATCCAGAGACTCCCCCCCCCCATCACCCTCACCTCATTTGTGTGTCTGTCTTGTTTATGTTCCTCCTCTGAGAAAAAACACGCCGACCTTGCAGGAAGGAGTGTGAGGCCTGCAATTCAGCTAGTGATTTGAGGGAAATGAATGAGGGAGTTTAAAATGAGGGAAGGGCTGTGGAGGAGGAGGGGGTTAAGTGAAAGGCAGAATGGGAGCTGAGCTGTTTCCATCTGACTGTTTCCACTAATGCTAAATTGCAGCCACTGGAAGACAGTGACCTCCTCCGAACATGTGTTCACCATTAATCCAGCCGCGGTGAGAGAAGGCCTGTTTTCACCAGGAGAGAAAGATGAGATAGGAGAGGATTTGCCCTTCAACCCTCATATTATTCACACCATATTTACATCATCTGTGTCTGTGTATTTTTAAATATGATGCTTCGCATTTGCTATGAAATGGAACACATGTACTCTATTTTCATACGCACTTTGCCTTGTGAGCAGAATTTAAAAAAAAAATTTCTAATATAAAATTAATAAAAGAAACAGAAGTATTGCAATTACATAAAAAGGTCTCTGAGGACGAACCAGGATAGAGTACGGTTTTAAGATGTTGAGAGAAACAAACTTGAGTGCATTATTGGTAAATAGATGTGGTTGAGCCACCCCCTTTTTTTTTCTGACCACAACTGGAGATTAGATATTCCATTTCGTGTCCACAAATATACTCTTTTGCTAATTAAAGAGTAAACCATTCATAGCTTGAGTCAGCAAAAGCTTTGACACTTAGGACCTATTCAACCAATGATGATGACCTTTCCTACCCCCCCCCCCCTCACCATTTTCCCCCCTCCTCTAAACGTCTCTTATTCCCACAAAAAAGACACAAATGTGAAGATTTATGCTCATCGCTCCACCGTTCCCCTCACGTTGTCTATTCTTCTTTTTTTTCTTCATGCTGCTTCATATTGCCATTTTGAGCCACAGGACTTCTGCTTATGAGTGGGAGAAAGTGTAGGGGACCCAGGGCGCGTTGACATCCAGCTCCTCCATGTGATGTACGAGATGACTATAGAGGGATGGGGGTGGGGGGTGCAAGAGCTGTTCCAATATTTGGGAGGCACATAAAACATATTACAGAAGGGCAGTAAAAAGAGCCAACATTAGTGTCCAAATTTAAAACATGTCCCAGGTCTCAGCTGTCGTTTGCTAGGGGATTTCTTGCCCCCCCCCCCACCTTCTGCAGAGCTTTGGCAGTGAAAAAGAATAGAACAACAGAGGAGAGGGGGAACTGGCAGCCTCTACCTTTCCCAGCATGCAGACTTTGTTAGTCTGAGACATCATGTGCAGAGTTGTGTTAAAGATCGGGCACAAAAATGAATCAAAACATGGCAACACTGTGGATAAAAAAATTCAGTGGGTATTCACACAAAAGATAAGAGACCAATTTGATTACATTACAACATATATGTTTGGTAACTTTTAAAGGATTGGTTCACCCAAATTAGGGAAACACATTTTTCCATTTAGCATACTGATATCTATTCATGCAGATATTTTCAGTCACATCTGGTGGGTCCATGAGATTTGGGCCAAATCCCCAGTACATTTGAAGCGAACAGGATTCATTTGTGGTGCTCAGAGCTTTAAGAAATCACATTTGAAAAATTCAACAGCAACTCTTATTTCTTTCTTTCTCTGGATAATGTACAGGCCTCACTGTCAACAGTTTTCAGTGGAACTCTACCAAAGAAATTGTTCATATGAAAACTGTTGACAGTGAGGCCTGTGACTTATCCAAAGAAACCGGGACATTGTTTCTGGAAAGACATACTGCTGTTGGGCTTTTCAAATGTGATTTTTGTTTTAATGCTTTGAGCTGCACAAACAAAATTCCATTCACCTGTATCACACAACCACTGTATCACACAACCTTATAAAACCATGAAAGACTCTCACATTTATGAGGGCACTCTCTTTTTAACATGTGTTTCATATGTGGTGGTTTACTGTGCATATAGTATATTTATGTTCTCTGTTCATGTGATTAAGCACGACCATTAACATTAATGATGCCTAATGATGTCAACAATATATTAAAGACATATTTTCATTGGCTAAACATTCAACACCTCAAGTGTGCTGCATCTTAATTGCCCTGCTGATGATCAAACCCCATATTCAGCCTCACTCTAGCCCCATGAAAGACCCATATAGACACTGAATATGCAGCCGTGCAGGGAGCTTCAAGTAGCAATCCAAATATACAGAGGTATTCTCAAACAACGCAGGCTTGCCAACTACAACACTTCTATTTATTTATGTATTTATCTGGATTTCCTGAATACTTGTCGAGATGTTGGGCGCTGCGGGCCGGGCTATCTGAGGCCCGTTTGACGAGGCTTGGCCAGCCCTGGCCAGGCTTTGCTGTGTCGCATTAAGGCCCAGTTATTTATCCTGGGGGCTCATAATGACGATGCTGTCCTGGTCCCTGAGATGGCTCTGTTCCCTCAGTCACCTCCCGCCCTTCCCTTCACAGGATCCTGGGCCTGGCAGGTTCCAGCTTGTGCTGCAGCCAAGAATGTTGCACAGGAGCTATGGATTCATAGTGTTTGTGCATAAGAGTTTACATAATCCAGGTAGTGTCAAGTATTTGTGTTAAGAGATTCTTCCAAGCTGAGGTTCCTGAGGGTTTCGATAGTGAATTTACTTAATAGTAATAGTAGTAGTAGTAGTGTATCAACACACAAATCATTTTTATTTCTCTGTTTCAGACATGCCTTTCAGAAAATGTAGCGTTTCAGACAAATTGTCATTGTGAACGTGTTAGCATGCTGATGTTAGTGTATCTTCACTGCTGTGAGAAAAGGCTGTGCCATAAGATAATGTGGAGCAGCACTGAGCGAGAGGAGAATTTGATCATTGCCAGTGTATTCAAATCGTCACATGTTCACCGCATCCATTGTCAGTCATTTACTTCCTGTCTCCTTCGCTGTTAAATCATTTTTATTTGGCAAACAGTTTTTGGCTGATTTGAGCGACAAAATGTTTGTAATTATCTTTATTTTCACCCACACTTATCAGTAATGTCGAAATCATAATTTTCTGCACGTGTTGGAAGTTCTTTACTTCAATTTGCATTACTTAAAGCATATGGTTCATTCACATGCAATATATTTTAGATTCTGTGTGCGTGTGTGTGTGTGTGTGTCATGGTCTCTCAAGATGAAACTTTTGAGGCTTGTTGGTCTTGCGGTATTGGCATGTACCATAGATGTACAATGAGTGTGTTTGTGTGTATATATACCATTTGTGTGGATGTTTGTAATTACAAAATTATAAGGAGGAAACGAGAAGCTTTTTCTAATTACTTGCAGGCGCTGTCGAGACCTTTTCACACCAAGTTAAAAATGAATGCATTCATTTCAGTGATGAATCATAAGCACATAAAACCCCAAAGTGTCTGCTAGATGCTGCTGCTTTATTGCTGTATGTGGTCTTGTGTGCATGGAGGATGGATACTCTCATTAAAATGACCTGTATTCATGACATTCCCCTTCAGATCGGCCCAGCGCACCTCACTGTGTGCAGAGGCTGCTGTCACGCTGTGACACCGGGAGGGTTTGTGGCATACTACTTGTTATACTCTTATTGTTGTACATGTTTCTTCACTGACCTTGTGAGTCACATCAGCCAGCCCTGTCAGTGGGGACCCGTGCTGCGTCTTGTTGGACCTCTGCCTTGCATGTCTCAACGGAATCATGCTGATTGATGCTGGCAGAAATAGGCCTCATTTTGGCAGGTATTCTAAGTGGGGTGTTTGACAGCTGGTAAAAATATATTGTTTCATTTTCCTATAAATAAATAACTGATATTTCCATAGTTGTAGCAAGCTGACAGCAAGCTCACCTCAGAAACAAACCAGCAGTTTTTAAAACTGGAAAGCACACAACATTAATATGAGAGCACCTTGGAAAGGCTTTTGCCACAGATTTCAGCTCCTGTGCCAGGTGAATTTTACTACAACAAATATGCTACTGGAAGCCTTTTTACATCATTAGCTGAGTAACCTTCTACAAGGCCAAAATAGACAGCAGGAAGAAATGCACAAGAGAGCAGTGTGCAACCAAAGACTCATTTTAATTTGCGCTGAGAATCTTTCCTAACCACAGGTTGCTTCAGGTGTATAAGCAAGCTGGATATAAAAATCTAAATAAACATTTTGACACGAACGTGATTCTGTCGTGGCCCACATGACTTGGGGAATGGGAAGTATGAGGAATGCAAACATAGTTATTTTCCTTGATGAAAAATTGTTACCCAGCTTTGCCCACATGCGTCCTTGGTATGTGCATTTACTTCATCGACTGCCCTCCTGTTCCCTCTGCCTGCCCTCCAGCTCTGCCTCCCAGATGCTCATCACATCTGTCACACTGGACTGGAAATGTTAGGCTCTTAAAAGCTACAGGGTCTAGTCAGGTTCGTTCACCCTGCAAAGTTGCCAAGGTCAAGACTGGGGTGGAGACGTGAAGCAAACAAAAACACAGCTATACAAAAATGGTGAGAGTTTTAGTCCCCCCACACCCAAACAAGAAACTAGCAAACATAACGTACTAGATTTCTTATTCAGTAGTTCATACTGATGTAGTAGCTATGGGGTCTAAAAACATTTAAGCATGCAATCATATTTGGAGCATACAATGTATTGCATATTCAGTGTGTTTCTTGGAAACATATACTCTTTTTCCCACTAGCAATTTCTGATTCTGCAATTAGACACATTGAGGAATGACTCCTCCAAGTGATCATGATGAAATCGATCTTCAGATGTAACTGAATCTTGAAAATCTGTGAAAATCACTGTTTTCGGAGGCACTGTGGCTGAACAGCATGCATTCTGCATTGTGTCTACTGTATCTACAGGTGTACAGCAGACATGAGCAACAGGCTAAAAACATAGATTTTAATATTTTGGTCTTTTTTTGTTGAATCAGTTCCACCCTATGTGAAATGCTCTTATTTACATTACTTGCTTTGAAAATCCACTTTGCCTCTCATTAGGTTTCAAATGTCTCATCTAACTGCTTTGTTGTTTCTGGTTGACATTCCAACAATTCCGCCGTCTTAATTGTTATGAATCATAATTGCAGTTGTAATAGTTAGCATACGGTGACAGACACACGTAACGGTTTAATCAACTCGCAGTCTCTCCTTGGAGTCCCCCCTTGTCATGGTAGTTAAAGAAAACGCTATTGTGACTGCATATTTTATGCACCTCCTGATTAATGCTGTATGTGCTGTGTTTGTCCTGTTAGATAAATAGAGTCAGTATGACCCAGCATACAGTATCCCCCAGCAAACTTAAGTATAACTCTCTCCCCGCTCACAATTAATGATTGGTCACAGTTTGGTTTATTTATTTTTTGTGGGTGGTACCTTCATGTAGTGATCTGTGTTTTCACACAGCCTCCGTGGGAGCACCAGTAAGCTGTAAAAACACTGCCACCACATCAGAGCAGTTGCATCTCATGAATAGTAAAAATTTTGAACTGAATATGGAACGCTGCCCTTTAAGTCTTTTGGGGAGTCTGGTTATCCTTTAACTTGACTCCTCTGTCAGCCAAGTTGCAAAAATGCCAACCGGATTTTTATGCGTGCGTCTTTTCTTTTTTTTTTTTCAGAAAACCATATGTTTCAGCTGACTTTCTGTGTCAGTGTGTCCCTTTTAAAATTTTGTGAAATATGGGGCCCTTGTGTCTTGTTCACTTTTTCTCTTTTTTTCTGTTTTATTTGCTAATAATTGCCAGGCACAAACGACCTCCTGAAAGGCCAGTAAACGAAATTAGAAACTAACTACTGTGCGTGTTGCTAGATATTGTATATAAGACCCCTGTATGTCTACAGTTTGTACAGTATTAGCATTGTCTTTTAAATTAGAACAATTTATGTGAGCAGGAATGAATCCCATGTTGCCTTTTAAATTGCCTTGTAAATGGCAGCAGGACACAAGTAAATTAAACTATCACTGGTGTCAGCAGAGAGAAAGCAGTAGAGAGCAGGCAGGAATGGATGCCAACCCTGTGATCCAGTGTTTATATAGACAAAACTGATACACATTTACTGTATTAACTTCCCTCTTGTTCTCAGTATATTTTCCCTCCACATGTCTTTGTATGCTAAGACCAAATTTGGCCCTGCCCTTTAGGGTCCAATATGTTTCACGTGTGCACACGAGGCTGAACAGTAGCTTGTTTGTGTTGCTGAATAATCCTTAATCAACAATCCAAACCAAAGCATAGTCTCTCATTATCCCAGGGAGCATGCCAGCTTGGCGCACAGTGAACCCTTCCTGTCTGTTTTAAACAGGAACCTACTGAAACAGCACAGAAGAGGCCCCGACGACAGCACAGGCAATCTATGTGTGTGCTCACACACACGCGCTGACACACGCACACAGACTAATACAGAGACAACTCTGCATCAATGGGCTGCACGTGGGTGCAGAAGTACACAACAGTGCAGGCAAGAGCATTTATGTGTGTACGTACTCCCCATGGAAGGCAAAGTCATGAAGATGCAAACAGAGATGCACATGGACTCACTCGCCATCATGCAC
Organism: Psettodes erumei; assembly: GCA_016785225.1. Lineage (NCBI taxonomy): Eukaryota > Metazoa > Chordata > Actinopteri > Pleuronectiformes > Psettodidae > Psettodes > Psettodes erumei. The sequence goes on along the minus strand of JAFBJZ010000772.1, from coordinate 5,218,491 downwards.
ATGCACACACACACACACACACACACACACACACTGCATGCATCATTTGAATATAATAGTGGGGTATTGTGACAGAGATGAATAATGCACAGATGGATTGCTAGCTAAAGACTGTGAGAGAGTGCTGGATACTGCAGAGAGCCATCTTTCTTTCATTAGGTAGTATAGGATCTGCAACACAGGCCCTGAGGACATTAATTACACTGGGGTCTGTGTGGGCCCGACAGTAGGCACCACACATGGCATTGAGTAACACACGGCTGCAGTTCCTCATTATTGGGGCTTTCCTCTTCAGACTTTTCATCACCCATCAACCCATCGTGCAATCCAGAGAGGGAATCCTAAGCTCGGGGAGCCCACTACCCAAAGAAAACATACGTAGGTCTCTGTTTTTCTAACGTACTCTCCGTGAAAAGAAGCTCAATCTCTCTTTTTCCTCTCTTGTATGTCTGCTCCAGTCTTTCCTGCAGCATTTGCCCACTTGTGTCTATGACACTCAAGTACACATATGTGCACACACGCACATGAGTTGAATTACTTGAATGACGCGCTTCACAGCTCTGACTTCCTGCCACCCAGTGGGAGGAGCTGTCCATTACAATGACAGACTTGACTTTTTAAAAATATTATTTCATATCAGGCCAGAGAGGTTACAGGGAGACAGATGCTGTCAGGGAGTGATGGATGAGCCTCTTTTAAAAGGCCATCGGGGAAATAACAGACAGCCCAGCAAGCCTTGAACGCAGTGAGCTAAGCCAGGACGATCTCTACTCCCCCGCTCATCTCCGCAACTGTCAGACTGAAAAATGTCAGCAATTAGAAAGTATGGTAATGTAAAGGTAGTTTCATGTTTGATCTACTATGTCCTGAAGTGGCTGTGGCAGTTGATGTGGTCATAGAGGGCAGTGAGCAGCAGGAGGGAAGGTTAGACTCAGGACAGACGGAGTCAAGGCCAAAGCTGTTTACATTCTTGCAAATCATTTATGGCTTCTTTTCCAGTATCGTGAAAAGTGACTACTCTGCCAGTAATGGTCTAGAAAACTGTTGAAAACAAATGAAGAGTGTCTCCTGCAAATGTGATTTTTGTAATTTGTGTATTTCAGTTCGACATCACGCAAAGGAAGAAAGTTTTGGATGGGTCGCACGGTCATCGTTCGCAGCCCATGATGTCATCATGGAGACGTCTCCTGTTTTTGTATGTTTGTGGACTCTAATTGAAATGTACGGTCTTCAATTTGGTTATCCGTAAACAGCACATTTACCGGGTTATACGCACACAGACAGATATGAACATTTGCTTTGCTCTTTCCGTATTTATACAAAACTAAACGTGAGATAATGCCTTTTTGGGAGGGGAGATTAAAACCATGTATGCAACAACATGTACCAATACTGCACAACCCACATTATACAAGACTTCTATTCCAGTGGTTGACTTTTCCAGCAGAGGCAGAAATGGTGAAAGTCCAACAGAATAGGAGACCATGGAGACTAAGAGGCAGCGTTTACTTGCTTTTTAAATGGCTTATTTGATTAAAGCATTTTGACTTGGTGCTTTGTCTGACGCCAGACCTGGGACTTGTAATGGAGAATGAGTCAGAGCTGGAGAGAGAGAACCCAAAGAAGGAAGAGATGGAGAGAGACGGAGAGAAAGATTGGGGTCTTCTTAGTCAACACAAACACTGTCAGACAGGCAAACCGTACACCAACCGTATAGTTCTGTTTTTATTTAGTTGTGCTCAGTTTTAGGCCGAGGCTGCAATTTGCTCAAGTTCATTTTCATAAATAAAAATGTGTGCGTATACGTGTCTGGTTGAGGTTGGTATTTCTCAACACAAACACAGTGACAGAAAAACCATGAGCCGACCATACGTCTCTGCTTTTTATTTATTCATTACCTGTGGTCTTAGCCCGAGCCCACAATTTGAATAAGTTAATTTCTGTAAATGGCTCCCTGATTGCGCAGAAAGCAGGGGTGCAGCGAGGAGTAACGAAGATGATCTGTCCTCGTTTTCGGGCTGATGAGATGCTGCGAGCGCTGCAGGAAAGTTCAGAATTCAGCAAAACGCCCGCTATTAAACAGTGACATCAGTGTGGTAAAACCATAACTCACTGGTTTTGAAAACATCTAGCTGGATCTGCGGCTGCTTTTCTAGTGGTTATTAAAGAGAGACAAATCGCAGAGCCGTGCCGTCCACACACTCATGGGGAAAAGCACCAACACGGAGGGTCTCTAGCACTCACTGTTTATTTTCCCTGTTGTAAATCGCTTCGCACTGGGAACTGCTGCAGAAATACTCTATCCAAACGATACCGAACCGGTAAAACTTCACAAATGCCACAGTGTGCAGATCCTTGTCTGTGAAGATAATCATTACAGGGATAGGATTTACCATGTGCTGTCTTGGCAAGGAAGTGTCTTGCACTGTGTTAATGGTTGAGACTGCGTCTGTTTGTGGGCGCTAGTGCGTTTTCAACAGCAGTGTGATTCCTTGATCTAAATGCGGGCAGATTTGATTTAGTGAGCCCATAAGTCAGACCTTTCTCACTTGGCTGAATGTTTTCAGCCCCTTACATGAAAACCTCCTCACCTCAGGCTTTGGGCAGCGCACCAGGCAGGAATAACAACCTTGTGAAGCCATTATAGCATAAATTACCATAAGAAAAGTTCTTTTTTCTCACCATGGGCATTTATAGCATAAACAGCAGAAGAAATAGCAGTGTTTATATCCACTCTGATACCAAGTATTTGGATCCCCACGCTGGGTTAAAGAGTGGAAGCAGAAGGAAAACAAGGCTTGGGATGGATGCTATGGTGTCTTGTGCCCTGCCAGCTGCTCGACCACTGGCATGTCTGCCTCTGTCCATTTGCCCGGAACAGCCACATTAGTTTGTTCATCTCTCCGAACGAACAATCCGCGCCACTGACTTGGGGGGAGGCGGGAAGGAGCGGAGGAAAAACATAGGGGCGCCTTGTGTGGGGGTGAGGGTTGAAGCGGGTGCGGGGAGAATTTTTCCTTCAGCTCTATTTTCCTGCAGCACCACAGCTGATTGCTACCACATTGATAATGGTTAGTTAGTGGGAGAGTACTGTGTACTCTAGAGCCTGCTGGCCAGATTGGCTCCCTTCCCTGTGGCACTGAGCCCCTGGCACCCAGTGCCGTTCCTCCGCCACCACAGCATCACTGTCTCATCCATCTCCCTCCTTGGGTCTTAATCCACATCTACTAGGGGCTTGGAAGAGTCTTCCAATACTTCCTATTGATCTGCAGTTGGTTTTTTTTTTTTTTTCGAGCGTCCACAAAGGCAGCGGTTGACACTTGAGGAATGCAACTAATATACTTTTGGATAAATTCCACTTTTGTTACATGTTGGAGCGATCCAAATCAGTTGTTTTTTTGTTTTTTTTTCCATCAGCAGAACTCTCTCCCTCTCTCTCCCCTGTCTCATCTCCCTGTATAATATGAGCTGCTTGCTATCAAAACTTCAGCAGTATGTTTGACTCATTTTCCAGCCTCTCAACCTTCTGTGTCTGCGTTTTGTAAGAGCAACAACATTATACTCCTGTCTCCTGCAATTTAATTCAGAATTTGGAAGCTGTAAAATTTAGTGTGTGAGTCCAGCTTTACGATGGAACTAATTTTTAAAGTGTGCAGTAAACCAAACCAGATTCAACATCACCTTTTTTTGCACCCATTTGTGTCTCTTTTGTTTCTCTGTGGCATGCCCATGTGCTCTTGTTTGGCCCCCCTTTTCTTCTGTGTGTGCGTGTGCGTCGCGGAAACTACGGCTCTCACATATAAACACTGTAACAATGTTCTAACGTTCCCCTGACAGCTTGACACACTTGAGCAGCCATGTGGATGTCTTAACATGTGACTGGTGTGAGAACAAGACATCTGCATTTGCTTTCATATTGCTCCAGCAACGTTTTCACCTCTGCACACACAAGGCCCCAGAATCTTTATGAGCAAAAACCTGCCACTTGGAGGTGTGTTACTTTTGTATAGATATATACCATTCTGCTATGTGACATTTATGAGAAAGTTTACTGCAACAACAATCAAGGAACATTGTTAGCACCTAATTAGCACTGTAAAGGCACTTGGACCTGCTTTTTTTTCACTCAATACTACACGCTCTTTTATTTTAAAAAAAAGGAAGGACTTTCCATTCTTTCAAATAAACATTTCATTATCTAAAGGATATAACATAAGCATCTAAGAGTTTAAATGTAGATTAAATGTTCAGTTTCAAATAAAAGAGAAAATGTTTGTAAGATTTTTTTTTTTTTTGATGGAGCGAATGTTTTTTGAGCAGAGGCCGTATCTGCCAGAGACGAACAAAGTTGGGTAAAAACAGCTTTTCCTCTGGGAAATGAAAACAGGCGAATGTTTATGGGCCACGGTTGAGGAAGAAGATCATGGTTTTTGGCTTGAGAACCCCGCACTGACAGCGAATGCTCTCTCCAGCCTCAACTTCCACCTCACTTCAGTCATAGTTCACTTAAAGTATATTAAAAACAATGGTGGCCACGAGAGTGCAAAGAGAAAAGGGGTGAGGTCAGTGACTGCATATATATATGTATGTAAAATGTTTTCCAGAACTTGATGTAATGTAGACTGTTTGTTTGAAGAGCAGAATTTGAACTTTAATCGGAAGAGCTGCCATAAATCCAGCCAACACTGGAATGATATTTCTTTGATATAACAGCAAAAACACAGAGCTTGTCCTACAAGCTATTTTTCTGCGGTTGTGAACGCAGAGCCTCTTTTACTGTTTCTGGGACATCATCCAATGCATGCTGAGAAGCTGTAACACTAAAGAGGGCACTATGGTGGAGGTTCCACATTATAATGGAGGTAGGTTGGACACTTCGATCTGCTCTACTTGTTCTCTTTAGCCAGAGAACTGGAGTTACAATACACAGACTTTATCTTTGTTCCCGGGCTCATATTCAGAGTTTTTAATAAAAAGGGAGGAACTCTGGTTGCTAGTTCTTCTGGGACTACGGGGGAAGGAAATTATGATGAAAGCTGGTCCAGGGGCTGGCCGCAGATTGGACACTTTATTAAATGGACAAGTCCAGTGGATGTCCCGAAATGGGCTGCTGTAAGGAGGTATTTCCTGCAGGCGGACAGAGTACTTAGAGTGAGAGATGTGGAGGGCTTTAAAGGGTCTGACGGGCTTCTCCGCTCTGTTGTATCATAAGACTGCTAAAGCTCGCCTTTATCTTGCTGTTTTCCATGTACTCAACAGACTCAGTTGGCTGCCAGTTTAGACCATGCTATACTTGAGTTTACAGCACTCATTAAGAAGCAGGGGTTTATTTCCACATTAATATTTCTAAATCCCCTCTGGCACTGCAGCTTTTCTTGCTTTCTTACTCAGCTTCTTCAGGAAAAGGCCACAAATAATTATTATTTTCAATGTCGATGAAACTGCTGACTGTTCCTCTAATAGATTAATCTGTTTAAAATGTTTTAGTCTACAAAATGTAATACCTCAATAATATCAAATAATAGTAATATCACAATTTCAGGGGGTCCATGGTGACAAGCCTCAGATTTCAACTCATCAGTTAATCATCCCACGCTCTAAGCACAGCTTTAAAGTCGTGTCACCACACTTCACTGCTTTTCCTCCATTGTCTGCCTCGGTGTGAATCGCATCGCCGAATATTTTTGGACTCTGAGGCCTCCTCTTTCTCAACAGAGTGACAGCGACCGCCTCGCTCATGCCTATGACGGAATGAGGAGGCTTCATCGCTGCTTTTGTTTAAACCCATTTGGCTTCCCTGACCTTAAGCATGTTGCCTCCCAGATGTGTGTCTGTATTAGTGGGAGTGTGTGAGAGAAGAAATTGTGGGTAAGGCTGGAATAGAGAATGGCTGGATGCAAAGTTAAAGTGCTCCAGCTGTGTTTAAGTATGTGTTTGTGACTTTGAGTGTATACATATGGTTGAGTGCATGTGAGTGTATGTGGCTGTATCTGCATCTTGGCCCCTGGCCAGGATTAGTGAGGACATGATTGATGACTTGTGTACTGTCGTGAAAGCCCTTTAAACTCAAGCAAAATGGAATTCAGAACGTATGACTTCATCAGACCTGCTCCGTTGATGTGAGGTTAATGAATTGCGGTAAAGTCTTCCCTCTCAGCTCAGACCATGCATTTTATTCCGCAGTAAGATCTCTGCTCGACTGTGTCGGTGCGCTCGAGCTGCCGTCATGATGAGTGAACAGACATGGGATGATCAGTGGTGACAGAGCTCATCGCCGATGTGGTAACGCGTTATCTACACGCAGTGCTTCACAGCTGTTATGATCCGTGTCCTTTTGGGTTTCTGTCTGGTGTGTTTTCCCCTGGTTGCTTCCTCACATGTTTCAGGTGGTTCCTGGTGTTGCTATCTGTTAGGGCTCCCCCTGGTGTTCTTCCCCTTTTGGTTAATCATCTGGTTAATCACCTGGCTAATTCCCTGCACCTGTGTCTTGTTTGCTCGTCACTCCCCGGTGTACTTACACCCCTGCCTCACACTTCCCTGGTGTCGAAATGTGACCATTTCGTCTGAGCCGAGAATCCTGTACGCCAGTCTGATCTGTTTCCAGGGACACATTTTGCCTGACCACCTGAGCGTTCCAGATGCTCGCCACCGACAGTGGCTGGGGAGAACGTGCCCTGTATGACGCATTCCTGGCAGTCAAGCTGGCCTTAGAGGAATGGAGGCAATGGCTGGAGGGTGCCCAGGTCCCTTTTCTGGTTTGGATAGATCACAAGAACCTGGAATACTTATGGACGGTTAAATCCTCGCCAGGCCAGGTGGGCCATGTTTTTTACCCGATTTGACTTTCATTTGGCATATCGCCCGGGTACCAAGAATGTCAAACCCGATGCACTGTCCAGAAGGTTTGATCCACCGGGGAAGGATCCAGTTCCTGACACTATCCTTCCATCCAACATCTTCATTAATGCTGTTGATCTCGCTTGAGATTGAGGATTGTGTGAGGCATGCCCAGGAGGGTTCAGCGGCACCAAGTGAATGCCCTAGCGGATGCCTCTACGTACCTGCCAGTGCACGGCCTCAGGTCCTTGAGTGGGGACACGCCTCCAACCTCTCCTGTCACCCGGAGAGAAGTCACACATATAACTTCATCCTGTGCAAGTTCTGGTGGCCAGAACTAAGAAAAGATGTTCAAGACTACGTCTCAGCCTGCTCGGTCTGCGCCCAAGCCAAGGTAACTCACCAACCGCCACAAGGTCTCCCTCAACCACTACCCACTCCCAGTCGTCCCTGGTCACATATAGCATTAGATTTCATAACAGGTTTGCCCACTTCCAACCACTACACTACCATTCTTACCATCGTTGACCGTTTCTCTAAGGCCATACACTTCATTCCCCTCACCAAGTTACCTTCTGCCCAGGAAACAGCCACACTACTCATTCAACACTTAGTCAGATTACATGGCATCCCCTCTGACATTGTCTCAGACCGTGGTCCCCAGTTCTCCGCTAGCTGAAAGTGACGGTACAAGTACGATTAGGCTTTTTACAATGTAGGGCAATTTTTTTTTGTTCCGCAAGTGCATGTGATCATTGCAGGACCTACTGCTGTTTTACTACTGTTACTTAGCTTTGGTCATTTCCGTTCACCTGGTCTACTGGTAGTAAATCAGTCCCTTATTTGTTGCCTGAAAGAGCAACCACAAGTTTTTTAGGTCCTGAGGGTTATAATGTCAAGCCAAAACTGCAAAGGTCACCAACACTAACAATTTTCAGTCATGGCTTTCGCACACATGACCACTGTAATTTACATACCTATCATGTGGTCGTGACAGACACTGTATGGTTATCTCGAGGTTATCTTTGCTCATTTTGCCTTCTGGGAGATGCGGAGGCCTCTCTTTGACATTATACTTATCTTTTGGATGTGGAAATTCTTTCTCTGGAACACATGCATCTTCCCACCACTTGGCACTATGAACCATTTGTTGCCTTGTTTATTAATATGATGTATGTTGCACAGATATGTTCAGACACTGCTGTGTAGCTGTCCAGTTTCCTATAGTGTGTGCTGTCCAGTCTGGGAATGTGTTAATTGTGTGCATTCATGTAAGCCCTGCACTGTTAGCATGCATGTGTGTATATGCTCTCTCAGGTGTCTTATAATGCGGTAATGGTTCTCCAACCCCTGTCAGGAAAGCAGTAATGAACTCAGTCAGGTGTGTGTAACACCACCCTACCACCTGCTCGAAACCTGCCGGGACAGGGGCTCGTGGAACGCACAGGAAGCCAGTTGAATCCCAGGGGTCCTCTTTGCATATTCAGGTCTTCCTAAAGTGCCGCAGGTGAGCGGAAACTCACTGTCACTGCTGGCCCCAAATCAAGCGGCTTCTGTGAGCACCGTTTTTGTCATGGCGATCAGAGAAGGCACTCCGGAGCAAAACTCAGGAGGCAGAGTTTACACAGGAAAAAAAACAAAGATACAAAAATCAATGCGGACAAACTTAGGCAGAGGCAAAATGCTAACACACAGGTAAGGTTCGAAACATTATCGGGATAAGAACAGGCAGACAAGGAACAGAGCACTGGAAAGCACATGGCACAAAGGCAATCTGACAGAGATCAGATGGAAGTGCTGCAGTTTCTGGGTTGAACAGTGTTTCCTTGAGACAGTGTGAAGCGGTGTGCAATGGTTATTTATTGTATAAATCCCAGTATTAAAAAGGCAGCGCACCTGCATAACACAACAGGGTGTTCAATGCACCACCGTTTCCATTTAAAATCTGATTTTGCCTTTGTTTTGTTGAAGCTGGACGTGCCCCAGGTCGGCTGGTTGTGCTAGCGTGAAAAGGCAGGCAGGTGGAAGTGGCAGAATCTTAAAGGAACGTCAGAAGTCAGTCATGTATGCACAAACTACTGGACTGAATGAATGAGAGGATGAATGAATCAGATGGAAACTGAAAGCCATGCCTCGATGTGAGCGCTAACGTCGGGAAAGTGGAGGAAAGCCAGATGATATTCCTCGACAGAGTCCGAGGAAGGAAGTTGGAAGGCAGTGACTTTCTCACCTCACTCTTGAATGTACACAGAGGTATCATGCAACTGTGGTTTTGAACGGCCTCTGTGTGTTACGAAGCGCCTGTGTGTGTGTGTGGTGTATTGGAGCCCCGGCCTGAGAGAGGAAGCCGACGGAGGCTGGTCTGTGTTATTCCAAGGATTATCAATGGTTGCCGCTGTGTCAGGCCTCGCTGCTCCTCACAGCTCCAAGAGCTATACAGCCTGCGTGTGTGTGTGTATAATATTACATCTGCATATTGCGTATGTGCTTGTGCTTTGCCGTGTGAGGGTATTTGTGCATGCCTGGGGTTCTTTTAGAACACAGTTGGCTCACAGAGAGAAGTCACGAGTCGGGAATGAGCCAAATATGAGAGGTGGGGGATTACAAGGTGACCAGGAACAGAGGCAAGTAGAATCTGAGATAAGTCCCGTTGACAGACTGACAGAAAGTCACAGCCAGACCAACAGACATGTCTTCTGTCACCATCTCCGGTGGGCGAGCCCGCTTCATTTGGTCCTCACAGTATGCACCTTGGACCCTATTCAGGTTCTTTGTGTGAAAGCGGCCACAATGAGGAGACCGTATGTGTCCACAGGGCGTGAAAACATTCCTGTTATCACTGTGGAAAACTCTCTTAGCTGTCATCAGATGGGGGGAAATATTATGAGTCTGTCTGCCGGCAAGTGTGTGTTACTCTGGGACAATCCTGCTATGTTTATTTTCTGAAACAGTAGACGTTTAGCTTCCACATCACACAGACCAGGATCCCATAGCCGCAGCATCAACCTCACTACTGTTTCCTCATGTGGACGACTTTGGGGAAAGTGAGGAGTGTGTGTGTGTGTGTGTGTGTGTGTGTGTGTGTGTGTGTGAGTGTGTGAGTGTGACAGAAAGAGCGAGAAGTAAAGGTTTCATTTTCACTGGGGTGTGTATGAAGCAGAGGGAATGACTTTCAGGATTAGCTGGGGATCAGAAGATGATGAATATAATTACAACAACATGGAAAACCTAATGTTAAAACCACAAAATTGACAAGATTGCTGTTGTTTGTTTAGTCTAAACCAGCTGAGGAATCTGTCACTGTATACGCTTCATTCTGTCCTTGGAGGCAGCTGACTGCGTTCACAAAAGTGAGTCGACTGTCACTATTTTTACAGCGTATGCTCCTCATGTAGATTCAATTAGTTTTTATTGTTTACACCAAAGGTTTCACCCAGAGTCACTTTCCAGACATTTGTTATGTTTGAAATAATACAATAAACAAACAATCCCACGGCTGTTTACTTATTTGATCAATATTTAACTCATAGAAGAAGTGATCTGGACACGTGGTGGATTGATTTCCCAGCCCGGGCCTGTGACTGTAAGGTGATGTTTTATTTGCTCATCTGTTTTCATGGAATTTTTTCCATTGTTAGGCTCAATTTGATAGATCAAAGGAACAGTAGTTGGAGCATGTCCAGTCTTAGTATTTAGAAGATTAATGGCAGACAGAAGAAAAGTGGTTATGCATACAGTACGCTCGGTAATTGTTAAATGATGATTTTTGTGGAAAAAAAAATCAAATGTCAAACACCCGCCCTCCCTTCGTTACTGTCCCTGCTTTGTTGATATTGGGCTTCATGGTGACGGATGGCGTCGGCACCAAGCAGCAGCGCACTTCTCTGGCCCTGTCGTATGAGTGATCTATCTGGTCCCATCAAAACACTGTCGACTTCCCCCTGCACACATGGAAAGCATTGGGTCACACTCACAAGCATTGTAGGCACACACACACACACACACACATACGCGGGGACACACATAAAAACAGGGAGACGAAGGTAAACTGAGCTTCCAGATGACGATCCACCCCAGGCTCTCAGGTTACAGGGACAAATTTTCCAAAGCAGCATTTTCATCTTAGTTTTTCCTCTCTGTGGCGTTTTCGCTATTTGGAGACCTGTCACGTTTTTCCATTAGACTACAGAGTTACTGTAGGTCAGTCCTCTTTTTCAAAGAGCGATGCCTTAAATCCCTTTGCGCATCTGGGCCTCAGATAATAGTTTGACCTCACAGATAATTATCCTCAGAAGGTCCGTAGTAGTCCCAAAACACACTTCCTTAATGGCTTCAGTCCATTGCGATTAACATCACATATTTATTGGTTTCAGCAAATGAGTACATTTTAAAATTCTCAGTTCTGCCTATCTTGGTAGACAAGTCAAGTCATTTGTTGTCAAGGTTGATTTCACGTGGACATCATTATACTGATAATGGTGGACAAAATAGCTAAAATTACTTTTCCAGCAGATTCACCATAAAAAAAAATAGATTCAGCCTAAAAAAAGAAATAAAAGTTATTTTGGGGGAGAAACCAAAGCGTTCTGAAAGGGTTAAGTTTTATTGTACACTGGAGGCCTGTGTCCCGTTAACCAAACAAAGAGTTACAGTGATGCCGATGCCGTAGATCCTGGGCCTTTATGAGTGTGCTGAAAGGCCTGTTGGTGGGAAGGTACACAGATGGATGGTGGTGAGCGGAGGCTACTGGGCAGATGACGGCAGGCCCTCCTTTGGGAAAGCGAGCACTAATCATGAGCGCTGCAGACGAGAAGGCCTTTGAAGGGAGGGCGTGACCCGGCTATGTAAGCCGGGCCCATGGGTGGCAGATGCCATAAAAAGCACTACATTCGCTGGTAGGAAAGAGAGCCTCATCACACAGTCATTGTCTACTGTCGTGTGGAGTGTGTCAGGATATTTTTTAATCTCATTCCATCCTCGTATTGTTCTTTTCCTCTCTCGGTTTTCTCTCTCTTTTTTTTCCTGCTGTAGCCTGCTGTGAGTGTCGAACCCATAATTTCTCCAGCGTGCACTCACAGTAACCCTGACAAACAAGCACACATCACTCCTACATGTGCGTTTCCTCCAGCGATGGCTCCGTCACAGTCAACTTCACCTACACTATATACCTTTGGAGAAGAAGAACAAAGAGTAATTACTGGCTTTCACTTTATCAATACATCATGTGCTGCCTAATGAGATGCCCCAGGGACAGAAAATAAGGTCAAAGCCCTGATAAATCTCAGAGAGGAGGAGGCAGACACCAAGTGGGTGTGTTAGTTTATTCTTTTCAAGCCCAAACACCCACCGTTATTCTTCTTTCAACCCTTTTTTAAAAGTTTCTCCCCTTGATTTCTGTTTAATGTGACTCCTTCAAAAACACCTGATTATGAAACGATTCAAAATTGGAGCAGCCAGGAGTCTGGCAGCGCATTTCAGTATTCATCCCCAGCTCATTGTAATTGTTGCAGTATCCAAAGCCTTAATGCCTCCTCCAAATCAAGCGCCCATCCCTGTGATCACAGCCAGCCTCTTAACAGTAGCCATGTGTCCTGAAGTGCACTCTGCGGCTGTGTGTTGACATACACTCAGACTGTATACGCACACTCTACAAAAAGTTGGAGTCATTAGGATAGAATCACTGCAGATTTTTAAAAGAAAGCTACAGAGCCAATAACGGGGAAAGTGCCCAGACCACTCAAGGAGGACCAAGTTTTGTGAACTGCATGTCTAAGACCTTGTCATCTCAATATGAAAAACGATGCTTCAATGCTTAAATACTGCAGATGCTGCAAATAATGTTGGATTTATGCTTCACTGAATGTTTTTTGTATTGTTTTATTCATCCCAAACCATCTTGGAATCCGTCAGTGTTTAAAATAATGATGGTTAAAATGGAAAATTTGAATGGATATTTACAAAAAATAAAATAAAATTGAAATTTGGATTTAGAAAAATGAGTTATGCAAAGATACCCAGGAAAATGTGAGCGAAAAAATTTTGTTTGCAATGCAGCCACTGTAGATGACGTGACGTGACGAGGCTTGACCCCGCGCCTGCTAAACCTGTCAACATGAGTGCCGACATGAAAGACGTTTCACGAGCCTGGACTTAGAAAGAGCCAGGGCACCACAATTAATAGCTGAGGCAAATTATTTACCAGATAGTAGGGGTGAGAGTTCCTGTCTTTCCCCCTGTCCTTGGCAGTTATTATGTCCATGTGTTTTGGATTAGATTCTTGGGGAACGAGATGGGAAGACTTTAAGAGGTTGACACCAGAGAAACGTTTACCATTTACCTGACTTTAATAGCCTTTTTTACATGCCTGCCTTAAGAAATTGTTTAATCTATTGTAATTGCCCTTAACTATTCCTGCCAAGTGTGAGAGAAGGCTCTGTGAGCTGTAAACCTATAGCTCGCTCTGTCTCTCTCTGACTGTGAGCATTCCTGTAGAGCTTTCTGGATGTTTGTCTGTGACCAAACTACTTAAAGGCCCCAGTTCCTTTCAGAGGGGAAACAATGCAGCTGTACCCATTAAGCTCTGCAAACACCAAACTGACAAAAAACGCAAAAAAAAAAAACCCACAACATGTTCGAGCAAAGAAGAAAGCTGGAGGCACAAATGAATGCAAATGCACATATCCTGGCAACTCATTTATTATATGCCAACGATCCTAAACATAGGTCTTTCAGTGCTGCCATTAACTTAAAAGAAGTCAGCCCACTAGCACACAGTTACATCACATTTCATGTCACCACTGTACTCCCTCATCTAAAACATCCCGTTTAACTTATCATCACTGATGTCTCACTGATTCCCATATCGCTTGTTACACTTCATATTATATTATTCATACAATTGTTACTTTCTCACATCAGTGCTGTTTCATTGTTTGAACAAGAACCTAATATATGTGTGACCACCAAATCCCAAGTGTTCCTACACATACATAGAGTTTCATGACAATATAAGATATCCAAAATTTGAATAATCAGACACCATATAAGTACTTTATGAGAGAACACTTTTAATACTGTAAAGTGTATACTTTCCCTGCACCCCCCACACACACAAAATGTACACTCACTTCCTACTGTGTAAATATTCATGTTCATTCCAGTAAATTCTCATGTTATTTATCCTTTCTCTTTTCATTAATTTCACTTCACTTTCTGGCAATTAGCACCTTTTAATGTCAATGTGATTTTATCACCTAGGAGAAAAAATCCAGTACTCAGGGCTCAGGACTGTGTTGGAGCCTAGCCACTTGGAAAATGACACAGTGTGCCACAAAAAACACTGACTATCAAATGGAAATACAGACCTTCTTGTTTTCATTTTCATGTCTCTCTCTTTCCCTTTATTTCTCTTTTACTCTGTTGCTTTTATGCTATTGCGTTTTCGAACATGTTTCTGGAAGCGGCCTGCTTTCTGACTGGAACAGATGTTGTGCTTGGATTGTAGTGGCATTGTTCTGCTGTGACTGCAACAATATGTGTGCGAATACATTCGGCAGTTGGGGAGAAAGTGAATCTCACTTGTGATTAGAACCAAAAGGGCAGGGTTTGGGGCGGTATCTCTGTCTGTGTGAAGACCCAGTTCCAGACTCTGGATCAGGCCATGTGTGGGTGTGGACATGCCTGCCTGAGTAAACACCTCCTGGCCAAGTCACAGCATACACTATGGTCAGGAGGTGATGGTCAGTTGACTCTTGGATCAGAGTTACTTGGGATGCAGATGTTCCCTTTACTAGAAATCATCTCGCCTGTTCCTGTTCAAAGGACAGAAAAACACACCCAGATGCTAAAAATAAAAGCAGGCTGAGATGATGCGATCAGAGCACAGATCTCTTACTGTTACACAGCATCTGTCACACAGTTTCACTGATTGCACTGGTTCCCTACAGGGCTACACACTGCATGTTGTTTCTTGCATAAAGAGAAAGATTTCTCTCATCATCTTGTGAAGCAGCATTTCATTTTTTTGGTATAACATTCATTACATGAATCGGTTGGATTTAAAAGTACCGTTTGACACTTTGGGAAATATCATTTGGGAAAATAAAAAAGCATGTCGAATAAAATTACAATCCATCATCGTGGATCTGTGTCTCCCTCCGTGTTGCAGGAGTGCTTGTGGCGTGATTGTGGCTGGTTTTGCCTGCAGACACAGTCTTAACCATTCTTTATGTTAAACTAAGCTAACTGACTATAACCTCACATTTTATATTGATCTTGTCATTTAACTTTCAGCTAGAAACCAAACAAAATGGGAAACTATTCCATTACAATATTGTAGAAGGGAACAAGTAGTAGAGACAGAGACATTAAGGCAAAAGGAAGAACATGTTTGCAAAGGCAGTGTGGTAGAGACTCTACAATACAGACAGAAACAATAATAATTAAATGTATAAAATCCATCATTCTGTGGTCCTGTCTTTGTAATTTATTGTTGTATGCCAAATGTCAGCCTATCCATGATTAGAGCAGAGTGTATAGCAATACCACAGCATCAACTGTACTTTGAGTGCACTCAGATAGACCACAGACTATACAGTGTACTATATGTGGTTCATAGGGATCTGATTATAGCCCCTTTTACTGTAAACTATGATAAACTCACTTTCAAAAGCCCCAAGGTACAAGTACGGTGAACAAGCCATTCGGTTTTGATGATATTCGGGGGGTGGGGGGGTGGCTGGCTTCATGATGCAGTCGAAACTGTCCAGATTAGCAGTGGGATGGTTGGTGTGCTGGGTGATCAAGAGAGGTTAAAGGGCACAGAGTTTATCCTGAGCATAAGATCCTTTAAGATCCCTTTGGGAGATTTATTAGCAGCAGATAAGGTTGATAGCCATCTGCAGCCACACTCACTTTGCTTCAAGTAAGCCAGCATGTTGATCCGCTGCCAAAGCACACAAAATGATACATTCCTTAATGTGTCTGGCAAGAGAGAGAGGGAGAGAGAGATTGAGAGAGAACATGTGAGGGAGATTTGCGGGGGTCATGTTATGGATCTTTTTATAAATCTGTTTGTCTTTTTCTTCCAGACCACATCCCTATTTGCAGGTTAAAAGATGAGACATCTACTACAAGTGTGTGTCCACAGATGGCCAAATAAAGTCCCTCATTATACAAGCCTGAACCTTTATGGGGGGCAGGATGCTGTGAAAGGGGAAGAAGTGGGGCATGATAGCATTTTAAGCACAGCTAATAGTGAGGCTGCTAATGAGATGGTAGGTCTGTGAAAACAGCCCCCAGAGATCACTGGAGGTGACATACCACTGCACGCACACACACACACACACAAAGCCTGTGCATTCTGCACACACACATGGAGTACACATAACCACACACCCACGCTTCCATCTTGAAGTAATTGGCCTGTTACAGTGAAACCACTGGGCAACGGTCTGTGTTGCTGCCAGTGGAAGTGGCTGGCTCAGAGTCTGCTCCCTGCTGGACAGATCTGCTACAATGAGTGTGTGTGCAGAGCAGGTAGTGGCCTTCTCCGCTGTCTCCCTCCTCCCTCAGCTCCCGTTTATTTTCTAAATATAGCTAGAGACATTCATAAATGTCAGCTCGGCCATTTGTCTCAGCAAGAGGGTTGGGACCAGTCAAATGAAGACATGGCCAAGGCCTTTCTTCCCAGGTTAGTTAAGGATCCTGCATCCAAAGTCCTTTTTTGTCCAGAGGGAACGTGATTACTGCAGTGAGGTTGATTTCAAACAGCAGAATGAACTTTCTGCCTCAGCGAACTTTATCCCAAACATGCTGTATATATTTGCCACTTTTTCCAACATCTGCATCACAAGTTGTGGTTTCAGTTCCATAAAATGCAGTGCAGTTAATTTCATGTGATATTTAGTGGTACTGAAACCACTCAGACTCCATCAGACGATGGAGTCGTCACCCCACACCCCCTGGGCTGAATGTCTCTTCTAGAGATTATTGAAATGGAGTAAGTAACTTAATACTGGAATAAAAGAAGCTTGTGGATGTTTGCAACAGAAAATAGAAATTTACTGCTGCTGCTTTGGAGCAAAAATCAATTTTCTAAATTTAAGGAAGATTATTTGAGGACAAGCAAGAGAAATTGTGGGAAAGGATCAGTTTATATACTTGTATTGACAAACCCATTAATAACCAAATAAAAAGTACCAAGTTTATACACTCCTGAAGTGAGTGCTGAACTTATTTTAGGTTATTTTGTAGCTCTTGGATTAAGATTCCCCCCCCCAACTCCAACCTTAACCTCCTACTGGCACTTGACCACAGATTATTCCTGCCTATCTAAAGCCTGGAAGCCTGGTGTATGTTGACATGGTACAGAGTGAAACAATGGGAGAAAATGATGGGAAAGGGGATTATCACTGATAGGGATAAACCACCACTTTCATATGTCCCTCTTTCAGTCTGGGCCATAACAAAGTTTCCAGCCACACAAAGTTTTTGATGCTACGGTTGTGGTGAAGTTGGAATCTGGGGCCGTATAATCTGAACATTGGGTATTAGATTCACATAAAACAATACAAGTTGGAACCCTTGAGGCTTCTTTCTAATGAATATGGTTGGCGGTGGGACAGAGCACAGCTGGGAGGGCTTTATAAGTGGGCATTTAACAATACAGCCTTAAACACTTTCTTCACTCTCTCCAAAAAGGTTTTCATTAGTCTCCTTTGGAAAAATGGGCAGATAGTTTTTGACAAATTTGCTAGGTCAGAATGTCAGTGCTTTTGTTAAGTCCACTTGGAAAGCATCGTAGTCTCTGAACCATACATGGTCCAATATCTATTATCATTTCTTAAAGTATGTCTGAGTCTGTTGGAAGCTTCGGAAGGAAAAACAAGGTTTATGGAGCACCAGGCTCTTCACTGTGGGACGTCATTACCACCATTCCTCTGCACTTTTTTTTTTAATTTGCCGCTACATTTAGAAAAATTACACTTGTTATCCAAGAGGTTTAAATCTTGTGCCTGAGCTTTTTAAAAAGTGTTTAAGTAAATGGTTCCTACTTGAAGAGGGAAACATAAGCATAAAGTGCATTATACACATTCATGCCTTTTCTCATGGAGTGAGAAGGCAAGTAATGGCAAACGCTCTCTCTGTCTCACTCACGCAACAGGGGAGTGGGTTTATAAGAGGTATTTGGTCTGGCTAATGGCCACACTACATGTGATGCACATAATGTCGAGGATGTGGGCTTCTGAGGCAAAGGGGAAGACCACCTTTGGTACATAACCTCCCAGGATGACACTGCTTTGATTTCCTGTTAAGATAGTATAAAGACAAAACACACTACAGAGAGTGATATATAGAATTGGGTATGGAAGGATGCTAATATTAGTGTCATGCAATACTGCTGGGAACTAATTAACATGGGAAATCAACAGCAATATTGTATATTCAGAATATTAAATAGGTATTAGATAATGAGAATCTGGCAGAAATGAAAGACATGCTCCTGTTGGTAGATGAAGTACGACATATAAGGATAATTTAGTAATGCACTGACAAGAGCAGACAAGCAAGATACTTATTGATTTATACTTGTTTGTTTGGACTATAACTTCCTATCAAACATCAATACAATTAATAGACTAATACTACGCTTTTCTTATTTGTACTGCTTCACCTATGTATTATTATTATTTTAATATTATTGTTAATAATAATAATAATATATTTAACCTGTCAAGCCATGAAGCCATTGAAAATAACGTACAAAATCAATTTTAACTCACATTACCAATAGTTCAGAATGAACTCTTTCAAAACAGACCATGGGTGTATGCTGATGTGCTACAACATTAAAACCAGCTGCTGCTCATTAAAGTCAAACATCTTCAGTTTGCTGTAATTGAAAGCCAAAATAATGTAACTCTTCCCACTTCATAACTGTGTTTAAGCAGCAGTTATGTAACTGTTCAGTTACTCCGAATCAAAACAGGAGAAGGTAGACAGTGGCGGAGAGACAGAGCATGAATGAGAGAGAGAGAGAGAGTTCAAACTGATGCCTGAACTCTCTGATGAGCAAAGCAGCAAAGAAAACAGGAAAAGGCACGTGTACTACACACACACACACACACACACACAGTCCATTCTGAACCGCAAAAACACAAAAATGCCACCAGTTTTGAGGAGACTCCTTCGTATTGGACTTAACCAGCCCTCTGAGCATTGATGTCACATTCACATCATTCATCACTGGTGTCTGTGATACTATGTACATTCCTCATATAACACAGGCCGTGGTCCAGACAGCGGATATGTGGGAGAGAAAAGGCTCAAGGATGAGTTAGAAGCTGGCAGAAGATACAGGCTTCATAGGAAACGGGGACTTTGTTAGTTTTGGCTTATGTTGCTGGGTCAGTCACAGGCAATCCTCCATGTGGCATTTCCCAGCTGTATCTTAACCCGTTTATCATCATGTTAATTATTTCAACTGCTTTATCTTAGACTGTACACTACTAAATCTGACCGGGAGCTATGCAAACGTCTCACACATAAGGATCTGGACATCATGGGGGGAGGAGTGTGCTTCTGTTTAGGGTTTGCAAAAACAGAGACTAAAAACTTTGGCGAGTAGAGAGCGGCCTTTCCCAACAGGATTCTTAATCACTAGCCACACAGGAGATTAGATGGAGACATTTAGCAGAGGCTGCAGAAATAACATGACTAATATTCAAGTCAGCGGTGAGAGTCCTATAGCAGCACAAGCTCTTAAACAGGTGCTTTGGAAAACAGGAGTGTCCAGGCAGGTCTGGAAAAAGAATGTCGACAAGAATGTATTGGACTTGTACCGTATGTAAATGTGTTTTTCTCCACTAATGTGTGTGCAGTGTGTGAGAGCGTGGACTTATTAATACCCAGCAGACCCTGGGGTGGACAGAAGCGAGGGAGGGGCAGAGAGGAATTCAGGGCTGCAGAGATAGAGCGAGGGGGCCTCACTTTGTAGACAGGTGGACAGGTAGCAACAGAGGCCTCATTGTCCGTGGCTTAATCAGGCAGGCAGGTGTGCTGCTCAGCATTCGCCTCACCCCAGCAGCACAGCACGCTCCCTGACTCCTCGCCTCCTCCCAGCCGTCGCTCCCGTCCTCCCGGTTTTATTGCTGCAGCTCAGTGTGCCTGCAGTCATGGCTAGTAATATTAAGTTTGCTTTGATATTGATGGATTAAAAATGAATGGTTGATGTTATTGGACGGGCTGCTACAGCAGGAGGTAGTGATTGAATAGGAAATGTGCCATGGAGTCATACAGTCATGGAAATTAATGGACTGGTGTAGAGTACATAATAGTTTTCAATTATGCATAAACAATGGTGAAGTGGAAATTTTTTTGGTTGCTGAAATAATACGGCCATGAAAGTGAGGGTGTGAGAAAAATTATCTTTGCAAGACGTTGGGAACATTGGGGAGTAATAAAGACCCCAAACCAAAGCAATTAATGCAGGGAGAGGAGAAAGAGAGGGGGCTTACAGTGAGTGAGTGAGATATGGTTGTAGATATATTGCAGTTTAAGCAGGCGATTCTGCCAAGCCAGGTCCAGCTTGATAAATCTGTCAGCGGCGCGGCCAGGCTGCACAGATCCAGGTTAGTGTAGGACTTGACTCTGCTGCTCTCCAGCTGGCTTGGACCTCATCCAGAACCTCATGCTATACCCTGGACCGGCTCCAAGACTCCGCTCAGTCCTTACCCCGCCTCGACCCACACCCCTGCAACTACCACCCGGACGTCCTCTTGGCACCGTGCCTCTCAACTATAGTCTTACTCTGTGGATGGTTAAATTTCTATGCATTAGTTCTCCTGCCCTCAGCCTTTGCTGATGTTGATGGAAAGTTTGCAGGCATACCAATATTAATAATCCACTACCTGCACTTTTTCAGGAAATTGCGGGAATTGTTACTATGTCTCCCCTTGCCAGTGTCTACAAATCTTTATTAACCTTAAACAAATGGCCAAATTCGCCTTTTTTTAGAGGGACAGCCAAGGGAAGATCAAAATGAAGAATGTAACATAGTAACTTCTTAATATTTATAAAAATATAAAGTTTTCTGAGGTATACCAGAAACTCCAAACAGTTTACTGCTGTCCTATGCTGAACGGCCTTGACACCATGTTTAGAGCCAAAGCAGCATCGTGTCTTGGGGACTCTAGCGCTAAATTTTGGGATCTCTCGGTCAGAGTCTGGTCACGCTCTTATTTAACCTGTGGTGAGGTTCTGGACCTATTGCTGTCCAACTGAACACGAGGCCACTCTGTGGCCCAGCTCATTGTGTTCTGGCGGTTTGCAGACCTTGGTCCTCGCATGGGGGATTTGACGGCAACGCTGTTGTTTGTCTGACCACGGGGACATGCATGCTTTCAATCTGCAGTCTGTGTTTTGGAACAGTTAATGCGCTGTGGTAATTTGCATTTTATTTTGTTTCTGTCCCCAAACTTATCCAACAGTGACGCAATGGTGATACAATGCTCCTATCACAGCCCATCAGCTCAGAGCAGTGCGTAAGTAGATGTTGCAGGCGTATGGCTCATTTGCATTGGAGAAAGGCCTTCTATTTAGAGTATTATCTGAAAGAAAAGGCAGCTCTGTAAGTGGGTGTGAAGTTGAAAGGAGGCAGGCAATTCTCAACATGTTCGTCTTACTTTAACACCCTCTCTCTTTACCTCCTCTGTCTCCTCTTCACCTCTGATTTCTCAAGCTTTCATTGGATGTTTAGTCATTTTCTCAGAAGCCTGTGTTGTGGTTTGGTGATCTCTTTTTGGTCCACAATACATTTTTGATTTCATTCCCATGAGTCATAGCTCGCGTAAAACTGCTGAAACATCCAATTATACTCAGTTTCTTTTTTAAAATATGGCCTACCACAATAATTATGTTTGTCAAGGATGTTACGTAAAGACAGTAAGCTGAGTGGAACTTGAATAAAATTAATGCTGAGAGGAGGATTTGCAGGTCAAATGCATCATCATTGATTCTTTGTGGAATTGGTTTCGACAGATGACCAGTAAATAGCAAGACTGCACTGAAAAAGAAGGATGCGAATGTATTTGAAAACAAAAGAAGAAATCAAATCTAATTTCACCTTTGTATCAATACAGATACTGTGGATGACAGTATTGACAGTTTGTCTGCTTTCTGTTCTTCCCCTCCCCCTCCTGATCTCTGCTGTTCAGGTTGTGGCAGGAGGCGTGGCCAGTCTCTCAGACGAGACACACCTGATCAGCATTCTCCAGTGATCACCTCAGCTCCTTTATAAACCGGGCCATGACATCCACTAGCTGCCAGAAGATTGCTAGAGCTACTCTTGAGTGCGCCTTACCTATCTAGTTGTGCTTATGAAACTTTTGAATGTTTGCCAGACGTTAAAGATTTGGAAATGTCGCTCCGTGGTCTCCTGTGTTTTGTGGTCCAGAAATGATCCGTAACAACAGGCATCTTCGGACGGTTCGCTGAGCCATAACAATTCATCTAGGAAACACCCAATTCAGACCATCCCAGCCATGTCTTTACTTTCTTTTTATATCAATCACCATATCCAATGATGCGTGGCTGCATTAACTTGTCTGTAATTGCAACAGTTTCCTTCCTGTTTACTAATGCATAGGAAATATGTCAGTGCTTTAGGAAATACCATCCAGCCGGGCATTCCCCGGCTTGTAAGAAGCAGCTGGTGTGCCGCGAACAAATTGCTTGTTTTCTTAAGGATTTTCACATTAGTCTGCCTCAAAAACAACATTGTGAGTAATACGCGTACACTCCTGATCAGCAAATGAAATGCCCCGTTCTCACGCCTCCAGGGGCTTTTCCTGTGGTTCCACAGTGACCTCTTGAATCACACTTTTGTTCATCTTCTCCACATAGGGCCTTGCATGATAAAACCCTGATAAATAAATGTGTCTTTCTGAAAGCACATTGTTTACAGACTCAGCAATAAGGGAGTGAATTCAGATGTCAAGCATGTGATTTACAGGCGTTCCACATTTGTCTATAGTATTGATTAAGAAACAGTTAAAACATAAACAGCATTATGAACAGGGGATCATTTCAGCCCGTAAAACAACATCTTTTAATGATTTTTGGAAGCTTGAGAAGATGGATTATAATTGACAATCATGCCGCCACTTAGTTAAATCAGTTTTCTGTTTACCATTGAAATGCTAAACATAAGATTAGCCAGTCCATGAGTTCTGCAAAAAAGCTACTGACGATAAAAGCCTTTATTGGATATTGGATTTTTTTAGGTAGCCATTGTTTGTACTAGCTAAAATATATATTTTCGCAGACCCCGTGTATGGCAGTGTGAGCACACAGATCCAAATCTACTGCAGCTAAGAGACTATACATTAGTGGCTCATGCAACCCCATTTCACATAAGCCAAACAATCCCTGAAAGATTAAATGACCTCTGACATAATGGTTACAATAATAAGCACACACTTAGGGTGGCACAACTGTCATGGATAAAAGAAAAAATGGTGCCAATTGGTTTCTATTGGGAACACAAGCTGCAGTCTCTTGTGTCAAAGTCCTGTGTGTTGTTGCTCTTTATACCGTGTCACCTGACTTCCTCCTTTGCTCCGGTCGTAATTGGTATGGTTGCTGGTGGTCTAACAATAACACATAAGTATGGGTTATAATAATCTGCTTGCCCAGATGACCCGTGGGCTCATTTTTGTTTCTTCTTACGGGAGGACATTCTCTACAAGAGAGATAAGAGTTGTGAGAAATGTCTGGAAAAGGTGTGAGCTGAGCGATGGGGAGAGGGAGTGTTCCATTGCAGGATTAAGTCATGAAAAATTAGATCCTGCAGGTTGAGCTGTACAGCATTGTGCACTTTGAAGGGAGCTGGAGAGAAAGTGAAGTAGCAGCAGCCTTTGTTAACAGGATGAGTTAATCAAATGCCAGCAATAGGGTTTATTGAGTTCTTATGGGTCTGGCAGACTGGTGCACCAGAACATTGTGCTGAAAGTCACTTGCAGAGCTTTGGGTTTTGCAGGAGCAGCATTTAGTTTAGAGTGCAGGGAGTCATTTGAATATGTCTTAGCTGAGCCTTAAGAAAAGCACCATATATGGAACCAGCACACACACAGCAAAAGCGTGCAAGCATACGCAGCATGCGTGTACAGTTACTATCCGTACGTGTGCATGCATGTAAGCTACAGGTTCCATCCGCTGATCATGCACGACACTTAACAAAGCCTCCTTGTTTTACTTCTTCTGCTTTTAACCAGTATTTTATATGAACTACCATTTCACATGCAATTAACTTTGCCCACAGCAAAGTATGTTGACTGAGGGGGTTGATGAGAGGCAGTAATTGAATGGGTGAGTGAAAATGGGTAAGGGAAAGATAGAGCTGGTGAGTGAGGGAAACAAAGAAGTGGGTCAGGGAAAGTCAGTGAATGTCAGCACATCCAAATCAGATGCCGAGCCCTCACCCATGACCTTGGCACAGTTGGATTTGCAGTTCTGAAAACAGTAGGTATGTTGGTGGAGAAAAGAGAGATGTTCTGAAACCGCCACAAGCATGCCGCTGTGATTTACTTTGTTGGTCTTTATTTTCTCAGTATAAAGATTTCAGAAGAAAAAGAACTTTGTCTCTTTGCTTAATTATAACACAACTGTACAAATACACATTGCAACTTATTTCAAAGCAAATTAATTTCACATTTAATGAGCTGCAGTACATTTAGGTTCTTTTAACCACTATTTTTAAAGGATAAACAGTTCTTACTTTGGTGCTCTTCTCACCCTGTGCTGTGTGTGCGCTCTGTTTTTGTTCTCCATTTGTCTTCCCTGTGGTTTGGGTTTGAAGTATTTATTGATGAAGGGTGTTTGTAGTGTGCTTTTAGGTTTAGACCTGTCAGAGTGTAATATGTGTCTGTTGATATTTCTTTTCGATGTTATTGTTAGTTGAGGCTAACTATTCAGCTTTGGATGTATTTTCAACTCCGAGGACAGATTGTTAAGTTTCTTTTTTGTCCACTCTGTGGCTGTCAGCTTGTTATCGTACTACACTGCACCACATTTTTATTGAGCTTTAAAGTCCCTGAAATCAAAAAAGACCTTTTGCACCATGTCACTCAGTGTTCAATGTCATATTGTTTACTAATTTAAGCTTTAAAACCCCTCAGACCCAACTACAGGTCCATCATTACAATTCCATATTGTGCTGCCAAGCATTGTTCAAACCCACAAAACTTCATTTAAAATTCTAGCCAAGGCCTTTTACTTTTTCATGACATCTTGAAGTGTGAGATACTTCATGCTCCAGAGAATTGTTGTCACAAACAGACTGCTGTGCTTGTTTTACTGCCATGACTTGCTTTTCTGCCTATACCGTGAGCCTACCATACAACATGCGGTAGATGAAAACCCATTAAACTCATTGCCTTCATTGCATCAGTGCTCGTCTGCAGTCATGCACCTGGATTTTAATGTGGTAAATCACTGATGTGATTATATCTTATTATAACCAAATCACTTAATCCAAGTGATGGTGCATGTTGTGAAAAGTGTAAACATCTGCTTGATACTTTAAAGCAAATAATGTAAAATACGTACAAACTGTTCAAATGGATAAACAAATATTTCCAGATTGCAAATACAGAATTTTAATACAGGAGCCAATTTTGCATCTTTCCAAACATTTTGTTGAGCACCCAGAATAATATTTGAGTAGACAAAGAAATTATTTGATGGTTGACATTTTTCTAAAAAAAATATGGAACCCTTTATGCTGATCGAACAATGAAGCAGCAAAGAAGGAAGCTTTTGTGAAACTTTGAGAAAGGTCCTTTTTTCATTCAGAACTTTGAATTAAATAAAGCATTAAATCAAAGCAATCAGAGAAACACTGGACCAGTAGACTTTTGTTCATCTTGGCTTTTCTGCAAGGTTTTGGTTCTGAAAGGTGCCTTCAGATCTTGCCAGTCCACATGTTCTTCCAACATTTTGTTGCATGCTTGCCACATTATATCCCTCAAAGCTTTGAAAGCTGATAGTATGTTTGTCTGCCACCACTGGTCTTTCACACATGAGCAGAACTTGTATGACCAAAATTTCCAATTTATGGCTTATATTTTACATGCTTATTGAAGCCCTTGGAGAGGCATATTCATGGTTCTGTGCAGAGGTCAGGTTTCAGCCTTTATTGCCTGTGCAAAGAAAACACCCTGAAGAATGTTTCAGGCCTGAATGATTGTCAGCTCTTACAGCGACGTGAAGACAAAACAGGAAGGCCCCTGATGTTTTTTTTTATTAGCAGGAATCACTAACCAGAGACTCTCTCTTATAAAACATACTGTATAACCCTGTTGGATCCTCTGCTCTGATTGGTTGGCATGTTGTCATAACCAGTCTAATGGTCTGTGGTTTAACTCCTCATGTGAAAGAGGCCCTGTGCTACTGTTCATATACAGAGATTAGATCCATATAGATGGTGATAACAGCAGAGGCACAGGAGTCTGAGCTGATGTGTGACCCTCCACTGTTTACTCGCAGCTTTTCTGCCAGTCAGTGGAGGTATTATTTTCATGGTGTGCGCCGCTGTTTGTTTTGGCAGAGGTTTCACCAGTTGATTCCTCTGTGCAGGACGCTGCCTGTTTGGGATTGTTTGGCTTTAGACTCCATTCAGTTGCCTGACAGGCAGGTGATGCTAAGTAAGCTAAAGAGGGAAGCTGAACAAGGCCATCATGGGCAGCTTTCACAAGCCACAGCTGAGGGGGGATTGGGTTGGTGGCTGGGTGGGGGGTGGGGGGGGGTACTCTGTATGGACATGACTCACTGTACAGCCAGGTGCTGATGGTAAGCTAATAAGAACATTAGCGAGACGTTTAAGCACAATGGTGGGAAATCAAGTACAATGAGCTCAAGTTGCCACTATGTCTCTGTTATCCCTTCATTTCCTAGCGGTCAAGACAATTACAGTTAATGGGAGGTACTGAAAGGATAATAGTTACGTCTGTACAGCCAAGAGACGCTCACAATCCCATATTTCCTCTTATAATTGCTGTTACATCTGTTGAGCACTTGTCTGGAACAATGACAGGAATTTTTCAAGGGGTATGGAATTCATTATGCAACATCAGTCACATGATATCTTTGTTTTAACTGTTGTCAGTAATTTAAAGTAGGTCATATCAGTCATAATCAATGAACTGTGAAGCTCTGACCGCTCAGCGACTGGTGAGCTGCATTATGACCATCATCTCTAAAGAGAGATTGATTTAAATGACATTAGCTGTGTTTAATCTAATTTGCAGCCATTTGTTGAAGTTAAACCCCGGGTATGTGGAAAGAAAATATTTAAAGTGATAACAGGTAGCCCGCTGTCTCTGCTCATTTTTCATCTCAATTTCACCGGGGGTTAGCGGCCAAGACACACGTTCAGCCACTCTGCCTGACTGAATAAGAACTACACCCGGACGTGAATGCACTAACAGGCTTCTCATGCTCTTGGAAAACCAGGAAGAGTCATGCCCTTTGAAATTAGTATTTTCCAGGCCTGGGAAGTTTTGGAAAAGCTATACAATTTAAATTTCTCTCTTTTACATGCTGTGCAATTTCACAGAAAACACGTGTGGCTCGTTTTGAAACACAGCAGATGTGTTGGAGGAAAACACTGTTGATTGCACAATGATTTTTTTGACAGAGGCAAAATAACATGTAACACGTCAAATGCACACAACAGCTCAAGGCCTTCTTACTAGCGCAATCCTACCCGAGCGCCATGAGTAGGTGCTGAAATCCCATGTTAGGAGGCAGGAGGTCATGCTTGTTATTTTTGAGGGGATCAGTCCCAGTGTTACTGAGGCCTTACTGATGTCTTTTATATAGTGCAGACAGGCCCCCCTGGTTTTACAAGAGCCCTTAGCACCAAGATTGCAGTCATCAGTTGTGGGCCTCTCAAACGGGACTTGGAAGGCCTCACAGGTCAAACAGATCAAGTTTAGTTTCCCTGATAATTACAATTATTTATTTCACTGCATGGGAGTTGAAATTGAAATGACAGTGAGCAGATTCACTATTAACAAAGAACCCTGCATCAAACACCAGAGCCATGTGGGGGGAAACAGTTTGACACAATGCACAATAAGGACAAAGCATTATACTCTCTGTGTGTTTGACAAGGTGAGTTTCTCTTATTTTAGAAGTGCTGCCTCATATCCCATAGATATCAATTTAATTAGGTTAAATTGCATGCAAAGACAGAAAGAAGGCATCTGTTTAAGACTCTATGGTCGTACTGTAAGTAGCAAAAGTGGCTCTATTCTCCAAAAGCTTCATTAAAGTTGTACTATGACCGACAGAAGACTTTGTTCTGAACGTGTTGACTCCAGGGAATCCTACGAAAGACCTCCTTGGAAAAGCATTTGACGGGAATAGAATAAATATAAGTAAACATATTGAATCTCACAATGACAAAATCCAACGCCTTAAAGGTTTTTCAGTAGTTCAGTCTGTGTTGGCCATTTTGACAGCAGACATTTTGCCTTGTCAAAGGCAAAAAGCACAGGTGTTAGTAATAAGACGAAGGCTCTGTTTTGTTCAAGTGTTCCAGTAAGGCATGACAGTGTGACAGGGAGCCAACATGCACAATACCAGGACCCTGAAGCTGCTAAATGGAATCAAGCCACCATTAATTTTATTATTTCACATGTGTTTTTCCTACTGTGGCATTTTCTCTGCAAAATCCATGACATGAGAGATGAATTCTTTGTTCGTACACCTGCTTCCAACAGTGTCTGCTTCATGATCTGCTTTCGTGGCACCATCCCCAACTGTGTCATCCACTGATGTATTAATTCCTCACCTTATTTTTCAGCAGTAGAAATAACATACATTGCAACTGTACAGTATGCCATTTGCTCCTTGAGTGTTACAATACAAATGTCCAAAAAAGTGTGGTGCTTAGAAACTTCAATTGCAGTCAAAATTACAGTAAATTTCATTGCTTCAGCATGTTTTAACTTTGTATTTTGCAATGACTCAAAAGATAAACACGGAATTCAGTGAGCAGAATGAATCACCTGCTTTAATGAAATAGACATGTTCAGCTGTGAGCGAGGGGAAAAAAAAAAACATTTGAAGTTCTCCCTCCTCTCAGTTCCAGGAATAAATCTTACAGTCTGTCGTTATTAGTTACCTTCTCTACATCTCAGCTGATCTGCTGCCTAGCTGTTGTCCTGGGAAGTGTGTGTATGTGTGTGTGTTTATGTGTCGAGGGGGGGCTGTTGCTAGACACTCATGACAACAGCGACATCACTAATGACAACAATTTTGAGTGACGTGCACTGTCGAGATGACTTGGCTTGTCCTCCACATGCCGGTTTCACACACAGACAGACTGATTGCATTTAACAGCCCTTAAATCATCTTAATTATGGCCTGGCATGATGCACGGTGGCAAGACACTACAAACAGCTCGAGCTCCGCTCTCATTCTCTTCAGACGCACTGCGCGGTGATGAGCGAGATCAAATGGGATTTGAATGTTTTCCAGCTGCAGTTTCCAGCTCAGTTCCTCTCCTTTGATTTCTTACAGTACATACCTGTCGCCGCATCATAACAAATTTTGGCACTCCCTAACAGGGAAGAGAATACCGTGTAACCACTGCCGCACCGCCTGAGCATGCTTGGTAGTGTAACCAGAGGCGGCGATGTGATGGGGTGGTCGGGTGGGGAGGACTGTATTTTGGCAGGAGTTGAGTGGATGTGCAGTGCGCCAATAAGCATCATGTCCGGTCTCTCTGCTCATCAGCTATTTCAACACCTTTTGTGTTTTAAATGAGCTCACACTCCTGCGTGTGCACTACAATGCACATCCCTATGTGAGTGCACACAGGGACACACACACACAATAATTGCCTGAGTCCTGGTTGATTACAGTATGCCGAATGTGGCAAAGGTAGTAGTTGTGGGACTTTGTCCTGCTTTGAGGTAGCGGCATCGCTGGAGTTGTGGGTGGGCTTGCGAGATTGTCATGCTTGGCAGATGGTAATTTGGGGTTGAGTCTGTGGTTAGTATTGGGGTAAGGATATAAGTTATGGCTGGTGTTGGTTTGACTAGGCGGAAGTGAATAGGGAATGGTGGCGCAGGCCCTCTGTCTACTGCAGATTAGAAAGCGTCTTCCTGATTTAGTTTGTGTCCCTGGGTTCTTTGGTGAAAAAAGGGAAAATGAAAAGTAGACATAGAACAAATAAAAAGAGACACTAAGAGACAGACAGAAAGCGAAACAGAGGGGTAGAGAGGAGAGAGGAGGGAACAGGACAGGGCAGGAACCAGGGAGAGCCAGTGTTTGAAGTTAAACAAAACTGGGCCGTATCCTGAGGAAGTGACTGTTGCCAAAGACAGGGATAAAGACGGGACTGTTCCTCATGGTCTGTGTGCACATGTTTACATGTGTACTGTGTGTGTGTGTGTGTGTGTGTGTGTGTGTGTGTGTGTGTGTGTCACATGCATCAAAGTGTTTCTGTTTGATGATACCATTGTCCTATGACACAAACCCCATGTGTTTAGTGCGCGGCTATAGCTCATTTTCACTTCTCGCGCTTTCCTCCATAGTCGCATTGTGCCCTCTGCTTAGCCCCTCACTTAGCCCTGAGGGTAATAAATTAAGCCCTCTAAAGGTCTGCATTTACTGCTCGTCTGCTCAAAGCCCAGAGGTGTGTTTTGCTTTTCCCTGCGTCCATAAATGAGGAGTTGATTGGGTGCTAACAAGGAACATTTTATGGATTTCAGATAACATCGCTGCGCCTGAGTGGTGGTTCAGGGTCTCCAGAGTCATATTAGTTTGAATAATTTGAGATGGGATGTGAAGTGTGTGTGTGTGTGTGCGCGTGTGGGTGTATGTGAGTAGGTGTGAGTGAGGGTGTGTTTGTGTGTGCACATGCGTGTGTGTGTGTGTTTGAGAGTGAGAGAGAGAGAGTTCTCCTCTGCGAGGACCAACTTTTTACTTTGAGAGTGAGGGCATTTTTGAAAAGCGAGGATTTTGGTCATGTTCTCATCTTCAAAGGGCTGTTTTAAAGTTTAAAAGCTGGTTTTGGGGTTTAAGGTTAGAATTAATACACGGGCAAGGCTTTGGGTTATGCATGTAGCTGTGTGGTCAAGATTCAGTAAAGCAAGGCAAGTTTCTTTCTACAGCAAAGCAATTATATTATTTTTTTATTATATATTAAAAGAAGGGAGTTTTTGATGTAATAAAAGGCAGTGGCTTTGATTTAAAAGAGCTGAAGTTAGGGAATGGGTGATGTCCATGAGAGTCCCCACAAGAGTAGAAAGATCTGTGTATAGGTTGGTCTGCAAGGTAGCAGGAGATCACCGAGTTCAAAGCTCCCCTCCGCCTGTGCATCCCGGCAAGATGGATGACCTTAAATTTCAATGCATGCTTGTGGCTCGAGGTGTATTTGTGTATGCATGTATACAAATACTTATGGTGGGACACTGAGGGTGTGTAGAGTGGTATTATCTCTGCTGTAATGACACACAACGGTGGAATCCCGCAGCCAGTCAGACGAATCTCTCCCAGCGTAGCTGCTCGGGGCGCGACACGCGCAAGAGGTTGCACGTTGGTGTGAGCGTGGTTGCGGGGTGTGCGCGCACTCCCACCTCGGTCTGCAGTCGTCTAGACTCTCCAACAGCCCTGCTGTTGAATGGCTAATCATCAACACAGCTGATGAAGTGGTGGAGATAAAAGTTACACGGGAGATTTAAAAATGAGACAAACAAAAAAAAAAGAGCTGCAGAGAAGCCAACAAGGCATGCAGGAACCGGCCACATTACGTATGCGCTAAAGATTATCTGTCTTGGAATGATTATCGACTTCCCTGTAGATATTCAAATAGGGATCAGTGCGGTCAGGGTATGATTTGAGTGGTGAAAACGGCAAGATGGTCGTCCAACAGGACGTGACTTTCAAACGACCAGCAAAAACATTTTCTGACTGAACTAAAGGGCCTCGTCCCTCTCAGCAGATAGCATGATGTATATGCCCTCGGCCAA
The DNA here is from genome assembly GCA_016785225.1 of Psettodes erumei. Taxonomy (NCBI): domain Eukaryota; kingdom Metazoa; phylum Chordata; class Actinopteri; order Pleuronectiformes; family Psettodidae; genus Psettodes; species Psettodes erumei. Next base: position 5,186,611 of record JAFBJZ010000772.1, on the reverse strand, counting down.
CTGCCAGTCAGTATCGACTCTCCTCCCTCTTGTTCTGAAAAATCCTTTGTTTTCTGGGAGCTGTCAGACATACTTCATGCAGGTTTTGGAGGGCTTTCAAACCTATGACCACATGCCTGACAGCCTGGATAAGGGGAAAATGATTTCTCGAAACCACATCTGATAGCTGAACCCACATCTGTTTAATAGCAGGGATATTGCATGTGCAACGTATTTGTGTGTAGGGAAAAGACATGTATGAGTGTGTTTCTCTTCGTCTCTGCCTCTCTACTTGTCTGTGTGCATGCTTGTATCGGCACTATCTTTGGTTTAACCTTTCCCTGAACATGTTTTTCCCTCACCGGAGAGGCTTTTACTGCCTGTTGTGACTCAGAGACTTGGAGAGGATGATAGATAATGTCCTGTGTGTTTAGCAATTAGGCGGTCCAGCCAAACTGTTGCTCATTCATAGAAAAGTTGCTTTTCCGACCCACTTTTTTGGTTTGCATGTATAAACTTCTGGGGCAAATATTTATGGGCATAGACATTTTCTTTGGCACTGGATGACTATAATGTCTTTAGTGTGTGTGTGTGTTTTTTGTTCAGGAAATAACTTTTTATTCTCATGTGCCCTCAGAGATTCATCTGTTTTGCTATTTGTCTGACAGAGACAAGATCTCCGCTTGGTTCTCTGGCCCATATGGAGGGCTCAGCTGTTCACAAGCTGGGTCTAAAGCAGTCACACACACCTGTTTAGATGCATGGATATCCACTTCTGTCTTGGGGAATGTTTAGTACGGAGATGGATGGAAAATGACATCAAGGGACTGACCAGTGACGAATAGACAACATCAGTTTTTTTGTTCTGGTCTGCGCCTGGCTGGAAACTGTAGTGCAGTCTGGTTTTTACTCTGTGTTCATGACTTTGGCCGTGTGGGTTGTGTGTTTGTGTCTGGACGACAGCAGGGCCCGGAGGCTTGAGCGTGATAGAGAGGTTAACCAAAGCATAGCCAGAGGGGCTGGAGTCTGGGTTTGTGGACTTGAGTGTTATGATGGTTTGTGTTATCTGGACTGAGAGCCCGAAAGCTCATGAGAGGCAACCAGGCTCCCTTGGGGGGGCTGACAGATGTGTGTGCAGTGAGGCCCGTTTGCCTACGTATATGACAGGGGGTACTGTCTTGAACAGCTAAAAGCTGTCGGGGAGCTCCAGGAGAACATAGTCACTCAGAAAACATTAGCAAACACCCTCCTGGAACTGTTTAGAACCCAGTCTGTGTTCGCTCTGTGCAATAAGCAGAAACACACAGAAACAGACATGCAGTGGCGTGAATATACGTAGGAGGTTGAGGGCATCAGCCTGTGTGAATTTAAGGTTTCATGAGATGTTTGTGTGTGAGGGACCCCAGAGAGATTATTGAAACAAGCTGAGAATGGCATCGGTCGTCCATGCATCTGATACTGTTGGTCCGCATGGGGTGCTAATGCAACAGAAAGATCGCGGTGAGACCGTGCTGATGGAAAGGCTGTGTGCCATTAAAATCGTGCCATTCTCCAGACAGTGGTGAGTCACTGGTGGTTGAGTTGAAGGTTAACAGTCACCAGTCGCGTGAGTCAAACATATCTAGCTTTGCTTGGGTGAGATTTCTGTTAATAGGGCAATGCAGTTGTTGGGAAAATCTGTAAAATTTGTGCTAGTTTGCGTCTTTTGATATGCGCCTTTGTACGGAGTACATGCCGTTTTCTGTGAGTCATCGACACTCGGGACATTTGTTTTTGATACTGCTTTTGACTGGGAAAGGCGCAGCTTATGCAGGTTCTGCTTTCTGCTCTGGATGAGAGAACAGAGGAAGGGAGGGACTGAGAAAAACTGGCAGGGGGAGCGAGGAGTGGGGACATCTGGTGTGGCTGTTTATTTACCCAGTGAGGAAGTGACACAACAGTTTTCTTTCATCCGTCGGCTTTACTGGTTTATTTGTTCAATCAATACTTTAATCTCGTTCCTGTTCCTTTGTACCACTGTTTTCCTTTTTCCACCCCGCTTTGCGTTTGGTTTTTGCTTTTCTAATGACTGGAGCCTGGATTGAGATGTTGCACGTACACCAAGCAAACACCACACTGTATCATGTCAGGCAGTCTTCTGTGAGCTGGTACCTTTTGATGAATCATTTTACCTTAAATATGAGTGAATGGCCTAAAGCAGCTTCTGGATTAATTATGCGAGAGACATGCCTCCTGTATCAGATGCAGGTTGACAGGGAAATTATGTGGTTTGCAGTTCACAGTGGGTGTTGGGTGTTCCTTCATCTTTAATGACTCTGACAGAGATTGACACTCACACATCTATAGCATAGGTATGGAGTTAGAGCTGGGAGGGGTTTAGCTGAGCCTATAAAGACTGAGCTTGGACTGGAAGCAGGGGAATCAGCTAGAATGGCACTCTGCAAAGTTCAGAGATACACCCACAGACAGCCCTGAGATTCTCTGATGAATTCACATTCATTTTTGTTTAAGGCATACACATGGAGATGTGGTGTGAATTTAGGAGGAGGTGTGTGCTGTGTACTGTTCTGCAGTTTTTCTTTTATTACTTAACTCCAGTGTTAGTTTCCCATGTCAGTGGTTCCAAACTTAGGGGTTGCAACCCACAAAAGTGACATAATATAAATCTGTGTGTGTGTGTGGGGGTGGCGGGGGGCACTTTAAAATGGACATGCATGTGTACAGCAGTGCAGCCAGTGAACACAGTTTCGTTTGTACTGCGTGCACATATGTGCACACGTGCCGTCATACATTCTGCCACACATGGACATCTGTCAGTGCAGACCCTGGTGGGATGAAAAAAACTTTGCCTATAACCTTTAAAAGGTTATTTTGGTTGTCTCACCTGCTCTGACCTCAGTTAGACCTGTGAATGGCTGCCCACATCCCACATTAGCACATTGATTCCAAACTCCCTATTACCTGGAGGTGGACATCATCATCCTGCGTGGCCGGCTGGCCTCCTTGCTTCATTCATGAAAAAAAGCAACAGGAAAAAGGGGATAAGCCGAGATGAGGTTGACGTAACTGTACAAGTTGTAACCTGAACAATAGTTGTTAATTGCTGCTAACAAACACCTGCACCGAAGAAAACTATGGACATTTCTGTCATAGGCCTTTATCACAGCAGACATTTTGAGCTGCCGGAGTGGAAAGGCAATAACATTCACAAGGGCTCCTTTCCATTGTGGTGTCCCAGTTAGCCATGGCATTTAGCCAGCACGGACAGATCCATGACACTGACACACCTAAAGAAAGTACAGCCATTATTAATGTTATTTATTACACCTGAGCTCTTGCTGCTATGACCTCTCAGACATTAAGTCACATAATCGTTGTTGGTGGAAAAACATGATGTAGGCATAACGTGTCTCCACAACATGAAATGTGAGTTTTGAAGTTAATGCTCTTCAGAATGAGAGTGACTATGTTGCCTTGCAGAATCATAAATCTAATATAACAAATGAGAAAAAGAAGAGTAATTAGACTCTTCTGAATAGAATGATTATCCAAATCTTCTTTGCATGATTTCAGCTGAGTGAAAAATGTGTGCAGCTGTTTCACAGTCTGTTGATCTGTATGTTTTGTTTTTTTTCTTCTTTCTTTTCTTGACTGGGTTCCACATCTTTGTGCTCAGCCGTGAACTCTGAGAGTCCCCCGGCTCTCACACTGACTGTTTAGATTGAGTATAGCACTATTTGGCCTTCACAATGCAGCCGCGCTTCAGCAGGGCATCCCCCCGCCGGATTCATTGAGAAATGTTTACCTTCACACTCGGAACGTGTCGGGTTGGTCCCAGAGCAGGAGGTTAATAAGTATACGTTGCAGTGCTCGGCTCTGTTTATGCTCAGATGTAAGCCTGAAGACGTGGAGGTGTAATATCAAATATACATACCAAACACTACATTTGCAAAAAAAAAAGCAAACAAAACTTAATGTCTGGCTATTAGTGTGCATTGTTTTACCTTTGACTGCAAAGATGGTTATAATTCATATGGAATCTCTGGTATGTTATACAATATGGGGCACAGATGTTTGAAGATCTCCTTTCGACCATGAACAAACTCATTTCTTATGTCTTACTGTGTGTGTGTGTTTGGCTTTTATTTCTGAGAATGTATCTGAGTCTACTACACAGAATAAATCACATTTTACGATTTGCTCTTGTGTTGTATTTCTGTGATTTACTCTTCACAGAGGACAGTCTATTTTTATACATCAGCAACCTCGACATGATTTCAGATTGCAATAAAAAAAAACAATGTCTCATTGCTTGTTACTGGTTTATTTGTGCTGTGATTTTGGTTGGGTACTTTCATTTTATTGGCTATAATTGTGCATTTGTACGACAGGGAACTTTTGAAACATCTTTATTTGAAAACTTGCCTTCTTGTTAGTATTCACACTCTTAGCTGAAGCAAATTTAGGATGAATGTCCTGGCAGAGGTTCAGAATCTTTCCAAAATTTCAGCTTGTCAAGCTTAAACTTGGGAACTTTGCATATTGTGGCCTCCCTGAGCATGTACATGTTTTTTTATGTATGTGATAAAATTTTCTGAATTCTATTTAAAGTGGATATTAGGAAGATGGCTCATGAGTTTGCATTCTTGCATGTAATTAGGACTCATATGTTCCTTTTGATGCGTAGATAGATACAGCTGGACTCATGTTTTTGTTTAAGAAGATGAATACATTGTTGCAACGTTTCAAGGAGTCAGTCTGGATCTACTTGATTCATGTGTGAGATAAAATATTTATGTCTGTGCCCGCCTATGTGTGTGTGTGTGTGTGTGTGTGTGTGGTGCGCATATGTGTTATCGTCTGGGCTTTGATGTTTTGAGGTTTTTATTAACCAATCTGCAGCCTCTTTGACCGTTTGGTCTTAGTAAGCATCCCACGTCGGTGGATGATCAACTCTTTCTGACTCTCATGGGGGGACAGGGTTGGGGGTGGAGGGGTGTAGCTGTGTGAATCATGGGAATAAACGGGATGAGATGCCCAATCTGAGTCAGCAATCATTGACAAAAATAGAGTGTGTTATTCTCTGCAGGGTTGATGAGCTCACGTGCACACATGGCTGGTAAAAATGTGTTGCCTTGCAGGACACAGTACGCATCGGTACATTACTCACAGTCCTCTCTCTGCTAACTTCCTTTGTTCTTTGGGTCTTTTTGTTTTATTCTCCTCAGTTTTGCTCAGGTTGAGGCCACATGTGCACTGGCGGAGCTTTGAACCTGTGTAGGATTAAGCGTGTCTGTCTGGCTGACTGGATTCATCTGAAGGCAGGGCATGGCACTGCTGGGGCATCTGACTATTTCTGCTCCTCAGTCAAAAGTTGATTTCTGAAATGAACAGACAAACAAAGATACCTTCAGTAAAAAAATAACAAAAAAAAACATGAATGGAGTTAAACGTTTCCACACATTAAAGGATTTAAGCAACAAGTAATGAGTCAAGAACTGGTAAAAAAAAAAAGTGGGGAGTCACTGATGATGATGAATTAGGGCCATCGTCCCAGATTTCCCAACCATAAAGTGAAAAATCAGCACCACATGCACTGTCTAATGATACACTGTTGTGCATTAATTTTAACTCTGTAATCTGTGTTTCTTTATTTTTGTCCTCGGGTAGCATGAAATGTGACTAATACCACCTGCTGCAAAAGCAGAATCCTAATCCGTCCATGACTAATCAACTCTGAGAGGCTTTCTATTTTAATTCCAGGTGTCTTTTCTTCTTTTCTGATGTGTTGCCAGTTTATTTCAACTTGTGATGGCAACACTCCTAATTTGTGGCATATTTCTTGCAACACCTTAGACTGCTTGCATGAATTTTGCTGTAATGTGTATCTCAGTCTGGGTTTCCTCTGCATGCTTCATTGGCTCCAAACAGATGACAAAAGTGTCATTCAGGCCTCGTAATTTAACAGTTTCCCACTCGTTTAACCAAGTTGCTAGGTCTCGGCGTACACAATGCGAAATACAGTTCACTCCAGGCTGTTTAATCCTCTCCAGGAGGTGAAAAAAGGCCTGTAGTCGAAAACATTGCATAGTTTTACAGAGAATAAACAGTAAACATTGTGACAAATAAAACTGTAATAAAAGTACTATAGAGGAAGATTTAATTATGTGGTTGTTGTTTTTGATTTCAAGTTAAAAGTGGAAAAATGCTCCAATAACAAATGGCATCACAAAGGAAGAGGATGTTGTTGTTGTTGTTGTTGTTGTGTGTGTGTATGTGTGTGTGTGTGTGTGTGTGCTGGGGGGGCATTCAGGGAGCAGCTCTGAGGTGAGTTCATTGGTTCAGCTGTGTCTGGTTGACTGATTACTCTCCCTCATAAGCAGCAGTGTGTTGGGGGCTTGGGGGGAGATGAGGAGACGGCAGACCCGGCGTGACCCCAGAGTGCAAGGTCGTGATTTGTTTGTGGAGCAGCGTGCGCTGCCGTAGCAGCGACCAGAACGCATGGTGCCCATAATGGACAGTGGCAGTGAATTTTGTGTACGAACTTTGTTTTGGAAACTGGCCTGCGGTGTGTTCTGTGCTGAGGTGATCCCCGTAGGGAGGTAGAGGGGGGAGTTGCTAATAACCCTGATTCCTTTTCTAAGGCCATACATATACCTTTAATGAGCCATATTTATTATAAGCTGATCTCTCTTTTGTTTACAGGTGGCATTTCTTTTCAAACGACATATGAGGGCATCGACAGTGGGTAAGTACAACACACACCTAGACTTGGTTGGCTTATGTCATTTTTATTTTGCATATATCTCTAGAGATATGAGAATGAGATTCCCCAGTGTTTAAAAAAAATGCTTGCTTGGGTGAAAACTTGCCGGTATCTTTTCATCGCCCTTTCCCACATGTTAACGCCCATCTCTGACCACAGCCAATAGGGGATAATGCATGGTTGACACTTTGCCCCTCCCTGTGAGATGTAAATCTTGTTTTTCTGTGCTGACCACCGCGCTCCCAGGAAAAGACAACAGCCTTCCAAATGACACGGTTGTAGACTTCCGATTACAGCCCTGTCACTTACTCTACCGACGTGTAAACACATAATGGAGGGACAGGCAGAGTGAGTGAGAGACGGAGAGAGAGGGAGAGAGATGTGCTGGGGTGCGTGGGCTGCTTTTTGTTTGCCTCCAGACGTCAGACCTTTGGTTAGACGGGCTAACATAAAACGGTTAAACCGACATGATGCCTTTAGTTAAGCTGTCTCACTGCACAAGCCCCTTGGTTTTCAAGAGGCTGAGTGATTGTAAAACAATAGACATAACTCATTTCATTACAAGATGTCATTGAGTTGCCTCTACAGTTCACTTCTTCTGTTTTCCTTATCCTTTATCTTGTTGCCCTTTTAAGAGCAGCAGCAGCAGCAGCATCTCAAGCTGCAATCTGTGTGTTTTGATTCATGTGACAGCCGTGACATGTGTATCCACTTTTTTCATTTTTTCTCATACACTCTTAGTCAAATATGCTGCAGTACCTTCCTTAAAAATGCTGAAAAAAAGTGTTTTAAATTTCTGAATTGTATCCATCCAAATGATTATCACTATAGCTTCAGCCATCCTCTGCATCTTTGTGATCCTGTGTCCTGTGAGAAGACAGTCCCAGCGCTGGCTTCGTCTTGGCCTCCTGACCAAAAGTGTGATAATTTTAGACTCAAGTCTCTCACATGGTCTGGAGCAAGGACGGGATTTGGAAATAAACTTGGAATTTAGCTTAATTGCAGTTTACAGATTTAGGAGGGGCAGTGTTCTCTTCTTTATTTTCTTGCATAAATAGAGAGTGACTGGAGGCCAAAGACATGAGGTTTCAAAGCCACAAAAGAGGTTAAAGAACGTCAGAGGCAGTGAGGACACTTCTGAGCCTGGCTCTCCCTAAGGCTTAGCCCTGCTCTGTCCCTAATGTGAGAGCCTTCTCCCCACTCACCAAATCCATCAGATTTATTATTCCACCCAGGCCATTAGGTCTCTGCAGTAAAACTCAACTGCTAGTTTTTAACTGCTTTATGCACAGTCAAGTTACATTGTTTGCTTTTTTCAGATAGGGATTTTTGTTGTAGGAGGTGCAAGAGGTTTCAGCTGGGAATTTTCCCCTTTTTTGTTCAGCTGGATCTCTTAACAGTAAATGAATCGTCCTCTGAGGTCTTCAAGTTTTGACAGCTTCTCTACACATGCTGTTTAGTTCCAGATTATTTCCCATTACCTCATTACCATTGTGGGTAATTGCTCCCCGCCTTTTTTCATCTTTACATTTTTACAGAAATGGAGTCCTCTTACCTGGATGTTTTTCTGTTTTTGTGTTTTTAAAATTTCAGTTTGTTCGTATCTCTGTAATAAACATAAATAACACTCTGAGCCTTGGTTGAATTGTGTGACAGCACAATGTGATTTACAGCTTATGAAAATGATATCATGGAATTGTTGCCAGGATGTAGCAAACGGGCGGAGGGAGGAGATGTAATGGATGTGTTTCAGGTGGGGTGACAGAGGACAGAACATAAACCGTGAACCCATTCAACAGATTAAGAGTTTCCGTGCTCCCTCTCTTGCTGCCTGGTCTCTTGGTGTGAATGATTAACTGTCTGGGCCTCCCTCAAGCTTGCACGGATGACATAGATTAGATAAAGATAAATCTAGCATTGAAACACACTCATGAGCATTTGCACCATTGTAACACTGAAAAACTTTTTACTCATGCAAACACACACACAAATACATATGCAAACTTGCCTGTATCTAAGCACACACACAGCACGTGCTGGAAGGATTGCTTTTGTAGCAAAGATAAAAGACATATTCCAGAGACAAATGATGAGAACGATGGCCGTTAATAGCATGCTCAGCTGCAGAGTATGCCATCCAAAGTGCAATATGTCCACATTAGCTAGGAACCATCACTGCCCCAGACCTAGAAAAATAGTCACTTCAAAGAGGAGGTAGATCAAACTCAAGAAAACAAAACCTGGACACGGGACGGAGTATGCAGACGGGGTTTGTGGGTGAAGAAAAGATTTGCTGGGAAGAATAAGTAAGTTTCAAGAAATGAGACCATGGGACTTGAGATAGGAAGAGCGTGTAAGCTTATGAATAGTCCCAAAGGAGAGTATGTGATTTGGGGGTGAGTGATTCAGGGAGGAAATGGTGAGTGACTGGGGCCTGTGGAAAAACAGGAAGGTATTGAGGAAAGATGGAAAGAATGAATAGTCAATAGAAATTATTCATTTCACTGGTGGCAATTTCAGGCCAGCTGACAATGCGTCGGTGTAAAAGTTCATAGGTGGATTAGTAGATTTGTTTGAATGATTTAATCATAAATCATTTAGTGGTGTGAATATGGTAGAATTGTGCAGCTGTGAATGAGTCATTAAAGTATTTCTCTCCAGCAAGCTATTATCTTCTGTAGGTGTCAGCATCTGCACACATTCTTTAATTGTCCCATTTCCTTTATGGCTCATTTATACAATTTAGGTATTTGACAGTTACACACTTCTTTGTTTTTGTTTCATTCAATTTGAAATAAAGATAATGGATAGTACATTAAAGCTTTAGTTTGAGTAGAGTAGCTCAGCTTTAATTTGGGTAGATTTACATCAGCATTGAACTAAGTGGGATATATTGCCCACACACAAGTTCCAGATTCTTGGGCTTCGTAACAGACATATACATATGAAGTCAAACAAAATCATCATAGTTAACGTTTTGTTGAAAATCCTTTGGAGTTAATGGCTGCCTGAGGTCTTCCACCCACAGACATTAGCAGACGCTTTGTATCTTCCCTGGCTTTGATCTCCCAGACCTTCACTGCAGCCACCTTCATCTCTTGCTTGATTTAGGCTATCTGCCTTTAGTCTGGTCTTCTAACTAACTTGAGAACAGGTGATGGACTCATCCAGTCAAGGATATTCCAGTTCCTCACCCTGTAAAGCCCTTCAGTTGTTTTTGCCATATGTTAATGTTCAATATTGAGGTGAATCTAATCAAATTAAAGCTTAACTTGCCTCAAAATGTTTATCTTGTCTCATACCACTCAGTGTTTTCAGTATTTATTCAGTTTCAGTTTCATGTGGCTGCACTGAGCCACAGTGATGCTTTAAGTTAAATACTAACATAAGAATGCTAAAGATGCTAAAGTTTTGCAGGATTATTTACCACAGTTACCATCTTAGTGTAGTATGTCCTTATGCCAGCATTTGTTGTTTAGCACCAGACAAATAGTACAGCTGGAGCTGATCAGAATGTCATTAGTTTTGAGGGCATTTAGTCACAAAACATAGTATTACAATTAAACAAAATTTTGAAAATCTATCTGTGCTGCAGTAAATTTCATGGTCCTCTATCCCATAGCTGTTCAGATCTTTCCCTCTAGTCACTCACTGACTGTGATACAGATATAATCTGACCCGCATTACATTCCATGCAAAACAAAAAGCCAGTGTAATCGTTTGGATCAGCCATAGTGAAAATGATACTTTGCGTCGCTCTACCTGCACATATCATTAGGCCCTCATAACATGATTTGCTCAGAGTTTACATTCTAATCCTTACATGCGCTGCTTTCTGACGTCTGTAACTGTACTTTAAGTGTCTGTCAATCCAAAATTTCTTCTGGAGCTTTTAATGTTAACATCCAGGGGAGGCCCTTTTCATTTTAGCAGACTCCATTTAACCTGTCAGAGTATCAGTGGTCAGAGAACACCTGTAAGAAGGACTGGTGTGAGCCCATTTTGACAGTGTTTTTTCTTCCTCTTCATCACCTCTCCACTCCTTTTCGGGTGATTGACAGACAAGAGCGATTCTGCAGGTCACAAGGCGTGCAAACCCGAGGGGCTAGACCAGTTTCGTGAGCAGGCATGCAGGCTGCCACTCCAGTCTAATGTTTGCTAGTGACAGAAAAGTGGTTTATTAGCGGGGAGGTGTGGACCTCTGATGCAGCTCGCTGAAGAGCATTCATGACCAATCAATCTTTCACACTTTCCCTTTTCGCCCTGTGGTAAAAACAGTACATCATATCTCATCATAAATATATCAGGGATTTTATTTATTACCCCAAATCTTTCAAATATTTAAAGCCAAATCTGTTTTTAAGGTTTATTGTGCTTCTGCTCTTCTCGATGTCTTTCTTATAGTGTGACTTTGTTGTTTACTAAACTGTGCAAACTTTGAAATTTAGTTCTCTCCCATCAACAATGGAATGAATTACTACAAAGCCTCCTCAAAGAAAGCATCTGTTATCTTAATATCCTAAACAACATCATTTGCATTTGCTGACGTCTTTTTCTATCTATCACACACATGCGGGTTTCAACAGAGCACAGGTATTTAACCATCCCAGCAGATCAACCTCTCTCACTCAGATACTGTAGAAAACGCACACAAACTTTCATCCTACTTTGCAGAGATCCAGGGTGTTAAAGCTGTTCAGGTGACTTTTTCTGTGAGCTAACTGAATGCAAGAATTTGAATTATTTCAGCTTTACAGAAACCAAACCAGTGGTTTTTCTTTACATCCTTGAAATTGAGCTTTATAGTGTTATTACTCGGCCATTTGTGAGCTTAAATCCAGCTTTTTGGTTGCGTTTACAATAGGCTTGTCGTCTGCATATGTTTAAAAGGAAACCCAGCCCATGTTTTAAAAACAGTTGTAGGCTGAATGTGTATCCCAAAGATGACCCATCTAGCTCTGCCCTCACCCTAACCATAACCCTAACAATGTTCAAAATACTTCCACTGCCTTACTCAGAGCAGAGTTAACTCATGCATAGTTTTACACCAAGGGTTAACATTTAGCTATAAACTTAAACAGGTAAATTATATGTCTCCAAAATTACAGTCTTTATGCAGCTTTGATTTTTACGAACTGCAAGATGACCACAGTGAGTAATACAACAATGAGAGCTGGGTTGCAGTGAGCTAACTGTCACTCTGCATTTAAAGACTTGTATTTGAAGAGGAATATGACAATATGACCAGAATATGGGTCTATACATACTGTATATTATTGACTTTGACCATTTTCTTCAGATATTGTCATATCTTCTCTGCTACAGTTCTCGAGCTCAGTCACTTAAAGTTAGTGAATCAAACCCAGTGTAAGTCCCTTGAAGCCTTCAGAGCCTGCTATAAACCATCATCGCAAATGTTTAACCACTTATAATGTCAGTGTTGTACATGCTCTGCCGATGCTGCCTTTCTTGATCATTCACGACTTCTGCAACCAAAAATTTAAAGCATAGAATAATGGCTATAGAAAATGAATGTCTGTCTTCAGATAGGAGTATGAACAATGATTCCATGGGCTTATAAATTATATATTGAGATAAATATTGAAATTGATTATTATCTTTGGTTTTCATTTACAGCAAAGTAAAGATATAGGAACAGATTACAAATGCTACCTATTTCAATTTTAGGTTATATTTAATTTCAAAACATTGTTTCCATATCCTGTCACCACTTATACTATCAGTTACCATGACCTTCAAACCCTCTTTGTGAGGCTCCCCTTTCCTTGTGGTTTTTTGCTGTCACTCATCTCCACAGATGACATATCAACAGTACCATCAACCCCAAGCTAGGGCTTGTTGAGGTATCCCACTTTAACAGAGTTTTGCCCCCAGTCACTTCATATTGCTTCCAGGGAGAAGTGAGCTCATCCCTGTTTTCTGCACATAGTGAGGGACATCCATGACACGCAACCACAGATACAGTACACACACACACACACACACACACACACACACCACAGTTATTCACACAGGCTCATTGTACTGTCCACACCTCCAATATAAATGAGAGAATTATGTGTTACAACAAAGCCCCGTGATATGTCAAACAAAGCATCCACATGTCATGTATCTCTCTCACCTCCTCCACTATTTCCCCTCAAGCGCAGTGATGACAGTACATTATTCAGCTTACAAAAAGAGGTCAAAGAAACAAGTGTTTTTAAAAGAATCTGTTGAGAAAGAAACAAGGAAAAAAGCACAGCTTTGTTTTTGTAACAGAATGTGATAAACCTCAACAAAATGTATTGTTTGGAACAAGACAAAGAGGGGTATTTGCTAAGGATTTTTAATATTTATATTTCATCACATACAGAATAAACCCATGCTTCTTGAAGTGTCTTGTTCCTCTTCAACTATGCTTCCACATTAAGCAGAACCCGACTCAATGCTTTTGTGCTCCTTCGTTTTCCATATATGTGTCAGAACATTTTCATGCATCAGCTCTTATTTATTTCACATGAGCTGTGACTGGTCTCATTTGTTATTCATCCATAGTCTCAGCCAAGACTAATCATTAGCACTAAACACAAAGTGCAGCTAACAGTGTCATTAGGTTTACAGGAATTTTGCCATAAATCAACTGTTAATTTTGGACAAAACAATATTCTGAGCTGATGATTACACGAGAGGAAAAATACGAATATCACCAAAATTATTAGGATACATCATATCGAAACTCAGAATAAATGTGCAACATTTAGATCAGCTGGTGAGATTAGAAAAATGGTCAGTGTATCACCCAAATTATTTAAAATCATCCTACAGTGACAATGAAAATCATATAAATGTATCTAGTAGTAGTTATTTCAGTCTGGAGTTGTAGATTTTGCTGTAAACCACGTTTGTAATGTGAAGCTAACAGGTGAAATAAGATCAAATAGACTTTTTGGTGTTTGTTTAGATGTACCACTGTTGAAATAATTTTCATGTTTAATGTAAATTCATGTGTAATGAAAATGTCTGGATGAAAGGATACCATTTTTCCCACAAAGTATAAAATCAGCAAATTTGTACAGTCAATTAACCATTTCTTGGCTCATTAACCCACAGAGTTGTCGTGACCGACCAATTTAATTGTATGAATAAGCCAAGTTTCAGTAATGCATCTGTATCAGTTCTGTATTCTCTGTTGTGTTCTTTATGTCCACATTATTGTGCCTTGAACTCAGAACCATTATATAACCCCAGATGGTTCTCTGGCGCCTCTGCTCATCTGTAACATGTTCATGGGTCCAGCCAGCACACACACCCAGAATATGCTGGCGGGCCTTTGATCTCTCCCCTACTGGGCCTCCTCAAAAGGGTGATTCTCCTCAAGCTTGTCCAGCCTTGATGCATCTTGCTGGATGTCCTCCAGGACTGATGGGGAATGGAACGCTACTGATTTAATTCACAGCATCTATGCAAACAACACGTCAACCCAGGGATAAACTATGGCACTCGTGTTGGCCTCTCAGGTTGGACTGCAAGCATCCTCGAGCACTTGTGCACTGCGGGTCCAGTGACTGTCTCCCTCTGTAGGACCACCAGTCTCAAATAATCCATTCAGGCTGCCTTTCGCATTTTGAGTCCCAGGAAGTCACTCCAAAAGCAGAGGAGCTCAGATGTTTAAGCATGGTGTTTTGGAGGTTTGGCAATTTGCCTAAGGCAGGCCTTAATGATAAGACATTTGTGAGTTGTGTTTAACTGTGTTGATGGATGTTTACATAAAGTGCCTGCCAAGTGGTATAAGAAGATGGAAATGTTTTTTATGGAGCCAGATTACTGCAGTGTGGCACCATATGGACTGAAAATGCAGAGGATTATCATGTATGTGTATATATAGATATATATAAGCTTCTGTGTCTGTTTTACATCTGTATACTATATGTATGTGCATATTTGCACAGATCTGTGTATGTGATACAGGGGGTGAAGGACAGTAAAATATTGTGTTGGCTTTCCTCTGTTATGCTCTTGTCGTGAGTCTCAGTGAGAGGAGGTTGGCTTGACTCTCTTGTTTTGGATAATTGTACACTGCCGAGGTCTGTGGTCCCCTTCTCTGTCTCCCTGTGGCCTAGGCTGCAAGAGCCATATTTAGATTGCACGTCCTCTCATCCTATCCTGTCTCATCCCCATCCTGTCCGACACACCCCCATAGCACAGCGGGGGGCAGATAAAGGGACAGCAAGTGGTCCTGAGTGAAACTGTAAGTGTCTGAGCAAAGTGCTAAATTGCTACAAGACCTCTCGGCACTCTTTGTTTTTGACCTGTTTTGTGGACATAAAGTTGCGTGGTTTGGTTACATAAATGTATTTTAAGGAATTTATGTAACCAAAAATATTTGAAACCATGCTTTAGCTGTACTAGTGTTATTTTATTTTGCAGGTTGTGCTCTCCTGTTCTGTGGTATTATAGGGCATTGCAGTGTGTTTATGAAATGAGAGTAATTCATACTTGCAACGGTGCGACTTGATTCCAACTTACTGAATGAAAAACACGAGGTGTGATTGTATCATTTGGAATAGATGTACTGAGTGTTCAGACCAAAAATAGCACAGTTAAAAAACAGCAATGAGTTACATTGGTGGGTGTGGTTTCTAGGAAGTACTGGTACTGGCACTGGTACTGTATGAGTTGCAATATTACTCTTGGAGTGGTACAACATATTCCCATGCAAGGTCTGGCTTCCATTCTTCCAAGTGGAGGAAACGTTCACTCCTGAATTCTCAAGGAAGCGCCACCAGTTTGCGTCCATCTGTGAGTGCCTGATGAGCATGAAGAATGTAGTGACAATTTTTGATCAATAAGTAGGGAAAATATGGCACAAAATTGCAATGGACAAACATTGCCTTATACAAGAGATCTGGCATTTGTCCCACATGCAGTATATGGAATCTTCATTCTTGTCATAGGCATAAGTAAAAGTCCCCAGTTCATGTGATGTGGAAATCCAGGGTGGGCTGAGGCTAGCTCCCATTCACTCCACCCTCCAGCTCCTTACGGTCACTGCAGCAGACCCTTTATCACTTACCGCTTAAGATTTCTCACTCCTCCATCTGTAGGGAACACCCCCACCCCCCAGCTCCATCTGGAAGGTGTCTGACTGCTTGAACCCTGCACATGTGTAATGATACAGATGTTATGGATACACCGCAGAGAAGACAGACCCTCTATGCATCCTCAGTGTACACATGTTACTCCATCCTGAGCAGGAAATATCTCTCTGATCATCATTTTAACAATACCTCAAAGCTGCTGCAGCACTTGCTTGAAATTACCATGGCAGCCGTGCCTAATATACTTCTTCATAGATTGTCTCAATCATATACATTTGTCTTCCCATCATGAGGCATGTGTGCATTACTGAAGATTGGTGGGAGATGGCTCTTTCTAGCTCTTTGAAGATAACAGTTAAGGTAAATACTACTGAAGCACAAAGCTCTCGCCTTAGGCAGTGCCACGGTTTGGAAAAGGAAGACCTGTTATATGATATATTTCAGTCACTGTTCTCTCGACATTTCTCTCTTTTGGGGTCACGTTTATAAACTGTCAGTTGAGTAGCTAGACTATCTGTACTGTGCTTAAAATCGAAAAGAATAAGCAGTATGCATAGATCCTTGCAGGGCTACAGTGTGGTGTCTGCTGTAGTGCGATCATGCGCGGATCTCAAGCCATTGCCTGCGTCAACTCGTATGCCTGTTTCCTGCGGCGAATGATAGTAGGAGCAGGTGATAGCGCAAACAGAGCCTCATGGGAGCACTGTCGGTTTCTCTGGATTGATCTCGTCTTCCTCGTCTCACTCACACATATGCACTCCCTCACAAAAGCTCCTTCACTTTTCCTTTGCCTTTCAGTTTAGTCACCCGGTGAAAAAATTTTTGCACTGCAGGGTTTGGATTCCAGTCATTATTTGCTGAAATCATCCATGTAAGGCACATGCATGTTTTATAGCCAGAGGGTTTCATTTCTATTTTTCTTTACTTATAGACTCTTTCTTATCAGGGAGGCCTTTTAGGAATTCAACATTCTGTAGCCTGTTTTTTCATCTCTCTCACAGCTACACATTGACCACATTATGTAGAGCCTTTGAGTATATCCTAATCTAATAATAGTGTGCTTGTAGGAACTGATGGGTTTATATAGTTCACTGTGACTTGGGGCTTGTGATAAGGTCAGAAAGATTATGTAACCCCCAGCCTTCTCCATAAAGGCACCTGCCTGTGGTTATTATGTATGGTATTTAGAAGAAGGAGATAGATAGAACAGGTGTTAGATTAGACTGGGACAGATGCTGCCAGAGAGGTATGTAGGGGCACTAGACATTAGACATAAAAGATCTGGATGTTATGTGGGTTTGTGGGGAACTGGGGAGGTGTCTTTCAGGAGAAGAGACACTAAGGATCCAAATGTGACACAAAATGGGGGTCGGTAAAGAAGCCAAAAATGCTTCTTTTGCCATTTCAGTCACTGAAAAACACAAACCAGGCACATTCATTTTCCAGTGAATTCACTTCACTGCCTTTACAGGAATCTGCTTCTGACCTGTAACCATTGTACAACAACTCTTACTGGTGATGACTAAATGTTTGTACTTGTTGCTCTAAATGTTTCCAAACCGCAGCTGTACAAGATGAAAACCCACTATTTCCCTTGTTTTCCCATTAACCACAGTCATCCCTTATATTCCTTGTCATGCCCCCCGTAGATGCTCGTAAGCCCCACTCTTGACTGGAATTCAGATGCAAAGTTTCCATTATGTGTGTGCACGCACACCGATTATCATGGCCCTCATTCCGACAAAATTTCTCTTCACTTTATGTTCTCTGGGATCACATTCGTCAGAGCGACTGATGATGTGCTCAGAGGTCATTTGACAATCCAGGTGAGGGAGCATAATAGAGCATGCACTCCTGACTTTGGCAGATATTGTTTGTCTTACAACAAAAAGCATAGATTACCAGTACCACAAGTGACTTAACATGATGAACCTTTTCCTCACACACATAAAACTATATTGTAATGCCACACAGCTCTTATCACTTGATAAATTAAAAGAGCTGGCCTGGCTGTGGACTCACGTGACATGAAAGGGCATTCAGAGTGTGATAATACACATCAGAGACTTTTTTCAAACTAGACAAGAACAGGCAAAAAAATTGGATTATGCTGTTTCTGGCAAGACCTTGAGAGATGTCCCGGAGGCAGAATCGGTCGGATTATGTTTGGATCGGACCATTATCAGGTTGATATCATGCTTATATAGGCATGCAAGCAAGCACAAATACCACAAAGACATACTGTAAATACAGACATTTCAGGATACTGGCCTAAATAAACAGACCCTTCTTTTGAAACTCTGCTGAGTGAGGGAGGGAGAAATGGGAATGGTTTAAAGTAGAAAAGTGGGAATTGGGAAAACTCTGGGGGAGTGAGGGATGACCATACAGCAGAAAGAGGAAGCTGTGCCAGATTCTCAAAGACTACGCAGTGACTCACAGGTCAAGGCCCCTGTGCCTGTAAACAAGATTTTTCACATAATTTGAGTGATGAATCACATGCTGAGCACACAGCTCTGCTTTTTCTGTTATTGTCTCCATCACCTTGAATTCAGTCAAATAAATCTCCTGGGGAGTTCGGGAGACATGGACAGAGAATCAAAAAAAAAAATCAAAAATGAGGCAAGGGATGCTAAACCAGTTATCAGTGGAGTCAGGAGCGGGGCTGTACATGTGAACAAAGTTAGGAAGGTTCAGTATATTCCAAGTGTGATGATAAAGCTGGGGCTAAACTAATGATTGTGGTCTCCAGGATAACTCTTTTCTGTAATCTCGTTCTCCATTGACAATCTTTCATCTCCCACAGGGCTGGGAAGTGTTGTGAAAGCTGTTGCATGTCAAGGTTATGGTTAGGGTGTCAGCACTGCTCTGGTTTATTTCCTGATCAGGTTGCAAGATTACTAATGAGTTGGACTGGAAATACTCTCCGTCTCTTGACCCTTTCAGTTTTTCCTCTATAAGTCTGCATTAAGACGAGATGCAGTAATAAAGATGATGCAGATATTCCCGCGACACCAGGGTGGGCTTTTTGGTTAAGTTTGATGACTTTGACTTACATTTCTCATTTTTGCTTTTCACTCTGTTCCCTTCCTTCAAAGAGGTCATGACACCTGAGGAGACTCCCAGTAGGTTCGCCTTTTAAAAGGACACACTTGCCACCCAATATGCATAGTGCATTCCTCACATTCTGGACAGTGTCAAGGCTATTAAAACTTAAAGTTAAAGGTGTGTATGTGTGAGTGTGTTGCAGCTGGAAAGGCCATAATATGCCATGTCCTTTGCAGTGGTCAGGCATGTGCATCATTTCTCAGACCTTTCACACCTTCAGTAAAACATAGATTTACAGTCTCAGGTTAACAGCTCCTGAAACCAAACTACAGTTGAAACAGTACGTTATGGGCAGCAAACGCCGAAAGAATTCCTTCTTTTGGCTTGCAGTAAGCTCACACACACACACACACACACACACACACACACACACACACTTTAATAATAGCAGGTGTGTCTCCCTCATCACACAGCTGCACACCAGAGCATGAGAGTAAGGCAGAGTCATTGTATGGATAGAAAGGCACATTCTGTAAGCACTGTGTGCGTGTGTGTGTGTGTGTGTGTGTGTGTGAGAGAGAGAGAGAGAGAGAGAGAAGATTCAGACAAATTTAGACAAACAGTGACAGTCTACAGCTGGGACAGTGGGAAGTGGAGTGGAATATTTTTGCGAGTGGAAGAAGCAGAAAGAGAAAGAAAGCAAGAATTTAAAAAGAGAAGGGTGGTTGCTTTACTTGATTGGCAGAACCTCAAGAGGGCAAAAGAGGCTTTAGGAAAACTTTAAAAGCTGCTGGGAAAAGAAAGGAACGGAAGAGAACAGAGCCTGGTAAAAAAGCAATCAGTGGAAACAGCGCAGTGGTGAGAAAGTTAAAATTTTAGTGGAGTGTTCTAATCTTTTCTCTCCTGAGGGCGTTTTTGGACGCCTTTCTCATCAGTCTGGGCAGGACTCATTTGTCCCTCTATCCCTCCCAACCTCCCTCCCTCCCTCCCTCCCTCTTCTCTGTGCCTTAGTTCACTGCAGTAGAGTGTAACTAGAGCCACGCGATGACTACAGGTTGAGAAGTGAGTGAGAGAAAGGGAGACAGAGATCAAGGAGAGGAGAGACTGACACACACCTCACACATTGGAGATTGGTTTGGTTCACTTTGCAGCCCACAAAGGTGAGGTGAGGATAGACAATTTTACGAGTGCGTGAGCTTGCCCTGTGCATGAGTGTGTGCAGGTGAGCATTTGCGTGCATATGTATTTGCACATCTAGATGTAAAGACTCTCTTGGAGAGAGTGTGACCGTGATGGTGGTTGAATTAGAGCATTGAGCAAGTGAGTGCATGCAGCGGATCCGTTTGAGCAGAGCGTCTTCTTTGAATCCACCTCAATGAAGGCTGCTATTCATGTTTCGGTGTGTAAACCATTCTCATGTCAGTGATCAGACGTTGAAGCGTGTGTGACAGGTTTGCCTTTCCAAGTTCACAGATTGGTGTGTGTATGAATCACCCTGCGATGTGGCGCAAAAGACACATTGTGAAAGTCAGTGCACGTGGGTGCCTGAACACTGTATGCATGTGCACGTGTGTTTGTTTCTCTTTCATTTGGCAATTTCAGTTCATTTTTGAATGACAAGTGATTGTTTAGTTTTGTCAGCAGTGGACAGCTAGTGAAGGACAGAGTCAGCACTGTCATGGGGCCGCAATATGGACTGTGACTATAATTTGCCATCACATTTGAAATTGCTGGATGTCTTTTTGTCAAAGATGTGTATTTGCAACAGACAGATGTTATGATAGTGAGGAGAAGCAGAAGATTTGATTAGACTGCAAGCATTTGCAAGCATGCCTGCATCATAATGTATTCTTAAAAACTTTTTTATTGTTTTGCCCATACCTGTAAGGAATAATACTGTGAACAATAACACTTTGCTGCTACATGTTCATAACATATGTTCACACCTCAGAAGATTTTTCTTCTTCCCTTTGTCTCTCATTAACCCTCAGATGGCTTTATCTGTACATTGCGGTTATCCTGTTTTCCTTCCAGCCCAGCGATGACAGCGAAGAGCTAAGAGCTTCCAGGGTGGGGCTGAGGGTGGGGCTCAGGTAGAGCAGAGAGAGAGGTCATTGTGGAATGTTTTAGATTCCTCTGCGGCACCATGATTATACCCAGCCCCCAGCCTGCACGCCCCCACCCAACTTCTGTTTCCTCGCCTCCCACCAGGCACTCCGCTTCCCCTCTCCTCCCTCCCTACACCCACTTTAGCGCTCTCTACCCTGTGAGTGGAACCTGCTCAGTCATGCCAGTCTGCCTCTCTGTACCAGCCTAACTACCACACTCATTTAAAAGGTGGAAAATCATCCTCAGCACTCCCAGGTGTGGCATTCCCCCTGTGAGTGTAATGCTGTATTTTGCCAGGTGTGCCATCAGTATGTCTGACTGAAGGAGACAACAGTATTACAACAAGTGTGATCCGGCCTGGGGAGGCTTTGATTTCTAATCTTGAATCTCTACGTTAGTAAGGAACGACACATATCGAGCCAGTACTGATATGATACTGACTTTTTCTTGTGATGTGTGTGTATGTTACATACTTTCTACCAGTGTTCAAGATAATCAGCTTTGATTACGATGTTCCCCCCCAAGGGGAATGGGAAGTCGAGGTGTGTGTGTGAGTGTATGACAGTTTGACCAGCACCAGCAAGGCTATAAACCTTGTTGTTTTATCTCTTTGCTATGACAAGGACATAAATAAAATATTCTGTGTGAACATGCATGCACCTATATACCTGTCAGACTTCAGAACACAATGTTCCTCTTTTTCCTTAAGCTAATTTCAAGCATCCATAGACAAAGCCCATTAGCTCGTTCATCCCATGCATGGAGCGCGCCGACTGACTCAGTGAGAGTTATAGTGGAAACACTATTCTTCACACACCGAACGTCATGGAACAAAATTACAACAAATTGCAAGACTTGTCCATCAGTCAGCAATCAGAATGATGTGCTCATTATCAAGGGACTGACCAGGTATTCCTTTGAAATTTTTATAGGTGAATTGATTGATTTATGAGATTGGAGGCGGCAGTGAGGTCAGGAATCCAGGTGTACAGCACGCTGAGTTGAAGGTGCCAGATGTAGATTCCACTGAGAACAATAGAATGGACGTGGGATGTTTGATATAAAGTTGGCCTGCGCTGGATACACTGGCTGAGAGAAACAGAAAGCTAAAGGTGTTATTGATAGCCAAGGGGATAAAACCTCAGGCAGTTAGCAAAAAGGAGTGGGACAGATGGAACGAGAAGGGTGTGTCAGGAGAGGGAGACGGTAAAGAAGTGGGACAGAGTCCCCGTCCAGCTGTATGACAGCAGTGTTGGCTGGTACACTGAGCTCTTCAGTAGCCCAGTAAATGCTGCTGGAATGAAAACCATATCAGCACTGCAGACTTTTTACCTCATGTTACCTCTCCCCTTCCTGCTCCTCCCCCTCTATTCCATATTACCTCCTCTCTGCCTTATGGCCTCCGTGGGTCTGGTCTGGCATTGGTGTGGTTTTCATTAGTCAATTACAACCTCTGAAGCCGGCTGCTCTTCTGAGTCACTCCTCTTTCCCTTTTTTGCCTCTTTTTTTCTGAGGCTGCCTTTCACTCTGCTTGATACCACATTCCTTTCAGTTTTTTTCTTGCTCTCTGTATTTCTCTGAATATCTGCTCAACCGATTCATGGCAGCATGTTGCATGTCACTCAGCGTTTCCGTATATACAGTCGCAGTCACTATGATGACCTTTTGTCAAACCACCAGTATAAATATGTTTCATATTTGATTTAAAAGGCCAGCCAAGTTCAAGCATACCGGCCTCCTGCAAATGTATGTGCATGTAGACATGTGTGCACAGAGCAAGATACACAGTGCATTCTCAAATGTAGGAAAAGCCAACACATGCGAGCCCTCACTTGCTCCTCTGCATTTATCAATGCATGCAACAGTGGGATATCTCAATATGCCTTCTGGGATTACAAATGTCAAACATTGGATAAAACCTCAGCTAAAAAAGCAGCAATGTGCACAACACGTGAAAGACATAGAGAGGGTGTTCCTCAAATATGTCGATGTAGGATTTTCTCTTTGTTGACAAAATGCAATAATCAGACCATGTCCATGGGATCACTCAAATAAAACCATGCCCCATGGCATGGGAATGAACCAAGAAAATATTCATCAAATGCTCGGCTTGAAAGTACTTGCCTCTTAATATTTCAGTATAAATTATTGTAATATCCAAAGCACACCAGGTGCCATGTTGCAGGTAGGCACTGGCACCTTACAATGTAAATAATTGAACAACATTACATTACTGTGAAATTTAAGCAGCTGCTAATAGTTGAGACTGAACACCCTATTCATAAAGCTGTGTATAAGCACTGGCCCGCAGTCAGAGTGTACGGAGGGGGCAGGGTTTTGTAGGACAAACAACTGGAGGCAGTTTAGCCAATGGGATGAAAACCGTTTTCCAGCTGAGATGTTGGGGGGACACTCAGACACTGGATCTTTGCTCTGATGGACATCAGGGCATCGAGCTGTAGCCAACCAAATAATGTACCAATCTGGTAACCTGTTGGATATAAAATATATATTATATATTAAAAAAAACAACAAATGAGATCAGAGCCCACATAGCTGGAGTGCAGCCGCATTATCACTAAACACCACAATGTCTCACATGGTCGCGGCTCAGTATTTCCTCTGATAAGTGTTTCCTCTGCTCAGCTACAGCAAAAGAGCTGAAGTCATTCACTTCAGTCAGATTCTTGCTGCTTAAATCCATTCAGCAAGCAATTTGTATCAGTTGATATGCCACTGTGGATGGTCTTTAGTTTACTAACGTGAATGAAGAATGTTGTTTTGTTTTTTTTTACCTGGCCTGAGTTTCCATTTCCTCTCACGAGCTCTTGCTCAGCTCGTCATAAATCTCCCCTGGGATTCTTTGTTTGGATTTTTTAACGTCTCATTGCTTTGGCTTGGAATATATATCACTGGTAATGCTGTAGAGGGGATAACCAGTTTCATCCTGTCCTTTTATGTTCTGGCCACTTCACATGGCGAGAATGATTTAAACCTGTTGAGAAACAGCTGAGTAAAAAAAAAGTCCTCTGATAAAGAAAATGCCTCTCTAATGTCAGGGTTGGTTTTATGTGTTGCGACCATGCTTGTGTGAGTTCAAAGCATATATAATAATTTTATATTTATCTTTTCACGTGCTGATATTTTAAATGATGCTATAGTTTCAGGGCCATTGATGATTTGTGTTTTTGGCAAATAGATACAGCAGTTTCATTTATAAGCTGTGTATTTAAATATGATACATGATCTATGTTATGAAAACATTTTAGATAAGGCTGGAACCCCTGCTTTTAAGCCCGAGGCACCAAACTATCACTTGAAGGCCATTAACCCGTGTCGGCACTTAGGGGCGGGGGCGTGGAGATAATAATCTCCTGACTACTCCTAACTACAATGACTTCTACCCCTGTTTGAAGGCACATAACTAACTTAATGAACTAAAATTCCTGCTTGAGGCTTTTGCTGATGCAACCTGTTGTATCCGTTTTGTGTTTTTCTTTATTTTTGAGGGTTCAAATTTACAATCCCTACGCAGTTGAGTGGAGATCCCAAGATACAGTATGGATTCCAGATTGTGCTCACCACCTCACCTGACTTAGATCCACTGAGATCACGACGCCTGCTAGAAGGGGGGCAAGTGTGGGTGCTAAGAGGGGATAAGAGCAGAGTTAACTCACACCAGGAGTAGAGCACACAAAACACACAAGATGACATGCTGTACACAGGCACGTGCATACATTTTACGCCTCACATTAGGTGTCGACTTTGACTGTGTCTCATTGTGTTTCAGATGTGTTCTGGTAATACACGTCAACCACCCTGCTGTGAAAACATCAGCAGACATCCTGTCTGTATTGAATGTGTTTTGTGACTGGACACCCTGTCAATTTGACACCTGAAATTTGGGGTTATGTATGTCTCCTGCACTCCTTGCTAAATGAGGCAGGTGAAACTCAGCCCAGGCATGTGCTTTCCCCAAATAACACTGAATTTGTCTGTGTGGTGAAAAGTGTATACGATTTGAATTAGAGGGTGATAACTCACTTTTTGATTGATGAATTAAGAAGTAATTGATCTGAGTTGTGACCTAATTGAGTTTCTTTTTTAGTCACATTCTCTCCCTTCCTTAGGCAGACTCCCAAGCTGTTTAGTTTAAATTTATTTTCCATTTGCACTTTGTATTAGACAGAAATTGGGCAAATGCTTCTTTGTGGGTCAGGTGGGGAGAGAAGTCTTGACAGCAGTGAAGTCACATTGGGAGTGTGCTTACGAAGGAGCGATACAGCATAAAGGATGAGAGGAAAATCAACAACTTTCACCCTCTGGCCTTCATCCTAGTCTTTTTAAAGAAAGGGACTGTGATCCCCTTGATGTCGTCATTCTTCTCTCCTCTCCTCCTTTCTAAAAATGAATGAGGAAGAGAGAGACACCAAAAAAGGCCATGCAGCGGTATGCACACGTTTCCATCTCTAATAACTGAAGTGACTTATTTCCTTCTGTACGGGTGTGAGTGCTTGTGTAACTGTGTAAGTGTGTGGATTTGTGGTCGCATGGTTGCGTCTTTGTGGCTCTGTGCGTGTATACACGCGTGTGTCACAATAGCAGAAGTACTTAACTCCTTGTGGTTGCAGCTCTGTGGTCTCACGGACTAGATGAACTCAAGCGTCACACACTCAGAACACCTCGAGGTGACTCCCTGTGGCAGGGTGCCCAGTGTGTCACAAAACCACACGCTTGTACATTCCCAGACTCTGAGAGTGGGTTTAGATTAGCTGAGTGGAACAACAGGCGATAGCTGTGTGTTTGTCTCAGATTGCATCTGTGTGTTTATTTGTGTCTGCACATAAACGTTGTGTGTGAAGCTCACGCCAGCTCAAGGTGTGTGGGAAGGAACTTTCAGCAGTGGCTGCATTTTTATTGGATTGCGCGAACGCTTTCCAGTGAGCTCTGATAGGGCGATATTTTACGGTGGCGTAAATGGCTCTGTCTGCCACATGCCCATTTTAGCTGGTGTATAATTTGATGTCTTCACACTGAATGGCTTCTTTGATTGGCAGACAAGTCATGCATGACTCAGCGCTACCCCTCCTGCCACAAAATTAAACCTTTTTTTGGTTTCAATTCTTAAACACAAGGGCACTGATAACTACTGAGACTATGGATAGCTTGTTTGATTACTGTGTTGCAAAAACTTACTTTTTGAAGTAGTTTCTCAGCTCTGAACCCACACCTATACTGAGTTGGAGCAGCTTCATGTCTCTTCTACTGGATGATATGCCTGTGTGCCAGATTTTTAGGCTTTGGCATCTGATGTGAAGGCTAAATCAGAGGCAGCCGGCCCCTGTTTATTCTTCAGGGTCATCTTACCTAAGGTGAGACCTCACTGCTTATTAGTTTGTCATAAAGTGCATGTCAAACACAGTCATTGGTAGCTGCGTTGAACCATCCCAATGATAGCTGATATCTCCCACAACTTTAAGCAGAGATTTTTAGTGACAACATTGACATCCACATTATTGTGAAAAAATAAGTGATTGGAACATACTGAGGGTACTGAGTAATTTTGTTTTGACAAATACTTTATTTCTACTGTTAAAACCTACCACAGCATCATTTCAAGCTCACTGGAGGAGAGTGTTGGTGATGCTCAAAACATGGATTTTGGTTGGGGTATCACTTTAAGCATAGAGAAAGACTGACAAACTATAAGTTCGAGATTTATAGCATTTGTATAGGCATCTGCGCAGGCTTGTGTTAATCATGTGTATGAAGATCGAGAGCCTCAAGGCAACCGAAGATCTAAAATATTTATGTTGTTTCAGCTAAGGTACTGTTGAGTGTCTATTGGCATGGTGTTGAATGGATATTCAGGGGGGTTGTGAGATTGGGCGTATTGTGGATGAGTTGTGTTGATAACCCTCTTACTACAGTCAAGGCTGACTAACTACAGTTGACCATGTGAGTGCTGAATCCAGCCCTCAGTCCAGCCCCAATTAGTGTGACAAGAGAATGAAGGGTGGCAGACAGAACTGAGGAAAAAAACAGCAGATAGGGACAGGGCGGGGGATCGAGTGAGCGGTGATGTGCTGAAGGGTGGAAAGAGGAGCAGGATGCCACCATCTGTTAGCCACATGCACGCCCCACAGCAGTCACATAAATCTCAGCCGTGCTCAGCAATGCAAGGCTGCATTCCGACAGGCTAAACGTGCACTGGCTAGCTACCTCCACACAAATGTGCAGCTCATGCATCATACAGACATAGGTCATATATTTACACAAATACTGTAGCAAACGAATTGAGATGAAACAGTGGTTTGACCAGGACACTGGATGATCTGAGACAAGTGCAGGAAGTGCATTGGAAACAGTTTCTTCAGTGGTGAATTCTGATTGTGATGGGTTGCTGTAAATATAATCAACAACTTGCCGGCGTGTAGAAAATTAAGGAAGGTTTGGTAGAACAGTTACACAATCTTTTTAAATCTGCTGCTGTCACAGTAGACCTGTAAATTATAGCTCCCAACTATTGGCTGGAAATCTGTAGGAAAAATACTGCAGCTAGGCAATGGTTGATTTAAAAGCTGTTTATAAAGGCAAAGTTCTTCTGTTCTTCTGGTGTGGTCCTTGGGTCCTCCACTACACAAGGAACAGTGGATGTGCAAATACACAGGGCACACACACTCACCCCGCACCCACACATACACACACACAGTTACAGGTCACCAGGGTTAAAGTAAAGCTCAGGCAGGGAAACGTGTGGATGACTTGGGTGTTCCTGTGCTCTACAGATGGGCTGGAGACTTAATTCTTCCCACCAGCCTTGTTTTTTGACAGTTGCTATGCTATAATGTCCTTGTGTGTCCACTCTGGTGAGTGGAGACTATGACGGCAGCTTTCATGCGAATGTCACATCTCAGGCCTTTGCCTCTCTGCTGCCCATTGTAATACATCACATATTTTGATCAACTTTTAAAACACGGACAGAAGAGAAGCTTTGCATGTGTTGCGCTGGTGCATGACATTAAAGTGAATGAAATAACATTTTACTGCTGCCATTTTAGCAATAAGTGATATTTTTATGTTTTCCTGGGAAGTCATGTAACAGCACTCATCTGTCTGTTGGTGACTTTCAGCATTTTGCACATAAACTAAGGATTGCACTTTAAACTGACTGTATTAGCAGTAATTTACTCCGCAGCACTTGATAATTCTTCAAATTAATAGTGCAAAGTTACTGGTGGTCATGCAACAAATGCAGACTTAATGTAGCGGCTCCCTCTCCTTTCCTCTGCAGTTTGTTTATTTGAAAGCTAGATAATATTGATGAGGCATCACCAAATTGATGGTCAGACCTCTGATGTGACTTGTAGTTAGGAGAGTGACCTTTGAATTTCAGCTTCAAAGAAATTCTTTTTCCACCCTTCCATAAACCTGCCAAATGATGCTGTAAAAACAGTAGTTTTCCACATTATTTTGCACTTTGTCAATAACTATGAAATTTCCTTGTCATTTGTCTGATGACACCTCATATTACAAATTCCAGGGTTGTGGAAATAATGCATTTTAGGAGCAGAAGGATTGCAGCTTTTAGTTGTAATGTAAAGAGGCGTTTTATTCTGCTAAATATCCTGCATGTGTGGAGCTTGTCTCTGTGTTTGACCTTTTGTCTACTTAAAATTATCTAAGATGTATAGAGTGTGAAAGAAATGTGGTCATTAAAAAAATCATATTTTCCATCTTCTGGATACAGGCACATATTTTTGGCTTTTTTGGTCTGATTTCATGGAACTTTAGATCGATTGAAATCATTGCTGGTGAAGAAATGATATAATAACATAGCGGCCAGAGATGAGTCACCACTAATTTCACGTTCCCTTTCAAACCCGCTGTTCAATTGTACCGTTCAAGTGCTGTGGGTGAACAGAGCCCGGCCAATGAAAAAGCCCAGTCATGACATCACAGTCATGCAGTGTGGCAGATGGATGAGAACGATCCAGAAAAAACATCAGGAACACAGCAACAGGAGCAGAAGTTGAACTCTTCTTTCATTATTCGCAGCAGCGATCAGCAGAATTGGTTAGAGGGTGGCATCCAGCCAGAGGTCTTGCTTACGAGGCAGGAACACAGTGACACTCCACGGTTACTTTAGGATAAGGAAACCATAAAATAATCACAGCCTTGGAGAGTGCCATGCTGTACGGCCATCATCAGTCCCTCATCAGCGTGCTTCTACTATGAGGCTACAAGAACCACAGCTGAAGTGGCTGCCTGCCTCATCCTGTGTAAATGAAGTTAATGAAGGAACCTCCTTCGGAATATAATTGAAGACTGGGGAACACAGGGACTTTACAGGGACTATGAAGCTAAGGTATTGTTCCAGTAACTCTTGGTAGACTGCCGATTAATTTCCAGTTTTCGTAGTACGTTAACAAAATGGCCAGGCAATGAAAGCTTTGGCACATCAGGTTACTATTCATCCAGTTGGCTTTGCTCCAACAAGAAAGCCGGCCAGCTGCCCAGATGCATATGAACCTATGGTTTTAGCTTCTTCCTGCTAACTCTAATCTGGTTTACCATGATCAAAACACATATTAGAAATACTGTTGCTAAATGCTTCTCTCTGAGCACCAAATAGATTTATAGCACTGTGTATCATCAGGATAGGCTGATTATGCAGCCAGTCACATGCTCAGTCAGCAGCTGCAGGACAGCTGTGACTTCCTGAATCCCAACTACTGATACTGTTGTGAAGCCAGGCTAATCACAGCTTGAATAATTTAATTCTGCTATGATATGATGCAGCATGCATTGAGTTCTCAAAAAAACCCAGACACACTTTATGATCAGGGATATTACCTTGAAAAATGTTTGAAAATGAGAAATGCTCAAGGTTGCATGGAGCATCTTACTTACATCTTACTGTACTCCACAGCTGCTTGAATCTGTTCCAGGTATTTAAGGATTCAGAGCGTCTGCCTTGCAGCAACAGAACACTACTGAGGAGTTTATTTAACTTATTCGATGTCGCTCGGTGTCATAAAAATGATGAATGGATGAGCAAGAGTGTGTAAATCTATCCAGACTGTACATAACATGCATCTCACCAAGGAAGGAGTGAAGGGAGGAGCAGAAAGCACTTATTAACTTTCTTTTGATCATCTACTAAAACACTCACTGTTCTAATTTTACTTTACAGCTAATTTGATGACAGAAACACTATTGTCATAGTGGTACTGGCTACTCTGTGTGTCTGCCTCACAGAGCATAAAATTTGTTCATCTTCCCTCTCTGACTCTCTTTTTCTCTCTCCTACTTCTTCCTTTCATCCTCCGCCAGACGTTTTTGGACATGTAAGATGTAAAAAAATGCAGGAAGGAGGAGAAGAAAGAAAGGACAGTTCTAAAGGAATATGGCTCGTATTAATCTGGAAATATTGCTTTACTTCATCTGAACTAAATTACTGGTCTGAACTCACTGTCCTCAGAGAGCAGGCAGAGCGCCACCGGCAGCCCAGATGGGCAAGGAGTGGTCGGCAGATCTGTCACTGTGACCATGGTGAGC
This sequence comes from Psettodes erumei, assembly GCA_016785225.1. Classification (NCBI taxonomy): domain Eukaryota; kingdom Metazoa; phylum Chordata; class Actinopteri; order Pleuronectiformes; family Psettodidae; genus Psettodes; species Psettodes erumei. The sequence goes on along the minus strand of JAFBJZ010000772.1, from coordinate 5,156,047 downwards.
ACATGAACCCCTGGTCTGTCGAGCACTGTAGCTGTCCTTTTATACGGTGGATCAAAAGTGTTTCTTTGTTATTGTTGGGCTCAGATTTTATACTCAGGGGCAGCAGCTCTGGAGGGGTTTTGAAACTCTTTCTCCCTCTCTTTATTTGTCCCATTTCCGACTATCTCTGTGACTCTGTTCATGTGTGATGTTAAGGGAACGAAAGACTCTGTAAACAAAGATGTAAAGAGATGGTCTGATATTGCAAAAATATTAAAAAATAACTTTTTAGCATATGATAGCATTTGAACAATTCTATGCATGATTTAAGGGCACAATCAAACTGGTGTCTTGTTTTTGTGTGAGATCCAAGTGTGCATTGCTGGAGGCCATGAAATCTATAGTTAGACGCAGACAACTGGCTCATGGTGTGACTTGCCAAGGCTTGTGGTTTCCACTTGTAAGGAGCAGAGGCAGGCACAAGTGACTGCAGCATCTCTCGGTGCTCCTCCGAGGAATTTAAAGGTGTGATTGCACATGCTGCAAGCACTGGCCCATCTGCCCCCTCTCACCCAATACTGAGCAGAATTGACACAAATATTCCACTATGCTTCAAACCAAGATATGGGAGAGAGCCTCAGAGAAACATGAGATAGATATATGACTATTACATAATACCAATGGCCAGTGGCAATGAGTCAAGCAGTAATCGTTGCTGTGTTTGCTCATAACTCCACCTGTCAGGGATGAGGGCCATTCTGTTTTTATTGGAATGATTTAACTGTGAAAATGCTCAAACGACATGCTCGCATCAGATGAAAGGCTTTGTCGCTTTGCTCTCCTGTCTTCAGATGTGTAAACCTGCTCAGGGAGATATGGAGAGGCTTGCGTGAGCTGGTCAGAAAGCAAAGGTCCGTGGAGGAGGAGGATCATGCTGTTTTTGTTCTTACATGAACTCTTCTTTTCATCTTTGAAAAGTTTACAAGACAGAAGAAAGTTGTGATTTATCGCCAAAAATGATCTTTTGTGAAAAAAATCGCAAATAACTGCACAGATGCCCCTGACAACAGTCCAGCAGGAAGGTTACAGTAGATATGAGCAACAACTATGAAAACTGAATTAAGTGCATTAAGTTACAACTGCTAAACACATACACTACATGCTACACTGTAAATCTTAACTCACACATTACAACTATCGGCACCCAGATATATAAAGGCAAAAAACTAAATAAAACAATCAAAACTGAAAAGAAACATAATTAAGATCTGTTGGAACTGTACTCCAGAAAAACAACTGTCAGCAGCTGATACAACCCATTTTACGTTTTATGGTAGGTGACCTCTAGTGGCCATAGTAATTATGACAGGAGCAAAGAAGAAAGTATGGTGATGTTGTATTTGGAGTGACCATCCACATTGTGGTGGATGTCATGATGGACAAATAGGCCGACCAATGACACACTAGAGACTGCTGTTTTTTGTGTTGTTTCTTTTAACTATATAACTGCGTGTCTAACCATGACAACGGAATTCCACTAAGCTCATGGAAGTTCTTCATTTAACCCAAAACACGATCTTTTCCTAAACTTAAGAAAGTAGTTTTTGTGCTTAAACCTAACTGAACTGTGACCGCACCACCACCTGAACCATGTGTTTATTTATTGTTACCATGACGGCAATGGTCTGATATACCTGCTGCTGGCATCCTCCCGTGAGTCATACCTTAGGGAAGGGATGAGAGATGTATATGGTTGTTTATGTATACTATATGGTCTGTGTATGAATTGGGAGTTTTATAGCTGATGTGGATGACATTAAAATGCCATGATTCTTTTGGATGCTATGCAGACCACTGGATGCCTGCAGCATGTACTGATTGTGACGTACAGACACAAGAAGTAATCAAGGAACAGTAGGAAGTGGGATATGACAATCCTGGGAGCAATGTGTTAAATATGTTGCATTTCTGAAGAGTTGACATGCATTCAAAACTGGACATTGCCATATCCTGACATGTTAGGTCATACAGGTTATGTTTTGTTAGTTTCAGAAGAATCATAATAAGTCAAATGTGTGAATATGATGTTTATATATAACTTTTAACTACATCTACCTGCACAACCCCCACACTGACTCCCCCCACCAGGCCAGCTTCTGTCATTCTTGTCACTCTCTCAAACTGCAAACATTTCAGGTCATCTGGCAACAGGGAGGACAGAAACCAGGAGGATGTGTTGTGTACTGTGCACAGTGATTTATATAAATAAAAATGGTGCACACCTTTATTGTTTGATGGTAGATGCATCATTTAAATTTATCTCTTGACACGTCATCATACGTTGACACACTGGCTCATCAGGAGACATCCATGTCATATTTCCTAGTGTCTGTGCATTGTACATTCTTTGGAAAAACAGCAATTTTTATCACCTTTTCTGGCAAATCATAGCTACTGTACACTGACTGCCTCTTTCATTGTATTGTCGGTGTGCGCTACAGCATCAACTGACTCAGTGTGATGCTATCAATGTGTATATTGGCACAAAGATGTTGACATGCCGCTCCTTCATAGGACATGTAGATTCCGGTCACTTTCTCCCATGTCTGTACATTCATTTGGCTTGTATATAGCCGAACTCTGACCTCAGGAAAAAACATCCCCGTGGGAGAGGGAAATGTGCCTATGAGAGGCCCACTCGTGGGCGGCAGAGTGGTTTTATACACAGACTGGCATTATCTGCATCTCCTACTCCACTCAAAGGACAGGGCCACTAAATATACGCTGCAAGGCCTTCCCAGGCTCCTCTGGGCTGAGGAGATGCGGCCGCTGCTTGGGCCGAAGGCCAATGGCATGGCTGCCGACCTCCACGGAAAGTATTTTTAAGGTCAATTACAGGGTACAGTGCCTTTAGATGGCCGACTGGTGCTGAGGAGGCCTCATATTAAAGGTTTATGTGGAGAGGGACCAGAGCAGTCTGCCTTAGCTCACCCCAGCTCCCATTGTTACCACACACCCACTGAGACAGTGTGCTCTGAAGGATTCATGGTGTGATGCATGCGGCATGTATGTGATGAAAGAGAGAGAAGGAAAAAACAAAACTCATTAGTCATTTAATGATGGATTAGTAAAACTAAAAGATCCATTATCAAGCTGATTAAGTGAGTGCCTTCCCCAGGTATGTGCTTTGGTCAAATATGTATTTCTTAATGGAAAGGGGTATTTACATACTGTAAAAGTCATTGTGTCCAAAAACATTTATCCAGAAATTCCTGTAAAATGTTTTGTTATCTAATGTGAGGTTATGGCCAACCTCCTCAAAAAGATCACACATTGATTAATCACATTCTGCAGAAACAGATAAAACGCTGGTCTCAAATTAGAGGAGCCACAAACATTCGTTTTATATCTTTTTTTTTTGCAACAACAGCTTCCTGCAAGCATTTAAATGCACATAGCTTACAGTGCTTATAATTAAAAGACAGACTCACATTTTTCCAAGTCTCACTGTTCACTGAACATATGAAAAGGGTTACTGGTCACTAATTATTTCTCCTCTTTTGCTGGCCATGAAATGATACTTTTTCTGTGTGGAAAAAAATACAAGTCCATATGTTGTCTGTGCAAGTAGGATATTCTTATATATATATATCTAAGTCAGGCGATGCAGCGTAAAGAGCAACAAAGTCCATTTAAGGAAGAGGGTTGAGGTGGACAGATGATCAACAAAAGAGAAGACCACTGTTAGTTTACCTTGTGAATATCCTGCTTGGTTCAACTGCCACTGGTACACTTCTACACATTTCATCATTGTTACCATGATGAGGAAGGTCAAAGATACCTGACGCTTGTTTGCTCCTATGGGTCATATCTGAGGGTAGGGTTAGCAAGAGCGTTGCATACGATCATTTAATTTTGTGATATTGTTGCATGCAAATCCTTGTGATTCCAGTGTGAGAGATTATGGTAAATTCTATATCTGATTTATGCTGCTGATTTATGGTAGCCTGGTTTATGCTAATTAAGTTCAATGGCTTTTTTTCCAAGATTACAGTCGTTTTTGGTACCAAATTTTTTGTTACTATCTGTCCACCAAAGACAATTCCAAGGAAAACATAAGGACATGGTTTTGCAATAAAAAGACAAATTTTTTTAAAAAAAAGGATACCCATTTGATTTGAATAACTCAGACTGATCATCCATCAACCATCACAAACGCCTATGTTGAACTTAAACATGCAATTTTGTGAATTTTTACCCTTTCATTGGAGTCGCCCCAGATGGGGATCTCTTCACAGATGAATGATTACACAGACCGATACCTTTTTCCATGTACACATGTGAGTATTGTTTCAAGACTTAAAATTTTTGAGCATTGATTACAGTGGTGATTTAAAAAGCTGTACTTATAAAATTACCTTTTACAGCAGGCAAGCTGGCTTCATGGTGATGGAAAAGAACACAGAGAAAAATGCAGCATATTCACACATACAAAAACAGACAGATAATAAACACAGAATAACAAACATAGCTTACTTTTTTGCTCATTAGAGGGCTTATCTGAATCCTCCACTGCCACACACATACGCACACACACAAGTCCCATTCTCTCTTCATGGGCCACACACGCAGACCCACACAGCTGACCAACTCTCAATATAAATGAACATCCAGCGAGATGATTTTGGTCCGTTTCATGATTCATTCCAACACGACTCCAGCCGGCCATAAATACAGGCCTGTCAAAATGTGTTCTACCCCACAGAGTGGGGAGTGGTGGAAGGTACAGTAGACACCATTCACCTCTCTGTGTGTTTGGGGGGGGGGTGCTGGGCACAGGGGAAGGTTAGAGTTGGTGGCTTTGGTCTCCATGAAGAGTGAAGTATTGATGGGACAAAAGTGAGGGGAAGGATTGAAAGACCTATTTGTGCAGAGGAAGGTCGGGCATCTCTGTGTTTGCTTCACTGTGGCTCTGCTCTCTACAGTTCAACGGCAGCTCTATCCACCACCCTTTTCTGCTTCAACCCAGACACTTTAATCGAACAAAATAGAGACACCGGAAGATGGAACCCAAAGAGGAAACATTGATATGTGTTTTAGTATTTAGCTCTATCACTTTATCACTGTGTTCCAGACATAAATGACATTTTGACTCAGTTACCCTTCAATTAACTACAGTTTAGCCTGAGACACCAGTCTAGCAAGGCAGAGCATAGTGATTATCTTGTTTTCACTGTGTGAACATGATTAGAAAATGGGCTGGGTTTTTTAGGTGTCCCAGGATGAAAACATTTTTCTCATATGCTGAGTAATTTAAGAGATGTTTGACAGAAATGAGAAATGAAGCATAAAAGGAGGCTCCTGTAGATAGCAAATCCAACTATGCAAGCAATAAATTGCCCCCCAGGATTTATCAGATTCAACAAAGATATTATATTATATTGTTGTTATTTGAGAAAGATTTTTGTAAGGAGAACCCTAGCTTCTTCTGTGTGGTACTTTTTTACTGTATCATTTTTCATCATCATCATCACCCGGCATGGTATTCTCGTGAAAGGTGTGCTCAGCCCAGCAATGCTAGATCTTATATCCATTTCATCCATATCCATAGATCATTGCCATTCACTGCCAGTGCAGTAAGTAGTATTCTCTTTATATAGCTAAGTGAAAAGCCAGGGATGATGGGCCCAGGGATGGGACCTGTAATTGATGTTTGCCATTTTATTGCCCATAGCTGTGATCTTTCCCTAATCTTATGCAAGTGTTTTAGTTGTCTTATCCTAACCAAACCTAGATATGCATCTGTGCAATCTGCCACATCTCTTGGTATTTGCCCTAATATTGATCATTTTAAGGATATCAGGAAATGACCAGTCCACATTAAATGCAGTTTCCTTGTCTATGTTTTTTAAAAAAGACCATGAGGCATTTAGAAAGGGCCTTTTCCCCATTCTTCAACTCTTCCTCTTTAACCTCTAACCCCCCCCATCCCCAGCCCTTGTCTTCCTGGGAACATCATCACTCCTGGTCCACATGGCGGAGCGAGTACACATCGCCATGCTGCTAAGTCTACACTGGCTGGGGTGTCCCGTGTTTGCCCTGGGGGAGAGCATGTGTTCGTGGCCGCTGGGCTCCCTGGGTCAGAAATGGAACACCAGGGTGTGATGGGCTCTGCCCGTCGCTGGTCATGGCCATCGTAGGTGTGAAATTCCCAGAGCTGAGGCCGGCCACTCAGCCCGGCAGCTCCATAGTCCAGAAGCTGCACAGACAGTGGGAGGGAATGGATGTGTTAGACTCTTTGGTCAGCCACCATTACCTGTGTCTGAGGTCAATCCCACTGTCTCATTTTTCCGGGGGGCTCTCTAGTCTCACCGCACAGACACACAATATACAACTAGTCCTTGTGTTTTTAAACTACTGTATTTTCCTGCCATAAAGTCTTAATATAATTGCTTTTATTGGACATTTCAGGTGTGTAGCAGTCAGTGAGTCATGGAATAATGTCACCAGATGTAGCCAGTGCCTACACTCAGTCAGTGCCCTTAATTGACAGTTACAGAAGAGCTGGTGTCGGTAGTGATGGGAAGGCCTTTCATTGGGGCTCTGGGTGTGTCAGCAACATAACCTGGAATGACCCTGGTGCTGTACATCGTAACAGCATTTGTGGCAAAATCAGGATGCAGATATCATTTTACATCTTTGAAGAAAAACAGTGCTCTTACTGTTCCTTATTGACTGTGATACTGTGCTAAGTAGCTAAGTGTATGTCAAGCTGAGGGTAAATACTGGATAAAACACAGACCTGAGGCTTGGACTGTTCTTTAGCCACTTTTGTTAAGTCTTGTTTAAGAAGGAGTCCTGATTACCACAGATTAAATGACTGTGTTTTCCTCAGAGTGCACCAACTATGGTGGCACACAGCCAGGGTACAACACTTGACTCTACTGTCTTCCTGTTGTGGCTATGCTGATTCATCCATTTTTCTTTTGAAGTACTAAATTGGTTCCTAAATGTTGCCTCCCTGTACTTTTCAGAAGAAAAGAGAAGCTACTGTATACAGTGTGAACATTACCAAGCTTTTCCCATGGCTATATTTAGCTTTAGAGAAATATATTTGGTAATAACTGCAGTGTAGGTCAATAAATGTCTGCCTGTACATTGCTTCCAAAAGGTCACAGTTTAATTAGTTTTTTGACCCAGGTGTTGCTCCCTCTGGGGAGGTTAGAATACTCCACAGTCATTAAAACACTTTATATGGTTAGCATTGGTGTTTTATATGACTTTTTTCTGCCACACACACACACACACACACACACATGCACAGAAATAGAGAGTCCATTTAGATGCTTTAGAGGAGTGGCAAGGTGAGAATATGGGTTTACAGGTAAAAGTATAAAAACGTGTTTTTTTAATAGCCTGTATGAACTAAAAATACTTATACAATCCACTGCAATCCAATAATACAGTTCACTGATGTCCTGATATGCACATGCCCTCAGGCTAGGTTTAAACATTCTGGAAAAAGCTGAAGAGTCAAACTTAGGAGCCTTCACTTTGATACGTCTCACAAAGGTTTTCTGTGTTCAGAAAGCAGAAAGTCCCCTTTTTCCCATCTGCCTCGACTCTGCATTCAATTCAGGTCGTTAAGAGTGAAATTTCAATTTCACAACACCCTACGATTGAATCCTGAAGTCTAATATCATTCCAGCTGCCATCCAAAGGGTCGTTGTTCCTGAAGCACCACATAAACTTTAAATCCCATTGTATGTTCTTTTTCCATTTATCAAGCTTAGTTTTCTTGTATGCATATGGGATCTTACTGCAAGCTATTTTTGTAGTTATTGGCATTAAGAAATTTCATTCTGTACTTTAATGTAGTACTCCAGTCCCAGCCTGCTGCTTTGCCAAATGTGTGTGATTGCCTGACTGTTGAACCTTTTTCCAGTGGCTTTTGAAATCCAGTCAAAGAGGCAGCGCATTTTTGGCTTTTCCATAACCTTAAGTTCCTGTGAGATGATGGTGTTAAGCTTCCTGCCACTTTTTCTTTGCAAAGGATGTTGTTAAAACCGCAGTGTTAGAATACTCACCCATTATCTCCCCTGACTTATTGTCCTTTTTAATCAGTGAGTCATAATCTAATGCTTATACGCAATCACGAAGACACTTGACATTTTCTGACCGAGCATCCAAATCCGTTGTTTGCAGCAAACAGATGTGGCATGTGGCATTCTCATTATGCATGCTGTCTGTGTTTGTTTGCAGGTTTGGAACTGAATTCAGTGTACAGTAACAGGATGCAACAGGAAGGATAACATCTGTTATTTGAGCCCTTCCTGATGAGTTCTGTGTATCTGTGCTTGTGTTGCTCTGCATCATCCCTGTTTCTAAATGCTCTGCATGCACCTACATCGCAGCTCAACTCAGCCCCTAGTGGTTGGATATAAAATCGTGCCCTTTTACTAAATTTTTCCCTCAATGCCAAATTCCAGTTTTTGATCCTGAGATGCAATCACACCTTTCTGCAGCAAAGTGTGACTTACAGCCTATCATTACTGTTTTAATTCTCCTTATTATATGGCCACTTTGTGCTATTTTTAAGTATTTACAATCGTTACAGTAATGGGCATTCTTAATTACATAGCAGACAGTAAACAAACAACAGCTTTCAGATGTTGGATTAGTCTTTTCTCTGTTTTTAAAGCCTCAGATTAAAGACAAAAACTCCACAGAGCTGCTATCCATGTCTCTGGGTTTGCATTACTGTTTCTTAACAATAAAGTGCACTAAAATGAGTTTCTCTGTCATCCCTCCACCAGCCCACTCCAATGGCCTTAAACCCCAACCCCAGGCCTGGGCTTTCACAACCCACAATGAAGGCAGCCCATAACGTTAAGTGGTGTTTTGTGGACCCATGTAAATTTGACACCATTATGCCGCAGAGAAGGGTCTGTGTAGGTGTTAATGCTAGTGTGGGAGATCGCCAGAGATCTGTGTAATCCCTGCTTAACTCATCATCTGCTGCCAAAAAAATTTGCTCCCTCTTTTATTGCATCACGGAGACTTTTTGGTCCTTTTGTTCCTTTCTGAGCTCTTTTTAATGATTTTCTCCCTGCAGTCCTCTAGTTTTTCATCTTGTTTTGTAATATGTTATCTATGTTTCCCCCAGCTGTTGAAGAAAGTACTACTGTATCTTAGATTTGTATTACTTTAGCACACTCCTGGTGGATGTAGTGATATGCTGTCGTTGTGACTCTTTCTAATTTCAGTGGGATCCAGGTTAAACACCGGCCAGTAAATAAACACTCTGAGATTTTTAGGAAATCCCTACATTGAACTTTAATTTTTGCTATTTAATATCAACCACTGACAGTTTGACCTCCAGTGAACCTATAACCGTAAACTGTAGTTGAACGTATTCCTCCTTTCCCAACACATTTTTCTTAACTACAAGGAGCTCTAATACATTAAACTTCTTCTCTTGTACTTTGCACCCATCGCCTTCTGTGCCATGGCCCATTTTAAACTGGCAGATTTGGTAGAGCTTAGGTTTGTGTGTGGTAACACTGGGGGCAGGGTGCAGAGTATGCCTGGGTTGAGTGTACCCAGCCCCTCATAATTAGAGACAGTAAACAGCTCATGCTTTTAGGCCTGTTTTCCCCATCTGATGGGGAGAGAGTTCACTTTGGCATAAGAAGAAAAGGCAGCGAGAATGAGGAGGAGGATGTGGGGGGGGGGACAAAAAGTATCATCCTTATTCTGGGTGTTGACGATCGAAGCAGCTTGCAAAGAGTTGGTGAGACTTCCAGACAGGTTTATAGAAAGACAAACACAGAGACAGACACTGTCCCCACCCCCAAGAACCCAACGCGCGAGCACACACACACACACACACACTCAGGCCTGCTCTTGAGGGACATTTTTTTGATGTGAATTTCTTACAGTACATCTTAATAAGAACTTTCAACAACTCCTGGTTAGATGTGTCTCCTCTGCTTTTACTTTGCCCTAAACCTGTCAGATTGATCACCCTGGCTCTATGTCTCTCTCTGAGTGTGTCTGTGTTTTTCTTTCCGTCTGCCTGCCGGTCTGTGTCCTTCCCTCTGTCCCCCTCTCCCCCTCTCAATTAAATCCCTACTGCACACTCTTCACTTGGTCCAAATTTAATTCTCCTCCTTTTGTTTTCCTTCTTTGTTTTACTTTGTACTCAGTTAACACCCACGCCACACACACACACACACACACTTCATCCTTCCTTATTGCAGTTTCAAGTGATTCACTGGCAATACTGTTAGCTTAAACGATTCTGAAGCAGTGCACTTAACAAAAAAAAATCAAAACAAACAAATAACAGTTTGTGGATTCCATCCATAGGCTGTATGCCAACTCTCTGTCTCTTTCCATCTCCTTCCTCGTGTCTCTCTGCCCCTCTCTCTCTCTCTGTGCACTGCACAGCACTGGCAGGCGGTGGGATGGGAGGTTTTCTTTGGCAGTCTGCTCCCCCCCTTCTTGGCTGGGACAAGCCCTGGAGCGTGCTACTGGCTGCGAGTGTGGAAGGGAAGCGGGGAGGTAGTGAGGGAGGAGGGGAGGGAGGGTTTGGGAGGAGGGAGACAGGAGGGGTGGAGGCGTGGTCTTGCAGCTGGTAATGAAGTCTTCTCTTTTCATCCTCAGAAGGCAGAGTGTGAGCGGACGGGCCCGGGATCTGCGTGGCTCCACTGCTTTCTCTGCCTGTAAAGTGTGCCGAGTGCTGCTCCGCTCTGCGCTAGCCTGCGTGTCTCAGCGGCTGCCTCCCACAGCTGAGGGATACAAAGAGACCAGGGCTGAGAGAGACCGCTACAGTCATGAGGCTTTCCCTTTTATCGGCTCCACAGCATTACTCTTGAGGTAAGACTTCAAACTGTCTCCTCCTTGTGTGCTGGTGTGTTGCTCCTGCTTGTCTCTCTCTCCCTGCTCTTCTTTACTGTCTGTCTGTCTCTGTTGATTGTTGTGGTGGTGGTGGTGGTGGTGGGTGGGGGTATAAAGGGGGTTGTCCGGTTTAGGTCCCTCCCACTAATAATGTGCACATGTGTGTGTCTGTGCGTGCCCGTCCGTAGAGCATGTGCCATGGTAGGTAGGTGTGTGCTTGCACACATGAGCATACTGTATGCATGTGTCTGTGTCTATGTACGTTTCCTACACTGTTTATGTATGAGTACAGACTGAGTCAGCATTCAGTGAAAGGTTTATGTTAATGGTGATAAATGGCTCCTACTGGTCAGTCATGGAAGAAGGTTCAGACAGCGGCTCAGAAGTTCTGGAAAAAAGATGACAGGACATCAGTTATGGGATGGGAACTTGAACAGTTAACTGGAAGTACGTAGTCTGTGATTGCTCTGTTTTTCTGAATAGCTTTTTCTTCTGGTGAATTTAATATCACTCTGTGGACTTTTATTGTCGGTTTGGTGTAGTGCTCGTGTAATATACAGCCATACTGTGATACCACCCTGCGTGTGTGTGTGTTTGTGTATGGGCACGTGTGGAGATGTTTATTTGCCCTGTTGATTGCTGTTTAAGGCAGATGGATACAACAGGCTATTGGGGCTCATCTCTGTAAATAAAAAGGACAGGAGACAGTCTGTACTCATCTGCAGCCCAGTGACAACAGGCTTTGAAGTGATATCAGTGGATCTGTCCTCCTCCCCGCTGGGCAATTCAGATCCGGCCGGCGACTCACTCACTTTCATCCACATTCCCTTGGAAATCCATCCATCTGTATTCTTTCACTCACCTCCTTCCTGCTCCCTTTCACCCTATGAGTTCTTGTACCCCAAAACCCCAGGGTGAGGCCTTCACCTCCTATCAACACCTACTGTACTCATAGTCCTTCTGTGCTCTTACTCTCCATCCCTAATAGTCTGACACGCTTCTAGCGAGCGGGTCTTTCCGATACCTCTCCTGGAAAAAAAAACCTAAGCGACTTTCCATTAGTTTCTTCTGGGCCATGAGAATTATGGTTTCCCAAATGAATAGTGTACAGGAGTCTGGCTTAATTGAAAAAACACAAGCAGGGTCTGCCATGAAGGAGACGGTCCTTGTGTCACTGTTGAACTGTGCGAATGTACTTTCCAGTGCTGGCGAGGAGGAGAGAAAGAGAGAGGAAAATACAAAAAAAAAGAACTTGAGATAAGCTGAAGCAAATAAAGTTAAAACAAAAGTGTGGAAAATCAAATGGACTGATTGAGAAATATTGTGGGCACTATACAATGTAGATTTGGAAGTGAATGAAGAGGAATCAAAAAATTATAAACAAATTCTTCGGAAGGAACCTCAGCTGCAGAAGAAGAAAGCAGGGCTGTGTGTGAACCTCCAGTTTGGCTTCACCTGGTCTCTCATTCTGGACAGTGTGTATAAATGGGATTTTAGTGGGATATAATGGCTGAAGGAAGCCACCACAACATAACTGTTTTCTGGTCATTAACCCCCGAACGAAAACAATAGGACCCACAGTAAAGCCTGCTTGACTGCAGTCTTGCTAACAGCAGCATCTCTCCCATGATTTTCCCAACAGGAGTCATCATAACATTTAACCCTACTGGAGAAGTCGGCCGTTTGTGTAGTAATAAGACCACCAGTGAGCCTTCAGGGAAGTTTATTCTGTCATGAAACTTCCCATGTCAATAGTCCTTGACATATCATATCCATATCTGCCTTGTTATCTTTTATTGTGTCTGCTGCCTCCCCCGCGTCTGTCCCGCTTTGCCCTGTGCACTCTTTGTCCCACCCTCTCTGCTGTGTTTGTGTGATATGTTTGTGTGACAACCCCATATGGTGATGATTGAGACCCTGTCATTGGTTCAGATGGCACATTTGTCACACACATGTTTGCCAGCAGCTGCTGTTGCTAAGGCTTTCAGGGCTGCAGGGGAAAGCATCTCTTGTTGACTTCCTCACTGGGTGGCTCATTTGTTTGTCAGGGCATCATGACCTCTGACCCTGCTACCACCTCCTGCCTCTCACACTGCCCGTTAATGTAACTCTAGACTCCCTGATAGCCCCCTCTCCACCACCACCCCACTTGTGCATGATTACAGAGAGAAATAAGAAAACATCAACACTTGTGACAGTAGATCTCTGTTAAAGTATCTCTTCCAAAGGAATAGCCACAGATTTCCTTTGAAGATGCATGTAGGTAGGTTGAGTTCCCTGTAACCTCACAGAATGTGCAACAGTTGAAGTGTGAAAAAAAGAACATACTAGAAAGTGTGATTTATCATTCCAACTTATCTATTCTTTTTATGATTAATAAGCATTGGCATTTGAGATTTTATCCTCACTAAAGAAAATTAAACATAGTTCCCAAACCAGATATTAAGACCGTGACACAACTCCACCTTAAGTATTAAATTACAGCTCACTGTATAAGGGGTTGGTAACGTTGGTTACTCGGTTTAGCAGGTACTGTCCAGACCAGTCACTAAGGTTACATAATGCCACGGAGGTTATTCCTCCGTTTAATTCCCACATGGAGTGACAGGGTCGTGACCTCTGATCTCCTGACCTCACCACTGACAGAGCCAGGCTGATTTTCATTAGACTCAAATAGTGAAAGCTGAACAGTACTCTCAACCTCAGATGAAAACGTTCATCTCACTGGTTTAATCTGACGTCACCATCAGCACTATGAGGCTGAATAAGTAGTTGACATATAGTTTAAGGAGAGAAGTGAAATAAGTTAAATACATCTAGGTGATTTTGGAGGAATTCTGTGTCTGACTGACTGTAGTACTTTGCCCAGGCAACCATTTGAGCCATCTTGTCTTTGACACACAAAATTGTCCCTCTGTAGCTCTAACTACTTTGGCATGAAGACTTAATCAAATATATAAATATCATGTTTCTAGCAAAAGTCACCTGGGTTCATACAGACAAAGCCATGAATTCCTTTATACTTGGGTCTTATCTCATAATCATAATCTGGGCATTAGGTACTGATGTGGTCACTGACAAAAAATCTTGACAGCATTTTCTCTGCAGTGATTTGTAGATATGAACTAATCTTTTCTTACTTAAGTATCCTAAGAGGCTGTAATTGTAGCTGATTGAATTATCAAAGGAGCAAACATTGTGACCGTGAAGACACTGCAATAGCCCACTGCTTTCCTTCAAATTTTACTGACAACACCCATAATCCTTTGCAACCATAGTTGACTTCATCATAATTTGGATCTTCCCCTGGGAAACACACTCTACTCTATCATCCTGAATTGCTAAGAGACACATGATGTGGCCCCTGGTAACAGCACTCCCATAGACACAGAATCAGCAGGGAGAAAGGGATGGGAAAGGAATGTGTGAGCTTGATCATACCTGAAGTGCGTGAATTTTCAATGTGTAATAAATAATCAGATTTAAATTTCAGTTGACAGACTCCCAAGGTTTTCTCCCAGTCATTAAAACTTGGAGAACCTCGAAATTAGATGGTGGTAAAAAAAAAAAAATCCCAATAAACACATTAGAAAGCCAAACCTTATTTTCTTTACCCATGTAATTTTCATCTAAATTTAAATACATAATTTAAGAGTTGCCTTCATGATTAAAAATCAACATTCTGTGCGTTTGTCAACTGATCATAGCAGTCTGCTTAAAATATAGGTCTGTGTTAACTCATGATTTATAAACATTACAAGCATAAACATTTGAATTTTGGTTGTGAGGCTGTTCCTCTGTTTACATTTGGATCACTGATTGAGCCTCAAGCATTAATGAGTCATATTCTTTTTGTTCGAGTCAAATAAATTGTGGCATTAAAATATTCTATGAAAGTTTGCCACAAGGAGTTGCCAGACCTCAACATGCCTCACTGTGTCTCCATTTTTTCTCAGCTCAGCTCTACTGTCACTGTATAACTGCTTAGATTGCAGTTACGGAGTTTGCTCCAGGCCAGCCAGGCAAACTCCGAGATGTGCATCATGAAATGTTCTCATCTGTCATAACTTTGAGGGCCTTTAAAATGAGACTTTGCGGCGCAGTCAACATTATGTCTTCCACCAGCCTCATGCCGCTGGTGTTGGTACTGACCATCTGTAGTTTGCTCACACCTGCGATCGGGCCTGTAAATGGGATTTGGAGGTTGGGACTTGTGTAACTGAGCGGACTCAGTGTATTGTAGATGTGAAACACATGACCTGCAGGAGAGCGAGAGAGAGTCCCTCAATTTCCAGCATTTAAGATCACCCCCCCACACCTCCTTCCTCTCCTCCTATTCCTCACTATCTGTGTCCGTCTTTTCAAACAGGATACATTCGGCATATTTTCCATCCACTTGTACATCTCTGTTTAGTAACCACTAAAAGGGTCCCCTGAGCTACCACACAAATCCCCTCACAGGCTCACAGACCGATATATTTGTCATTATGCATCTCTGCGTTTGTGTTTTATTGCCTGCATATTCAATGTGTCCTTGACTATAAGTGAAAGTATCTTTGTCAGATTGTAAGCCACATGCTATGTGTCTCCCGACAAACGGTAAACTGCTGGATCAGGTGTCATGCCTTTATTAGACGCATTAGCCAACAGGCAGAAAATTGGCCTGAATATTTGCCCTGCGTCTCTGTTCCCTCTGCTGCGTGAATGCAGACCCAGCAGCTCTGATTGCTTCTGACAGTGACAACATGAGCAGGCTGTCTGAGCGGACTTTCTAAAGACCCCCTCCTGTATCAGCACAGACAAGGTATGGGAATGAGCTAAACAAGAGAACAAAATATTGCGTATCTCTCTGAATTCTTTTCAAATTCAGTGGAAGTTAAAGATTATACAGCACTAAAGTTGGAATACCACATACAAATACATGAGGTATTTTTGTATTCGTCGGTGCTGAGTTCCCCTCCATTGTGCTGAGTATACAATACACAACAGATAGCACTGTAGAAAGGTAATAACTTTATGAAGGGTATGCGGGCTTCTTTCATTCTGCCTGATGCTGTGCGGCGCTGTGGTGACATCAGGTCTTTGGAGGGAGGGCAGCGAGGGGAATCACCAGTAAATTATAGCTCATGCACATCCCCAGACGCATTGGCCAGGGTCCTAGAGCTAAACAGCTTTAGGACTGCTTTCCCTTTTTCAACCCCTTTTCCGCTACATTCCTAGTCTTCCCTTCTCCTGCATTTTGCTCCAGATGTGGCATTGTTTGGACACATTTGTTTTGGGCTCTGGCCGGTAGACCTGCGCAGGGTCTGATGTCATGCTCTATTTAAAGGGAAAGCCATGAGAACTGGGTGGAAAGGAGTGTGCTGTGGTCTCACTTCAAAGCATCTGCCTAGGAGTACGGGTGACTGTCATAGCAATCTGTGTCATGGACAGATGACCACATTCATTTCAAGTGTTGACAGACATGTCATTTTCAGGTTCAGAGAGGAGGCACCACTTCTCGGCAAATCCAGCAAGATGGAATTCTTTTTGTTGTTTTATCTCACATCGCCTACTGGGTGCACTGAAGTTTCACTATCATTTGGAATAATATGCCACTCATATGGTGAAAAAATACCGCATTTTATTTGAAGCTTGCACTATGGCTGTTTTAAGGTGTAACTGAGTGGAACTTGATACCATAGTTGGACCAAATGAAAAGATGCCCTCAATTGAACCAACAAACAAGACAGTTTTTTATGGGTCAGAGGAGTCACATGCTGCCTAAACTTTCATGCCTCTCTAATTAGCACTGTCAGTCAGGGAACCTGGCTCCTTGTGCCATTGAGGAATGGGATAATGAATCTCTTTCTCTCTTTTGTCTGTCAGTGTTTGGTTAATGTGTATGTACTGTGCATGTGTGCTGTATATGTATGTATGTATTAATGTAGGCTATTCTCCATCACTGTAAAGACAAAAAAGGTATTGTTTTTGACATGGAAGTAAGAAATGGCACCTTTTCTTCATAGAGGGAATGAGGAGAGCTTTTCCTCGATGACTGAGCTTATTGTGCCTTCTTATTTAAACTGTCCGCACAGTGGAGAGTAGGCAGCAGCTGACTATCAGGATCTACTGTCAGATTCCCCATGGGGGCTCTGCCTTCAGCACTGTTTGGTCTTCAAACACACATGTATTTGCCAGATCCCCTCTAGTTTCCCTGGTTCAAACAGCTATAAACTATAACCCGGCTGAATATTTCCGGTTCAAACGGGCATGTTTGCTCGATCTTCATCCCTCGCCATTCCCTCTCGTAGATCCACAGTGTTTGCTCAAGGAGTTCACAGTGGCTTTTTGACCCTCCAACTTGAAAGCTGGAATGACATGAAGTGCTAGCAGGCTATTGGGGTGTTTCCATTCAGTCATGCACCCACACTGACAGAGAGAGATAGCAGCATTTGGACAATATAGACATCAGACAGTTGTCAAATACATATAGCCTGCCAGTGACCCACTTCTTCCAGCATCAGTGCAAGCAGTTCACATCCTGACAACGCTTAGCATCTCAAGCACTTTGTTTTCAAAAGCTGTGTTTTTAAGGTATAGATCCGGGTTTGATGATGAAACTGTCATCCTGTGAAAACAGGGTTCTACCTGTTTTTAAAAGCAACTCTTACCTCACATGTGTGGTATGATGTCCTTGAAAATCCCGGTGAGCTTTTCATTTGTTCTCTCAGGTGTTCGGCCGTTGCTTTTGCTGTGCTATTTCAGGGTTATTCAAGGAGCTCCTCTCCAAACAAGCTGGCAACACAGACTGAGTTTTCCCACTTTTACGGCACACATATAATTCTGCTCTTGTATTTTGAGAGTAGTTATATATAAATGCAGATGTTTTTGACACAAATATGCGGGTCTCTCTCAGCGTTCAAAGTTCATAATAACGTAATGCCACTGTGGTCAGCATCAAAGACTTGGACACAGACATGTTTACACACTTGCATGCGCAGACACGCAAACAGACTTTTAGATAATTTATATTTACTTCCATAAAAGCACATAAACAAAAAAGATGAAATCAGGAAAATTCTAACACATGTATCCTTTCTTGCAAACACTCACACGCAAACTGTTTTCCTGGCCGCAGTCCAGTGCAGCGCCCCGTGTTTCCTCCAGCCGTACAGGCCCAGTATTACACATAGTGAAAGCATAACAGTGCAGCCCTGGGGGTATAGGGTCAAGCACATCTAGGTGATCAGTGCTTCCGCTCAAAATTCTGTTTATGACAATGTGTATACACACCATGCATTCTGTCAGACAGTTGTATACACCCCACACCCATCTTCAAGCTCACACAGCTGGCACAGCCAAACATTCACATAGTCTTTTCTAGGGGAGGGGTAGGGTGTGTGTGTGTGTGTGTGTGTGCCTGATTGAACTTGTTTAACATAATTGATCTCCAACCACCACCTACAAACTAAAACTAAACCATGCAAGCATATACCTTCACACTGAAAACTTGACATGTATTTCAACATTGCATAACAATCTAAGCCCACACAATTGCTTTTTAATTCTGGACAGAAATTTAGCCAGACTGGATTGGATTTATTTATATTTGGCAAAATAATGAACCAATTGTTTAATAATTCTTAATTGTGTGCCAGAAGCACTTGACAGAAATTTTGCAGGCTCCTCCATCTTGATCTAAGACAGCCCTATCACTTTACATTATCTTACAAAAATGTACATTCTCCTCATATAATTGTACAGAAAAGTCGCAGGAAGCAGAGAAAGTGCGGTGGAAAAGATGCGATTTGTTCACACAAAGTACTCAAGTGCAAAACGCTGACTTTTCAAGGGTAATACACTCACTTTTTATAGGGCTAAAACAGGTGGCTGGGCAGGAGAAAATGGGAGGTGCAGATGGGTGAAGTGACGAGGTGGAGTAATGACAAACTTCAGTATAAATTAAAGTTAAACATTATCATTTCAGGGGAGTGTCAGACTGGTTGAAATATACCTTTAATTTCCTTCCTTCTTTTTTTAATGCAATTGGGTTGTTGCTGTATTCCAGATTCTTCTTTTGCTTTGATATTTAGCAAAGCTGTAAATCAGAAAGGATCAAATATTAAATTGGCTTATTTTTGGAGATTCACCACTCTTCTTCAGTGGACAATCATATTTGCCAAGCCACAAATGAATATTTCAAATGCAAAAAGTTTCATTTAAATATAGAAACTGCCCTGGAAGCAGAGTTTGGGTTCCTGTCACAGTGGTAGCAATCCTAGTTCATGTAGCATCTTTTACTGTGTCTGAGCCTGTGTATGTATGAGTGAGAGTATTTAAATTTGTGTGTGTGGGTTTGTTTACATGTGTGTGCATGCGCGCAGCCGCGTACACATGCCTACATATGTTTCTGTTTAAGTGGCCCCTTGTAGTTTCTGATGGCTATCTGTTGGTCACATTCACTCTGCTGTAGAGATTTGGTGCCCACCCCTCTAGGTTAAGCCCCAACACAGTAGTGTATATCTCATTTCCGTGTTTGCATGTAGCCCTGAACTGCCAAGGAGAAGAAAGAGTTTTGTTATGTGAACCATGTGTGACTACTGACGCAGATGGGAGAGGTTAAAGCAGCAGGGAGCTCAAAGAGTGTGGCTTCATCTGCCAATCTATTTCACTCTCCATCTGCTGTCAGACGTGAGATTGACAGTCTGTAAGATGCTATCAGCTCCTAGACAGCTACTGAGGCCGAAAATGACCACTGATACGAGAGATACGAGAGTGTTTTAATCCGTATTCACCCTCTTGGTGCTTGAGGCCAGGATAGCAAAAAATGTAAATGAAAAATGTAAAAGCCAAGTGGTGTACAGGATTTCACACTGCATAGTTCAGTTTTTTCAGTAGACTGTATGAAATCAGAATTTTTTTCTTTTTTTAGAGAGAGAACTGACTCTCTTTAGCTGGATCTGGTGAGTGGGCTTGTGCAGCTCGGCTAAGCTAACAGAGCATCTCCCTGTGAACCACAGTAAAGTGTAAATACAAGAGATAGGCGGATGTATTCACAGATTATGGGAGTGATCCACTCGCAGTGGGCTAACAATGGCTTCATCAGTTTGACGTGCAGTGGGCTGGTGCTGCATTTGGCCGTGTGGTGTTTATGTAGCCCTGGGAAGGCTGTTCTGCTACATGTTAGCACAGTATTAAATCATCCCATGCCAACAGCATTATCATAAGGATGTTGACTCTGGAAAACTACATATGGCTGAGATTCTTCCAAAAGTGCCATTGTGTGATAGTTCTGTATAAAAAGTACATCTGGAGTTGTTGCAGACATTTTTTTTCCAACAGTCCTATTCAAGTGTGAAACAGACAGAAACGCTACAAATTTACAGTGTACTCTGATGTTACTTACAATCCATAGCTGTGGTTAAGCACTTTATGTAAAAACTACAGGACTGTCTTTCAGCCA
This sequence comes from Psettodes erumei, assembly GCA_016785225.1. Classification (NCBI taxonomy): domain Eukaryota; kingdom Metazoa; phylum Chordata; class Actinopteri; order Pleuronectiformes; family Psettodidae; genus Psettodes; species Psettodes erumei. The sequence goes on along the minus strand of JAFBJZ010000772.1, from coordinate 5,135,721 downwards.
GAATGGAGAGAACTGTTGGATATTTTTATTTAAATATATTTTTAGATTTATAATTTGCTTATCATTGCATTTTGCGAGTAATACGTTACATAAGGACATTAAATCTGAGACCATCAGCATTGGTATATCAAGCAGATCAAGTAACATTTTAACTTTAACAGCCGCCAGGCCTAATGACAGAATATTTCTGACAATCGTTCCCAGAGACCCTAGGCTAAATAAGAATTTTTTTCTGCAGGAGGCACAACCCCAGGTATGCTAACAACATAAATGCTCTGTAGCCCTGCAGCACAAAGGCTTCTCCTGCTGCAGCTCTGAAAAAGGAAACCATGGGCTTTCAGATTTATTCTGACAATAGAAAGCCTAATAGGCAGATCATCACCTGAACCACAGATGCCTCTTTCTCTCAGCTAGTTTTTTATTTGAGAAGCTTAAACTCATCTAAGGAGCTTAGTTCTCTTCTAGACACAGGGGCACACCAGGGAGAGGAGCAAGGGAATCCCCTTCGACTGTCTCACTATCAGCACTGATGTTATCTCCTTCACTCTCACCAACTCTGAACAGCTCCCTTTCTTTCTGCCTATGCCACTCTGTCTCTCTTGGCTCCAGACATAAATACTCCCTGATGTTCAAGGGAATGCTACTGATGCTTCAGGAAACAACAGCCTCGGTCCCACCCTTTCAAATTGTCATGGTGCTGTGGTCCAGGCACCCCTTTTGAGTAGAATGACAGACTCAGAGGAGAGCAGTACAGGAGAAAGAGGGTGGGGAGACCAGAGGTATTGCTATCAGGTTTCCTTCTAACTACAGCAAAGGCTGGGTCAGAGCCAGAGCTACCATAGGGCTCATCATATTCCCAGAGACACTCGTGCATTCTGCCTATGAAATAATATGCTGGACCTCAGCTATTCTGTTTCACGGAAGAAATTCACCATTATTGCTGACATTTTGTTTTCCACGATTTTTCAAGTGAGAAGGATAAGAAAGAGTGGGGGTGGTAGTGTTTTGGTAAAACAGTTTGATACATCTATTTCTGTTAGAGAGCAGCTTCTTTCAGCTGCACCATATGTTTCGGATAAAGCAGCATATCCCACATAGATATTTTTACATGTGATCGCCAATTAGCCCAAATGTGTTCCTTGTTTTCTGACTCTAGCTCCCAAAGCATCAATAAAGTATGCTTAAGAAGCAGCAGTGTGAAGTGGTTTGATGTGCTGTAACTCACCAGAGTGCTCTGTGATTAGACTTAATTTTGTCCTTTGGTTTGTCTTTATCACTTTCCCTCTTTGTCTTTCACTCTTTGTTTACAACAGCTAGCTCACTCCCTTTGCTCTCAGTTTTGGCTCCATTATGAGATAATCTTGGAAGTTAATGGGCAAGTTCAAGTCTTTGATCAAGCATACACGGGCCTGCAGACAACTTCAAACATAGTTGTCAATCAGAAGCTTAAAATTTCAGGGCTTAATCTCTGATTTATCTAGAGTGCTGAGTTCCCACGGCTCATTGGTCACGCTGTGATGGAGGATATTATAAACCCTTCAACAGAACTGCTCTGTGTCACTTATTATTCAATATCTAACACAGAGCTTTAAGTCATGATGGACCTTGAGTGAGTTTTAATGAAAGATTTCCTGCTTGGCCTCTGCCAGGCCGACTACTACGCACTATCGCCCACCTTGAAGAGGTCACTCATTCCAATTAAGGGAGAAGGAAAAACTGCAATGCAAAAAACAGAATATTTTCAAAGGAGCCGGTCTATTTTCAAGGAAAGTAACAGGAGCTGTATTCGACTTTAGACCCCGGCATGGGTCAGTGAGAGTAGGACTAGTAAAACCCAGAGAGCCATGTCTCCCCCTCTCATTTCCCCAGCTCAGACCAGCGATGAGGTGTTCCACATGGTGGGGGAAGTGTGTGTGTGTTTTGCACAGACAGAAGGGAAAAGTCAGACTTTGGTTTTGGTCCAAGGCAGGAAAATGCTGAAGTTAGCTCACCCGTCACCTCCCAGACTCCTGGATAAAGCACTGACCTAATTATACCTAATGCAGTTGTGTGATTTATTCTTTTAGCACCCCTTTAATAGTGTTTATATGTGTGTGTGTGTGTGTGTGTATGTATAAAAGCAGCCACCAGTCTAATGTGGTAGTGACGCTGAGGAAAAGGTCATGTGAGGAGAACTGCACTGAGGATGGAATGATGCATCAGGCTTGTTTTTCTGTAGCAGATGTGTGTTTTCTGACAGCTTGTTTTTTTCTCCCGCTCCTTGATTTGTGTCAGGAGCTGAGACTCACCCATTTTATGATGTACAGACAGAACAGAACAGCCCCCACAGGCAGAGGAAGGAGTTTGGTCTGTCGAATGATGTCAGTGTTTGGAGAGGATGACTGTGTTGGTGGTGGGGGGTTAGATGAGTCTGGCAGAGAGGAAAGAGAAGAGTATGTGCGGGGGAGGTAACATGAGATCCCCCACAGAGATGCTAAACTCCATTACAGACTGAAGGAGAGGGAAGAGGACTCTTTACAAGGATGAAGAAAAACGCTCCACTTTTAATCTGTGTGCAATCTAAAAATAACCTCCCCTCTCCATATACTGCCCACTGGGGCAGGCTTGTTAAAGAGTCTGTCTCCAAAGACAGAGAGTCAAAGTGTTGGGGAGGCCCAAACAAAAAGGAGATAGAAAAGGGACAAGAAAAGAGGGAGGGATTATGATGGAAAATGGAGCACGAGTGGGAGGGCATTGACAGCAGTAAGAGCAAATAAGGCAAAGAAAGAAGAGTGCTGAGAAATATGTGGGACAGATGAATCTTTAAGAGTGAGAATGAGTCCATGAAGCTTCGGAGACTGCTGAGTGCATCACACTCCTGTGTTGTCAACTGTTTCCTCTCACCATGCCAGTCAACCAGCCAGACTCAATGCAATGCCATTACACACCTATTTGGCCCCAAGGCTTTTGTGAGTCTTGGTGCAGCAATAAAAGCACCTAGTGCTTGGAAATGTGGAATAACAGACAAGCCTTTACGGAGCCCGGAGACCTTCTCTGAGAGGTTCACCACACAAGCAGTGAATCACACATGCCGCATAGTCACCCATTCTTCAAATGCTTCCCTGCTCTCCAGCCTCAGCGTCTGACTCACAGCTTGCTACTGTACCAGTTCAGCCAGCCGCCCGGCCTGATGTGTCATCCTCAGCTCTGTTACTGTTATGTTGTTCTTTTTCCCCTGACTTCCAGGAAAATGAATGGAACAGGACAGTGTTGGTTTGTTTTCAGTGGGGACTGGGACTTGGTGACTTGCGCCAAAGACTTATGAGAAGCATCTAACAAAGAAGGGAACGGGTTCTAAAAATACTAGACACTGTCTCTGGGACGTTCAGATCCTCCCTCGGAAACTAAAACAATCTTTGGCCGTATTCACTAACATCCATCTGCCCAGGGGCAGGAGACTTCTTTAAACTGTGCACACCCATGGCTTTGTCTTTCTGAACAATTTGGAGCAAATCTGGCACAGATTTTACCAGGTGGATTCACTGTGCTCATAAGATGGTGAAGTGCAGTACGTACATATCAGCACCCTCACTCTGACCTGTGGTAAAGACCTGACTTGTTTGGTTTCAACATTCCAGCTCAAACAGGGGCTAGTAAAGGCTCTTTACCTTACCACAGCCTCTGCTCCTTTTCTTTGTATACACAAACGTACCCTGCGAATGCCAGCAATTACATATTGTTCCAATATTCAGTCAAACAACATAAAGAGTTGAGTGTTGGCTGAGTACACAATTACAGTGCTGCAATTACTCAGCCTGGCTGATAAACAACATATGGGCCCTTTAATTTCAGAGCAGGATCACACACATATACTGAAGTCACACCTTATCAGGAGTGCATCTTACTACTGTGATGTCATTTTTTCCACTTTTAAAGCAGGACCACTAACCCCCCTTTTTTAACAATGGAACGTCAGCTGGGCGTCTGTGGAGAGAGATTGCATCACTGAGATCATTCAACCCTGTTGGAGTAGTAGCACAAGTCTGAGAGAGTTGAAGCAGCACAGAGCTAGCTGAGCCACTGACCAACCAAACACCATTCATAAATTCCTCTCAGATTGTGGCCAAGTGCACAAGACCCGGTGATGTGTGGAGCGTTTGTGTCTGTAGTCATGATTACACACATACACAGTGTTGTCCTTACACATTCTCTTGGCTCTCACCGCTGCTCTGAAGGAATGGTGGTCGCCTAACCTTGCCATAGAAAGGAAGGTATTCCAGTATAACATTAAAGCCTGTCCTCAGTTAAATTTTCCTTTTTCATCTCTGCAGATAGCTTTCATTGAACTTTTGAAACACCACAACAGAGATTTTGCTTTTCACTGTCTGAGGTTGGTCTGTGAAGCTTTTAACATTTTAAATCCTCTCAAAACTTTATGGCCTTATATTTCATTTTAATTGCCCTCTGCTCCCCTGTCTGCATGCTTGATATGCAAGGTGGATAAGGCATGCATGACTCTACTCTCTGGAGAAAAAAAAACACCAATCAGATAGGAATATGTTCATTTGTAATTCTTTTCCTGGAACCGTTGCACACATATACTCCTCCACATAGTTTTCAGTGCTTGAACTTTAAATGTGTCTTTTTGGTGAAAACAGAAAGTTTATGTAGTTCAGTCTTTAAATTCATATCAAAGCACTTTAGGAGGACATTATATGACAACTCTCCATTCATGGTTGGTCTATGAAGTGCAGTGCTTGCATGCAACATAGTTAACTTATTGAATAGACATTTAAAATACAGTTCATCAGACATAGTCAGTCCCCTGTGAGTGGAAACAGAGAAGGGGCACAGGATCAAAGACATGTAAAGTAATCACGTAATTCACATTTGAGCACCTCTTATTTGTTTAGCATTCTAACTTTTCAAATATTTATACATATTACTTATATTATGGCTCCTATTTCCAACTAAATCTTTGACTGAGATCAGGGTGTGTTTCAGTGACCAATGGTCCTCACATAGCCCCCAAAGACCGAACTGGCCTTAGATTAATGGCTGCTTCCCCAGAGATTTAGGGTGTGCCAACACAAATGGTTGGGCATGCGATGTTGGCATGACAAATTGAAGTGAGGGCAAAAGGGCAAAAAGGCAGACCACAGCCCAGACTCACAGTTTTTCTAGTGGAGCTGCATAAAGGCAGTATTAGGACCACAATGCTGAGCTGAGAGGTCAAAGGAGCAGGGTTACAGACCCTTGCCTGTCCCTCTGTCTCAGCCTTTTAATGGACTGTGACAGGGTTTCCAATCCCAACAGACTGGCCAAATGGTTTATTCATCAAAGCTGCTTGTGGGTGCAGCACTAGCACATTTCATGCATGCAGAGGTTGACACATAAATTACAGTTTGCTATCCTTACCTCAGCTTGGACAAATGGAAATGTTTTCATCTGAATGATGTGCAATGCTCTGAAAGCAAAGAAAGACAGCAAGCTGCAGTGTGACGCTCACTATAGTGATTAAATTTGTGTTATTGGTTGTGAGCTTACAAGCTTTCAGAAGACTGGAACAGCATTAGAATAGTATACAATGAAGCATAAATAATGAAAAACATACACAGCGGTTCGTCTTTCACTTTGTCTGTTTCACTTCCTGATTTATCTTTATTTCTTATTTCAGACACCATTATTTCTGTTGATCCCTAATGGATTCTTAGTCTTTAGTGACTCATATATTTGGTCTCTGATTCAGGCCCTGGCAATTGTCAACACAATACAGTAGTTAAGTGTTTGTTTAATGTTTTTCAATTGATGATTTTGTGAGGGTCTGATTTGGCATCACATTCTTGCAGTTTCACTTCCTGCCGTATTAAAGCCGATCGGCTGAAAGAACAAAGTAGAAAAACAGAGCCTGTAAATCATAACTGATTCTCAGATAATTTTTTTTAATACATGTGCAAGGAGCATTATGTCCACACACACACTCTTGTGGCATGAACGCTTCTGTGCGTTTGAAGGTCAAGAGGGGATCGTTGGTGGTTGTTTATGCAGAGAGGGTGAGGAAGCAGAGTGACTGTGAGAACCTGAGTGTTGAGCACTCTGGGTTTCTTGTCTTTTTCAGTCACCGAGGAGTAAAGCGTTTGAGCAGATCTATTTGTGCGGCAGCTGTAAAAATAGGAAGGGGACGGAAAGTATGATTCATGTGATGGAGGACAGGATTACTCGAGCTTGCTTATAGTGTTTGGTTGCACCATGAAGAGGATCCAAATGATGTGCCCATTCTCTGTTATTGGCCAGCTCCCACAGTCAATCAGAGAGATAGAGTTTAGGAGAGACCAGTTTGATAAGAGTACAACTGTCACTGTGAATACATGCCAATGAATTTAAACTACAGTCCCAGTGATTTTTTTGTGGTGATGAATAATGCCCCATCGTAGAATCTTTGCTAGTGGCAATGTGTTTACGATTAGCAAGATAGTGTGTCAAAGCCCACTGTTATCCAGCGGATTTCTTAATCTTTTGCTTCCCTATGTCACTCATATGTCAGAAGCACTTCTGTGCTTTCAGTGTTTTGAGTCTCTAGTGCAGAACCGTCTGACAGTTTTGGAATAAATCATACTCAATCATCCTACTTACCCTCTGAAAAGTTAACAGGATGGGCAAGTTGTGTAATCTTTGTCAGTTTTACATAAATACTCTATTAAGTGCTTCTGAACCTATATATATTTTCCATAAGACATGGGTTGAAAAAATGTTCCAAAGTACACAGTATTCTCTTTGGGTTGCTCTTTTGCTTGGCCCATTTGCTCGCCTCACACGCAGGCATGTGAAGCCAGAGAGGCCGATGCACAGAAGCCACTTTCTCTATCCCAGCCTCCAGCACTGGTCTCCAGTGAGTGTGAGCAGGTCTGAGGGGAACAACGTGAGCTCTGCCAGGGCCTTTGGTTTGTTCCTCAGCCTCCAGTCAGCCGCTGACCTATAATGAGGCCTCCTGTTCAGTATGGCAAAGGCAATGGAGAGAGTGGAAAAGAATTTACTGTAGTTCAGGTTGACTGAGTTTGTTGATCATCCAAAGATTAGCCCTGTAAACACAGGTTTGGTTCCGTTACACTGTAATGCCTTAATAGAGCTCAATCAGTAATAGCGGCACTGTTTCTGACAGGCTGAAGTGATTCATTCTTGGAGAGACCTGAGTTTCCTGATGTACCTTCTCATCTGTGCAGGTGTTGACAGAGCCAATTGAGAAGGATCCTGGAGAAGTTCTGTCCTCCTCGTTGAATCTGTGGTGGTGTTGTCTATACTAGTCAGACCCAGCATGATCCTGCTGAATCAGTGGACATGTTGTCTCCGTGGTCCTGTCCTGTCTAGCATGGACTAGATCAATACTGGTGTTGTGTAGTGCTGGGACACCAGGGGCTGGATCAGTACTGGTTCTGTTCTAGCCACCATGGGTCGGTGCTACACACTTTCTGTGGCTGAGCTGTGGCTGCATGAATGGCTTCTTGCAGTGGCCGTACAGAGCGTCATTCTTCTCGCCCTCATCTGAGGCTGACATCCGAGGGGGAAGCCCAGGGAGCCGGCAGGCTAAATGTTTTTCTATCCCCCTGGTAGGAATGGACGTATCAGGTGCTGTTTTAATGCGTTTAAAGTAGAAAAACAAGGCAGTGTCCAATGGCAGAAGGTAGAAACGACAAGGACAGTAGTGAAAACAGACTGTGGCTCTGGCCGTTTGCTCTCCCTTTTCAATATGCAGGGGGAAAAGCGAAAACATCCAGTCCAGTGACAGACTCATCATTAATGCTCTGGGTTTGTTTGTCTTAAGAGTTATTTGCCCACTTCACCATTTCCCCAAGAATCTTAAATACCCCTGCCCCCTTGGCCCTCATTGGGTCCCTGCATAAATAGTCCTGCTCAGTGGGAGTCCAATATCCCCAAGCTCCTGTCCTCTCCACTGTTGTCAGGTCCAGATGGGACAAAGTGAGCATTCCAGGAATAGCAACACGACTCCAACACCCAAACCCACCTGCTCCCCTCCCCCTCATACAGGGAATGTTTTTTTTAACCCTGCATCCATTCTCCTCTGCACTTCCAACTGCGACTGTAGGGGCTCCCCTGGAGTGACAGTTTTTCCAGGAAACTATAAGACCCCATGAACCATCTTTGAAACTCCTTCAATCAGCTAGAACTATCTATGACCTTAACTTCTATCGTTCCCTTCTTACGTAACAAGCCAGATGCCAAAGGTGTGGCTGTGCCAGACAGACAGACATCGCACAAATACTTGACACCAGAATGTTTCACCTCCCCAGTCTGGGGGCAGTACTGACACAGTTTGTGTGTCAAGCACCTCCGAAAAGATGGAATGAGTGGCCAGTTGATCTCAATGCCTATGAGAGGATAATATTTGTGAATTTTAAAATAAAGCTATCCTGAGGTTGGTGGAGGAGAAACAGGGAGGAGCATTGGGGAGAGGATGAATAGGGTCCTGTGCTCAGCCCCTGGGTGGACTGAACCCCTCTGTTTGCGCTTTTTTTGGCCTTGGCACACAGGGCCGCCTGTGAGGAGTGGGTCGGAAGCAGGAAGTGGTCGTGTAAGGCGATCTGCAGATGCAGCACAGAGACCCTTTTCAACAGCAGACCTCTTGGTCCCATTCGGCACAGCGACACATCAGGTAGTCCTCCTGCTGCAGCCACAGCAAGACAGGCTACACCCACATGGGACCGACAGGCAGAGAGAGAATAGAGGAGATGAGAATAAAAGATAGCACATGGGACAGAAAGAAGGGGAACAAAAAATGGGAATGATGCAGAAAGAGAATTGAGTGTGCTGGAAAATGAAAGTGAGGTCTTCTGCTACTCTATTCACTGATCAGATAAAATGTTTAGCAGGGTAACACTGAGGTCTGCCAAAATTTGACATGGCTGGACAACAGTCCAAATTGTTATACATGAAATCTTTTTGCAAAGCAAGGAATGATGAAAATGATAATGTGGTTACTTCACTGAAATCGCAGAAGGAAGCTCAAGCTACAGGTGTACAGCAGGTTCATTTTTCCATTCCACATTATAGAGGAACTATTTGAACTGTATCTGCCTCTTGCAGAAAAGCTGCTGTATGATCCTGTCCCGGATATGATGTAGATTGGCATTCAGCACACAGAGCCGCAGGAGCTGGAATCTGTCTCCTCTCTGCTTGACTTCCTTTCCTCTTCCTCTTATCTCCCCTCCCTCCCTCACTCCCCATCGCAACATTTGGATTTCCCAGGCGTCATAATGGTTGTAGGTGAATTGCTGAACTCTGTTATATCTGATTTCAGATCGTGTAACTGCCCAAGGTTATCCACCCCCTGCTCGGTATTTATTAATAGTTTTTGCAGCTGCAAATAAAAAGGGCCTCTTACACAAAGGTGGCCCATTGACAAAACACTTAGTTTAAACACTGAGTAGGAATGCAAGGCACTCCAACTAGTCCATCACTTTCCCCTTCATTTCACTTTAATTGTCTTGGCTATTTCCAAACCATTACCATTAAGTGGTTTTGTGCAGGATGCATACCACCTCGTTTCTTAAAGTACTAAATAAACAAACCATAAAAGTCTAAATCCTGCTGAAATGTCACTACATGACAGCTCAGCTGAGGTTTATATGGTACGAATGAACCTTTTGTTTTGATTCATTGTTATTGTATCAAAGCACTGCTTTGGGTGCAGCTAAGCTGCTGAAGTGGACCAAAGTGTCAGAAACCCAAAATAGTAACAATTATTTAATTTGTTTGGGCAGGGCAGCTTTTGTGTGCGAGCGCCCATCAGTGCCAAAGCTGGAATGTCAGTTGTAGTTTCACAGTACTATAGTAGACAGTACTGAATGCAGACTGCATTACTGAAGCAGAGTTTGTGGTTGGTATTATTATGACATAGATTAAATTGTGATGAAGTGATCTGGTCAAATCTATGTCTCTGGCAAATCGTTCAGCTCCAGTAAGCCTTTGAAGGTCTGCCCAGGCCAGGGAAAGCTTTAAGAACCGAGACACATCAGAGAGTAAAATAGACGCACACAGACAGCATCTAGCCCGCTGTCCCACCATTTCACTAATAAAACCAAACAGAGGAAAAGCATGCTTCACTGCCACCAAAGTCTTGCAGTTTTGTGACTATGTATATTTTTGAATAGCATGTCATGCGTTGACACAGGCTACTTGGGAAAGCCTGAGTTGTAATTAGGTCATTTGGACATTTCCTTGAACTATTTAAAGGGAGACAGGCAGGATGAATTAGGAAAATGCTGGTACTGACTCACGCACACTGTGCTTGGAATTCCCTCTTTACCATTGGCCAGGGGACTACTGATTTTGGCACCGATGCAAATTTGGAGTGAAGAATAAAAAAGGGGGAGAAAAATATTACCTAGTGTTTTTTTCCTTTCTACCCTTTGCACCCATCTATAACATACATACTAGAATAGTGCTTGGGAAAGAAACTACTTAGGTTTGCCCCCTAAACACTTAACTCCAAATAACCTTAACTCATGAGCTTATTCTTTGAGTTAGCTGTGTTGGTTCTAGCATTAAACCATGACTGCCAATCATGCGCTTGCCCCACTAGCATTCATCCTAAATCTTCTACAAATATTTTTGTTTCCTCCCAGCACCATCCCCCACCTGCCACTCAGTTCCTGTGACCTAATGCAAAACTGCAGAGATTTGCTTTCATGTGCGTGTGGGTCGGACAAAGAAAGAAGGTATAAAAAAAGACAGCAAGAAAGACAGAATGAAGTAAAGCTGCAAAAAGGCAGGGTGATGCATCTGGCACTGTGGTTTGAGGCAGAGAAACTTAAGAAGGTGGAAGTTTACTGATGATGGTTTTCAAGCCCTATTCTTTTCTCCGTCCCACCCTCCTGGTTCTATTTCTACAATTTTTTCTCTCAGCACTCATCACACATTACCTAGTGCCAAGGCTATAGGAAATGAATCACTTCCTGATTCTGCTCACCCTTTGATTTAAATGTTTGTGTGCCAGTCTGTGACCCCAGCGAGACAGCATTAAATTGACTGAAACACTTTGATTAATCTACTGGGGTTCAGAAAAGTAACATTACACCAACTGCTCTTTGAAAGCCCACCACCAAACTGCATGTCAGTCACACAATATATATATTGAAATTATACATAAAGCATTTGCACCCTTTCACAGAGATCCACATATGTACAATTATACTCAATTTAGCACAGTGCATTCGTGTAAAAACTCTTCTTCTCTCCAAATTGCAAACATGAACTTAGACCAAAGGTTCATTCACAAATAGAGCTTTTGTATACCCTCTGGCTCTGTAGACTCACAAGGAAACGGTATTTCATGAGAATTAACTTGTTTCATTTGGCATCATTATGAGGTGTATTTATGTAGCCTACTTTGCCAAGGTTTAAGGAAAACCCCTTTCACATTCACATGTTGGAACTTGACTGAGTGTCCTCTTGTCTTGACATACATGCAAAGAACCCTCCCTCTAAGTCTTACAAGCAAAGGTCTTACCTGAAGGTGGAAAGGTCATGAGTGTGGCCTCCAGGTACATTGGGGTTTTGACCAAACAAACTTTCTCCTGGTATTTGTTGATGAATTTGTGGCACTCCCAACCTGCCCAAATCACACTTCAAAGTAATGCTTCCCAAGTGTCACACCAGAGGTGGGGAGCCTATTATTCTTCTTCCATATTTGTCATGAAAATCTTTCAGCACCAAGTGATGATGTGGAATCTCATCAGCTCTGAAGCACTCAGAGTCGCAGCTGTGTGCATGAGAAATAAATCACACCAAGATGTCACGTTTATTTTTAACAAGGTTAAATTTTATATGGTCTCTACTGTACTTGTAACTTATTTATTTCACGAGAACACATGAAAAGCTTCAAATGCCAGATGCTGGTAGGTTTGCATTTAGTCCTTTTGCAGAGGAATATAGAATTTCCTGACTGCTCAAAACATTAGCCCTTTCTCTAAAGCACCAGCCTTTTGCGGCCTGTAAAAATCATTATCAAGCTTTTGTGACATTGCACCCTCAGTTTAGCCATACAAATAGGAGCATGTAAATCGCTGAATAAGTCTCTTGCCCTTTATGCATTACGTATGAGAAAAGAAGAGCCTCTGTCAAAACACGCAGGACTAGTGACATGAGAACACAATTATCTGCAGCCCTGCCTGCACGTGCACGCTTGTCTGAGGTGCGTTTGTTCGTTGATTCATGGGAGGGAGGGTGACGGGTCACTAAGAAAAGGCTGAGTCCCCTGAGGCCACTGACACTCAGGTTGTAACTCTGCCACTGCAGGCCCAGTCTCATCGCTGGCCTTCCACCTATGTGATAGTGGGCCCAAACCTCTCTTGCTGCTTCTGGCTTCCTTGTGGTAGCGGATATGTAAATGTTAATGGAGCACAACATACAGTTCCTACATAAATAAAAGGCTTGCTTTGTAATATGTTCCTAAATTAGCTTTGACCAATGGGAGCTTGTTAAATAATGCTGGTAGGAACTACTGAATTACTGATTACTTAAAAATACAAAACATAATTCCATTAAGATTACAAAATATCAGCAATATTAGTATTACAAAATTACAATTGCTATATAAAGCTACATGCTATTGTCATGCTTGTGTGTGTATGAGTGTGCATGAACTGCTTGCATCTGACTGTGGGTTTGAACATGTGTTTATATCCACACAGAAATGATGATGAGAGACAGAGAGAACATGTTACAATAACATTTTCACATCTGCAGATTAAGATGAACTTTGTCTAGACTGTGTCTTCATAGGGATGTGCCTGTGGTTTACACTCTTGTAAACTTTTAAAAACTGTAAATAAAAGATGAAATAAAAAGGGTTCTTCCAAACTGCTCCAGCTCAACGGCAATATTTAAACAGTGAGACTGTGAAAATGTTTGGTTTTTGCTTTTTTTCTTCTATTTAGCAATTTGAAGCACAATTAAAACTAAAGAGAGTGAGTTCAGGATGTCTCTTAAGGTCTGTGGCTTGGTAAAGAAAATATTGATTGAATTTGCCTCAGTACAATATTTGCAGCCAGCGCTGGTTAGCTCTTTAAGTGTTGATCTTCTGTAATATAAACTGTCTCTCGGTTGAATATTCACTCATTAAAATGCAAGAGTGTAGCCTGAGATGTGACTGAGATGATTAAGTTTGAGGTTACAGAGGACTGTCATTAATGAGTGCCCTTGTTGCATTCCATCTCAAAGTTTCTTTTACATTTAATAAAACTTTCCTGAATTTTGAGAAGCAACCAAATACTTTGCCCGAGGCAGAAGAAGGGACAAGCAAATATTGATTCACTGGGGGGAAAAAAGGAATGCCTCAGGAATAAAACGAATGATTTTGTCCATTAAGGATAAGGTTATCATAGTTATTGTGAAGTTGAAGTCAGGAAATTTTGTCTCGCTTGGTCTTTCACTAATATCCTGTTCTACTCAGTCATGTTTTACAGTCTATCACACACTGACTATATTTGCAGAACCGCACAAGTAATATTCCATAGACCTACAGAAATAAGGGAAATTATGTCAAAAATAATCTTTAAACAAAGATTCCATCATGTTTGTGAAATGCTGTGGTTAGCAATATGGAAACAGACTGAGTCCAGAATCCAGTGGTTAAAAAAAATAAATAAAAGAAAAAACTCGTCTGAGAAAGAGGAAAAACTTGGGAGGGGGTAAGGGGAGCCTCTGGAATTACACACCAAAAACCCCTAAGACACACATACAGACACACACACAGACACATACTGAGACACTGAGGCACGCACACACTCCTTCCATTTTCCCTAACTGCGCAGCTAACCACGTTGGGTTAAGGGTGGGGTTAGGGTTGGTGGAGGTCGGGAGGCACAAGTATAACAGGCCAGTACTGTGCTCACTGTTTCATTTGCAGCACTCAGACGTTGGTTTCTCTCCAGCATCTTCCAAATATTAAAACATCACCAGCATGGAGGAAGTCGGATGACTCATTAATTATTCTGTGTAAATCATATGCTGAGATATTAAGTTTGTGGACTGCTGACAGACCACACTAGTGTTCACGCGTCCACATCCAGAGCTTCTGTGTTAATAACTGTGGGTTACTATGATTGTGAAAGCATGCTGGGCTCACTTCACATCGCTGACACATCCCTCCTCCTGGTCTGCCTTTGAATGGACGTGCACGCAGAGATCTTAAAGGCAAATTGCTTGCATAATGGCTGTTTCCAAAAATACAGAGGAGTAGGCAGGCACGCTGACCAAGGTTTTGGCGGTGCTCCCCTGCATCCGGGCCCCGGGCCAGCCGTTCTCACAGTGCTTTCCCTTCGCCGGACCGGTCATGCTGGGAGAGGTGTGAGGAGAGCAGTCGGACAGCTTTTATTTTGCCACCTGATCCTCCCCCCTGCATCCCTCCGATTACACAGCCTACTGGGCTATGCAGCATACCCAACATCCCCTCTTCACTTCCTGACACTCATCCCTTTGTATGATTTTCCCACTCTTTAATAGTCTTCGCTACCAGTGTTGTCAAGATTATTCTTCCTCCTCTCTCCTCTCCACCACCTCTGATCTCATGACCCCTCATCATCATCTGTCTTCTCTCTCTCTCAGTGGTCTTTGAGGCTACTGTGTGCTGATATTTCAGTGTGCGAGCATCTGGAAAAGCTGAACAAGTTGGAAAATTCCCGCTAATGCTAGTTATTGATTTACATTATTATAAAGGGAGCCATTGTTTGTGAAAGTGGATTGCGCAGCCTGCTGCTGCCCTTCTCTTGGCTCTAACAATTCTTAGTATCTGTTGAGTCATCGTCTTCAGGATTTGACTGTTTTGTTTAGTATTTTATGCAAATTTCTGCACAGTTCAGGTTGCCTGTCTAAGTAGCAGTGGTCTGTTTTCTCCATTTCTTTGAGCCACCTTGGAGTGCTCTCCTATTACAGAACATACATCAACAGAAACAATGAATAGCTCAAATGAAAGAGATGTTGAGTCTGTAGTCTTTTAAGTAAACTGACTTTGAGAGATATGGAGCTTATTGGGGCCTTTGGCCTCTCGGAAAACAGAATTTGCAAAAGAAATTGCGAGCTTAAGGCCCTGATGTGATGAGTTGACAGAGATTTTCACAATGCAACCAGCATATTTTCACTCAAGCCAACACCACATACATCCTGCACCAAAATGACAGGAAAAAGAGTTTCAGGAAATTGAGTTTTAATTCAAGCACCTTTTACCCACTCCCTCATCTCAGGGGGAAACCAAGGCATGCCCCTTGTATAAGTGAGGAAAAAAACTCCAGTTTTCTTCAGTTTTGTGCTTATAATGTTGTCATGTATGCACAAAGCACACATTTACCTATACCACAAACACACCACTTCTTCAATACTCAGCAGTCTTAAGCATTGGGGTGGTGTTGTGGCAAAGCCATATGGGGCGCCACTGCTTGAGAAACTTGGTGATTTGACAGGACGCCTGAAGAACACACACACACACACACATACACACATACACAGCCTTAATTGACTTGTAAAACTAAAACACACTTTTATGGAACAAATTTTAGACCAGTCACGCAGGATTTGATATCAACTTCTGCTCAGCTTGCAATTCTGTCGCCACCACACTGTATTTATGCACAGTCCATGAACAATTTATACTTTTCAAGATAAAACTGAATTAGCTGTACCAAAGACGCCACAGACTGGTAGACTGATATGCGTGTGTGTGAAGTAATTCTGACTTGTGTGGAGGATGTTGCTGCAAGAGAAGAGTTACTGAGTTGTGCAGGGTTGTAGGGGAAGTGGACAAGGTATTTTTTAGGATATAAATGACCCCATAGTCTTTGTAAACTGACAGCTCAGGCTTGGGTGCTACTTCTGTAAGGCTCCTGTTATCCTCATACTGCTTTTTTTGTTGCTGGAGGCATTCATCCTCAGCCCCAAACTTCAACGCCTGGTCTGAGCAAATACAATTGGGGCTGTGATGTATGATTGTGACTGTTGACTCTGCAAAGCTGAATCAAGCGCTGCCTAGTGGAGATGTTGGCAGGGCCATTCATACCGGTTTTCCTAACCCGACAGCAGAGATAGCTGCAGACACTCCAGCTTTCAGATGCTGTGGAGCTGTAGAGTGGATGTGATTTTTCACAACCAGGCCTAAACCCAGCCGAGTCTCAGCCTCAAGCCTCCATCCCAACCTGCTAAATGCCTCTGAGAGGTTTACCAGAGGATGAGGCAAGGAAACACATGGCAGAGACTGATCCCTCTAAGTTGAAGTGGGAGGTTGTATCTCATGATCCCATTTGTCAGGTGGTATCTGGACACATTGACAGGTCTGTGGGTATGAACAGTGTCAGTTTAAATGACGTGGCTACATTAAAGCTGCTTGATCTACAGATTAACTGCATAAATATACCTTTTGGGAACACATGTTTGCAACAGGGGCCCCGAGAGCCTCTTCATTCCTTGCCTTGAGGCTATGAGCCCTCATTTACACTGTAAAACAGTCAAGACACCATGCACTTTCTCAACTTACACTATTTACTAGTTGAGAGGCAATATGTCATTGTGTTTAAGAAGTGCTGTGCCTTTAATTGCAAATAGGACCTTGTGTAGTTTTCACATGTAGGTGGTTTGGTTATTTTGCCAAGGTTCACAAAGAATTCATTTGTGTGCAATCTGTCATCGTCCTCCCGATAATCAGCACTAATGTTATGTCAGACAATCTTATCGTAACCTCAATGCTGAGATGATCAGATAGCATCTCCACGAAAGGAATTTAGGTGTGTTGCAGAACAAATAGAAGTCTGCATTTTAGTCTATACAGCTTTTACTACAAACCCCACTGTACATAGTTTAAGGAATGCTGCATATAACTGATCTTACCACAAGTTAAGATGTTGAAAAGCATAGCATGCATTGTTGCTTTGGGACCTTTTCCCTCACACTGTTTGTGGTAATGAGGCGAGAGATAATTTGGCAATGTTATTAAAAGTTATAAAACTAAGAGAAGATTTCTGCAGATATTTTTGTCCAAACCAAGGTGCTTTTAAAAAAGTTAGCAGTTGTTGCAGGTTTTATAAGACAGAGCCCCTAATGTAATTAAATCAGTGCAATACGCTAACTGATAGGCTAAGCCCCTGGGCTGATAGAAAGGCATTCAGGAATTTAGGATGGAAACAAAATCAGGTTTTGATCTTAAAATGACCCTGAGAGGGCAGAACAACAAAATCTCCTGTGAGATTGATGAGGATGGAGTTCTGGTGGACATATTTATAGTATCTTTTTGTCTTAGCACATTTGACCAGTCTCCAACTTGTCTGAAAATATATGGTGCAAAGGAGCACTGCATCCTGCCGTAGGTGTGTTTAACAGTCTGCTGGGCAGTCACAGTCATAACCTGAGGAACAGGCCCAGGATGATAATACTCACATGCTATGTTTCCATATTTTCAAACAATGATAATTGCATTTCACAGTACAGTTTTTATTCCTCCTCATGAAACCAAAAGAGCATTGCTAAAACAGTCAGGAATGTGTCTTGCTCAAGGACATTTCAGCAGGTGGATTGAAGCCAAAACAGAGGCTTGAACCCAAATAGTCTGGCTAAATGGTGGTCTCTCCAACCATGGGGGTGGCCCCAAATATTGGCATTGATAATAGCCAGAGGAAAAAGACAAGAAGGTGGGATGGAAGTTTGGTTACAAAACCAAGAAATTACAATTTGGTGCTAACTCCAAGTTTCATCTGGGCTGACCTCAAAAGAAGCAGAAGCAGTGGAAGGCCAAAGTAAACTGGGACCTGAGATGCAGCGTCTGGGATGCCTGAGGAAAGGCAACCAATGTCACTGGGCCCATAGTTCTCACTGTCTAATGGCTGACTGACTAATCCCTGATATTCCTCCATGATCTAAACCTGCAGCACTCTGTAGCAATAGAACACTGTGGCATTGTGTCCCTGCTCTTAAGGAGTCTGTGATTCATTTACTGGCTGTGCCTTTTGGATCTGTGCACTATATTTTTCTCATCCTCAGTGCTGTAGTGAGCTTCATCATTTCAAGACCAAACTGGTTTCTTTCTGTTGTTGTTTATATAGAGAATTTTGACAGTGATACATGTACAACCATCAATTCACTGTTGTAGAGCAGGGATCCAGCATTCAGATGAAACTGCATTAACTTTTTTTGAAATGTCTTTTTATTGTTGTCAGGAATATGTGTAAAGTGTTAGTAGTATCTCCAAGACTTTGAGTATGAGTTTGGCAGTATTTCTGAAATTCCCCATTGATTACACTGGTTCTTTGTGCAATGACAGCAACACTGAGTAATGATGCAATAGTGCTCTCTGCTGGCAGAAACTAGGAATATAATAATTGTACATCATATAGCATATATAATGGACACTTGAATTGTTTGTTTTAAATGCATCTTTTAGACTAATTGTGTTAAAACATACCTTTTACCAACATTTCCTGCACATATTTACCACATTTCTGTTTTCCATACTAATCTTTGGAATGAATGTTTTTACTTCTTTAAAAATTTCCCATTATTCCTTCATGAATTGTATTTAATGCACGGTTTGTGTTTGAATAGTTGAAATGCACATAATATTTAATTAGACAATTGAAGCTTGTCATCTGATCCTCTCTATTATCTTTTACTTCCAGGTCGGCTTTCCTCTTGTGCCAGATCAGCAGTACACAATGAGGGTGAAGAGATGAGCCAGCAGCGAGCAGCTCTGTCCCTGCAGTTCCTGCCACTGGATGTTTACTGATTGATACAACCCAAACGACGATGCCCCTGTCTCCCAGATAGCATTTCTGAGGACCAGGCCTTCACAGCACGCATTGTGCACCATGGCAGGAGAGACTCAGCGAATGCACGCTGTCAAAGAGCTGGACGCTGAGTCCAAACTGCAGGATGAAGGGACGGCACTGGAAAAGCAGAGTGACGAAACCACAAAGGAGTCTTCAGAGCACTTTTCAAGCTCAGGCACTGAGGCCAGAGCTGGCAGCAGAGGGGCCAAAGTTGAAAAACTAGAGAAGGAAAGGGACTGTCCTCAGCAGCGCG
The DNA here is from genome assembly GCA_016785225.1 of Psettodes erumei. NCBI lineage: Eukaryota > Metazoa > Chordata > Actinopteri > Pleuronectiformes > Psettodidae > Psettodes > Psettodes erumei. The sequence goes on along the minus strand of JAFBJZ010000772.1, from coordinate 5,116,668 downwards.
AAGCTGTCATACGGCCACAGCAGGCAGGGAAGATTGACTTCAGATCACTCCAAAACAGATCAAAATTTGCCACTGACAGGACTTGGTCCAGTGGCAAAGGCAGCCCCCAGTCCCCGAGTGGAAAGGGCCGCAGCCGAGAGAAGGGTAAACGGTCAGGCAAAGCAGAGCGTGGCAACCCGCAACAGCTGTACAGACTTAGCATTACAAATCCACGCTCCAACAACCCCACCATCGGCATTGCCTACCCACAGCAGAAGGTTTCGCCACCCAAGAAGTTGGAGACCAGTCGTGGCCCAGTCTCGGGCAGCTACAGATTCCACGTTCCGAGTATACCAGAGAGAGAGGCTGAACTACAGCAAGAAGAGCTCAACTTTAACCGCTGCTTCCAGGAGGCCTCCTCTAACCTCACCTCCCCAAGTTATACCTCACAGGCACTGGGTTCCTCAAGTGGAACATCATCCCACCCACTTCCACCCCTGTCACAGCAGCAGCAGCCTGCCTCAATGGAGAACAACAGTACACAGCCTGGCAGCCAGCTAATCCTGGCTGACTTTCAGCTGAGTGGCTCTAATACATGGCAGTCTCCTGAAAGGACTTTTAATGGTGCTAACTACGGGGTTTCGTCACAAAAATCCACTGCCCTCACAGAAGCCAATAAGACAAGTTCCTATGTGCCTGGTCCGTTTCAATATGGATATCACTTTCTGGAAGAATCAACCTCTGACTCTTTTCCCTGTGAACAAAACCCCCAATCACAAGACTTTACAGACTCCTCCCTGGGTTCTGTTCACATGACCCACAACTCCTTTTCTTTTACAACCGGAGAGGGGCAAAACATTGCTCAAAACAGCACTCAGTTCAGTAATGAACAGCAGTCAGAGGATGGAAGCTCTTATTCGCATTCCCCACAGTCACAATTTATTCAAGCTGTAGGATCCTCCATCCAGTGTCCAAGGAATATGAGTGAGGACTCAGCCAGCAGTGACAGCTCTGGCTCCAGCTCTCAGCAGTCAGAGCAAGGGAAGACTGCCCTGCCTGAGAGTACAGACACTGCTGGACAGACAGACAGTAGGGATGCAATCATAACCTCGGGGAATAAGAGGAACTGTCACCCAAAAGACACAGCTGCCAACCAAAGAACATTCATACAAGGAAGTGTGCACCATGCAAGAAATAATTCACAAACTCCCGGCTCCCAAATGCACTTTTCCAGCAAAACATTTAATAGCCCTCCAGTCAGTAACATTCACACAGGCTCAATGTCTTTTGATAAAAACATAAATAATAAGGTTCGAAATAGGTTACCGCACTCCTGGGAAGGTCCTAGCAAGACATTTTCACCAGCTGAACAAAACACAATTCAGTATTCTGACATGAATGATAAGTTTCAGTTTCAGTCCCAGCCAGCACTTGACCAAAGGCCAAATTCATCTAAGAATAGCAGAATGCCCTGGCAGCAGATACGGCCAGCCTCTGCCATGCCCAACCAAAACATAATCGAGTTATCTAGGCAAAAAAGCAATCAAAAATTGGCTTACATTGTTTCCCCCACTGACTGGCAGGATGATAGTAAATCACATAAGCACAGCTCCCTGAAAAACCCCAGCTCATTTCAGAACAGCAGAACAAGTGATGGGTTCTCAAACCAGAGACAGGAGACTGTAAAACATAACAACAACACAGTCTCAACTTTTAAAGTGGAGATGAGCCACGCACAAGTGTGTGAGTCTAAAAATAAGGCAGTGTACTTCGGACTCAACCAGTCTCTTCCAGTGGCGACAAGAAACTACAGCTATCCGCCGTTACAGGTCCCACCGATGGGACTTATGATGGTGTCGCCTTATGAATCCCCTTTGCCCTCCCCAGTTCATAATCCTGCATCTAGTAGTACCTGCTCTTCACTCTCCCCGGCGTCCACCAGCCCTGTTAACATCAGTTCAGAGGACAGTCAAATGTCAAAGTCAGCACCCCCTCACACATTTTACCACCAGCCCCCAGCCAAACCCCAGTTACCTTCAGATCACCTGAGCTCTCACAGCCACCAGTTTCATTCTGATGTTTCACGAAACCTTTCTTATGCACCAGACAGAGCCAAAGATGACATGATGAGCTACCTGCAAAATAGCACACATCCAAAGACAACTATGGATGGACACAAAGGTTACATGGACAGTTTTGGGGTGGAGCATCACCAGCCTCCACCACCTTACTCTGCACATCAGCTGTTAGCCACCTCATTAGCCACAGCAAACCTGGACCAGTTGGATGTGCTTCTCACATGCAAACAGTGCGATCAGAATTTCAATAACCTGGCTTCCTTTCTAGGCCATAAGCAATATTGTGCACAACACACATTTGCACAAAATGACCTCAAAGACATATCAAAGATGGAGGACAACAGAAAGTTTCACACAGAACCATCGAAAGCAGTGCCGTCTCTGTCAAATGTTCCAATGTCCAGGTGCCCATCTGATCTTCACCTCTCCTTGTTGGGCCTCAATAAAAATGGAGAACTGATGTCTGACAGTGAAACAAGAGGAGAGAATAAGGATGATCCCATGAAACTCAACTTGTTCTCTGGCACTGGTAACCTCCCTGTCCCTCTCCCTGATTTGGAAATGGAGGATGCCAAATTAGACAGCCTAATCACAGAAGCCTTGAATGGACTGGGCTATCAGTCAGACAATGCAGAGATAGACAGCAGCTTCATTGATGCATTTGCTGATGATGACCTCACCACTGTCAAAGCAACATCAAATAAACAGTGTCTGAAAACCAAAGAATCCCTGGTCTTTGAGAGCAAAAATAAACAGGCAGATGATGAAAAGTCTTTCGCACAGGCAAAGTATTTTTATGACTCTGATGTTGAGAGCTCTGAGAGAGACAAACAGTACACAGAAAGCAAACTTGAGAAAAAATCTCTGAATTTGGAAAAAGATGAGAAAATTAACATTAAAAAAGAAGTCTCTAATAAAAATTCAAGAATTGCCTCACGGGAGAAGATGAGGGAACAAGACAGCAAAGTGAAAGAGGCAAGAAAACTGTGCAAGAGTGAGGATGAAAACACAGGTGCACAAAGGTTTCTCTTATCCAGCAAGCTGTCTGAGCGCTGTGGGGTTAAAAGCTATCAGGACAGCTCTGCACTTCGAGGTTCAACTCCCTCGCAGGCCTCTACATCTCCAACCTCAAGAGCTGCAATGAAAGAGAGCAAGAGGAAAAGCACTGGAGGGGGCACCTGGAGCAAAGAACTTATTCACAAAATAGTTCAACAGAAAAATAAGCTCCATAAGCTTCATGTCAAAGGCACCAAAAACCTTCAGTTTTCCTTAGTAATGGAGAGACTGACTCCCACTGTACAGAACCCTGCATTTGGAGAATATGACTATGTCTCTGACTCAGATGATGAATGTGAGCCCGTAAAGATAGCAAGCCAAGGCCGCCTAAATCAAAGCAGTCGTTGTAAATACACATACACTAAAGAGTGCAAATGGCGAGCAAGAAGTGAGAGGGACCAGGCAGCGTGGAGACATGAGTCAAAGGAGTGTTTTGAGGTGAAAAAAAGCGAGGACGTTTCTCTCTCGCCTGAGAAACACAGTTCTCAACTGAGACTCAGGAGAAGGGGTAGCAGGTCGTCCACAAGCAGTGAACTCAGCACATCTGTGAGTGTTTCAAGTGATAGCATCAACAGCCCCAAAAGCACTGACCGCACTGACTCAGACTGTGAGAAGAAGACAGATATCAAAAAGAAAGAGTCTCCAGAGCAGAAAACCTATGAAAGGTCCTCCCCACAGAAGTTATGTAAAGAGTCCAGCACACTAGCACTGACATTCACTAAATCTGTCAGGAAGTACAGCACTGACAAAGCCGTTCTTTCTAATAATAAAGACAGTACAGAGGATCCAAAGAAGTATCAGTCAAATCCAGAAGTTGCTAATCCAGTGTCATCCCCACAAAAAGCAAAAGACACAATGAAAAACTTTGAAAAATGCAGAAGTTCTCATACAAAATCAAAAGAGAAGCTGTGTCACAGAAAAGAAAGCGACACTGCTGTCAGTTCATCCGTAAACACCCTACAGAGAGCCGACAGTCTGTGCCCCAAAGAGGAACAGACGCAGACTAGCAGCACAGATAACAAGCCACCACACTTTGATTTACACTCTCCCGCCATCAACAAAGAAACTGATTTCAATATTGACAGAAACACAAAGGGCAAAAGCAGAGAGGAGCCCCAAGCCACACAGCCAGAGCTATCAGAGAGTACCACATTTGAAAAACAGAGTAACAGCATCTGCATGGTAAAAGAGGCTATTACTTTAGGCAATGACCTAGACACACACAAGCCTGCAGCTCTTTGCACCTCTTTGATGGATGAGGTGTGCCTATCGCCGACTGAAAGCCAGGGCCCTTTGATACAAAAAGATACACTCCATCTCATGCACTACCCTCTGGATCAGGAACAGGGACTCATGAAATCCCCACTTTCATTTGACACCTCGTCAATGTTCGGGGACCTCACGGGATTCGACAGTGGCCTCTATTCAGATATGCCGATTCAGAAGGAGGGTTTCCATTCAATAGAGAATGCAGCAGATAAAAAAGAGGAATTTGTGTCGTCTTTCTCTCCCTTCCTGGAACAAAGAGACTGGAACCTTATGGCTAGCCCGGTGCTACCAGATGAGATATCTCAGTACAAAGACAACTCTGAGAAATCAAATGAAAAAAAAGCAGATTACAATCATGTCCCTTTGTCTCTGCCAGAAAAGATAATTGATTACAGTGCAAATCTCAACAGCTGTGCATTGGAGGATGAGCTTGAGATAAAGAGAATAGTAAATGAGCTTGAAAACCAGCTGCAAACAACTAAGTTGGAAAGCCCGCCATTGCTAGCTCAGGATGTCCCCAAGCAACTCCAAATGAGCAAATTTTCACCTTTAAGGCTAGGCGATGAGTCAGAGAGCAACGGCACTGGTCTGGATATGAGGTGCCCTGTACAAACAATCAATGTGCCAGTGACCAGAATGCCATCAGAGCCTTTCACAGAACCAGGACTCCCGTGGTCCAGTCCGTTCCAGTTTGAGCTAATGGCTGGACACCACAGTCCCCACACTCCAATCAACAATGAGCCACATTTCACTGACAAAGAGAACAACACACCCAATTTGATGGCAACAACCTCACATGTTGAACAGCACTGCCATGAAGAAAAATCAGATGGAAGTGCTCGAAAAAAGACTCCTGCAGAAACAAAGGAAGAGATTTTAGAACAGAAGAGATACACGGAAAACCTCATGAAGAGCCTGGAAGTGATTTCAGATTCTATATTCAAAAAAGAACCCATTATATCAGAACACAAGGAGTCGAATGTCACCTCTCTCACCACACAACAACATCAAGAAATTGAATGTCAGGCAGCTGATGCAGTTGAGAGAGAAGATTACAGTGAAAAGGAAGCAATTACTCGGAAGAAGAATATATTATCACCCCCAAATATCAATGAGCGGAAGGATGACATCAAATTCATCCTGAATGAGTCACAGTCATCTCTCTCCAACAGCACTGACCCCACAATGGATGGAAACCAGCCAATTTCATCGCAGCCAAGTGAGCCCTTAGAAATCAATGATAGCGGGGGTGAGACCAAAGTCACATCAGAGGAGGATATCACAGAGAATGGGAATTTGATTGAGTCTGTTCACTGTTCAAGTGTGGTGACACATGACTCACAGGTGGCTGAGGGGTCCTGTGGGAACAGTGATGCAGAGGACAATGTAAATCACTTGGTAAAAAACAGTAGTGATGGTCAAGAACATTCAAATACGGATGGATATGAGGAAGCAGAGGCAGTGAAGGGCATCATCGATCAATCTGACAGCCATCCTTCATCACCAGCTGTACCTGACCACAATCTTGACCGTGGCAAGAACACAGCATGTATGGTGGAAACAGCACTGCAAGAGCAATCCACTGACAGTCATGATGAACCTGGAGACATTAATTCATCACTTGCTGGTGAATTGAAAGTAGAGCATTCAGGCAGTTGGATTGAAGCAGATGAAACAGAAAAACAAGATCATGTGATTGGACTTTCTCCCTCTCAAAATGGCAGCCCTGCTAAGATTTATGGTGCAAGTCCAGCAACTGATTTGTCAGTGGCGATAGTCACCACAGAAAAGCCCTCCAGTCCAATACTAGTGGAAGCCGAAACAGAGAGTTCTAGTCACCGCTCACCCTTCCAAGACACCCGGTCCATAGAGGGGCAAAGCAATCTGTTGATCCTTTCACAGCCTGGTGGTCTAATTGACAGTGACTCCTGCAAAGATACCCCATTTAGTGCCTCTCTAAATCCTGAAACAGGCCTTGCCTTCGACACCATTCAGAAACAAGACGAGATTTTACATGTTACGGACATCAGAGAACATCTTCCTATTAATTTCATGGCAAGTCACCAAAACTCACCATGCAGAGATGAGCTGGAAGAAAGTCATTGCCTTTTTCTACACACTGCCCCACCATCCAGTCCTCTTTTATCAAGCTCTCTACAAACACCTATGCAAAAGTTGGACCTAGAAAATGAATCATGTCAGCCGCAAAGCAAATGCAATAAGTCTGCTGATGAAGACTCACGTCAAAATGTGAAATCCCCCTTAATCGGAGATGATAACCAGTGTGTCAGAGAGGCTCTAAACAGCAACGAACAACTGAACACAACAGCTGAGATGGAGTATTCTTTGATAAGCCCACCTCACCTGGACTTAGGAATCACAGAGTGTAAAATCCCCAGCTCTGAACCCACCAATCCTTCGCCACTTCCTGTGACCAGCACAGCAGAACCGCCAGAGGGCTGTGAAAAGAGAGATCTAATGTACGATTTCAAGCTCAGTCCCCTCAACTACAGCAGCATTCCAGATGAACCTCCACACCTGAATCAGTACGACTACATACCAATTTCACCAGCCAGTAAACCTGAAGAGAATGCAGACATCAAGCAGAGTACCAGGGGTGACTGTGAACCATGTGACCTGAGCATTAACTCTGCACTGATATTTAATAAAACTGAAACAGACACAAAAGTAAATGCAGACCCTGCAGCTAAAATAAATTCATCAGATGAACCACTGGTCCTTCAGCAGAGTATTAAGTTCACATGCATTTCATTGGATCTCCCAGCTGAAATTAAAAGCACAAATCCCTCAGCTGGTAATGTAAAGAATAACTTGGAGATCAGTCATGATTCAGTTGAACCTACGGAGCAATTGCATATTTGTGCTGACATTCTGAGAAAGGTTGAAGCGGTGAATTTAGATTCTCACAAAGGCGGCTTCTGCTGAGGACAGTGCACTTCTCAGAAAAGACACTTCAGATGTTCTTCCCACTCCTAGGCCACTCATTGTCTGTGAAAACGAACAAATGCCTCTTCCACCAGAACCATCAGTGAAGCAACCAACAATGGAGACTGGCCAGTGTTCAGTTACAGACCAGGTACAGAAGGAAATATCACAAAAAGAGACACAGAGCAACAGTCAACAGGGGAAAGTGCTCTGTGAAATCTGCTTCATGTGTTTCAGGACCGTGCCAGGGTTAAAGAGACACAAGGCCATGAAACATTTGGTCAGAGCTGAAAAACACATTGGCCCACAGAGCACAACATCAAACCTTCAGGGGAATATGCTTATTTATGAAGCATCACAAACTACAGAGAAAGAACATAAAGATGATTCACAGACCTGTTACCCAACAAAAATAGATGGGCTGCCTGAGACTAGCAGTTCTCGCATATCTAAAGCAGCAGAGACGGAGTCAGTCCTGGAGGAAATGGCAAGTGAGACAAGTGTACTGGCAGCGGATGAAATAGCCCATCAAAACACTCTGCTGCCAACAAAAGTAAGGAAGAACAGCAAAGCTAGAAAGAACAAAAACAGTGACGTAAACGTGAAGCCCGACCCTTTCTCTGACGAGATTCTAAATATATTAAAAACAGACATCCTTCAAGCTATAACTCCTGAATTCAAAAGCAGCAGACTACAAGGGCACCCCAGTTCTCCCGAGGACCAGGTGAATGTCAAAGAGAGAGCTGTTACTGGAACAGAGGAATTCCCTCACCCTGCCACCTCAGACTCTGGCTTTGACAGTCCATCCCAACCTCCAACAAAAGAGACAAGTGTACTTAATGAAAATGTAGAGCTAAATCAAATCACTGATGCAGAGGAAATGAAATGTACAAGCATGACAGAACTGGCAAATGGGGGTGTATGTACAGATAATAATGTGGACAATTCTGTATGTGTAGACAGGGATGTGATTGGACAATGTGATGATTCCAGAAAGACCCTTTGTTCTGTGGAGGAGATGGCTGAACAGAAAGGTTCAGAAGAGAGCCTAGCCAAGGAGATTCTTGGAAAAGTGGCAGTCGAGATCAAATGTGAGAACAGCAGTGGCCCATCAGACGAGTTACATCCTCTCTCCTATTTGAATTCTTCCCCTCTCAGCCCTCCTGGCATAAGCTCAGATCTGAAGGCCTTACTCGACGACGACACCACATTCTCACAGCTGTTCCCAAGGGACGAGGAGGCAAAAAGGAAAAAGTGCCCCCGGGTGTACAGCAAAAGAAACAAAAGACAGAAGCTGTTGCCTGACTCAAGCGTGACTCAGGATTACCCTCCTTCAGAAACCTTCATGCAAAATAAAGATCAGTACGTCGGAAGCCAAGCAGAGCAGACATTTGCTGACAATCAAACTAACCGCTGTGAATACGAGACAATATCTATTGACGATGCCATCATGTTGAATATGTGCCATAACAGCACATTGAAAGCTGATGCCAAGCCATCGTCGGATGTCAAGCAAAGTGATCAGGAGGATGTTCACGAGGTTATGAAAGAGCTTGGCAGCAATCTCTTGAATCCACTTGAGAGCACGATTGATAAATCCTCAATTGAATGGGCTGACTCCGCTGACTTCACTGGCTTTGACGCAGGCACGACAGTGACTTCTGACCCCAACACCTGTAAGCCCGACGTGCCAACCACACCTTGTCCTCTTCCTCTGCCTGCTGTCCCTTATCCTGTGGAGCCGTGTGTCACAGAGAGTGTCCAGTCCTTCCATAGTATTGACATCCAAAACATCAATACCACATTTCAGCTTCCTGAGATTCAGTTCTTTGACTCTAATAATGATATCTCAGTGTCTCCTAGTATTGCAGCTGTTGATGTGGTGGACAGAGATGATGAAAAGTCCAAGAAAGTAACAGAGCGCCGAGGCAGGAAGCGGCAAGATGGTGGAATAAAGGTCAAAGATAAGCAGTACAAGTGTAAGGTGTGCTTCACTTGGTTCCTCACCCTTGGTGAGCTGAACTTTCACAAGTTATCCCACAACCCCTCTCCACCTCCGACCTGCTACATGTGTGTGCAGCGCAAATTCAGCTCCAGGGAGCAACTAAGAGACCATCTGAGAGAGAAACATGCCAAGAACAAAACAGGTATCTGGACCTGTGGCATGTGCTTGAAGGAGATATCAGATGTGTGGATGTACAATGAACATTTACGAGAGCATGCCACTCAGTTTGCTCGGAGGGGTCAGACTCATGGTTCTATATTAGACATCCCAGGCTGCTTTATGCAGGAGACAGCTGTGAAGAACTTCATCACCTCGATCATGCAGCAACGCCCCAGCAAAGCCATCAGAGAATCCAGCAATGCCGCTAAAGAGCAGGAAAAGTCTGTTGCTGCAGACAGCGCCACGGGAGAGGGGAAACCCTCTGAGGGGGCTGAGCCAAAGGTTCACAAATCTAAAAGCAGCAGTGGAGGGAACGGGAAGCAGAGTGCATTAACCCCGCTTGAGGTTCTCCACAACACGGAGACACCTAAAAGTGTGGAGATGCATCCCAACTGCAAAGACCCGTCAAGAGACTGCCACCACTGTGGGAAACAATTCCCCAAGCCATTCAAACTCCAGAGACATTTAGTGGTTCACAATCTGGAAAAGATTTTCCTGTGTCACAAATGCCCTGTCTCTTATCTGGAAGCACGAGCACTTAAAGACCACCTAAAGAGAGCGCATGAGGAGGTGGACGAGCTGGATTCAAAACACACCACACTCTACACCTGTGAGCTTTGCGCTGATGTCATGCATGTGATTAAAAAATCCTTTATCTGCAGTACCTGCAACTACACCTTCTCTAAGAAGGAGCAGTTTGATCGTCACATGGAAAAACACCTGTCTGGGGGGAACAAAATTTTCAAATTCCGAGGTGTTCTCAGGCCTGTCAAAGCAGCTGCGTCCAAAGAAGATGAATGTGATTCGCCTGCAAGTAAGAAGCGACGAATTCTCTCTGACAGTCTGCAGGAAAGTAGCTCTGACAGTGGCATTGCTAGTGTGAGCTCACTGCACTTAAATCAAAACTCTGAAAGACAGTCTTCAAAACCCTCTGTGTCCACGGCAGATGACTCCACGCAGACCATCGCAGTTGAATACCACAGTGACACAAACAATGCAAATGTGAAGACTGAGGACGAGGTTGAGGACTACTCTGAACTACTTGTAGAGCTTGAGAAATGTATTCACATGGGCTCGTCAGAGTCTGCTTCACCCAAGAAAGAGGAAATTGACCCAACTCCCTCACCTAATTCTGATAAAGACGGTCAAGGAAAAACAATCACTGAACCATGTGACGTGAAAGAGGAGAATGAGTCAATCTGCATTAGGTCAGAAGCAACCTCGTGGTCAGCATTGAAAGAGAGCTGTAGCATGGGGGAGGAGGTTGTTAGAGCTAAAGAAGGCTTGGCTGACAGTCATACAGCTGAGACTGAGGAAAAAACTGATTTGCTTCCACCTGGTGAAGACTCTTTTGTCAGAGAAAATCAAATCATTTCAAAGACACCTGAGTCAGCAAAGCATGAATTAGCTGTTGACGTGATGGACCAGCAGAGGGACGATGAGCAGTGGCAGCACGTGTCAAAAGCTTCTCATAATGACAGCAAACAGCAAACTTTATCTCATTGTGCTGAGCAAGAAGGTAGCAGTCAGATGAAAGACAAAGCTGCCAAAACAAATGACAACATTAAAACTACAGCTAGCAGTACAAAGGCTCCCGAATCAACACCAGCCCTCCACTCCAAAGTCTCCCTCAGCACATCTGTCTCAAACGAGGACAAGGACTCCCTGAGACTACAAAAAAAGAGGAAGGACATGAAATCCCCCCACAGCCTACAAAGGGTTTCCTCTCCAGCCACACAAGAGAACTTTGGTGTTGACTCGAGGGCCAAAAAGAAGTTTCGCCCCAGCAAGTGTGCAAATCTCTCCCTGCAGAGGAAGTCAGATGGACCCAGCGAGTACCCTGTCCTGTCCTCGGTGCGGGATGATGTTGTGAGCAACAAGATAGTTTCCAAGTGCAAGACTTCAAACTTGGGTTTGCAGTCCAAGCGAACTTTGCTCGAAAGCTGTACTCCAAAGAAAGCTGAGATTGTTAACCCTCTAAACGGGGATTATAAAGCCAAAAAGGGACCTCTGGGGCGGTCTTTGCATCCCCCTATTTCTAAAGTGTCTTCAGTTCCCATGAACAACTCTTTGAATAAATCTAGGCCAAAGATGGGGGTTAGGTCAATGGAGAGCCATTCCTATCGGACAGCAGAGTCCCAGAACCACCTCTTAAGCCAGCTGTTTGGCCAAAAACTCACTAGCTTCAAGATTCCTTTAAGGAAGGACACATCAGAATCTATTAACTGAGCGGGGTTTGAGGGATCTGTGAATAAGAGACTGTAAATGTTTAAGCCAATTCATTATGGTGAATGAGATTGCACAGCTCTTTTCTGTGAAATGCTATCTTTAAATACTTAACATAGTCACTTTATGTTTTCTGTACATGTGTTGTTATTACACAAATGTGAGGATGAATGGCAGATATGAATTTTGGGTCAAAAATGAATATGCTATTGGGAAAAAAATCATTGGACTTTTTTCTGCTTTTCCTTTGTTGGATATTATCAATTTCAGAGATTATATTTCATTTACCTAAAGGACAGAAAAAAGAATACTTGAAAATACAGTAAAATGTGTTCTCCTAAGAAATGCATGTTCATTTTGCATTCATAATATGATTTTATCAGTTTAAAGTCTTTTTGCAAATGACGTCATAACTGACCTGGACTTTTGTCTGTGCACCTTTCGTACATACTTCCAACATATTAATTTTGTATTATTTTTTAACTTTACTGTACTGCATTGAAATTGATCATTTTAGCCTTTTGTATAAACGTCACCTGGTGCTACATTGTGTTTTATTGTAATGTGAATGCTAATTTCCTCGGAAGGGAACACAAGATCTGTAGCAGTTACAGTACATTCATCCAACTGATTTTTACTGGTTCTCTGTTGTTTATTAAAGATACTGTGTAAACCATCCAAGTGCTTCATATGCAGACTGATAGAACACAAAATTAGGAAAGCTTCCAATGTATAAACTCAGGTGCATACAAGGACGTCACAGTCCCAAGACCTGTATTCAGAGTTCTTCCCATGCACTGATAATACCACACACAAATCACAAACTCAATCATCTGTGTCTGTAACTCCAACTGTTTAATTATGAATAGTATTTACTAGGACAACAAAGGTGCTTTATCTTGTTTATACTGTATGTATCTTATATTGTATAATATTGTAGGTAGATTATTGTTTGGTGTAATGCTTCATGTCAAAGTTTTATTTTAATAATGTGCAAAAAGAATCAGAGAAGAAAGGGAAATGCAGTGCCTCTTGCAAGTTGTAAAGTGGTTCACTAAGTGCCTCTTTTATAGTTGGTTATTAAAGATCTGTATTGGTCTATCCTTGCTCTTTTCTTCCTTTGTCTCCTGACATGTTTTGCAAATGTTCCCACTTCCATCCCTGCGGACTGCAGCTGTCACCACATGCATCAAACACTAGGAGCAGTGGAAGCAGCTTGCGCCTGGAGGCAAAAACAGGTGCACATACAACAAAGTCTGACTTCATTTTTTTTCTGCTGTCCTCAGATCAGCACTTCAGTGAGATCACTCATCATTTGAAAGATGAGCATAAATGTGTCTTTACTACAGGGAAACATTCAGCAGAAGACAGCAACATTCATCCAAACATATGCCGGTCTCTACGAGCGAAGTCGAGCAGGCGGCAAGGAGCTCTCGCTTCTGTGATGCTTCTGTCTTGTTGCTTTCTCACCACATGTAAAATGGCTTCTATTCCTACGTGAACATTTTCTCATCGTCACATAGGAATAAAAAGCCATAGTACACAGTGGCGTACATGTGGAAAACACTTGAGGTGAATGAGGAGTGGTGTCCTCTCATCATCTACTAAATTACCATGAGACCTGTGACAGAAGGACAGCAAGAAAAGAGGGAAAACAAACAGGAGGTTATTTTCCTTGTCAAGGCTGAAAGCTGAGGCATCCAGCTATTGTGGAATAAAATAAAATACTATCTCAGTAACCTAAAAATGGTGCACAAAAAGACAGAAGGAACACAAAACAACCAGTAGACAAATCAAGAAATCAGTATGTGTTAATTATAAACATATTCTAACATATAGAAATTTGGCTCTGTTTCTGCAAATGACAACTGTTGCATTGTATGCACCCACATGTTTTACTGTCCATTGTACATATGAATATATGTACAATGGACATGCTGTTTTGTAAGTTGCCCTTGATAATTCATTGGGATGTCTTGTAGCTACACTTTTAGGCCTCATGAGTTTTGTTCAGACTACATTGTGAGGTCAGACCCCCCCCACACACACACACACAACCATAATTTTCATAAAAGAGTATGAGGTGTTAACAGGCATATTGATATATTGATGCCTTCTATAAACATAAGCAACCACTGAGCCATTTGTTGATGTTGTTTAACATTTTGAGAGACCATACAAAACATTCAGTGGAAGTGTGGAGAACCACAGTGCATTTGTTGAAATAACTTCTCTAATTAATTTGGTGGGAATACTGTTTTGGCAGCAGCCCCAGAGACCATATTTTTGGAGTCACTGATGACAGCTGAAAATTCCGCCAGCATAACTGTCACAGAGTTTTGGACCTTCTCTGTTCCACTCTTCTCACTGTATCAAAGTTTCAGCAGAACAGGAGGGTACAATTCAAATTCATGAAGGTGTGCTGGCTGGTGTGTTACATTTTGACTCTTGTTACAGTACAGTACGAGCTCTGAACATGCACATTAAATATAAAAATCCTACCCTCACTTTTATTGAGGCAGACAAGGAGCTGTTGTGAGGCATATTGCCAACCTAATAACTCTCTGTCATTTATAATTTGTTTACTGAAATCATGTTGATGTCCAGAAACTTGTATTATCTTTTGCACTAATTGGCTAAAGGCCTTAAAAGCACTTGCTATACTTGACTGTGACACTCATGACACCTTTTACCATATCTGTTTTGAGATGTGGGCTTCATAGACAGAAACTGTTGTCTGCTCTGTTATTCCGGATTAGTAACTTTAACATCTTTTTACATGATCAGATTTAATGCTGAACTCACCCAAATGGCTTGATGTGCATATATGTTTGTATATATGTGTGTATATAACAGTATATTTTATATGTATGTTGCAGTTAGGGTTAATATTAACAGTGCCTTCATGGTTTTAACATACAGGTCTGACTTTTCATATAAATGCAATGCTGCCTATTTTTTTTGGCTAGTTTTTGGTTCTCTTCTGGCTTACGTGAGTGTAGTACTATTTTACATTTTGATTCACTGACATCTGTCACATGTGATAGCTGTCACTGTCTTCAATTTTGTTCAAGAATTAAATCTTTGTGTTTATGTATCAATTAATACTGCAGATCTTAATAGATGAATCCAATCGTAACAGGGCAGTGCTGTTAGAGGCAAATCAGATAGAAAGGTCAATCACTTATTAGCTTATAAGCTTATTAAAAATTATAAATACATCATGCAGCATTAGTTTCTACAATATATACCACTGACTAATTATGTGTACAAAACATTGATCGGAAGTGTGTGTGAGTTGCAAACAATTTGCTTTGCATTTCACTTGGAAGTAGCTCTCTGGTAACCTGTTAAAATGCTTTTTCTTGCTCCCAAATGACATGCTGTTAAATATCCACTGTCAACAGGGAATTTAAATGCAGATTGGAAAAAAAGTGTTGTGATTTTAGTGGAATGCTGTCTTTTGATCCAAAACCACAGGAAAGTATTGTATCTCTCACCTTTGTAGATTCACAAAGCACACCCAACAACCAAATGAAAAGGCTCAGAGAATGGATGAGCATCTGTTGTTGTGTCTGTGTGTGTGTGTGTGTCATCCTTGTGTAAATGGATGCAATTGATTGAATGTCAGTTTATTAGAAAAGAGGAGAAGGCTTATTGAGAATCAGTGTTCTAGTTTAGCTGCACACATGAATCCTTTAAGATAGAAATGAAATCGGGAAAAGCCTGATCTCATCTCCTGATTTCCTGTATGTAGTTAATCAAGAGTCAGGCAGCTTCCAAAACACTATATAATGTTATCAGAGTAAAAATTAATTCTCGTTAAATATTCAATTAGTCAGGGTGGATGCGTGTTTCATTCTACAAGCTGAGTTTAAATTCATTACAATGCAGGAATCTTGGCCAGTCAGGGATTCACTGATGAGTGTGATGCCTGAAGGTTGAATGACTGATGTCTTCAGTGATGTCTGAGCCACTAAGATATGTAAATGAAATGCCAGTGATTAACATGTCACACTTTAAAGAAACAGTGACGTATTGACGTATTTTAGAATTTGCCATTTTCCTTTTCTGTTCTATTTTCTCTGTTATGTAGATTTGTGTCGTGTTGAACTTGTAATTTAGTAAAGAAATCTTTGCTGATATTAAAGTGTGCTGAATTTTACCTGCTCCATGTGCTGTGCTTGGACCTGCTGTACAGTAAACATCTCTCCCGGCTCCTGCTCTGGTCAGCAGCTGGTGAGTTGATTAAGACAAAATTAAAGCAGAGACTTGAATGTATTTTGTCACAGTTCAGCCCAGAATGTGTCACACAGAGTGAGCAGGAGCACCACACACCCAACTGTCAGGCGTCCTTTTATCATCTGATCTATGAAGAAATTCTCCAGGGGCTCAGTCATGCAGGAGCATGACAGGAACGCTTTGCACTTTGAAGTAGAGTGACATTATCAGTAAGTATGGTCTTGAAATAGCAACTCTCTCTCTCTCTCTCCATTTGTGAGTCTCCCTCCCTTGCTGATCTGATCTCTGACTTTCTTCCCTCTCTATTTTCCTCTGCCCCCACCCTCATTCTCCTGATCTTCCTTTTCTCCCTGCTTTTTTTCTTGACATCAATTTCCTTCTCAGCAATGCACCCCATCTTTCCATTTTTGCTTCTGCCTCTCCCCATTTTCTTCTTTTACCCCTTCACCATTTTTTTCCTTGTGTGCTCTACCTGCCCTTGTTGTTCTATCTTCTCACTTCTCCTCACTCTCCATTTTTCCCTCCCTGTCCCCTCACCTTTTCAACCCCCCCTACTCCCTTGTTTTCCCTCCCATTCTATCTCCTCTCTCGCCTCACTGTCATCCTTTGCCCCCTCCCCCCTTACACTTTGGAGTGTGCTGTTGGCTGCCTCTCAGGGAGGTCGGGAGATCAGGGGCAGATAGAGATGGGCTACTGGTCAGCGGTAATGACACACAGGCTGAGGGGCCACTTGGGTCGCCTCCGTTGGGAATGTGAGGTTTCAGCCATGGCAGAGAGATAAATAGAAAGATGGTTGGGGAGGGATTAGTTGAACGAAAAGGAAGGAATGACTGAGCAGCCTTCTCTACACACACATAAGCATGGGGTTGGGGGGTTGTGATGAATTTCCACCAGGATGATACCTGAAATCGTTTGTGTTCGACAGTGAGAATGGGTATGAATAATTCAATATAAACACGTTCTCCCTGTGTGAAGTGAGAGGACAGAAAAATCTTTGAAATCAAGACATCAAACCAGTTATGTCTGACAACCATCAAACACTGCCACCATCACCCCCACCCACCTCCACCCTGCATCACCACCAAAAAAAAAATCCTCAAATGGTTGTGCTGGTGCTAAGAATACTACACAGGGAACAGGGAAACCACACTCCCACAAGAGTGGCACCTGAAATAGGAGTCAAAGGAACTAGGGCAGTTGTAACATCAAAATGAATTACTAAGCAAATGAACAGATGAAAATAAATCATGGCGAGGAAAAGCTAATATGGAAGACGAAACATTGAATTAAAGTCAGGCACACTTTGGATTTCCTAATTAATGGCCTCTCAACAGGAAGTTGTGGTCCCTTGGTGCCAATAGAGCCCTTATCTCCTCAACCATTTGTCATTCCAGTCAGCACTAGAGAGGGAACAGGCTGTACACAATAGCTAAAAGTACCTGTTTGATGTTCCAGGTTTACAGAAATAAATGGGGTTGCTCTGCAGGGGCTATGCAAACAAATGAAAACCTGTTGCAGTGTGTGTGTGTGTGTGTGTGTGTGTGTGCGTGCATGCAGTGAAATAAAGGACACAGACGATTTTAAACAAAGTTTGCTAAACATACCTTTAAACAGTTTGCTCACTGAACTGGTTGCAAGTGTCTGGCTTTCTAATTATATATAAGGTACCCACAATAATTTCTATTTATACCTCTTTCATACAGACCCATCCTACTACTCTCTTCAGTCTCACACCTCTCTTACTTCACTCCACTTATCTCTTTAGGGCAAATGCACCTCCTGACATGACATTTTAAAAACAACCACACTGCTATCATGCTTGGAAGAGACTGAAATTCCCATATTGCACATACGCAGTAAAAATAACCCCTCATATACGAAGCTGGACCTGATGGCCAGTAGGGATGCCTCTCATACCTCTGAGATTCTTTCCGCCCACCCTTCTTCACCACTCCTTATTACTTCTCCACTATAACCTTCACACCCCCACCCCACCCCACCCCATCCCCACCTCCACAGTGCATTCCCTCAGCTTCTCTTCCCGCATCGCTGTAGTTATCACAGAGGCTCTGAAGGCTGTACCCTGACATTTGATGTGGCACAAAATTGGATTTCCAGCATGATTCCCTCCCTGAGCCCCTTGTGGAGTGTAATCCACGCTGTGACTAATTGAGTGGCACGCCAACAGCCTGAGTGTGTAAATGGATGGCTGCTGGTGAAATGTGTCTGTGACCTGCTCTTTTTTGTTTTTTTGTCTGATGGTCTGTGAGATCATTAGCTAGTGAAAGGAAAGGACATACACACACATTCTCCACTACAAACACACATTTTATCCTTTGTCAATGTCGTGTCTTGTTGTTGTCTATTGAATGTGACCCTGGATGCGCTGCTGTCTGGCCCCCTGTGGCATTCATAACTAATCTCAGCCACAGAAAATCAATTTTCCTTGTATAATACACAACATCCTACAGACTGGCTCAACTTGTGTAGATAGGGTTCAGGTTTGACAATGACATTAGTGCATAAGCAAACCTGAAATCTAAAGTGGGGAAACAGAGGTGTCAGTGACAGGTGTTACAGGATGACTCACTACAGCTATGTCACCTGTTTGACCATCGGTTTCCCAGTAGGCATTGCTTTAACCTGGCAAATCCCTTATGCAGACAGAAGAAGTGCTCTATAACAATGACGTAACGGACTCCTTTTTCCCCCGTTTCCACATTGGTAGGTTCAATTTGCATCAAATCCCAGCACTCTAATCTTAAATCTCTGTCATGCCCTCTGCTCTGGGGACCCTGTATCTGATTTGGATTTTAATAGTTGAAGCATTTTTTCCTCCCCAGACGATTGGATAGACAGTTTCCTCTTCATTAAAAACTTTCCAGTAATGTGTGTGTTTGTGTGTGTGTGTGTGTGTGTGTGTGTGTGTGTGTGTGTGTGTGTGTTTCCCCTAATTTACAGTGAGCACCCTCATTCCACACCCCCGCTAAAATATACACACCCACACAAATTCACACAGACAAGCTGGGATATAGAAGAGTACGCTGAACACAAAGTCACACACACACACGGTTTGCTGTGACACATTCTAAACACAATAATTACTTTGAATAAATGATGCACTGGTAGCAATTTGAAGCATAATGGCAGGCAGCACGCAACAAAAGGCACTAATGAATGAACTTGGAGACGGATTGATAACGTGGCA